>JAITYX010000028.1:5155000-6360000 GCA_021018815.1 Talinum fruticosum
ATAAGGGTTATCTCAGCTAGGAAGTACTAGATCGGATAAGGGAATTTCGAGTCTAGGAAAACTTGTAAAGAGTTGTTTAAGGGAGCAACTTGGGTTCGGTCGATGTACTCGTATTTTGTGGATTCAAAATAGTAGATTTGACTCCATGCTTGGATTAGCACGGTCCGTGGTTTTCTCGCCCAGGAGGGTTTCCACGTAACTTCTTTGTCTTTACTTTCCGAGTTCATTCTAGACTCGGACAGCCTCAAAGCTTCAGCTTTATCCGACTCTTTACTTTGTATAGCAATTCCGAGTTCATACTTTTCTGACCCCACTTTAGACTCGGAACTGCATTTCGCCTCCACTTTGGCAAAAGAGTTTGATTTTCAAAGAAAATCCTCCATCACCCTATTCACCCCCTCTAAGGTGACTCGGACTTTCCCCGAGCAAACCTTTAATTGGTATCGAGCCTAACCTTTCAGAAAGGATCTAACCATCTAAAGGAATAAAGATCAAATGGCTCGGAACAATGGAGAGTTCGATGAAGGAAGATCTTCCAGCAGACCACCAAAATTCAAAGGATCAAATTTTGTGCACTCGGAAAAAGCTCATGGAACGTTTCCTTCTAGATCACGATGAACATGTTTGGGAGATCATACAACAAGGAAACTATATTCCCATGAAGACAAAGGAGTTTAGAATCATTCCCAAGAGAAAGGCCGAGTTTACTCCAAGCGAAGCGAGAAGTTCGTAAAGAACTTCAAGGCAATGAACATTCCGATGTGCGCCATCAGCTCGGAGGAATATAATCGAGTATCCGCCTGTGATTCAGCCAAAGAAGTGTGGGACACACTGGTCAACACTTATGAAGGCACAAGCCAGGTCGACAAGCGAAGATTAATCAATATCTTCATAAATATGAGCTATTCAAGATGGAGCCGTAAAAGAACATTACTCGGATGTTCATTCGATTTACTAAGATTACCAACAATCTTAAGTCTCTGGGTAAGAAGATTACACACGAAGAAATGTGCAGAAAGATACTCGAAGTCTACCAAAGAGAAGATGGGGTCCCAAGGTGACTGCCATAGAAGAGGCTCGGAATCTGTCACTTCTTAAGCCGGACGAGCTCATCGGGAAGCTTCTCACTCATGAAATCCACCTAGAAGAGGAGGATGCCGAGGGCAAGCACAAAAGGAACATATCGCCGAAAGCCTCGAAACCCGAGAAGAAAATCCGAGTTCCTCTCGACTCGAAGAGGATCCCATGGCACTTATTGCTAGAGGCTTCAAGAGAATGATGAAGCACAAAAGATGGGATAAAAGGCCAAAAGAAGAATTCTACAAGAAAGATAAGAGGGACAGAAAAGGTAAGTATTCTTCTCCTTCAAAGTTATCTTTAACTAAAAATTCTGGATGTTTTGAGTGTGGCAAGCAAAGACCACATAATCAAAGACCTGTCCAAAGAGAAAAAGGAACAGAAAGAAGAAAAAGGCTATGATGGCGACATGGAGCGATGAGGACTCATCGAAGATGATGAGGAGTGAGATGACTCAAAATGTCCGATGGCAATCTCCGACTCGTAAGCCGAAAGAGAGTCAGACTCGGACTCGCACAATGAGGAAACAAATCCTCAAGAGGTAATTGAATACTTCCTCAAATTCTCCAAAGCTGATTTAGCTAAATATATTTTTACTTTGGAAGAAAAGTCCAATTCGATTCTTCTCGTTTCAAAGAACAACTTGAGTCAATTTCATCCGAGAGCATCTCTTTGAAAAATGAATTGGAAAAACTGAGACTCACACTCAGAGAACTCAAGACTAGTGCTCAATCCAATGAGACCGAGTCCGAGTTACTCGTAAAAGAAAATGAGCAGCTAAAGCAAAAGCTCATTGAGTCTCAAGATCTGGTTTTAAAATTTACTCAAGGTCGAAAAACCTTGACATGCTCTTAGGATCTCAATGTGTCTCCTTCAGAAAAGAAGGTCTTGGTTTCAACAAAGAGGAGGAATCCAATTCCTACTCGTAACTATTTAAAAGGATTCCGAACCGTAAAGTTCGGAAAGCCGAGCATGGTCCCATTCATAGAAATGAAGGGAGGACTAAGCCCAGAGCTGTTTACAAGAAGAAACCATCCTCTTCAATTTCCAAAGGAAATGTTTTCAAAAAGAAAGAGACACAGTACTCGCTCTCTGCAAGGAAGACTCGGAATCGGACTAAACCCAAAGTCATTCAAATCTGGGTTCCGAAAAACCTTCTTCCTCGAAAAGGACCATAGTAAAGAATGTTACTGGGTTCGTTAGAGGAAGTGAGAAGGGTTAGATTTTCTCTGTTTTGCGGGTCACTCGTAAGAGATCAAAAGGACATTGGTACCTTGATAGTGGATGTTCACGCCATATGTCGGAGACAGAGGACTCTTCTCTCGAGTTAGAAAAACATAAAGGAGGAAAGGTCACTTTTGGAGATGACAACAAAGGCAAGATAGTTAGGATAGGCAAGATTGGGAAAGGATGCAATCTGGTCAGTCTAGTTTATCTTGTCAAAGGATTAAAGTACAATCTGCTCAAGCATCTCTCAACCGTGCGATAAAGGTCAAGAGGTAAGATTCACTCGCACCAACTGTTACATTTCCGATGTTACCACTAAGGAGGTCAAACTTTCAGGTAAAAGATCGGGTAACACTTACATTATTCCTCTTTCGACCCGAATCAGAATTTATCTTGCTTAAAAGCATCTCTTCATGATGACTCATGGACATGGCATCGTAGATTAGGCCATATTAGCATGCATACTATCAAAAAATTGGCATCTCATGGTCTCGGTTAGAGGTTGACCTAACCGTGCCTTTGAGAAAGATAAAGTTTATGAAGCATGCACAAGAGGGAAACAAGTCGATCATCATTCAAATCTCTGAAGACAGCTTCCACATCCAAAGTGCTTGAAGCTACTGCATATGGACTTATGTGGTGAAATCCCTGTTAAGAGCCTCGGAGGTAAATCATATATATTTATTATTATTGATGATTATTCACGATTTACCTGGGTGTGTTTTCTTAAGCACAAAAATGAAGCATTCAAGGAGTTCAGCAAGCTCTGTAGAAAAATCCAAGTTGAGTCTCGGACTCGGATCCATAGAATTCGAACCGACCATGGAAGGGAGTTCGACTACTCGTAATTCTCGGAGTTTTGTGACAAAAATGGCATCTCTCACAACTTCTCAGCACCAAGAACTCCTCAACAAAATGGAGTAGTGGAGAGAAAGAATAGAACCCTTGAAGAAATAGCAAGGACTATGATGATTGAGCACAACTTACCTTACTATTTCTGGGCCGAGGCAGTCAACACAGCCTAACTATACTCGAATAGATGCCTCATCGGACCCATATTGAAGAAAACACCTTATGAGCTCTACAAAGGGAAGAAACCAAATATTTCCTACTTCAGACCTTTTGGATGTAAGTGTTTCGTTCACAACAATGGTAAGGATCACCTGACCAAGTTTGATGCTCGGTCGACGAAGGTATTTTTCTGGGTTATTCTTCTCACAAAGAAAGCTTATCGCATTTTCAATAAGAGAACTAATAAAGTGGAAGAAAGCATCCACGTTGTATTTGATGAGCTTGAACAGGAAAAACCAAGTGAGTCTTCATACTCGGATCCGAAACTCAGCAGAGATGATGATGAAACCGAGTCTACAAAGACTCAAGCTCAACCGGCTCGTAATGAAGTCACTCGAACGAAGTGACTCGTAATGAGACAACTCAAGAGCCTGCTCGTAATGAACAAGTCAATGAAGAAGCTCACTCAGAACAAGCTTCTGAAGATCAGGTAGCTCAGCCCACAAATCTTGTGAATCGGAGAACAGGTAAAGCATTCAAGTTTACTTCTAGTCATCCACTAGAAAACATACTATCTCGATATCAACAAGTGGGGTAAGAACTCGTTCCTCTCTTCAAAATCTATGTGCATTCACTGCATTCATTTCATTAACTCGAACCCAAAAATGCACTAGAGGCCCTAAATGAACCTGAATGGGTAGAGGCCATGCAAGAGGAACTCAATCAATTCGAAAGAAACCAAGTCCGGACTCGACCAACCGACCTTCCGACCACCCAGCCATAGGAACCAAATGGGTTTTCAAGAACAAACTGGATGAAGGAGGGGTGGTAGTCAGAAACAAGGCTAGACTTGTGGCTCAAGGTTACAATCAAGAAGAAGGAATTGATTGTGGGGAAACCTTTGCACCTGTTGCCGTAATCGAAGCTATTAGAATATTGTTGGCATTTGCATCCAAGCATGCATATTAAATTATATCAAATGGATGTTAAGTGTGCATTTCTCAATGGTTTTATTGAAGAGGAAGTCTATGTCGAGCAGCCTCCTGGTTTTGAAAACTCAGAATTTCCGGATCATGTTTTCAAACTTCAAAAGGCTCTCTATGGTCTTAAACAAGCTCCCGAGCTTGGTATGAAAGATCGAGCAGTTTCTTGGTTCAAAATGATTTTAAAAGAGGTCAGATCGACAAGACTCTCTTTATAAAAACCAAGGGGAAAGATTTCCTTATTGTTCAAATCTATGTTGATGATATTATCTTCTGAGCTACTAATGAATATCTCGTGCCGAGAATTTTCTCGAGTTGATGAGTCGAGAATTCCAAATGAGTATGATGGGAGAACTCAATTTCTTCCTTGGTTTACAAATCAAACAAGACAAAGATGGGATCTACGTCCATCAATCCAAGTATACCAAGGAGCTTCTGAAGAAATACAAACTTCAAGATGCAAAGCACGCATCTACACCCATGAGCAAGCAGTATAAAGCTTGACTCGGACGAGAAAGGTAAAGCAATAGATCGAAACTCTATCGAGGTATGATTGGATCTTTGCTATATCTTACTTCCAGCCGGCCGATATAATGTTCAGTGTTTGTTTATGCGCAAGATTCCAAGACTAATCTAAAAGAATCACATCTCACTCGCGGTGAAGAGAATATTCAGATATCTTGCAGGAACTCGAACTTAGGTCTATGGTACTCAAGAGACTCATAACCGACCCTCACCGGATACTCGGATGCGGACTACGTTGGATACAAAGTTGATAGAAAGAGCACTTCTAGAGCTTGCCAATTTCTGGGTCAATCCTTAATATCTTGGCACTCAAAGAAGCGTAACTCAGTAGCTCTATCAACCGCTGAAGCTGAGTATATTGCAGCTGGAGCGTGTTGCGCTCAAATTTTATGGATAAAGCAACACTTGAGAGATCTTGGACTTTCTTTCAAATCGGTTCCAATCAAGTGTGACAATCGAGTGCAATCAGCATCACGACGAATCCAGTTCAGCACTCAAAGACAAAACACATTGAGGTCAGATATCATTTCTTAAGAGACCACTCCGAGAAAGGTGATATTGAACTTGAATTCATTCCTACTAATCTTCAATTAGTTGATATCTTTACTAAGCCTCTTGGTGAAGATCAGCTTTGCTTTATTCGGAATGAGCTTGAAATGTTAAATGCATAACTATTTTCCATTGCTTGATTATGCGTTATGTGCTTATGCTTTATTGCTGGCTATTAGTTCAGCTTGATTTCGTGATATTGAGCCGATAGTCGTTAGTTTCGAGTTACTCGTAAACCAATCCGAGTCGACTCGGACGTCAAGAAAAATTGGACTTCAAATTTTCCGGAATTATCTCTAGATGAGTGGAGAATTTCAGAATATATTTTTCAAATTTTTTTCTCTCTCCCGCTCTCGCGATCCGTGATGAAACGCTAGCCAATGGATTTCAAACCGCGCTGAATCCTAACCGTCGAAGAAGAAAACCATCACACCGGTCAAAGATGACCGATGGACGAGCCGAGTCGAACGGAAAGTTAACGAACGTTTTTCTTTCTATATATAGCGCCTATTCATCTTCGTCTCGTTACTTCACATTCCATTCTCTATCTCTCTCGTACGTAAAACTTCTCGCGGAAGCTTTCTACGTCTACAGTGCTCTCCGGACTTCTTCAAGCGACGTAAAGACCATCTCAAGTAAGTTCGACCGCTCTCATCTCTTTCTTCTATTCCTTTTCTTTTGGTCTCGTCTACCTACTCTCTTCTTCTCTTCCTCAAAAGTTTCGTCTGTCTTTCCTCATTCTCAAAATGCCTAAGAGAGGTAATCATCCCGACTTTCAGTGGCTCTTCCTCTAAAAAGCCTCGCACCAAAAACCCGTAAAGCTCAACCGCCTCTAAGCCCATTGTCACCCAAAGATCTCACGCTAGACGACAAGTTCTTCCCAACCATAAAATTTTCGTGGTTGCCCCACATTCAAACCACCGGAGTGTATAATTTTCTATGTTTCAGCGAGTTCATTTATCCCGAACTTGTTTCGAGTTTTACACTCACCTCACTCACTCTGAAGGTGTCCTAACCTCCAGAGTTTAGAATGTGACTGTCCGAATAAACACCTCTCTCCTCCACCGCTTGTTCAAGGTTTCCTCTCTTTCTTGAACAAGCAACCCCATTCCTTTCACTCGAAGTCGCCGACGACTTCTTTGAAAAATACGCTAAAGAGTTCCTTGAGTCACGGAAAATTTTTTCAGTGACTCGGTTGAAGTCGAAGCACACCTTCCGTGCTTCCCGTTGATGAGAACCTTTTTCTCTCAGCATTCCAGCTAGGAGAACCCCAACTCCAAGCATTTGAAATCTCTTTTGACATTCTTGAGGGCTACGAAGAAGATCTCTTCCCCTCAATAATTGAGCGGATGGCAGCTGTGCCAGCTCAACTCCAAAATAAGAAGAACACCCCTCTTCCCTTCGATGCTCTTCTCACCCTTGTTTTTAAACAATTCAAAGTTCCTCTCCCCTTAGACCCAAATGTTGTGTCCGAGGCTACCGTTGTTGTCGGCAAGAAGTAACTCTGTGGGTACGGCTACCAGGAAACTCAACCTCGGTGTCCGGGTGCACAACTCATAGTTGAGGCCTCCTTCTCCGCCTCGGACTCGTAAAGAAACCCCTATCTCTCTCCCCGCCCCACCTGTTGGTGCTTCCACCTCAGGTGCCTCAAAATCTCTCTCCGCTATTTTATCCTCCGCTTTCATGGACAAAATCAGCTCCATGTCCTCTCGAATTCAAGGACATGCTCCAGTCATTCAAATATGTTCTTCGCCTATGACCATCAACAAAAACCGCCCAATCTCAAATCCGAGAGCAAACAAATCTAGTTCTTGAGATGAGGGGTCCGATAAAGGAGCAAAAGGAGCTGGTCGAGCTCCTCGAGAGAGAAGGTCCAAGGCGGCTCAGGACCACGGCGACTCGGACACATCCGAAGCGTCCTCGAGCCTGTGCCCGACCTCCTCGTAAAGCGGGGAGGAAGAAGCCGCAGACAATGAAGAAGCGGACGCCGAGGAGCCTCGTGGCCGAGGTAGCTCCATCTCGGGCAAGGGGTGGAACACAAAGAAGAAGCAGCATGAACCGCCGAGGGTCGATCGCTCCTTAAGCTCAAGTGGCGAGACTCAGCTCGGACAGTAGTCCGAGTGGGTCGAAGGCCCAGCTGTGCTACGACAACATGCAATGGGTCGACAGAGCAGCCCCTCCAGCTACCGAGGTCCACAGGGAAGAACCCCTAGATCCTCTCGTTCGGGTCAGCCACTCATAGCTAAGCCCTTAACGGCGATCCTCGTTCTCCCTCCGCTGCGCTCAAGCACATGGTCAAGATCCTACCAGTGCTCGGCGTACCTCTCATCCCTCCGCTTCTACTCGGACATCCCCTCTCCCTCGTAGGCGCCATGCACCGTGTCACAATTCCACAGCCTGCCGATTCTTCTTCTTTCGAGAGATTTCTACTTATTTCTTTTGTCCGGACATCAAATTTGTACTAACTGTTGTATTCTTCCCTTTTTGTTGTTGTTTTTGCTGAAAGGCAAGGGGGAGAATATAGATAGGAAACTTGTTGTCTTATTTAGGGGAGTTTCTCCATCTGTGTACTCTCTTTAATTTCAATGAATTAACGCTTTCTCTTCAATTTTCTCTGTGATTGCAACCCTTTCCGAGTTACCATTATTTCATGCCTAAGCATATATTTTTTATGATCTGATACATTAGGCTTACTTTACTTATCTAATTTCATACGCAAGTATTCAAAAGCGGATCTTTATTACTAATAAAGTTTCTGTCTAAGTATGGAATGTCTTCCATTAAAAAGGGGAGCTTGAAGACTCGGACACTCGCTCGGCACAATTCCGAGTTCTAACAGAGGAATCGGGTATAAGAATTTCTCACTTATAGAGTTTTGATTCCAAGGCATTCTCTATATCTTAGAAACTTTTCCGAGTGATATGGTATCTTCTCTAAGTGATATAGCATTTACTTCATGTATTTCTTGCTTGTTTCTAAGTGACTCGGAAAACATATCTCGCATGTCTCACTCAATTCCGAGTCCTTCATCACTTAGATATATCGCATGCTGAATTGACTAGTATTTCGCTTTACCACACTCGGATCCGACTTCATGTTATAAGTTCTATTTTGTTGGAGTCGAGTGCTTCTAGTCCGAATCGTGCTTAGTCTATATCAAGTTATTTCACTCTAATATTCTTTATGTAACTTGATTCTTCGCTTAGACTAACTTAGATGGAATTTTGAGTTTCATGGATATTAGACTCGGAATATTCTATTTCTTTTCCGACTCGGATAATTAATTGCTTAATTATCTTAATTATTTTATTATCTCGTGTCTAATTGTGGACCAAAGTATTTTATACTTTGAGAACTAAAATTGATTTACTTTTGTAGGTTATTCAAACGAGGATACACTTTTTGAAATACAAAAGTAACCTGGCTTCAAAACGTCAAATCACCAAGCAGACATGGCTTTTCCTCTTCTCTGTCCCAGTCCCAAAAGATTGCGTCGTGGCTGCTCTGTTTCCAAATCTGGAAAACTGAAACATCAAGCTTAACAGTGGTTTCCACCTTATCCTTCAAGACACCGCCAATGGTTTTGGGACTTCCAAGAGAGTTAAGAACCGTTGCCCAACGTTCATATCACAACGGATACTTTCCGAGTGACTCGGAAAGCCCTTATCAATGGTCACAAAGAACTTCCCGTCGAAGTTGGAGATAACGGCTATGCTGCTTGGTCATCTATAAATAGAAGCCAACTTTCAAGATTTGAAGATGGCCGAACCTATTGTTAATACTTGTACTTGAGAAAAGCCAAGTGTATTCATTCTCAATCTTCTACTTACAACTCCCACTCGTAATTTCATTATTTTCCGAGTTGTAAGGTCTTGTACTTAGTTACAAACACTTTCTTACTTTCTGGGTAAGGTCCCTTGACTAAGCTGTAAAGATTAACTCAGCTTAGTTGTCCCTAACTCGTAAGGGTTATCTCAGCTAGGAAGTACTAGATCGGATAAGGGAATTTCGAGTCTAGGAAAACTTGTAAAGAGTTGTTTAAGGGAGCAACTTGGGTTCGATCAATCTATCGTATTTTGTGGACTCAAAATAGTGGATTTGACTTTGTGCTTGGATTAGCACGGTCCGTGGTTTTCTACCCCGGGAGGGTTTCCACGTAACTTCTTTGTCTTTACTTTCGAGTTCATTCTAGACTCGGATAGTCTCAAAGCTTCAGCTTTATCTCGACTCTTTACTCTATATAGCAATTCCGAGTTCATACTTTTCCGACCCCACTTTAGACTCGGAATCCGTTTCGCCTCCACTTTGGAAAAGAGTTTGATTTTCAAAGAAAATCCTCCATCACCCTATTCACCCCCTCTAGGGTGACTCGGTCTCTCCCCGAGCAAACCTTCACAAGGGTTTACTTCACGAATTTGCAAAGGGGCAGCAGCAAGAATGACTTCTTAAGGGTTTAACTCTCTAAGTCTTGGCGCTTTTCATCGCTCGGGGTCGACTTCTATTATCCACTCTAGATAATAAGGAGAAATGGCAGTATTTGCAAACTTCATCGAGTGTCAGCAAAGCCGCATGAGTTAATAGTTTTAGAAGACCTTTCTAGTATTCGGGCCATGACCCAGTCCTTCTAGAGTTACCATGTCCTTTGAACAAGTCAAAAGTTGCGGGCCGGATACAGTCCAAGAATGAGTATTACTTGTTCTCTACCCATTTGCCACAACACACGACTCGGAAAGTAATACGTACTCTCCTCCAGGCCCAATAAACGAATGAATGGATGTTGTGTAGTTTGCATTTTGAACTGGGAGACCTTCCAATGCTTAACATACCATAACGGGTCATTGCTGTGATTTTTGAGATATTCTTTCCATCGTGAAGCAAGACGATCAACTACCGCCGATGTTCGTTTCCGTTGGAAGAAGTGAGTTGCTAGGTACGTGTCCAACTTCGGAGGAGCTTTAATGAGTTTCAGATGTTCCATTAGCTAGATCTACATATAACGAGATACAAAATAAAAAATTAGTGTCATGCACGATCAAAGTCTAACCTTTTAGGCCCAATAGGAGCAAAATCGAAATAATAAAAATAGCGTAAGTAGAAGTAGGAACGAAAGTTAGGTTTTTCGGTATAAGCCGAAGGCACCTCAGCCTCTACCCGGCGCCGGATTGCCACCTTATGGTCGGCGCCGTCACTCGGTTTACCGTTGTTTTCTTCCCTTTGTTTTAGTGCTTACCCGCAATAACAGGGGGCTACTTTGTTCAGCATTGGCTTCGACTCGGTCTAAACCAATTATTGTTTCAGCAACTATTAGTGGAGTTAGGGAACAATAATCCTCTAACTATTCGGCCACGCTTAGCAACGACGCTGGTGCCAAGTCCTTGTGACCCCTATTAGCGAGGAATCCTCCTATCATGCATGTAATTATAGTTCACCGTCTCGGAAAGATGATGGACTCAACATAGGCATACACATTGCGGTAATGCTTTAGCAAATTTGTTAAGCTAACCCGATTCCCAATAAGGATCCACCCTAGATACTTTTTACTTAGTTTTAGTAGATATTGGTACTTTTCATGGAGATTTTATGAGGATTTGGGAACAGCTAGTTTTGTTCACCTAAAACCGCCTAGTATGGCATCAAACTCTTCGAGCAGGAGGCATAGTTCGTTATCCCCGAACCTAAAGACATGGTGATGGTGATCCCAATAAGCGCAGCAGCCCTTAGGAAAGACCAATAAATTTTAACCTGGCGAATGCTAAAGAGGACATTTAGCCCATAAGTGGTTAACCTCGACCTATCCATGTTGCTCATCTCATCATCTATCGAGTTAATTCAGTCATGAAGTCCATGGTTCTAAGTTTGGTCGTGAGAAGAGGATATTTTGCGGCTAGGTGAAGGCTTTCGTGTGTGCATTTCTTATTGTGCCGAGCGATCGTATTTATAGGCGTTTTCCTAAAGTTCTTCGAATCCTATTATGATTGGAATAACAAGGCACTACAGTCCCTGCAGGACTTATGCATGGCTAGCGCAGGGCTCACCTCGGGGTCGACCTATTTTGTGCTTCCTCGCGGGCCCGAGTAGTCCTTGATTATTTTTGTTTCTCGTCCTATCCCGTGGAGCGCACCTTACTTGGACTATGCACTTGAGATTTTCTATTCTCTTTTATTATGTTCTTTTAGGGGCAAAGGGGGCTAGTGCCCTTTTTTATTTATTTTGTCTTTGTATTTTTTCCTAAGTTTTGTGCATCATATTAAATAAAAGAACACATTTTTATAATCAAGTCTTGCATTTCATCTCATTACATAAGAATCTTCATTACAAATTAACAAAACAAACACCCTACAAGAGGTCCATGAATCGGCAAGCAAGTGGAAGCAGCAAGAAACCATCTACACATCGTCATCGAGTCGTCATCGAAGATGTAATTCCCGAAGTCGTCCAAGATAGACAGAGAGAATCGGCTACCTCCTTGGGCCCATGACTGAGAAGCCCCATGTGATGGTTTGCTATAGGAGGACCAAGGGAAGTAAAGAGGGTTCCTGTGTCGATCGAAAGCGTGCAAGGATAAGATGTTCAAGCTCTCCTCGAGTGGCTAGGTCCCGCATCGAGGTACTAGGCCTGGAGGCACTAGGTCCTACCTCAGATGCACTCCTATGATGAGTACGCCACAAAGAACACTGTGACGAGCCTTGTCTAACATTACTACTAGAAGGCATTTGTTGTTCATGAGTTTGGGATGATGTCTCGGGCACATTAGGTAGATTACCGGAAAGAGTGGCTCTCGATCGGTGTCTCTACAAGATCAAGAAAGCAATTAGCAAATCACTAAAAGTTTAAAGAATTTAGCACTACACTAATTGAGGACTTACTCGAGAAGTAGAGAAAGATCGACTAGTAAAGAAATTTGGGATTCCACGAAGAGCTGACTGCAATCTAATATATATGGTCCTAGATTGGTCCCGGTTGTACTACAAAGTTTGTTTGGGGTTATCAACGAGGAAGATACTTTTAGCAGGTAACTAAAAGGAAAGAGCACAAAACTCTCACCCCTCGTCAATTTCTAGGAAAGGGATGCCCAACACATTCCTCTTCCGGAATTTCAGGAATTGTGACGAAGCGAGGAGGTCCCCTAGGAAGAGTAACATCCACATTGAGATTCGGGATGTGAATGTCGGTAGGAGTGAGCTGCCAAGGAATAGACAATGACGATTAACTTCCACACCAGAAATTCAAAGTTATAAGAGAGAAGTTGAGCACTTACTAGTTGGGTTATGATGCGAGATGCATGATGGGCATAGGAGGTGTGTAAATTCAAAAGTAAGGTAAACGGATGCCCCACCATGGCCGCCGCTTGCTCGACCGGAGAAAGAGAACAAAAATAGAACATGGTCAAAGGAGGATCAAACGGAACAAATGAAGGCCACATATTAACTCGAATTTGAGGAGTGACTCTCTCCCCAAGATACCAACAAAATCCAAAAGGACCTTCAAACAAGATCCTTCTCTCGCTCAACTCCCGGGCCACAAGGACATTTTGGGGAAGTTAAAGTTGAGCCCAAGGATGGAAGTTATCCTACATATAAGAATTATCAAGAAATCAGCAAGAAAGAAAGAAAAACAACAAGAAAATGGACAAAAACCGTGGATACATGGGGCTGGACTGCACCACGGGCGGCCACATAGATTGTGGTTCAGGCCGTGGGCATGACCAGAATGCTGAAAGTGCGTTGAAAGGCTCGTTTAGGCTTATTTTGGTGCAAATTTTAAGAGTAGAAGTAACATACCGAGTTAACACAGTTGAGGGCTGACCTCAAAAGGTCTATCCCATGTATTTTAGTTTGCTTAAGATTTATTTTAGCACGTGATATGGACACCGGAACGCGGTCCGATTCGTTGAACCGGGAGAGAGATGTGGAAAGTATTCATATAGCCATGGCTACATTTTAACAAGTCAAATAAAGCTTTTTATCCACATAAGATGAAAAGTAAATATTGAAGAAAGGAAAATTTTGTGCATACCTCAATGATCTTCCATAAGCCGTTTAAAGGAAGATAGTTGGTGGAATCCAGTTCTCGCCTTGTATGCCGCACACCGACACGGAAGCCTCTAATGAGGCAAGTATATGAGGGATCACCCCAATTGAGCTCCTTTATTCTATCAAGATCTACTAGGTTCACCAAGTAGTGATCATGAATCTTAACGGCCTGATTGGAGAAGAGGATCATGCTCAAAAGGAGAGCAAGCACGACCCTCACTAGTTGTTGAGGAGAATAGGCCAGAAAACTTCATCCTCAAAAGCCTAAAAAGAATGGTATATTTGAAGTGGTTATTGTGTGGAAACCTCTCTACTTTGGGACTGAAAAGGTGACGGAGGCAGTCACAGTTTTTGTACAAATTCCGGTCATAAGCCAAAGGTTCCCGTGAACAACCTAGACCAGATAAAACAGCAAAGTCAAAGGGAGTTATTGTCATCTCACCAAAAAAAAAAAAATGGAATGTGTTGGTGGTGTCCCAAAACCGCTCACTGATGGCTCTAATAGGATCTCTCTCCCTCCTATCAATGAGATAGTGTAAAGTGATGTAGAGAGGTCCAAACCCACCATTGTACATGACATTCTCAAGAGGAAAGTGCATCATCTCGCATGTCTCCATAAACTTTGGGATGGATCCACTGCTTCGAATTGAGCCTTTCTACAAGAAAAATCCAACAAGATTTTGGTTAAAAGTTCACTCTAAATGAGAAAATGAAGAGGTTTAAGCTAATTAGCTTATCAAAGAGGAGATGGTAAGTGAGGAAACATGGCTTTCAGCTTCAAGTAGAAGATCACTTGGATCCCATTCATTTTGCGGATGCCATTTGCGCTCGGGGAAAGAGTCTTAGGTAAGATTCTCAGCTCTGGCCCTTCCTATAGGCTGAGCTTTTCTAGGCATTTTGAAGGCAAGGAATTCTTGAGAACCAATTAGCTTTCAAGAAGGAGCAAAGTAAGGAAATGTAAGAGGAGAGCAAGAATAAGGTGAAGAGTTGGTGTGCAAAATGAAACACACCATGCAACCCTTTTATAAGCAAAATGGTGAAGACATCCAAGCATATAAAACAAGGGTCAAACAATTAATGGCGAACCGAAGGAATCCGGCCAGGCACGTCGAGGGCCACACCTGCCAAAGGCTGGCCGGCGCACCGGTCGCGAGGTGCCGTGGTGTCCAATCGGCGACAACTTTTGCAGCCTAGCCCACTTCCCTAGTCCGAGCAGCTTTGTCCTCTTAGAGCATGAGATTTTCGTCCCTCATACATGCAAGTGGGAGCTTCGGGCCCATCAATCAGGTTTTTCGAAACAGTTTTATCAGTCTGTTTCGACTAAATTATTCAGGTAAAAACACTTATGTTTTGTCAATTCAGTTAGGCACTAACAAGTGTGCTAGCACAACATATTACTCAGCCAAGTTTCAGATCAAAAGACTATAGAAGTTTCAGCATTAAAATATGTCAAGCTTCAAGCTCCGATGAAGCTAAGCTTAGGATGTTGTTACCGAACTTCAAAACGCATGCATCACGATCAAGTTCACGTCTCACTTTGGAGTTCGGGTTTGACTACAACCGATTCCAAGCATCACATAATGCCTTGTAGAAATCGAGGTAAGTACCCTTTAGTGTCTACTTTGACCCTTTGTCTTTCTAGACTCAGTCAAAGGGGAGGGCTAATTGTAGATACCTAAAAAGTGTTATCCTTTATCTCGTTATTTTTGTGTTTTGTTTTGTCGGGCCGACGATGATAATCCCGAGTCCTGTTTGTAGATTTGAATTTCAGATCGTGAACGATCGATGGAACATAAGCCAGTAAACCACAAAGAACCCCCAGCACCACTTAAATAGCCTTTTGCCTTAGGTCGGTCCACAAATCTTTTTCTTTCGGACCGTCCAAGAGTCGTGCCGAACCTTTAGAGATTGTGGAGTCCCATGACGTGTGCTGGGAAATTCCGAGTACAGAATACCACATTCTACTTTTGTCCGAGTCAGACAAGGAGTTGAAGATCCGAAGACGACGTTAAAGTGTTGCATTTCATGATCGGGAGCATTAAAGTGTTGCGTTTTAAGCTTCACAAGACAGCCCACACGAGGCTAGAAGTTTTCCCTCTCGAAACGATGTCGTGGCCGACGCCCGCCTTCTAGAAGCATGATGGAACGCTACATTTTGAGCTTGGAGAGTCCTCGGAGACACAACTTGGGCACGAAACCCTATGAGGGTCCAGTTGGCCGATACCCGTCTCCCCTCTTTTAACCGGTTCTATCCGATTTTATCATTTTCTCGATCCGGTTCTATCTCTTAAAGAATGGCTCGGTTTTATTTCATATATTTGGATGGCTGATAAGAGGCAAACCCTAGGTCATTTGTGACCTAGGGGCTCTCCTATAAATAGAGAGCCTTGGCTCTCATTCCTATATGACTTCTTGCCTTAGCATCACACCGATGAAAGCCTACTTGAACACTCTCATCTAACCATTACTCGCCAAATTTTCTATAAACATTCATCTTTCATCATTGAATCCGTGCAAAGAGTTAAAGAATATTCGATTATTCTGATATATGGCCACTCATTCAACTGATCATTACGATACCCAATTCACAAAACCAGCCCTTTTCTTTGGATTGTCGCCATTGCATCGAGAGATCCGGCGAGGAGATCCAGATCGGCAAGGTGGGACAACCTAAGGGCCATATTTCAGCCTTCAAACGGTTATATTTATTTCAGTTTTATTTGCTTTCCAACTATTACACTTTAGTTAGGCCCCGATAGAGGTAAATGCTTACATCCCAAGTAGTTAAGCCATACTTCATATTTTAACAAGGCCCAAAATACAGTTCAATTGTTTAGTGACATAATATTTATACAACCCATATATTTGTCTATTCCATAAGATAGTATGCAACATATAAAAATTTTCAAGGTCATACCCAAGTCATGGTTGAGGGCATAATTACTGTGAGCAGCTAAACACCTTCGTAACCGAAAATACAACATGTCCAGCTATGGTTTGCCTTCATTGGACTTGGTAGGTAATTGATTATTCACCGATACTTTCCCTAGAACAAAAATAATAAATATTTCGAAGAATGAGTCGAAACGCAGTACTGAACATTCATACACGGTTAAATTGTTTTGAAAACATTTTAATTGAGCACGCACATTTCAATTCATTTTAGTTCAAAATCGAGAGGAGAGAATATGTGTCAAACTTACTTGCGAGTTATTATCTATAAGTGGAACCCCTTATATAATTGATGCGATTTTTGAGTAAGGTGCACACCTCTCGGCCCGACCGAGAACCCGAGTTGAAGCCGTGTAGGTGGAATTGAAGGGCGTAAGCCTTCATAATTGATAATTAATAACCGATAACCGATACGGGACCACTTAATTAGGTGACAAAACTTGATTTGCAAATGATTCATTATTAGTTATATATATACAAGAAATATTGAGATTTGTTGAAACATGTGAATTTTCAAAAAGCACAGGCAATGAACGTACCTGAATTTAAAATATTTTCCTCCCTTTTATGAAATATTAATTTAGCGGCTCGTCGACGACAAGAGTGACATCACTTCTATTTCAAATAGGTCTTTATTCCTCACTTCGTTTCAAAGAGCACGCACATTAATAACGTTTAAATTAAGTTTTATTGCAATATCATCGATAATTAAATTCGCATACATGCTTATAACTTACTTCATAAAAATTGGTTAAGTTAATTTCATGGATGTTCACATAATTGTAATTTGTTAATTTACTTTAAATCAAAATATTTTTATTTTGAACTTTTATTCATACTTTAACTATTGCAACTTATTTAGCATATAAAAATATGATTCTAACAAGTGTTATTATTATTATTATTATTATTATTATTATTATTATTATTATTATTATTATTATTATTATTATTATTATTATTATTATTATTGATTCGGGTATTTCCCAGGACAGTTCCAGCTCACCCGCCACGTCACTAGCCAACCGTGTCTAATCAGTCGGATAAGGGAGATATCGGCTCAGAGCCAACCCTTAATGGGCTAGGTAAAAGCCCAAAGCCCACTAGGGCTAGGGTTTCCCTTAAACCACGGTAAATTACTTGTTCTACACCTTTAAAATCTTCCTATAAATACACATCATTTCCCAACTCCATCGGGCATGTTTTCATATTCCACAAATCTCATCTTTCTCACAATCACCCAAGCTTCCAAGCTCTCAAGCTCTCACGCTCTCAACACTCATCAACATTTATCCCAAGAGTTTCCATCTTTGGAAAACCTCTCAACTCCCACGGAATTCCCCACGTACATCGAGGAAGATTTCCTCGATCCCTTCAATCAAGTCGATCACTAACTTGAGTGTCGGAGGGCGTTCCCGGGATCCACCCCGGTGCTTTGCCTTTTGCAGGTTCAAGCAGTCGCCATGGGAAATCGGATCGATCGTGTCATGTCCTCGGAACCGGAGCAGTAAATCCTTCCTCTCTCCTAATCATCATCAACTCGGTTTTCTCCGAAAACAGTTTGGCGCCGTTTGTGGGGAGGAAGGTAGCATATGGTCACCGAGTGGCACTCGATCTTGATCTAAGATGACTCGTGACAAGACCAACCCACCTGTCCCTCACCCTCATCATTTGAAGGTTTGCTCTTGGAGAGACTAAGTCACCCTAGAGGGGGTGAATAGGGTGAAGAGGAAATTTGAACAAAGACTGGAAGATTAAATTCTAAAACCGACTTTGAAACAGTCTAAGTCTAGATTGGACCTAGAATAATGTTAACTTAGAAAATACGTGGAAACCCTCCCGGGGCAGAAAACCACGGTCGGTGCTAATCTAAGCACCAAGTCAAATCCACTATTTTGAATCCACAAAATACAGGAGAAAGACTCAACCAGAATTGCTCCCGTAGACAATTCCTTACAAGATTTTCTCGAGTCACCTTTACGAGTTAGGGACAATCGAGCTGAATTAACCCTTACATCTCGGTTAAGGGACCTTACTCATAAAGTAAGAATAAGTGTTTGTGACTGATTACAAGACCTTACAACTCGGAAAGATGTTAAGTACGAGTTGGAGTTGTAAGTAGAAGATTGAAAGAGACTTATACAGAGAGAGATAATTTCAGCAAATAGATTTAGTAAGCTTCTCGTCTTGTGAAGTGGCTTCTATTTATAGATGACCGAGCGAGATTAGCCGTTGTGACTATCTTCCGATTAGAAGTCCTTTGTGACCGTTGCCATGGTTTTTCTCAGTGACTCGGAAAATATCCGTTGAGGTGTGAACGTTGGGCAACGGCTCTTGACTTCTTTGGATGTCCCAATCCACTTGGTGATGTCCGAAAAGTAGGATGGAAACCAACATTGAGCTTGGCGTTGCAGATTTCCAATTTTGGAAACAAACAACCCCGACACGATTGTCCGGGCCTTGGTTAGGAGTAGAAAAGCCTTGTCTGCTGGTGATTGACGACTTACGACTGTTACTTTTGTATTTCAAAAATAGGATAACCTCATTTAGATAACCCATAAAAGTAAATCAATTTGGTTCTCAAAGTATAAAATACTTTGGTCCAAGATTAGACACAGATTAATAATTTAATTAAGATAATTAAGTGCCTAATTATCTCGAATCCCGAAATAGTAGAATTTTCCGAGTCTAATATTCATTATACTCAAATTCCATCCGAGTCAGTCTAGAAGTAAAACAAGTCCGATAAAGAATATCGGAGTAATGAAACTTAATCTAGACAAGCACGGTTTAAATGAAACATGATGACTTAGAAGGATGAATTAACATAGTAATTCAATTAAACTTAGAATACAATGTCGGACACTGAGTTTATGCACATTAGAGCAAATATTTGAACATGCGATAAGTCCGAGTGTTGTTTGAGTGACTACGAACTATGTGTGAAAAGATAAGCAAGAGTATGCTTTACGAGTCGATCGGAATCAAGTGAAAACATATGCAATAGTTTTTGTAACACACAGAAAAGATTCTATATCACTCGGAAAAGTTTTTAAAACACTTAGAATGACTTGTAATCAAAACTTATAAGAGATGAAGTCTCGTACTGATTCCTCGATGGTACTCGGAATGATATACCTACAAAGTCCGAGTCTTCAATCTCCCCTTTTTTATGAAAGGCATTCCATACTTAGATAGAAACTTTGTTAGTGATATGTATATGATTTTTCATTCTTTCTCAAGAAATAAGTAAGAGAAACGAGTGTAAATAAGCTTAGTGATATAGATTGAGTTGAAGTGATATAAGTGAGTGAAACTTAGATTCTATCGGAGCAAATAAGCTTAGATTGCATTAGTGCTAAAAACCGAAGTATCGGAGCAATGATAGATCGAGATGTTGAATCGAGCAAAGAAAATTACATGGCAAGAAATTGAAACTCGGAAAGTAATAAGCATGAAACTTAAACTTCATTAATATTCATAATAAGTATACAGACAAAAGAGGGTGAGAGAAACTCCCCTAAACAAGACACCAAATTTCTAAATATTCTCCCCCTTGCCTTTCAGCAAAAAACAAAATGAGGAAGAATGTATCAAGAGGATACAAATTTGTATGTCCGGACAAAAAAAAATTTAAAACAGAAAAAGAAAATTTCTAAGATGGAGGGGAGGGAGTAGTCCGAGTCGAGCATGTGGACGGGCGATACGCCTTCGCCGATAAGATCGTGAAGATGTAGACGAACGAGGTGGGGGCAGCACTGGTATCTCCAAAATGGGCTCAGCTTTGAGTGGCTGATCCGGAACTAAGTCATCCGAGAGGTTCATCCTCCCGGAACTCGACTCGGGGAGGTGTTGGCTCTGCTGCCGACCGACCATAGTCAATAGGGTCTTCGACCCACTTAGACTGTCTGTCCGAGCTTATCACTTCAGGTTGGAGTGCTGGAGCACTTTGGCCCTCAGCTGCTTTGGCTCCTCGTTTCTTCTTCCTTCTCCCCTTCTTCTTTCTCCTTAGAAGGAGCTGCCTCAGCCCGCGAGCTCCGCTTCTTCTTCTTCTTCTTCTTCTTCTTCTTCTTCTTCTTCTTCTTCTTCTTCTTCTTCTTCTTCTTCCTATGTAGAGCGGGATATGGCTGGACTCAAGGATTCTTCGATGTATCCGAGTCGACCGGATCTCGAGCCGCCTTGGAGCGCCTTTCTGAAGGAGCTCAATCATCTCCCTTTGCTCCCGACCAGTGCTTTCATCTCGAGAAGCACATCTTGCTCGCTCTCCGATTTAGGATTGAGCAATTTTCTGATTGATGGTGATAGACTAAAGAACAGTCTTG
The DNA here is from genome assembly GCA_021018815.1 of Talinum fruticosum. Classification (NCBI taxonomy): domain Eukaryota; kingdom Viridiplantae; phylum Streptophyta; class Magnoliopsida; order Caryophyllales; family Talinaceae; genus Talinum; species Talinum fruticosum. The sequence continues at coordinate 5,175,680 of JAITYX010000028.1, forward strand.
AATGACCGGAGGGTGTCCTTGAATTCGATGGACACGAGGAGAGCTTGTCCATCACTACGGTGGACAAAGCAGAAGAAAGGATTTGAGAAACACTTGAAGTGGAGGCGCCACCAGGTGGAGGAGGTAGAGGAAAAGGGGATTGTGTCTCGAGTTTGAGGTGGAGAAGGAGGCCTCGGTTCTAAGCTATGGACCCGGACACCCGGTTGGGTCTCTTGGTATCCATACCCAAGAAGTTCCTTTTGCCAACAACAATAGCGGCCTCGAAACCGTGTTAGGATCCGAGGGAAGAAGAACTTTCAATTGTTTGAAGATTAGGGTAAGAAGAGCCCCGCAAGGAAGTGGGGTTGACTTCTTGATCCGAGTCCGAGCGAGCACGACCGCCATTTGCTCGACTATAGCAGGAAAGAGGTCTACTTCGTAGCCCTCAAGAATGTCATACAAGGCTTTGAGATGCTTAGAGTTGGGGTTCTCCTTGCTTGAATGCTAAGAGAAGAAGGTCCTCATCGGCGAAAGCACGGAAGACGAGCTTTTGATTTGAGTTGAGTCACAGAGAAGTTTTTACATGACCCAAGAAACTCTTTGGCATATTTTTCGAAGAAATCATCAGCAACCTCGTTGAAAGGTATAGGGTTGTTGTTCAAGAAGAGAGAGGATACTTTGAAGAGACGGTGAAGAAGAGAGGTGTTGATGCAAGCCGTGATGTTTTGAACTCTGGAGGTGAGGATACCTTCAGAGCTAGATAGATTGGTGTAAAACTCATAAACGAGTTACGGGTACATGAACTCGCTAAAACAAAGGAAATTGTAAACCCCTATTGATTTGATGTGAGCCAACCACGAAAACTTTGTGGTCGGGAAGAATTTGTCATCCAACATTAGATGCTTGGATGACAACGATTTTGAGGGATTGGAAGGGCCATCCTGGCTTTGAGGTCGAGGTTTCTTGGTTGCGGAACTAAGAAAATCGGGGTGGATTTTCGGCATGTTTGTATGAAAAGAGAGAGATGAACTTTTGAGAGAAGGAAAGAGAGAGAGAGAGATAGCTCGATGAAAGTGAGCGAGAGAAAAAACATGAAAGAGTAGAAAGAGAGAGCTGAGAATGACAAGTGCTTACTTGAGATTACTTTCACTTATCTTGATAGAGATGAAATCTTCTTCGAACGTAGAGAGCTTGCTCGAGTTGAAGTAAGTGAGAGAGAGTGTGTGGGTAGAGAGTAAAGTAGAGAAATGAAGGAAAACGGATGCTATTTATAGAGAAAGAAATATCCTTGAAATATCCTTCGGTGTTCGTTCGACCCAGCTCTTCAACGGTCGCCTCGGACCGGTGTGACTGTTCCGCTCTCCAAAGGTTAAAATTCCAGCGATTGTCTCCCAACGGCTAGTTGTCTCGGTTGATGCGCGCGAGAGAGAGAGAGAGAGAGAAAAGAGAGATTTTAAAAGATATTTATGAAATTCTCCACTCATCTAGAGATGATTTCGTAAGTTTGATGTCCAATTTTCTCAAAATCCGAGTCCGACTCAGTGAAGTTTCTAAGTGACTTAGAAACAACAAGCAAACAATAAGTCATAGCTCAGTATCACTGGTTCAACTGAACTAATGGCTATTAAAGAGAGAAATCATATAACATATAATCATGTAAAGTAATTTCACTCAGAAAAGCACATAATTATGCATTGATCATGCCAAGCTCATTCCTAATAAAGCAAAACTGATCCTCACTAAGTGGCTTAGTAAAGATATCAGCTAATTGAAGTTTGGTAGGAATGAATTCAAGTTCAATATCACCTTTCTCAGAATGGTCTCTTAGAAAATGATACCTGACCTCAATGTGTTTTGTCTTTAAGTGCTAAACTGGATTATTAGTGATGCTGATTGCACTTTGATTGTCACACTTGATTGGAATTGATTTGAATAAAAGTCCAAGATCTCTCAAGTGTTGCTTGATCTATAAAATCCGAGCACAGACATGCTCCAGCTGCAATATACTCAGCTTCAGCAGTTGATAGAGCTACTAAGCTTTGCTTCTTTTAGTGCCAAGATATCGGGATTGACCCGAAACTAGCGAGGCTCCTGAGGTGCTCTTTCTATCAACTTTGTATCCAGCATAGTTCGCATCTAAGTATCCAAGTGAGAGTCGGTTCGAGTCTCTAGAGTATCATAGACCTAGATTCCGAGTCCTTACAAGATATCTCGAATATTCTCTTTACCATAGTGAGATGTGATTCTTTGGGATTAGCTTGAAATCTTGCACACGGACATACACTAAACATTATGTCTGGCCTACTGGAAGTAAGATATAGCAAAGATCCAATCATACCTCGATAGAGTTTCGATCTATCGCTTTACTTTCTTGTCCGAGTCCAGTTTTATGCTCGCTACTCATAGGTGTTGCTGCATGTTTCACATCTTGAAGCTTGTACTTCTTTAGCAACTCCATGGTATACTTTGATTGATGGACATAGATTCCATCTTTGTCTTGCTTGATTTGTAGACCAAGGAAGAAATTGAGTTCTCCTATCATACTCATTTGAAATTCCTATCTCATTAACTTAGAAAAATCTCGACAAAGAATTTCATCAGTAGCTCCAAAGATTATGTCATCAACATAGATCCGAGCAATAAGAAAGTCTTTCCCCTTGGTTTTTATAAAAAGAGTCTTGTCAATCTAACCTCTTCTAAAATCATTTTCAACCAAGAAATTGCTTAGTCTTTCATACCAAGCTCTGGGAGCTTGTTTAAGACCATAGAGAGCTTTTTGCAATTTGAAAACATGATTTGGAAAGTCTAAGTTTTCAAATCCAGGGGTTGCTCAACATAGACTTCCTCTTCAATGAAACCATTGAGAAAAGCACATTTAACATTCATTTGATACAATTTGATATTCATGCTAGATGCAAATGCCAATAAGATTCTAATAGCTTCAATTCGGCAACAGGTGCAAAGGTTTCCCCACAATCAATCCCTTCTTCTTGATTGTAACCTTGAGCCACAAGTCTAGCCTTATTTCTGACTACCAACCCACCTTCATCCAGTTTGTTCTTGAAAACCGATTTGGTTAATATAACTGGGTGGATAGAAGGTCATTTAGTTAGAGTCCAGACTTGGTTTCTTTCAAATTGCTTGAGTTCCTCTTGCATGGCCTCTACCCATTCAGGTTCATTTAAGGCCTCTAGTGCATTTCTGGGTTCTGTTAATGAAATGAATGCGGTGAATGCACATAGATTTTGTAGAGACGAACGAGTTTTTGCCCCACTCGTTGATATCGGACAAGATGTTTTCGAGAGGGTGGCTCGAAGCATATTTGAATGCTCTACCTGTTCTCCGGTTTACCAGATTTGTAGGTTCAATTTGTTGGTCTTCGAAGTCTGTTCCGATTGAGCTTGTTCATCTGATTGACCCTCAGCATTCCGAGCTGGTTCGTGAGTCATTTCATTCCGAGTCGGGTTATTCGAGTCACTTCGTTCTAAGTGACTTTGATTTGATTCTTGATGAGCTCATTTTCACTAAGATCATCATCTCTGTTGAGCTTTAGGTCCGAGAATGTTGACTCACTCGGTTTTTCCTATTCAATCTCATTAAAAACAACGTGGATGCTTTCTTCCACTTTGTTAGTTCTTTTATTGAAAATATGGTAAGCTTTACTATGAGATGAATATCCAAGAAAAATACCTTCATCCGACCGAGCATCAAACTTGGTCGAGTGGTCCTTACTATTATTATGAACATAACACTTACATCCAAAAGGCTTGAAGTATGAAATGTTGGGTTTCTTCCCTTTATAGAGCTCGTATGGAGTTTTCTTCAGGATGGGTCCGATGAGTCATCTGTTCAATGTGTAGTTTGTCTGTGTTGATCGCCTCAGCCCGTAAATAGTAGGGTAGATCATGTTCAATCATCATTGTCTTTCCTATTTCTTCAAGAGTCCGGTTCTTTCTCTCCACTACTCCATTTTATTGAGGAGTTCTTGGTGCTGAGAAGTTGTGGGAGATGCCATTCTTATCACGGAACTCTGTAAATTCCGAGTAGTCGAACTCCCTTCCATGGTCGACTCGAATTCTTTTTATCCGAGTCCGAGACTCAACTTGAATTTTCCTGCAGAGCTTGTTGAACTCTTTGAATGCTTCATTTTTGTGCTTAAGAAAACAATCCCAGGTAAATCGTGAGTAGTCATCAACAATCACAAGCACATATGATTTACCTCCGAGACTCTTGACAGGATTTCACCACATAAATCCATATGCAACATTTCAAGCACTTTGAATGTAGAAACAGCTTTCAGAGATTTGAAAGATGATCCGACTTATTTACCTTTTGTGCATGCTTCACAGATTTTATCTTTCTTAAATACACAGTTAGGCAATCCTCCGACTAAACCATGAGATACAAGTTTCTTAATGGTGTGCATACTAACATGACCTAGTCTACGATGCCATGTCCATGAATCATCATGTAGAGATGCTTTTAAGCAAGATAAATTCTAACTTGGGTCGAAAGAGGAATAATATAGGTGTTACCCGATCTCTTACCCGAGAGCTTGGTCTCCTTGGAAGTATCATCGAAATATAACCGTTGGTCCGAGTGAATCTTACCTCTTGACCTTTGTTACACGATTGAGAAATGCTAAGTAGATTGTACTTTAATCCCTTGACAAGGTATATTGGGCTAACCAGATTGTTTCCTTTTCCAATCTTGCCTATCCCAATTATCTTGCCTTTGCTCGTTATCTCCAAATGTGACTTTTCCTCCCTTGTAATCTTCTAACTCGGAAAAGAGTCTTGAGTCTCCCGACATGTGGCATGAGCATCCACTCGTCCAGTACCAATGCCCTTTTGTTCTTTTCTGAACCACTCGCAAGTCGAAACAAACTAACCTTTCTCACTTCCTCTAACGAACCCAGTAACTCCCTTTACTTGTGGTCCTTTCTCGAGGAAGAAGACTCTTAGGAACCCAGATTTGAATCTTTGGGTTTGGTCTGATTCTGAGTCTTTCTTTTAGAAAACCGAGTATGTGTCTCTTTCTTTTGAAACTTTTTTCTTTATAAACAGGAGGAGAAGGTTTTCTCCTGTAAGCTAGTTTGGGCTCAGTCCTCCTTTCATTCTTATGAATAGGACCGTGCTCAACCTTCCTGAACTTCACGGTTTTGGAATCCTTTTTTAAAAGCTCCGAGTAGGAATTAGATTCCTCCTCTTTATTAAAACCAAGTCCTTCTTTTCGAAGGAGACACATTGAGACCCTAAGAGCATGTCAAGGTTTTTTAACCTTGAGTAAATTTTAAAACAAGCTCTTGAGACTCATTGAGCTCTTGCTTCATATGCTCATTTTCTCTTCGAGTGACTCAGACTTAGTCACATTGGATTGAGCACTAGTCTTGAGTTCTCTTAGAGTAAGTCTCGGTTTTTCTAATTCATTTTTCAAAGAGATGCTCTTAGAAGTAACAGACTCAAGTTGTTCTTTAAACCGAGAATAATCGAATTGGATTTTTCTTCCAAAGTATAAATATATTTGGCTAAATCAACTTTGGAAAACTTGAGGAAGTATTCAATTACCTCCCGAGGATTTATTTCCTCACTGTCCGAGTGATCCGAGTCCGACTCGATTCAGCCTTCGAGTCCGAGAGTGCCATCGGACACTTTGAATCATCCGAGTCCTCATCATCTTCCGATGAGTCTTCATCACTCCAAGTGGCCATCATAGCCTTTTTCTTCTTTCTTCCCTCTTTCTCCTGGGACAGTCTTTGACTATGTGTTCCTTGCTGCCACATTCAAAATAGTCGGAGTTCCTAGTTAAAGATAACTTTGAAGGGGAAGAATGTTTACCTTTTCTATCCTTCTTATCTTTTTTATAGAACTCTTCTCTTGGCTTCTTATCCCATCTCTTATGCTTCATCATTATTTTGAAGCCTCCGGCGATAAGTGCCATGGGATCCTCTTCTAAGTCGAGAGGAACTCGGATCTACTTCTCTGTTTTCGAGGCCTTCAGTGAGATGTTCTTTTTAGTGCCGACCTCTACATCCTCCTCTTCCAGGTGGATCTCATGGGTGAGTAGCTTCCCAATGAGTTCGTCCGGCTTTAGTAAGGACAGGTTCCGAGCCTCTTCGATGGTTGTCACCTTGGAACCCCATCTTCTCTTGGGTAGACTTCGAGTATCTTTCTGCATATTTCCTCGTGGGAAATCTTTCTACCCAGAGATTTGAAATTGTTAGTAATCTCGGTGAAGCGGATGAACATATGAGTGATGTTCTCTTCGGCTCCATCTTGAACGAGCTCGTATTTATGAATGAAGGTTTGCTCGGGGAGAGTCCGAGTCACCCTAGAGGAGGGTGAATAGGGTGATAGAAAATTCTTTGCGAAAACACACTCTTTTTGACGAGAAAATAGGCAAAGACAGCTTTCGAGTCTAAACACGGGGTCGAAAAGATTGGACTCGAAAGCAATGAATCGAAGAAACAAGTGCGATAAAGGCCGTCCGAGTTTAGAATGAACTCGGAAAGAGAACACAGAGATTTTACGAGGAAACCCTCCCGGGGCAGAAAACCACGGCCCGTGTCAATCCGGACACGAAGTCAAATCCACTATTTTGAGTCCACAAAATACCGTGAACCGATCGAACCCGAGTTGCTCCCTTGGACAACTCTATACAAGTTTTCCTAGACTCGAAGTTACCTTATCCGATCTAGTACTTCCTAGCTGAGATAACCCTTACAGCTAGGGACAACTAAGTTGAGTTAACCTTTACGGCTTAGTCAAGGGACCTTACAAAGAATGTAAGAAGAGTTTGTAACTAAGTACAAGACCTTACAACTCGTAAAGTAACGAATTACAGAGTGGGAGTTGTAAGTTGAAGATTGAGAGTAAATACAATAACTTTGATCAAGTATGTGTATAAAACAATAGATTCGGCAATCTTCAAGTCTTGTGAAGTGGCTTCTATTTATAGATAACCAAGCGAGTAGCCGTTATCTTCATCTCGCTGACCGAGAGTCCTATGTGACCGTTGATAAGGGCTTTTGAGTCACTCGTAAAGTATCCATTGAAATATGGACGTTGGACAACGGTTTAACTCTCTTGGAAGTCCCAAAACCATCGGTTGTGTCTTGAAAAATGAGGTGGAAACCACCGTTGAGGCTTGGCGTTCCAGTTTTCCGGATATGGAAGCGATGCGACTTCGACACAATCTTCTAGGACTAAAGCGGGGAAGGTGAAAAGCCATATCTCGCTAGTGATTTGACGTTACGAAGCCGGCTACTTTTGTAGTTTGAAAAAGGTGTATCCTCGAATGAATAACCTACAAAAGTAAATCAATTCCGGTCCTCAAAGTATAAAATACTTTGGTCCGAAGTTAGACACGAGATAATAAAATAATTATGATAATTACGCAATTGATTATCCGAGTCGAAAAGAAATGGAATTTTCCGAGTCTAATATCCATGATATTCGAATTCCATCCGACTTAGTCTAAGCGATAGAGCAAGTTCTATAACGAATATCGGAGTAAGAAAAGCTTGATATAGACTAAGCATGAAATGAACTACGAATGCCGACTATGCAAACAATAGAGCGAGATAACCGAAGTCGGATTCCGAGTGAGAAACAGCGGAATACTCGGTATATTCAAAATGCGATCAATCCGAGTGAGAGTGGACTTAGAATAAAGAACCAGTTTTCGAGTCGCTAATCGAAAGCGATAAAAGAGATAAGTGAGGGTCGAATCACTTAGAGAAAAATACTACTTTACTCAAGTAAGTTTCTAAGACACAGAGAATGCCTTGGAATTAAAACTCTATATGTATAATAGCGTTATACTTGATTCCTTTTGCATGACTCGGAAGAATATTAAGCGAGTGTCCGAGTCTTCAATCTCCCCTTTTTGATGAAAGGCATTCCATACTTAAACGAAACTTTGTTAGAGGAAAATAGATTGATTCCGAGTAGTTTGCTCATGAGTAAAGCATATTGAATAGATCGAGCAATATATAATATATCGAGCAAGATAAAATAAAGTATGCTTTTACAATAACTCGAAAAATAAAGAACTCAAAAATTAATAATGAAATGCATCAATCCATTAAAAAATACAAGGGTGGAAAAACTCCCCTAAACAAGACAACCAGTTTCGACTACATTTCTCCCCCTTGCCTTTCAAGCAAAAACAAAATAACAAAAAGAAGGGAGAAAAGTACAAGTAATACACATTAGTTGTCCGGACACAAAGAAAATTTGAAAGAAGAAAATCCGGAGACACCGAGGAATTGTGACTCGGTGCATGGCTCCAACTAGGGAGGAGGGGATTTCGAGTGGAGGCGGAGGTGCGCCGGCGCCGATACGATCTTGACGATGTGCTTGAGCGCGGCGAAGGGAGAACCGGAATTGTTCTCGGGGCTCGGCTCCGAGTGGCCGACCCGGAGAGAGTGGATTGAGGGGTTCTTCCCTTGGGACCTCAGGGGCTGGAGGGGCTCGCTCCGGCCGACTCGCCGGAGGAGCGAGGTCTTCGACCCACTCGGACCGCCGTCCGAGCTAAGTACAGCGATTTGAGCTTAGGGAGCAGGCCGACCCTCGGCAGCTTGCCACGGCCTCTTCTTCCCTTTGCCCGGAAGGGCCTCGCCTCAGCCGCAGGTTCCTCAAGCATCCTCTCGCTGCATCTGCAGCTTCTTCCTCTTCTTCCTCGGCTTCCTCGCTGTCCGAGGAGGTCGGGCTCGGGCTCGAAGACGCTCGGCACGCGTCCGAGTCGTCCCGGTCTCGAGCCGCCTTGGACCGTCTCTCCCGAGGAGCTCGGCCAGCTCCTTCGCTCCTTAACCAACTCTCTCATCTCAAGAATGAGAGACTCGCTGCTCTCGGATTTGGGACTCGACCAGTCTTTTGGTTGATGGTCGGACCTCGAAGGATAGACTTGAAAGCCCCGAGCATGTCTCTCGAGTTCGGAAGACACAGAGCCGATCTTGTCCATGAAAACAGGGGACAAGAGGGCGAGAGAGATCTGGAAGCACCTGAGGTGGAGGCACCACCAGGTGTAGAGGGAAGAGGGAGAGGGGTTGATTTCGAGTCCGAGGTGGAGAAGGAGGCCTCGGCTCCGAGTTGTGAACCCGGACACCGGGGTTAGTTTCCTGGTATCCGTACCCTCGGAGTTCCTTCTTGCCGACCACAATGGCCGCCTCGGACACCGCGTTAGGGTCGAGGGAAGAGGAACTTGAAATTGTTTGAAGACAAGGGTGAGAAGAGCAGCGAAAGGAAGGGAGGTGTTCTTCTTGGTTTGAAGTTGAGCCGGCACGAGGCCATCTCGCTCAATGATGGAGGGGAAGAGGTCGACTTTGTATCCCTCCGGGATATCGAAGAGGGCTTTGAGGTGCTTGGAGTTGGGGTTCTCCTTGCTAGAATGCTGTGAGAAGAAGGTTCTCATCAGCGAAAGCTACTGAAGCCTGGCTTCGACTTCAACCGAGTCACGTAAAAGTTCTTTCCGGACCCGGGGAATTCTTTAGCGTACTTTTCAAAGAAGTCGTCGGCGACTTCAGTGAAAGGGATAGGGTTGCTATTCAAGAAAAGAGAAGAAACTTTGAACAAGGCGGTGGAGGAGGGAAGTATTGATATAAACGAGTAATGTTCGAACCCGAGAGGTTAGAACATTTTCGAGTGGGAGAGATGAGTATAAAACTCGAAACGAGTTCGGGATAGATGAACTCACTGAAACACAAGAAATGATAGACTCCGGTGGTTTGGATGTTGGACAACCAGGAGAATTTGGTTGTTGGGAAGAATTTGTCGTCTAGCGCAAGGTGTCTGGGTGACAACGGGTTTAGAGGGGGTTGAGCTTTCGGCTTGTTGGTACGGGGCCTTTTGGAAGAGGGGAAGCTCGGAAGTCGGGATGGTTTCCTCTTTTAGGCATTGTGAGAGTTGGAGAGAAAAGATGAAGCTTGTCGAGTGAAAGAGAGAAGGAGGTGTAGAAGAGAAGAAAACGAAAATGGTAGAAGAAAAGAGAATAGAGCAGTCGAGACTTATGAGAGAGAGAGAGTTTCTTCAACGCTTACGGACGATCAAGGGTCACTTGTTCACGTAGAAAACTTCCGCGAGAAGATTTTCGTTTGAGAGGAAAGGAGTTTTAGAATACCGAGATGAAAATAGATAGTCGTTATTTATAGAAAATAACCGCGCCCGTCCACTATCCGTTAAGTAACTCCGTTCGACTCGGCCTTGTCCATCGATCACCAAAGACCGGTGTGACGGTTTTCCTTCAACGGTTGAGAAACAAGCGGTTTGAAATCTACGGTTACGATCCGATTGCAGCGCTCGAGAAAGAGAGAAAAAAGATTTTGAAAATATAATCCGAAACTCTCCACTGTTCTAGAGATAGCTTCGAAAATTTGATGTCCAAATTTCTCTACGTCCGAGTTTGACTCGTAAAGATTTCCGAGTGACTCGAAACACGAAATAATTATCAGCCCAAGTATCACGGAATCAACCGAACTAATAATTATTAACACAGAAAACACATAGCACGTAATTATACAACAAAGATAGTACGTAATTAAGCATTTAACATACCAAACTCATTCCGAATAAAACAAAACTGATCTTCACCAAGAGGCTTAGTAAAGATATCAGCTAATCGAAGATTAGTAGGAATGAACTCAAGCTCAATATCACCCTTTTCCGAGTGATCACGTAAGAAGTGATACCTGACCTCAATATGCTTTGTTTTTGAGTGCTAGACAGGATTCTTAGTGATACTGATTGCGCTTTGATTGTCACACTTGATTGGAACCGAGTTGAGAAATAGTCCAAGATCCTTCAAGTGTTGTTTTATCCAAAGAATTTGAGCGCAACAAACTCCAGCGGCAATGTATTCAGCTTCCGCAGCTTGATAGAGCTACCGAGTTTTGTTTCTTTGAGTGCCGAGGATATTAGGGATTGACCCATAAATTGGCAAGCTCCGGATGTGCTCTTTCGATCAACTTTGTATCCTGCGTAGTCCGCATCTCGAGTACCCGGTCGAGTCGCTTCGAGTCTCCGGAGTACCACGAGTCCTAGATTCCGAGTGCCTGCAAGATATCTCGAATATTCTCTTCACCGCAGTGAGATGTGATTCTTTTGGATTAGCTTGAAATCGTGCGCATAAGCAAACACTAAACATTATATCCGGCTCGCTTGAAGTAAGATATAACAGTGATCCAATCATACCTCGATAGAGTTTCGATCTACTATTTTACCTTTCTCATCCGAGTCGAGCTTTATCGTCGTCGCTCATGGGTGTAAATGCGTGCTTTGCATCTTGAAGTTTATATTTCTTCAGCAATTCCTTGATGTATTTTGATTGATGAACAAAGATTCCATCTTTGTCTTGTTTGATTTGCAACCCAAGGAAGAAATTGAGTTCTCCCATCATACTCATTTGGAACTCTTGGCTCATCAACTCGGAAAATTCTCGGCACGTAAACTCATTAGTAGCACCGAAAATAATATCATCAACATAAATTTGAACAATAAGAAAATCTTTCCCTTTGGTCTTGATGAATAGAGTCTTGTCGATCCGACCTCTTTTAAAATCATTTTGAACCAAGAAGCTACTCAGTCTTTCATACCAAGCTCGAGGGGCTTGCTTAAGACCATAGAGAGCCTTTTGAAGTTTGAAAACATGATTTGGAAATTCCGAGTTTTCAAAACCAGGAGGCTGCTCGACATAAACTTCTTCTTTAATAAAACCATTGAGAAAGGCACACTTAACATCCATTTGATATAATTTAATATGCATGCAGGATGCAAATGCCAACAAGTATTCTATTGGCTTTAATTCGCTACTCGGTGCAAAGGTTTCCCCACAATCAATTCCTTCTTCTTGATGGTAACCTTGAGCTACAAGTCTAGCCTTGTTTCGACTACCACTCCACCCTCATCCAGTTTGTTCTTGAAAACCCATTTGGTTCCTATAACTGGGTGGTCGAAGGTCGGTTGGTCGAGTCCGGACTTGGTTTCTCTCGAATTGATTAAGTTCCTCTTGCATAGCCTCTACCCATTTAGGTTCATTAAGGGCCTCTAGTGCATTTTTGGGTTCGGTTAATGAAATGAATGCAGTGAATGCACATAGGTTATGAAGAGAGGAACGAGTTCTTACCCCACTGTTGATATCGAAATTATGTTTTCTTGGGGATGACTGAGAGTAAATTTGAATGCTTTACCAGCTTCTTTGATTCACCGGGTTTGTGGGCTGAATTGCTTGATCTTCGAAGCTTGTTCCGAGTGATCCTCTTCATTGACTTGTTCGTTCCGAGCGACCTCTTGAGCTGTCTCATTCTGAGCTTCCTCATTCCGAGTGGTCTCAATCTGAGTCTTTGTAGGCTCATCTTCGTCTTCATCCTTTCGAGCTTCGGTTCGAGTATGAAGACTCACTTGGTTTCTCCTGTTCAAGCTCATCAAATACTACGTGGATACTTTCTTCCACTTTGTTAGTTTGCTTGTTGAAGATACGATAAGCTTTGCTATGAGAGGAGTAACCTAGAAAAATACCTTCGTCTCGACCGAGCATTGAACTTGGTCAAATGATCCTTACCATTGTTGTGGACGAAGCACTTACATCCGAAAGGTCCGAAATAGGAAATATTTGGCTTCTTTCCTTTGTAAAGCTCATAAGGTGTTTTCTTCGGAATGGGTCCGATGAGGCATCGATTGAGAGTGTAGTTGGCTGTGTTTATTGCCTCCGCCTGAAATAGTAAGGCAAATTGTGTTTAATCATCATCGTCCTTGCTATTTCTTCAAGGGTTCTGTTCTTTCTCTCAACTACTCCATTCCGTTGAGGAGTTCTGGGTGCTGAGAAGTTGTGAGAGATTCCATTCTTGTCACAAAACTCGAGAATTCCGAGTAATCGAACTCCCTTCCATGGTCGGTTCGAATCTTTTGAATCTGAGTCCGAGACTCAACTTGAATCTTTCTACGAGCTTGCTGAACTCCTTGAAGGCTTCATTCTTATGCTTGAGAAAACACACCCAGGTAAATCTTGAAAAATCATCAATAATAACAAGTATGTAAGATTTACCTCCGAGACTCTTCACGAGAATTTCACCACATAGGTCCATATGCGATAATTCAAGCACGTTGGATGTGGAAACTATCTTCAGAGATTTGAATGAAGATCTCGACTTGTTTCCTCTCGGTGCATGCTTCACATACTTTGTCCTTCTCAAACGCACGCTTAGGTAATCCTCTAACTGCACTCATGAGATGCAAGCTTTTTGATAGTATGCATGCTAATATGACCTAATCTACGATGCCAAGTCCAAGAATCATCATGAAGAGATGCTTTTAAACAGATAAGTTCTGACTTGGGTCGAAAGAGGGATGATGTAGGTATTACCCGATCTCTTACCCGAGAGTTTTACGTCTTTGGTGGTCTCATCTCGTGATGTAGCACTTGGATTGAGTGAATCTTACCTCTTGACCCTTGTCACATAGCTGGGAGATGCTAAGTAGATTGTACTTTAGTCCTTTGACAAGGTAGACTGGGCTCACCGGATTGCTTCCATTTCCAATCTTCCCAATGCCCACTATCTTACCTTTGCTGTCATCACCAAAAGTCACCTTTCCTCCTTTATATGACTCCAGCTCGTAAAAGAGTCCTTGGTCACCCGACATGTGTCGAGAGCATCCACTGTCCAGGTACCGGTGTCCTTTGATCTTTTCTAAGTGACCCGCAAAACAGAGAGAATCTAACCCTTCTCACTTCCTCTAACGAACCCAAGTAATATTCCTTACCGTGGTCCTTTTCGAGGAAGAAGGTGCTTCGGAACCCAGATTTGAATGACTTTGGGTTTTGTCTCGATTCCGAGTCTTCCTCTCGGAGAACTAAGTCCGTGTCTCTTTCCTTTTAAAAACATTTCCTTTTGAAACAGGAGAAAATGGTTTCTTTTTGTAAATAGGTCTAGGTTTAGTCCTTTCATTTCGTGAATGGGACCATGCTCAGCCTTTTGAACTTTACAGCTTCGGAATCCTTTTGAACAATTCCGAGTAAGAATTAGATTCTTCCTCTTTGTTGAAACCAAGACCTTCTTTTCGAAACGAGACACATTGTGATCCTAAGAGCATGTCAAGGTTCTTCCGACCTTGAGTAAACTTTAAAACCAGATCTTGAGACTCAGTGAGCTTCTATTTCGGTTGCTCATTTTCTTTCCTGAGTAACTCGGACTCGGTCTCATTAGTTTGAGCACTTGTCTTGAGTTCTCCGAGTGTGAGTCTCAGCTTTTCTAATTCGTTTTTTAAAGAAGTGCTCTCGAAGTGATTGACTCAAGTTGTTCCTTGAAATGAGAAGAATCGGAATTGGACTTTTCTTCCAAAGTGAAGATGTATTTAGCTAAATCAACTTTGGAGAATTTGAGAAAGTAGTTTATTACCTCTTGAGGATCGGTTTCCTCGTTGTCCGAGTCCGAGTCCGACTCTCTTTCGCCTTCCGAGTCGAAATTGCCATCGACACTTCGAGTCATCCGAGTCCTCGTCGTCTTCGGATGAATCCTCATCGCTCCATGTTGCCATCATGGCTTTTTTCTTCTTCCTGTCCCTTCTTCGTTTTAGACAATCCTTGACTATGTGGTCTTTGCTCGCCACATTTAAAACATCCGTAATTCTTAGACAAAGATAACTTTGAGGGCGAAGAAAACTTACCTTTTCTGTCTCTCTTGTCTTTTTGTAGAATTCTTCTTTTGATCTTTTGTCCCATCTTTTATGCTTCATCATTCTCTTGAAGCCTCTTGCAATGAGTGCCATGGGATCATCTTCCGAGTAGCTCGGACCAGCTTCTTTGGATTCCGAGGCTTTAAGCGCAATGTTCCTTTTGGCAAGCACCCTCAGCATCTTCTTCTTCCGGATGTATCTCATGAGTCGAAGCTTTCCGATGAGCTCATCCGGCTTCAAGAGTGAGAGGTTCCGAGCCTCTTCTATGGCGAGTCACCTTAGGACCCCATCGTCTCTTGGGTAGGCTTCGAGAATTTTCCAAGCACATTTCTTCATGGGAGATTTTCTTTCCCAGAGATTTGAGATTGTTGGTGATCTCGAGTGAAGCGTATGAACATCCGAGTAATGTTCTCTTCTGGCTCCATTTTGAAAAGCTCATATTTGTGAAGATACTCGACCGATCTTCGCTTATCTCACCCGACTTGTACCTTCGTAGGTGTTGACCGCAGTGTCCCACACCTCTTTAGTAGAGTCATAGGCAGAGACTCGATTATATTCTTCCGAGCTTATGGCACACATGAGAATGTTCATGGCTTTGAAGTTCTTTCCGAACTTCTCCGCTTCGCTGGTGTGAACTCAGCCTTTGTCTTGGGAAGGATTCTGAATTCATCTCGTCTTCGTTGGAATGTAGTTTCCTTGTTGTATGATTTCCCATACTTCTTCATCATGATCCATGGGGAAACATTCCATAAGCTTCTTCCAAGTGACCAAAGTTTGAACCTTTGAATTTTGGTGGCCTCGTTGGAAGATCTTCCTTCGTCGAACTCTCCGGTGTTCCGAGCCATCCGATCTTTAAACCTTTGGATTGTTAGATCCTTTCCGAAAGGCTAGGCTCGATACTAATTGAAGGATTGCTCGGGGAGAGTCCGAGTCACCCTAGAGTGAGGGTGAATTGGGTGATAGAAAATTCTTTGCGAAAACACACTCTTTTTGACGTAAAAGAGGCAAAGACAGCTTCGAGTCTAAACACGGGGTCGAAAAGATTGGACTCGAAAGCAATGAATCGAAGAAACAAGTGCAAGTAAGGTCGTCTCGAGTTTAGAATGAACTCGTAAAGAAAGAGTTTAGAATGAACTCGTAAAGAGAACACAGAGATTTTACGAGGAAACCCTCCCGGGGCAGAAAACCACGGCCCGTGTCAATCCGCACACGAAGTCAAATCCACTATTTTGAGTCCACAAAATACCGTGAACTGATCGAACCCGAGTTGCTCCCTCGGACAACTCTATACAAGTTTTCCTAGACTCGAAGTTACCTTATCTCGATCTAGTACTTCCTAGCTGAGATAACCCTTACAGCTTAGGGACAACTAAGCCGAGTTAACCTTTACAGACTTAGTCAAGGGACCTTACAAAGAATGTAAGAAGAGTTTGTAACTAAGTACAAGACCTTACAACTCGTAAAGTAACGAATTATAGAGTGGGAGTTGTAAGTTGAAGATTGAGAGTAAATACAATAACTTTGATCAAGTATGTGTATAAAACAATAGATTCGGCAATCTTCAAGTCTTGTGAAGTGGCTTCTATTTATAGATAACCAAGCGAGTAGTCGTTATCTTCATCCGCTGACCGAGAGTCCTCTCGTGACCGTTGATAAGGGCTTTCCGAGTCACTCGTAAAGTATCCGTTGAAATATGGACGTTGGACAACAGCTTAACTCTCTTGGGAGTCCCAAAACCATCGGTTGTGTCTTGAAAAATGAGGTGGAAACCACTCGTTAGGCTTGGCGTTCCAGCTTTTCCGGATATGGAAGCGCATGGCCTTCGACACAATCTTCTCGGGACTAAAGCAGGGAAGGTGAAAAGCCATATCTCGCTAGTGATTTGACGTTCGAAGCCGGCTACTTTTATAGTTTGAAAAAGGTGTATCCTCGAATGAAGAACCTACAAAAGTAAATCGATTTCGGTCCTCAAAGTATAAAATACTTTGGTCCGAAGTTAGACACGGATAATAAAATAATTATGATAATTACGCGCTTGATTATCCGAGTCGAAAAGAAATGGAATTTTCTCGAGTCTAATATCCATGATATTCGGAATTCCATCCGACTTAGTCTAAGCGATAGAGCAAGTTCTATAACGAATATCGAGTGAGAAAAGCTTGACATAGACTAAGCATGAAATGAACTACGAATCCCGGCTATGCAAACAATAGAGCGAGATAACCGTAAGTCGATTCTAAGTGAGAAACAACGGAATACTGGTATATTCAAAATGCGATCAATCTGAGTGAGAGTGGACTCGGAATAAAGAACCAGCTTTTCGAGTCGCTAACCGAAAAGCGATAAAAGATATAAGTGAGGGCCGAATCACTTAGAGAAAAATACTACTTTACTCAAGTAAGTTTCTAAGACACAGAGAATGCCTTGGAATCAAAACTCTATATGTATAATAGGGTTATACTTGATTCCTTTTGCATGACTCGAAGAATATTGAGCAAGTGTCCGAGTCTTCAGTGAAGATATTGGCTTATCTTCGCTTGTCCGACTTGGCTTGTGCCTTCATAAATGTTGACAAGCGTGTCCCACACTTCTTTGGCTATGTCACGAGCCGACACTCGATCAAATTCTTCCGAACCGATGGCGCACATCGGAATGTTCATCGCCTTGAAGTTCTTTCGAACTTCTCTGCTTCTTCGATAGTGTACTCGGGCTTTGTTTTGGGCACGAGTCTTGTTTCTTCCATCTTCATTGGAATTTAGTTGCCTACTTATATGATTTTCCGGACATCTTCATCGTGATCCAGCAGAAAACATTCTATGAGCTTCTTCCAGAGTGCACGAAGTTAGATCCTTTGAACTTTGGTGGTCTGCTGGAAGATCTTCCTTCGTCGAACTCTCCATTGTTCTCGAGCCATTTGATCTTTAAACCTTTGGATGGTTAGATCCTTTCGAAATGTTAGACTCGATACTAATTGAAGGTTTGCTCTTGGAGAGACTAAGTCACCCGAGAGGGGGTGAATAAGGTAATGAGGAAATTTGAACAAAGACTGGAAGATTAAATTCTAAAACCGACTTTGTAACAGATCCGAGTCTAGATTGGACTCGGAAAAGTGTTAACTCGGAAAATATGTGGAAACCTTCCTGAGGCGAGAAAACCACGAGTAAGTGCTAATCTAAGCACCAAGTCAAATCCAATATTTTGAATCCACAAAATACAGTAGAAAGACTCAACCAGAATTGCTCCCTTAGACAATTCCTTACAAGATTTTCCTAGACTCGAAGTTCCCTTATCCGATCTATTACCTCTTAACCGAGGTAACATTTATAGTTAGGGACAACTGATTTGAGTTAACCCTTATAGCTCAGTCAAGGGATCTTACTCGGAAAGTAAGAATAAGTGTTTATGACTGATTACAAGACCTTACAACTCGGAAAGATGTTAAGTACGAGTTGGAGTTGTAAGTAGAAGATTAAAAGAGAATATACAGAGAGAGATAATTTTAATAAATAGATTCAGCAAGCTTCTCGTCTTGTGAAGTGGCTTCTATTTATAGATGACCAGGCAGATTAGTTGTTGTGACTATCTTTTGATTAGAAGTCCTTTGTGACCGTTGCAATGGTTTTTCCGAGTCACTCGGAAAATATCCGTTGAGGTGTGAACGTTGGGCAATGGCTCTTGACTCCTTCGGATGTCCCAATCCATTGGTGGTATCCGAAAAGTAGGATGGAAACTACCGTTGAGCTTAGCGTTGCAGATTTCCGGTTTGGAAACGGACAACCCCGACATAGTGTATAGGCCTTGGTCGAAGTAGAAAAGCCTTGTCTGTCGGTGATTGACAATTTAAAGACGGTTACTTTTGTATTTCAAAAGTAGGATAACCTCGTTTAGATACCCTATAAAAGTAAATCAATTTGGTTCTCAAAGTATAAAATACTTTGGTCCAAGATTAGACACGAGATAATAATTTAATTAAGATAATTAAGTGCCTAATTATCCGAGTCCCGAAATAGTAGAATTTTCCGAGTCTAATATCCATTATACTCAAATTCCATCTCGAGTCGGTCTAGAAGTAAAACAAGTCTAATAAAGAATATCGGAGTAATGAAACTTGATCTAGACAAGCACAATTCAAATGAAACATGCTGACTTAGGAGGATGAATTAACACAATAATTCAATCAAACTTAGAATACAAAGTCGGACCTGAGTTTATGCACATTAGAGCAAATATTTGAACATGCGATAAGTCCGAGTGTTGTTTGAGTGACTCGGAACTATGTGTGAAAAGATAAGCAAGGGTATGCTTTCCGAGTCGATCGGAATCAAGTGAAAACATATGCAATAGTTTACGTAACACTCAAAAAGATTCTATATCACTCGGAAAAGTTTTTAAAGCACTTAGAATGACTTGTAATCAAAACTTACAAGAGATGAAGTCCTTGATGGTACTCAGAATAATATACCCGAAAGTCCGAGTCTTCATCGCTTAATGCCTAAGGGGGCCAATCCCGCGACGCTCTTCAAGCCGAGGATGCGGAATTATCTCGCCGGTCTACCGGCAACCGCCACACCCGACCGAAGGGGTATGCCACCCTAGGGGCTCTCCGAACTTAATAGAGACCCTTAAAACAAGCTGTTGCACAGCAAGTGCAAGAATAGGTGCGAGCCACCATGGAACAGACGCATGCCAATCATGCCCTTCCACTATACCCCGACTCCGGGTATGGCACAACCCCTTGGGAGGTCAGCCTGGTGGCCACTTCTCGGGCGGGATGCCCTCCCACGCAGCCCCGTAACAACCAACCGAGGCACCAACTGCGCTTGCTCTCGAGCAGCCAAGTGCCTTCCCGACAAGGCGTCACAAAGAAGGCGATGCCCGAGGGATTATCAAGGCAAAGAAAGCTCTCCATAGAGCCAACAAGAATATTGCCACTTCGCACACGGCCTCGACCCCCTATGCCACCCACAGTAGGCATTTTGCCCGGTTCGAGGATCATGGCGACGCCCTTGCTCCAAACATGGAATGAAGGCCTCAAGGAAGCGAAGGTCCATCGAGTCCTGCACGATCGACTCCTGCATGCAGGACATCAAAAATAACTCATATCCCACGAAGAGTCGTGGAAAGGGAGCCAATCCTCGGAGCCATCTTTGGCATCCTCGTCAACGTCATCATCCTTGGGGATCTCCCCTCCTATGGTGTTTTTTCTCAGTGGATGGATACGACCAAAGAGCTTGACTCCAAAGTGAGACCTTCGGAGCGAGATCCAAGCATAAGAGAAGTAAATGCCAAGCATGAAGAGACCGACTATGGTCTTCGGATGTGTACATTCGTCAAAAGAAGGCCTCTTGGACGAAAAAACATTGAGCGTACGTAGCTCAATAAGCGAAGATCCCATAAGATCATAGAGGATCTCTAAGAGACATCACTCAAGTCTTAAGTCACCGGAAAAGGCATAAGGTCAACGCCCTTGAAGAACACTTTTGTTCCGCAAGAAACCGCTCCAACACTATAAGGTTCAATCTATGACTTCTTATCTCCGGATTCTAGGAAAGGTCAATCGGGTGCCCACATTTTTTCAAAAAATGAAAGGAGCGACGGTTCGCAAATTGAAGACGAAGAAGATTTTTTGGCTGTCAAGGCGCACGGTCGTTATTATAGCCCAACGCTAAACGTCGTTTGACGACATCAAGCTCGGAGGCAAACGTGAAGCTAATGAAGACCTCCAACGTAAAATTGCGACTTGGGTACAATCGGAGGCACCCTACGAAGGCCCATACTAAAGAGTTGATATATTTGAACTCAACATGAAGTCAACACAAGCTCACCGAAAAGGGGTTTGATTTTGCTCGATCATAAAACGCCCAATATATTTCGACTAATGGAGCTAGGGCCATCGTATTTCCGCTCCGTATTGGGTTGACATTTTCCGTCCGAAGGAGCCTACAATTTCTTCACTCTAAAATCGAGGTCGGTATTTTTCCGTCCCCTTCGAAAATTTTTGCGCATAAAATTGGTTCGGAATGTTTCCCATAAAAAATATGCCAACTCAAAAAAATCGAGGAGAGGACTCGGCGCTCGGCCTCAACTCTCGGCCTAAACGGTCGCTGTGCGGGGTGTTGGGGGTCGGTCCCGGGGGTGTGTTTCCTGCGAGGGTCCGGAGTGGGGGTTCGGCGTTGGGACTCGGCCGCAGGGGTCGGTTCCCGAGGGGTGTTTCCGCCGTGGTCCGGAGTGGGGGCTCGGAGCCGGGACTCGGCCGCAGGGTCGGCTTCTGGGGGTGTTTCCGTGAGGGTTTGCAGCGATGGGGTTCGGTACTAGGACTCGGCCCTAGGGGTCGATCCTGCGGGGTGTGTTTCCGCAAGGGTCAACCAGCGGGGGAGTCGATGCTGGGGGTCGGCGCCGGACTCGGTGCTGGGTGTCGGCCGGGGGTCGGCCGGGGTTCGGTGCGAGCGGTGCAGGGGTGTCCGGCAGGAAGCGTATAGTGCGGAGGGGGTTGTGAGGGGTCGGTTACGAGGGTCGACCTCAACGCTCGACCAAGGGGTGGAGTCGTAACGTTTAAAAATTGAAAATTGCGTAACTTTGAAAAAATCTTCGCAACGAAGCATATGATTTCGGAGCCCAAACATCTCTCAACATCGGGTAATGACTTAGCCTCCGGGAGCGAATAAGTCGCATTTCCACCTCTACAGATGGGACATCCTTCGAAGTTACACTTAGCAATAACTTAGCCTTCGGGAGCTAAAAATCGCACTCCTAACTTCATAAAAGGAACACCCCTTAGAGGACACACAATCATGCACTTCTAAGCCTACGGGAGCTAGAAGGTCGCGTAAAGACCCATGTCCACATGGGCACTCGCACTCCTAACTTAAGGTTAGGGGTCGCGCTCTCCGTGGGATGTTCCCTAGTGAGAATCATGCACTTCCAAGCCTCCGGGAGCTGGAAAGTCGCGTAAAGACTCATGTCCACATGGGCACTTGCACTCCTAACTTAAGGTTAGGAGGTCGCGCTCTCGGTAAGATGTTCCCTAGCGAGATACTTACATTCATGCACTTTCAAGCCTCCGGGAGTTGAAAAGTTGTGTAAAAGACACACAACAACGTTGTCGTGGGCAAACTCACTTTCTTCGAATCCAAGGCACATAGGGGCTGGAACACCTTGAGGATCCTAGAAGGACTATGAGAGGACTCATCCTCTTCGCAAAAGCCCTAGAGGGACTACAGGAGGACTCATCCTCCGCAGAAGAGCCCTGAAGGATCACGAGAGAACTCATTCTCCCAAAGAAGACTCCTTTTAGCCCCAAGGGGCTAAGTAAAAATCATTCACTACAAACAAAGTGTCAACAATGGGATAGAAAAGTGAAGGGAAGCATGGCTTTCAAAGTAAACTTCATTCGTTCATTCATTCATTGAGGCAAAAGTGCGCAACGCGCCATTACAAGAGAAGCAAAAGCGTCTAAAGTTCAAGACACTACGCTACAACGCTACGGTTATGCCACGACGCTATAGTCACGCTACAACCCTACGGTTACACTACTATGTCTGCAGTTACACTACTCGGACGTAAGGAGAGCCATGGCTACCACCTCACTTCTCCTTCGGAGGATTCCTCTTCTTCTCCGCCGGAAGGTTCTTCTCCGTAGGAGGCTACTCCCCTTTGCCTTGGGCAAGTCCTTCCTGCCCTAAGAGGAGTGGGTAGAAGGGCCATCCACCGACTCGCCACTCTCCATAGGAGGATTAGAAGACGAGCCAACACTCGAAGCGCCCGCCGCATTGCTTGTTGAAAAGCTCGGGTTCGTTGCTCGAAGTTCGACGAGGCAATCATGGTTGTGCTCTACCCAAGCCTCGAGAATATCCCACTTAGGACGGATCGTGTATTGAAACAACCTGTCATACTCCTCACCATCATTTATCAACCTCGGCTTCCAAGCATCGTCGATAAGAAGCCGGTAGAACGCCTCCACGACAAAGGATGGCCGGCGATGCTCAATCGTTGTTTGCTCAGCCTTATCTCGGTTGAAGCGAGGGCACAACTTCTCATATCCGACAAGAGCAATCACATTCATTCAATTTCACAACACAATCATTTCAAGCAAAATACCAAATCACGATCATTCACACTAATTCAAATTCTTCCCAATTCAACCTTTAAATTCACACCATAAATGTGTTGTCAATCCACATAATTAAATTAACAACTACAATCAATAAGTAAATAATGAAGGGAGATAAACTGGGGTTTAGAGTTTCACCTTCAAAACCCAAAGGGTGGAAACCAAGGAGGAAGAAATGGTGGTGGTGTATGGCCGAGCTCTAGCGAATATTGGGCAAGCACCGGCTGCCGAGCTCCGGCAGCCAAGCTACGGCTGGTGGTTGGCCGCTGGCCTCGACCGCAATAGGGGATGAGGCAGCGCGCGAGAGAGGGAGAGGGAGAAAGAGAGAGAGATAGAGACGCGCAGGTGGCTTTCGGGATACGCCGTTGCCGACTTCCGACCGGCGTTGATGGTGTCTAGTGGCTGGAAAGTGAGATGGCAGGGAAGGGCAGAGCAAAGCAAGATGGAGGCAGGCGAAAGCAAAGAAACACGGGGAGAGAGGAAGAGCATTGTGAAGGAAATGTTTTTGGGGGATAAATTTAAAGCTGCATATTTTTACTTTTTTATTTTATTTTCTTTTTTTCTCGTGTGGTGAATTCCATAGAAATCCAATCTGGATTGTTCTCATTAAAAATCTTGATTTCTCATTTCTATTTTTTATTTATTTATCCAATTTTATATTTCTATTTATATTGTTATTTTTATTATTCTTTAACTAGAGTTATTAATTCATTCTAAGAAAATATACACTAATAATATCACACTTATTCTCTCTAAATTATAATTTAATCTTTATTTTACTAAATTTATCGTTTATTTTATTATAATAGTGTTGTAAATAAGTTATACGATCTGTTTTATATGTAACGCTTCGTTTAAAATATAATCTTTAATAACCTTATAACTATGTACCTTCGCATTTATACTCGTTATATATTTATACAAATTTCTAAATTTTTATTTTAAACATATGCATAGATTTACAATTATCATTATGAATTTTTCGTTGAAGGCCACTTTATCGTCTTAACCGCATAGCACACATAAAGAAAAATAATTTAAATGTCGAATTGAAATGCGCGTGTTCAACTCGTATAAATTGGAATTAGCTGAATAAATAATATGGTTTATGGTAGGGTTGTCACAAATTTTCTATAAAACTCTAAAAGTAAAACTATAAAATACTAACATAATAATTACGGAACACTAAACCGATAGATAGAAAACACTAAAATTATAACTAGGAAACAATAAGATAATAACAACCAAACACTAAAATCAGTTTGGTGTTCAATAAAAATATATTCCCTTAAATTTATTTTAATATTCATAAAAATATACTAAATATTAAACACTATTCTATTATACACTAATAACTAATGTATTATACACAAAACATCATTGTAATGCTGATAACCTCAATCCAATTTTTTCAGAAAAAAATTATCTATATAGTTTTAAATTTTTTACAATGTTTACTTATTTTATAATAAACTAAAAACTAAAGCCACAATGTTCTAGATTTAATGTTCAACATTGAACACTGATGTATAATATACTAAACGATATTCTAAAGTTCAACACTAAATATTTATCTATTATACACTAAATAATGTTGTAATATAAGCTAAAATCTAAAAGCTAAAATCACATATTAAAAGCTCAACACTAAACTTTGTTCTATCATACACTAAACATTTAAATTTAATTTAGTGAAAATTACATGTATATTTTTAATGTGTAAATCAACCTTAACTCAAATTAATTTAATTTAATTTAATTTAGTAAATATTATATGTGTTTTTAATATATAAATCAACTTTAGCTCAAACTAATTTAATTTACTGGATAATATATTTCTAAAATCATAATTTCAAAAGTAAGAAAAATATTTCACAAAATTTGAAAGGGGATTCGGACCTCTAACCTACTTGTCATCAGCCAAAGCTCTTGCCAACAGCGTAATCTGCAGCAATACATACTACTCTAGGCTAAGAATTTATATTTATAGACTTATAGCGTATAGAAATAAATAAACACGGCGTGCGTGAACTAGGTGTGTACCTAACTCCGGTATCTAAGGATTTACCTAATAATTTTTGGGGGCAAAGGGAACTAATTTTAGTTGTTCAAAAGCATTTAAGTACCCAATCCGAATAAGTACATCAGCTTAAAAATATTTCATTTCATATACCGAAATATTAACATGATTCATTTTACATGAGGGCAACCTACCGGAGGTCTTATCAAAATCCTTTCACAAGACACCATAACTCATGTGATCCACTAGAAGTCTCGTGCATGTATAAACCAAGGAGATTACTTATGGTCTGATATCGAGGGCTACCAAAGGTCCCATAACTTGCTTTGGTTCTTCCACTTTATTATTTAGTATTTTCTTGAAGAGTTTTAGTCTAATTGGTCCGACCGATCTCACCGATACGACCATTGACCCAGTCTGTTCATCGGTTGACTCGTCTCCATCATCATAACCTTCAAAACTTATATCGTACAAGCTTTACCGTACACACCGCATTTATGCGTGCCTATCTACTTAGTATATGTTTGCTGATGAGTTGGGAGAAATGCAATTAGCTCATATGGTAAGAAACTATGGATGGAAGTAATGCTATATTGGAGGTTGTATTCGACTCCCGTCATCACTAATCTGTATTTTTTAAAATTTTTCTTTTTTATCTTTCTATCTTTTTTCTTGGGCAAAATTTACTTAATTTTAATTTAATAAATATTACAACTATTTTAATTTTATTTTTTAGTCACTAATATATTAGTTTGCATTGAATACTATAATATTTTTTAGTATTACATGTTCCTCCCTTATTTTTAATTTTGTTATTTAATTTTTATGTTTACAATTTTCTGCCTTATTTACGTAGTATTTTAAATTATATTAAAAAAATTTAACATATAATAGATTATTATTTAGTATATGATATGTTAGTGTTTAGTATTTTGTTTTATATTTATCGTATTATTGTATAATAGATTAGTCTAGTGTAGGTCAATATTGAACATTATAATTACTTTTATTTTATTTTTTTAGCAAACAATATATTAGTTTGAATTGAAGATTATAATTATTTTTAGTATTATATATTTCTCTCTTATTTTTAATTGCCTTATTTTCGTAGTGTTCTAAATTACATTAAAAAAATTTAGTGTATAATAAATTATTTTTTAGTGTATGATAGGTTATTGTTAAGTATTTAGTTTTATATTTATATTATTGTTGTATGATATGTTAGTATTTAGTGCATAATAGGTTAGTATTTAGTGTATAGTAGGTCAATGTTTAGTATTTAGTTTTATATTAGCAGTCTTGTAGTATGATAAGTTAGTGTTTACTGTATGATAAGTTAATATTTACTATATGATAGGCCAATGTTAATGTTTAGTATTTAGTTTTATATTGGCAATATTGTTGTAAGGATAAGTCAATGTTTAGTGTATGATAAGTCAGTATTTAATGTAAGTTTTAAAATTTTCATTTATAATTTAAATTAAGTAGACAAAGTATACACAAGTAAGATACAAACTGATATTGACTATAAACATATTAGAATAATATGTTAATTCTTGGTGAACAATGGAATACTCTTTAGTGAATAATATGCTAATTGTTGGTGAACAATAGATTTACTCTTTAGAGAACAAATATAATTTTTTAAAGAAAAAGACTAAGCAAAAATTAAAAACTTTAGAATGGTAATTTTGAAACAAATCCCTCAATACTTTGTATTAGGTCCAAAAATTACTTTAAGTTTCTTGTCAGTAAAATGCAAACCACACAACAAAGTTCAAGTTTTTAACCAATTGTTCCGATTTGATCTTCAAATTAACATCTGACCAATTTAATTTGAAATTTCATTTCCTTTATTCATTGGCAATAGTTGTTTGAGTTTTGCATTTGGCCAAACATTATAACATGATTCCGTTTCGATATATGGGAGGAGGGGAAATTAGAGGGGATGATTTAGGGTTAAAAACGTTAATTTTTTATTATTTAGTGATTTGAGTCCATACTGAAATCATCTAATGTTTTTTAGCATTTGGGATTAGGCGTTTAAAAACTGTGGATGGGCCATAAATCATACAGGTAAAAGTACTCGCTGCTTGCACATATGTCAATAGATAATTAGATAAAAAAAAATAGAAGAAATTTTGTACGCCTAACATAATAACGTGTCGCGTGCAAGTATAAATGATATAAGAATTTTCATGGATGGACATTGTATACCGTAATTTTGTACATTAAGGTGTACTATATAAAAGCTACGCAACCTTGGTCGACAAGTACAATAGTCTTCTAAGGCCCTGTTCCATTTACCTTTACCTTACAAAGCATTACAATTCCTTACAGCCTTTTCTTACAAGTTCTTACAGCTTCCTTACAACTCCTTACAACTTCTTACACTTCTTACAACCGCTTTCATTTCCTTACAAGTACATATTATTTTTCATATCAAAATTTATTGTGAATCTATTTTTCTACCGTTAATGATAATTTTGTTAGTGAATATTTATGTATGTAAATGTGTATACTACGGATGGTCGTGGGATGTGTACGTTTCGGATATAGCTATACTCACACCATATTTTCCCTATTCCTATACTCATTCTCCCATCGCGTATTTCGAGTATATCGGATTTATTTGTGTGTAAGGATTTTGATAATAAATATGCATTGGATACATTAATTTAATTTTATATCTTAAGAAATTCACAAACAAATTCCATTGAATAATTAATTTCAAAAGTATCATATTCATCCATTTAAACTAGTTATCATAAATAATATTACAAACATTTTGTTAAAGTTTAAGTTTATAGGTGAATAATCAAGTTGAATCATTTAGGCTATTTTAACCCTGTTCCATTTAACATAAGTTGTAAGGAGTTGTAAGGAGGTGTAAAAAATATAAGGAGTTGTAAGAAGTTAAAAAGAATTAGAAGGAATACAAAATGTTGTATATGATTCGACAAAAATGTTTAATGAATTCATATGTGTACTTTTATAGTTATGTGTAACATATTTGTATTTTTATTTATGAATTCTATATAATAGAATAATAAAATTTATATATTTGTAATGGCTAAATGCATATGTGTTATGTTTAATGATTTGTTTTTTCAAGAAAAAACAAAATTATATTTTATATTTATGAAAAGAGTTTTTATATATGCATAAATAATTTTCATGTAATAGGTAATTGAAAATGATCTTAATTTTACAAGTTTGAAATAAATGTCCTCAGTTATGAATTTTAATAGTTGAGAATATTTATTTCAAACTTGTAAAATGTAGGTCACTTTTAGTTATAATCATTTATGCATCTATAAAAACTCTTTTTATAAGTATCAAATATAATTTTAGTTTTTTCTAAAGATTAAAAAAATCAAACTAATATATATGTATTTGACATTACAAATATATAAATTTTATAATTTACATTATATTCATAAATAGAAATACAAATATGTTGTACATAAATATAAAAATACATTAAACATATCAAGTGATATAAAACATTTTATTCTTTATAGGTTTTTACAACTTGTTACAACTTTTTACAATTCCTTACAACTTCTACCATTTATTACAACTCCGTACAACTACTTACACTTTCTTACACCTTCTTCCAAAACTCGTTACAACTTCTTACACATTTTTACAATTACTTACACCTCCTTATATATATATACTTACAGCTACTTACATCTTTTTATATATACTTACAGCTTACTTACACCTTTTACAATTTCTTACATTTTAAAGCTTTTCAGTTCCTTATACCTAAATAGAATCGGGCCTAGGAGGGTTACATTCTTACTAGCTGAATGTGGAGCGGTTATAAACCGAGCCACGAAGCTTGAAACTCTCTCACATTCCAAGACGCTCCATTCTATACCAGTCCATTGCATTTGCAGATAAAAATCACTCTCACCATCGCAAATGTATGCTTCTCACCCAAAACAAACGCCTAATTTTACCTTTTACCTCCTCTCACAAACAATCGACGAAGTTAGGGTTTTGTTCAGTGGTAATCAGCCATGGCGGATTACTATAGAATCCTCGGAGTGACCAAGAATGCAACGAAGGAAGAGATCAAAGGAGCTTTTCGGAGATTGGCGATTCAATTCCACCCAGACAAGCACGCTCAATCTTCCAAATCAGCTATAGATGCGACGACGCTTAAATTCAAGCAGTTTTCGGAGGCGTACGAGGTTCTGATCGACGATCGCAAGCGTGCTGCGTACAATTTGAGTCGCAGGACCTACAACAATGGCGGAAATTTCTATTCTGGTGGTAGTGGTAGCTGTGGTTATAATAATGCTTACTATAATTCGAATTACAACTATGGTAGTGGAGGTTCCTATTACAACAACTCTTACAGAAATGCTTCTTCCTCACATTCGAGTCGATGGGCTTCAAATTTAGACGCTGCTCTTTGCTATATGACTAATCGGGAATTCCTCCGGAGTTTCGTCTTCGCTAGGTACTCTCTCTCTCTCTGGTCTTTTAGTATTGTCGTGCAATGATCTTACATGGCCTTTATAACTGTCTGGCATAGCAAAGTCGGAATGCTTCCTAACTTTGACCAAGTTCCCTGCTTTAGCTCACTTCCATGGCTTATTTAAATCATTTAATTTCGAGAGGATTGCGAGTGCAGGTTTCTCTCTCCAATTACCGAGCTTCTAGCTGATTTGAGCTAATTCTCCAGCCTCATTTTATGATTCTTACTATTCCCAGTGACATTGTTCTACAATATCTTGCTGCCATGAAACATTCTGGAATTTCAAATGGTTTCTCATCCTTTCACCAAATCATAGCCCCCACGCTTCCTATCATAACCGTTGCTTATAATAGATCTCTTGTTGCTGTATCATTTGCCTCAATTTCTCCCTTTCTCTCTGTTTAAAGTCAGCGCCATGTTGCCTTCATATTCTTCTTAAGTGAATAAAGTTTTAATACAGTTTTTGCCTACTTGATTAGAATCTATATTGAGCTAGTGGTGCATTTAATTCAACATCCAATGTTGCTTGATCACAACGCAAGGCAATGCCATCCTTAGCCTTGTATATTATTCAATACACTTGGATCTGTTGTGACTTTGACAAGGCTAGCTAAATTTAGAATGGTATTGGACGTTTATATGCCAAACTATAAAGTTTACTGATTTAGGGGTGATTTTTTTTTTTCTAAACCACCACTGATTTAGGGGGTGACAACTCTGCTGTCTTCTTTGTTCAAAAACCCTAATTTCGAGATTAAAGAGAGGAAGAGCAGTAAAAATTGGATGGAGAGCGAGATCGAAGAGAGGGAGAGAGTTTGAGAGGAGAAGAATGAAAAAGAGAGAGTCAACTTGGGCAAGGGCAGGGTAGTCAATTGGAGGAAGGATAACTAATTTAGTAGGGGGCAGCACTGATTTAGTGGGGGTAGCACAGTAACTCCCCTGTTACAACCGAGATGCACCCCTAAATCGGTGGTTGTTTAGAAAAAAAAATCACCCCCAAAGGTAATACCCCCAAAGTGCGATTTATTTTAATCCAAAACTCCATTAATATAAGATAATTGTTTTTTTTTGGGCACTAGAAACTAACATCAATCATTCACAGGGAAGTTCGCATCACCCTCTAACAATCAACATAAGTTCTGGGTTTCTGCTGTCACCACTAAATTGAGTCTTAAGCTGTTCCCTATTGTCACATGAATACATACTAACTTGGGGGATTTAGCCTCTGCAAAGGGAGAGGAGTTAGTGTCTGGGGAGCGTGGGAAGGCGGTGTGACTGTAGAAGACAACTTGGTTTTTTATGATTTCTAAAAGGGGCCTCTTTTTTGCAAAAAGGAAAGGAAAAGCTTTTCAGGTTTTTAGGTACTCAAGATAGCAAAAGTGTCAACTTGTATCTGAAATGAGAAGTAAAAAAACTATAAAATTGAGTGGCCGAACCATTTACCCTTGGATAAAACAATGGGGCACCTAAAATTTTTTATCGTGTCACAGGTTACAGTTTGTGATTTTGGCTTCAGTATTTCTGAATAACCCCTACTTTGGAGCAAGGTGGATTTGGCGGTCAATTGTTTAGCACATTGTATTGACTCCTCGTGACTTTGACGAGCCAGGATAGCCTAAGTATAAAATGAAGTGCCCATGTTAAGGATTATAGTCCATACCTACAGTAGCTTCCCTCTTAGGCAATTCGGGAAGTGCCCATGTTAAGGATTATATCACATACCTACTGCTGTTAAGGATTATCTTCCATACCTACAGTTTCGGATTCTGACAACTTAGCTGGCAATTCCGATGAGATGGGTGTAATAGACTGAGCACCACGTCCACCTGCCGCCAAATGAGAAAAAAGCTACAAGAACTTGTCCATATCTGTGTACATTGTTCTCATCGAAATCTGCAATTTTGCAAACTACAATTTGAGCCAGCTACAACCATGGCTTCAATTTCTACTCTTCTGGTTGGTGGGTATTGATGTTGTGGTGGTGGAAAATCCTTCTGTGGGCACTCTCCCGCAATTTAAGGAATCAAAATGCTGCTTCAGTCATGACTGGGTTAACAGTTGTAATACAGGGGCATTGCACTGATATCACGTGATAGTTTGTAGTTGTCGTGTGATGAAATTTTTCACAAAGGATCGCCCAACAATGTCTGTTACTTTGAAAGGATTTACTTGTATAATAATATGATTATTTTCTTTATAAGGATAAAGTATTAGCATATTCATATCAATTAGAAAAAAACCCAAAGAAATGGATGATGAGTGAACATTGTAACAAACTGGTAATTGTAGCTTAAAATAGGCTATCCACAAATCAATTACGTCAATTGAAGAACAAAAAACCTTTCCTCCCATAAGCCTTGAGCCACTTGTTTTAAGTGCTCAAGTGGGGTTTCAACCCGATAAAAGAATTATTTATACTTTACTACCCTGGATTATCGATAAATGATAAAAAGAGTTCCTCAGGTATCAAAAATAATAAATTACTATCATGAGGTATCGTATAATAAATTACTATCATGAGGTATCGTATAATGTTGTTTAGTTTTAAAAGACTACTTTTTAGGAGTTAAATGACAATATTGCCCCTATTTTTTTTATTTACTTGAGTATATGATTTTTTCTATAAGAAATATTATATATATATATATATATTTGTGTGTGTGTGTGTGTGTGTGTGTGTGTGTGTGAACTGAGAAAATCAATAAATAAGTGATATGAATTGAAAAAATTAAGTTGAGTTGATTTTTAAGAAAATTAGTTACTCATAATTAGGCCCTTAGATTAAAAATAAATTTTTAAGATTTAATTACAAATCTAATTTACATAAAAAATATTAAAATTCCAACTAATAACTAGAGAAGAGAATAGAGAAAAAGGGAATATAAAAAATTAAATTATTTTTTAAAAAGAAACCTTTTTTACCATGTTTACGGGTAAAAGATGAACCATAAATAGAGGAGAAGTGGAGAGAGAGAAAAAATGAGGGATGTGGGGAGAGAGAGATATAAAATTACCATTACTTTTAAATAAAAATTAAAAAATAACATTTACTAAATAGAAAAATTAAAATCTATCAAAAATTAAAATTAAAATTCAAAAAGGGACCAAGGGCATTTTTGAAATAATTACCTGAAAAATTGCATCAAATTTTTCATAATTCATTTTCATCAAATTTGGAGGTAATGAGTTATTAAACATACAATACCTTAGGGTACTATTGCAATGCATGAGGGACTTTTTTATCATTTGTCGATACCACATGCTTGGAACAAATAGATGTAAATAAATAATTCTAAATAGCAATTTTTCTTAAAAAATTCTAAAAAAGTGTCAATAATTCTAAAGAAACTCCTATTTTTCTTCATTCTTTTCAATTAAGAAGATGGCAAGGCATATTTACTTTATAAATTATTATTTGCATAAGCTTGGAACAAATAGATTTAAATATTGAAAGATAACATAATTATTAAATGAGTAAATGAACACGTGGCTCATTATTTGCTGACATGTTAGTTTATTTATTGCTTGTGCATAGTGGTGGTGGAAACTGTGAATGAAGGCATACTATGTGCATGCGATTTTAATTTGTGTTTGCCCCCTTTTGTACGTCTTTTTATCCAAATTTTTTTGATTACTTCAAAAACAGGAAGTAAAATAAGTCTATCCAATCGGTGGGTCATAGTGTTCATGACTCAGTCTAGGGAATGTGGTATACTCAAAATACATACCATTAAGATAGAGATGTTGGTTGCTAGGCTTAAAGTTGGTACTATTATTGTCTAATACCCAAAAGGTGAGAATATTGGCACCAAACCCCTCTAGAATAAATATAAATGAAAAAGTTTGTTTGATAGGATTGTTAGTTTTTATTACTTAATTATGGTTACCTGACATTTTGTTTTTCTTTTTTTCATTTTTTTGGCAGTATATTACTTGTTGGTACAGTAGCAATTGACATGAGCGGGGATACTATATGGAAGATGCGTAACTCTGGGGTATGTATATGCATTTGTGAAGTCCCCTCTCCCCTCCACTTCTGCATATCTGTGCATTTGAATTTGTACATTTCCTGAACATAGAGCTATCAACTCTTGTTTCTCCCATGGGTCCCATCTTTAGATTACTTGGTGTTTTTTAGCTACGGGTGATATGAGTTTGCAAAAAGGAAGAGTGGGTGTCTCCATGAGAAGACAGAAACCTGCGATTCAAGAACTGTAATTGAAAAAGGATTGAAAGGCCAATTGAAAGGCCTATCCAAATAGCAAAGCTAGTCAGATTATCCTCCTGCAAAAGCAATGTACTTAAGCCAAAGGCGAATGGAAGAGTGCTGTTTTTCTAAATCGCCATTACGACAAAGGTGATCCCCTAAAGATATTGAGTAAGAGGAGAGAAACAAGTTTGAAGATATTTCTAAGGAAGACCATACATGTATGAAATACAACCTCAAATGTTTCTTAGCATTCGCAACACCACAGATCCACATCACAGCAAAGAGACATCTTGGGAAAGACTGTCTGCAGCTTATTACCAGTTTTAAATACTATTAAATAATCTCTCTTTTCGAAAGAAAGACAAAAAAATGTCGTGGTGGGCCTTACATTTCGAACAAAGGAAGAAAAGATCAGGATAGAAAGTGTGGAAAAGATTTTGATGCGAAGTATTTCAAGTTGACTTGCTTGTTATGCCTTTTCTATCCATTCTGGTCAGTCACCTTTGATTTTGAGCTGTGAAGTCTTACTGGTCTAATTCAGTCCGTATCATATCTAGCAATATTCTTTATACTGTGTTGTGAATATTAGTCTCACAGATCTTTGATTACACCAACAAAAACTAGCTTGTGTGTCTAGCCTAGTCTGAAAGTTCCAATAGGAGTACCAGTACCCTGGTTTATTTGACGTTTCTGATTTAATCTACTAACTATTGAACGTAATTCACTTGCAGGTCTAAAGATGCCTTGTTCTGGTGTGTGCTATAAATATTAGTTTGTGTGTGTGCGTGCGCGTGCGCGCGTGCCAACGGCTGGTTCAGTTGCTGCTTGAATTTGATGTGCCTTTAGTTAAGGTGATACTGGGATGTTGATGCTGTCTCTAATCGCTGGAGTTTTCCTTCTTTTTGCAGAAATCATTTGAAGAAGCGGTAGAGTCCGTCCACAAGAATAAAGCGCCTAAAGACGAGGAATAGTTTATACTTTGTGTTGCTGTGTACATAAATCTTAGAGCTCAAGATCGAAAGAAATTTGTTTAAAGTAAAAAATAAGAATATTAACTTAGAAAAAGAAAACAAATACAGTTTTCTGTTTGAACGTATAATAATATATCAAGAAAATTCTCAAAAACAAGATGTCATGTTCATGCAATTTTTCTTCTGTTTTTTAAAAAATGATACAGAAATAAAAATTTTGTTGAAATGACAATAATGTGAAGCATTGTCTTTTATTTGACAAATGCATGAACTTGTACTTTTGCGTATTGCTATCATGCAAAACTACAAAACGGGCACCGTAATGAATTTGCAAAAACGTTTAGCTATCTGAGCTTGTGTTAGGAAAGGGTTTAAGATATCGTTTAGTAAGTTCATGCATGATCCAATTACATGATTTGTCTTAAAATTATCTAAATTACAATTCATGTATAAAATCATCTCATTTTTAAATTAACATGGAGGCTTAGATGGTATCCTTTTTTTTTTCAAAAGATGTACACGCTAATATTTTATTTTACTTTTTTTGAAAAAAATGTTATCTAGCATTGGCAACATGACAATTAGGGGTCAGGGGATATCCCCTGCCCCCGCTCCTCCCTCCACCCCATGTTGTCAAGGAGGGTTTTGCAAGGCCTATAAATGTAAGAGTGCAGATTTAAATTTTAAAGGCATAAATTCAAAAGTGCAGATTTGAGAGACAAGCAAGCAAGGAGACTTCGGTGGTAAGGTGTTTGCGGGCAGTGAAACGAGAAGAAGAGAGCAAAAACCACAGGGAGAAAAGACAAGACCGAGACCCAAAGGAGGAGAAGATAGAAACTGAGGAGGACAACAAAGAGAGAGAGAGAGAGGGGGACAATGGATAGGTTAAGAAAATTGGGAGAGTATGTAACTTTTACACTTAGGGTTTAAAGGGGTCGTATTACAAAAATACCCTCGGTATTGATTTTAAAAGGTTCAAACAAAAAAGTACTTGGAAGAGGAATGAGGCAATGATTTTCCCCTGGCTCCATCTGTGCCAACGGGGAGCATTTCCCAATTTTGGGGCGGGCCTAGCTCCATTGCCATTTCTATTATCATCACCGTCGTTGCTTGTGTTTTTATTTTGGTTTCTAATTCAAATTTGAACTCTAAAACTACATCAATAATGTATGTTATATACAAAGCTAAGAGGGTTAAAGTGATGTATAACTTTTAATTTGTCATATTAGTCTCTATTTTACGCTGAATTTACATGGGTAGATTTGTCTAACACAACTAGAACATTTCCAATCAAATTTTTTTCCTAGTTGGTTATATAATGTTACACAATCCATCCACCTCATATAACTTACTCGCGTCAACAATCGCCCTATGTTTCAATAACCGCAATTATCTCTCTTGTCTCTCCATTAAAAATTGTAATTTGACACTTCCCTCCTTTGTATCTATCTACCCTCTATTTTGCCTTCCTCTAATGCTCTCTTTTTTCTATCAAATTTACTAAAGTAAATACTTTAGCCCTATTTGGCAATCACTTGTTACCTATTAGTCGTTTATATTAGTTGTTATCTCGTTTGTATTAAGCTTGTTTGCATTAGTTGTTTGAGGAAAAGGTGTTAGGTAAAATTAGTTGTTTCTAATAAAGTCTGTTTGATGAAATTTCATTTATGCCCATAGCTTAATTTCATTAACTGTTTTATACATTATAATTATTTTTATTCCATATTCATATTTCTTCTCAACACTAATTAAGAATTATGCGACATATAAAATTACATTTATACCTTCTACACAATTTTAATTATGTATATCTTTTTAAAATTTTATTTTTAATAATATATTTGACATTTATGTGACAATTATTTATTTATTATGATAGATTAAATTACTTGTTAAAATATAAAAAATATTAAAATAAAAAAATTAACTTAAATATTCATAATCATCCTCTACTATTGTTCCAAAAGTTGAAAAATATGAATTAAAAAAAATTTTGTACATAAGCATAATTTCAATGGAAATTAATATAATTTCACCAAAATGTGAAAGGTAACATAGTAACTTCAAGTATTAATTACAATAAGGTTTCCCAAAAGTTATTTCAAAAAGTTTTTGGGTCAAAAAGTTATTACAAAAAGTTCTTTACCAAACAAGTACAAATAACTTTTTGACCCAATAAAACACATAAAAAGAGCTTTTAGGGGCAAAAATTATTTGCCAAACACCCTTTACTAAATCAAAGAGTAATAGTTCTGAAGAAAGAGAGAATCTAGGTCTCAAATCTCAATGACATTTATGGTGCTTTGTGATAGTCTTTTTCCACCATCCATTTCGGAAAATTAATATAGAAAAAGGTTGGACTCTAGTTCCGCAATATGCATCCATTTCAAAATCACCCTTCTAAAGACGGTTGCATGCATCTTTAATTTATATAGATTGTAATTTCTCATATTATGTGTATATTTTTGTTTACTATAATTCTGAATTTTTGTAATATTTGACCTTTCTACTATCATTTATTTTATCTAAAACGTTAATATTATAATGTCATAAGATAATTGTCTATGTAATACAAAGTTCCTAATATTTTTAAACCCATATTAGAGTTCTTTG
Organism: Talinum fruticosum; assembly: GCA_021018815.1. NCBI lineage: Eukaryota > Viridiplantae > Streptophyta > Magnoliopsida > Caryophyllales > Talinaceae > Talinum > Talinum fruticosum. The sequence goes on from JAITYX010000028.1 coordinate 5,212,744, forward strand.
CAAATTATTTTACTATGCACAAATAATTTTCTTTTTCATAACCAAATCACATGGGTAGATTGTATTATATGGAATGGGTTTATTTCCTACATTTTGGATGTAATTTAGTTACCTTTTCCCTAGATTTTAATTTTTTTTTGAGATGTGATAATTCAAACATCCCTAGATATAAAATTTTGATTCAAATATCAGTAAATTTTTTTTATATTTAGTGCTATTTATGATTTAATTATTCATATTATCACCTTCTACTTTTCCTTCAAAATTTTATAGGTATATTTTTAGAAACTTTGTATTTTTTACATAACTTTTTTATCCCCACCTAACTTCGCATAACATTTATTTATGTTATATATAAAATTAGATGTTAGACCAAAAAGTTAGATGTTAGACCAAAGCAAGGCAATAACAACAACAAAAGTGTAATGTATAATTCATTAGCTTCCATTTTCTGACTAAAAAAATAAATTTTGTTTCTGTAATGTAGAATGTGCAATTACTCCATTTTCTGACTTAATTTAATTATCATGTAAAACGGTATAGTGAATTCATTTCAAGTTACATTACCTCTCTCCAAATCAAAGCGTACTTGATGGCAATAGTGGAGCAGGCCTTACGGTGTCATTAATCACTCAAACTAATGCTACCTTAATAATTCTCTTTTCATAGGATTATAGTAATTGTTTAGTTTTAAATTGTTTTTGATTAAGGTTGACAATAAGGCAGGATCCCCTTAACGACATCCCAACTCGAATTGGGGAAAAACCCCGCTTCGAATGGGGAAGGAGAGCAAAATGTATCCACAAGTGGATAGGGACTTGGTCGGGGAAAGTTTTTGCCCTGTTCCCTGCGCCGTTTTTTTTTTCCGAGTACCCCTAAGACTCTTAACTATAAAAGTCCTATCAGCCTCTCTCCTCTCAGCCGCTCAGCCTGTCTCTCTCTATTTCTCTCTCTCTTCAGTTCTCTCATGCTCTCTCCTTTCTCGCTCTCTCCTCCTCTTCTCAGGCTCTGCTCCTCTCGGTCAGTCTCTCCTATCTCACTCCTCTTCTCCTTTGGGCCTCCAGCACTTCTCCTCTCCCTCTGGCATTTCTCCACTCTCTCTGACGTTTGCTTGCTCTCTTCTCCTCTCCACTAGCTCTTGCACTCGCCCTCTTCTCCTTTTCCTCCATTGTCGGCTACCGCCCGCCACCGAGACCCTCCTCTCTCCTCAAACACAATCCTCCCTCGCCTCTTTCTTGTTTCCCTACTGCTGCCTCGGTCAGATCTGGACTTTGGATTTTTTCTAGGCTTTGAAATAACTTCGAGGATTGGTGCCCAGCGCGGAACGGATACTCGGTGGGAGTGGGGCGAGGTGCAAAGGAAGGAGTGGGGGATCTCCCCACCCCATTGCCAACCCTACTTTTGATACAAGTATCCATGAATTTATTTTCCTGTATGGCTCAAGCATCATGAGCTATTCCCTCCTGTTAAAATAATAACACGAGCATTCTCATAGTAAAAGAAAAAAATCTACTATTTGACATTAATTTTTCCCATTTCCTACGTTTCATTTCTCTTAGCAATTTCTCTTCATTTATTCTTTATTAAGTCAATTATTAGGTTGGATTTGTATTACTTTTTATATCTCATTTGACTTAAAAAACCCATCAAATTTTCAAATTGGAATACTAAAATTTGTTGGATTCGGATTGTTTCATGTATAGAAGAGAATAGCTTCATCAAAATTTATATTTTTAAGACAATAAATTCATAAAAACTTATCATTATCTATTTATAGATTTTTTTGATATGTATCACTGTCTATCATCAATCTGATTCAAAAACTATATCTCAAAATCAAAAGTTTGTCTTTCAATTCTTTCTCTCGTTGACATATTTTGATTTCTACTTTGTATAATAAAAAGAATTTATATTTATTTAGGTTGTCAAAAAACAGGAGTTTGACTTGGAGGTGCATGAGTTTGAGAACCGAAAGAAGAACATAATTTGTATTAAGATGCATACTCATAATTTATCCAAGCTATGCTCATTACTATTATGATTTTACTCATAATAAACATCTTTACTAATGTTTATGAAATTAGTACTAATTACTTGTTACGTGTAATACTCAGAAATTTAATGTAAAGAGTTTAGTGTAATGCTCATTACTTTTTAAGATGATGTAAAGAGTTTAGTGTAATGCTCAGAAATTTAATCTATAAATTTACATGTTACGTGTAAATATGTAATTTATTTTGCGTTTAAAAATTTTATTTTGTGATCTCAATTTTATGAAATTAGTACTAATTACTTACTAATGAATTGGTATAAGAAAAACATAGAAAGAAAAGAGGTGTTGGAAGTATTCGACAAGTAAAGAAATTTAATTAATCCCCCTTTAAACGCTATAGTTAATACATGTTTCACGGATGAAAAACATTGGAATATCCAACTACTTCGATCCTTTCTCCCATCGGAAATTTGTCGGATAATTAAGAGTATTCCATTACCTTGCCATGATTTTGATGGCACTCGTTTGTTGGGGACTCTCGGGTCGTGGACATTTCACAACTAATTCGGCCACTTGGAATGCCCATTACTTACCACCCATGGAGCATATGTCGTGGACCTCCTCCTGGATCCGGGGTTTGGATGTATTACCTAAAATTAAATTGTTCATGTGGCAAGTACGGCATAGTGCTATCGCAACAAAGGATAATCTAGCTAAAAGAGGCATCATCATAGATCCAAAATGCCAGTTATGTCACCAAGGCAATGAATCCATCGACCACTTATTTTTGCAATGTCCCGTTATCAAGGAAACTTGGAGGAAAGCTTATCGACAGAAATGGGTTGATTGTAATATCAATCGAGCTAGGATTACAACTCTAAATGATCTTTTGTCTTTAATTAGGATGACACACAAACCAAACCTTTTGGTTAGGGCGACCTATTTGATTTGGAGTATTTGGAAGAGCGTAAATGATGTAGTTTTCAATAATAGGGGTTTCAACCCAGTGGCTATGATTTTACGTGCAAAAAGGAGTTGGGCGGAATGGAAAACTAGAGGGAAGTTGGACGATCATATCTCTTCTACCTTCACATCTTCTACTCCCACTCTCTCTAAGCTTTCTACATTTATTAGATGGCATAAACCGCCAGGAGGATTCATCAAAATCAACTTTGATGGGTCAAAATCCTCATCGTTAGCGAATGGAGGGTTCGTAATTAGAAACCGGGAAGGAAAATTTCTTCAAGCCGGAGCTTCTAATTTGGGGCCAGCATCGGTCCCGGTGGCGGAGGCAACGGCTATGAGAAATAGGGTTCGAGCAGACGATTCAAGCAGGATACCGGGTCATTGTCCTTGAAGGGGATAACCAAGTTGTCATCACAAGCATTAAAAGGAGAAATTCATCCACCTTAGGAGATTCGGACACTAATTCGAGATACTTTGTGCTTTCTTAGGAGCTATCATCATGTCCTTATACAAGCATGTCTACCGGAGGGCAATAGAGTTGCGGATTGGGTGGCCAAATATGGGCTCACTGTTCTTCTTCTATTACTTGAGATTCTTTTCTCTCTTCTTCTTTTCTCTCCATCCTTATGGAGGACAATATAGGCAGTAATCCTTGAGAGAAGGACTGTCTAATAGTTGTATGCTTACCCTTTTTCAAAAAAAAAAAAAAAGTAAAGAAATTTAATTAAGAAGGAAAAAAAAAGAAAAAGAACAAGGAAAAAGCTGAATTTTTTTTTCTATAAGATAGGATAAGGGCCATGGGGCTGTGTGATTTCCAGCCAGACGCAGCAAAGGAAAAGAAAAATCAAAGGAAGAGAGGAAGAGGTAACATTTATGTGAGTAATTTTTTTTTCTAATTTAAATTAGTTAGGGAAAGATTAAATTTAAAAATTTATGTTTGAATTTGAAAAATTTATGTATGGTTTAATATATGTAATTGATATTTTAAGATTTAATGGAGTAGAAAATGTAATTTTAATTGACTAGAAACTCACCTAATATATGCGTATTTGTGATTATTGTAGAGTTGAAAATTGGATCAATAAGCATCTGATTATGTCTAATTTGCTTGAGTATTCTGGGTAAAAGAATAAAATTAGTTGAAGATGGGTTAATTTCGAATTTACATTATTTTTCAGCCACTGTTTTATTTTTCTGTAACTATTGGTTTGGTGAAATTTTCTGAAATTGCTTATGTCGATTATCTGTAATATTTGGCAATTTGTTGTAAAGTTACATGAATTTTGGATATGTTGTTTGTGAGTTATGAATTTTTGAATAAATCTGTCCTATTTTGCACGAATTAGAAATGTTTAAGCAAATATGATGAAAATCAATTTGGTGAGTGTTTTTTTAGTAATGAATAGTAAGATACCCTAATTATAGTATATATTATAAATTTAAAAAAATTATTTAGATTTAAATATGTATTGTTTAACTATATTATGAAAATAAATTTTGCATGAATTATGAATACGAGTTTTTCGGAAAAACAATATTATCATGTATTATAACAATACAATCATCAAATTATATTTTTGGGGAAAAGAGGTTCATGTCTTACCTAAAGGTTATTACTTTTGTATTATAGAGTTATGGCCATAAAGTGGCGTGAAGGCCACCGGCTTTATCCTCCACCCACGCCACCCAGATTCGAATATGTGTGGGAGTAATATTTTTCATTTGTGAGGATATTGTGTGGTGGAGGCTAATGGGCTTAACACCCCTATCCCCATCCCTATTAAGTCTGTTGGGCCTTCCCTAAGATCGGGGTCTAACGGGTGGTCCGCTTACCCAAAATAAAAAATAAAAGCGTCTATCGTTATATTTGGGTTTGCTCATCCCCTAAGATATGTTTGTCAACCTAGGATCGCCAAGATATGTTTGTCAACCTAGGATCGCCAATGGGAAAGGTTCTAATTGATCCTCGGGGATATGTTTTTCAACCTATATATTATGTTAGCTATGTGAGTCCAAGGTCGGTGATGAGGATGTCGACTTGAACTTGTTGGGATATGAATATGACTCCATAATTTATGTTATATGGACAGATCGAGTCCTCCAGAGTGAGGGTCCCTAGTTGGTGCCATATGTTTGAGTCGTACCTAGTCCACTCGTTGGTACCATATCAATGAGTTGCGGCTGGTACTTTCATGATATGTTTGTTACCTTTTTGTTGTGATGGTTCTTTATATGGATCATGGGTTCATTTCCCTAAGTTATGTAACGTATATGTAAGAATATACGATATGATATGATTATGGATTTCGATTTAAATTTGAAAGGTTTGTGATATAGATTTTGGCTTATGATATTTGTGAGACTGAAATATTTAAATTTTAAGTATGTGTATGGTTATTAGATTTATTCTAAGAAATATATTAGATGATTTCAACGAGTTTGTGAAAATTTATTATACATATGTATATGCTTTTATGTATTTGCGAGTTGTGGCTATAGTCAAGTTCTTTGTCTAACTTAGTGGACTTTGCTTTCTTTTAGGCTTGAGTGAGGATTAATAGCCCAAAGGATATGGTTGGTGTGGGATAAATATGGTTAGTTTAGAAAAGAAACTAGCATCGAACTTGTTTAGAGACTTGAGTGAAAACGAGAGTCTTTGAATTTTATCTAGAATGGGACATGTATGACTGAGTTAGTTGAATTTCTTGTCTTATAATAATTATGTATACGATTTTTTTGTTTATCTATGAGTATTTAAGTATCTAAGTGATATGAACAAAAATATTGTGAAATTATGTGCAATAAATATTTGCATTCATATATTACTCGTCCATATGATTCAAGTTTATATGTTAAATATGTGTATGTGTATCATATGATTATGTCTTAACCGGTTAATGAGCAAAGTGCAACAATGAGGAAGGTAAGGTTATTTACTTGGATTCGGGAGCTCATGACCTTACCATTTTTCAGGTTTTGAAAGTTAAAAAGATCCAGGGAAGCATCTAAGAATGCCAATGGGTAGCAACTTTTGGAGATCTAAGTTAGGAAGACGATCCCTGCTATTTTGCTACTTGTTTCCCTAGTCTATGTTGATAAATAAAACATAGATGTATTTTACTTAGAATTTGTATATCTCGCTAGGATATAATTAGATATGTGGAAAGTTGTATTTTTAGAATTACCCTCAGCCAACGTTGGGTTAAATCATGTAAGAGCTTCACTGTGCTAGTCGTTCAATAGACTAAAATTAAGAAATTAAGATAGCCTTGTGGGTATCCAAATAGCACTTCCACGTCGGTGACGTGCCTGGTTAGTTTAGGTTGGGGCGTTACAATAAGTGACTACACGTTAGCAAAGTTTGACCTACATTTATTAGCTTAAATTCGGAGTATTATAATTGTATTAGAGAGGGAGAGAAACTTAAAGGATGGAAATAATATCCAAGACCATCTAAATGAATTTCCTATTATCTTAAAAGTATGATTTTAAAAAGATTTTATAATTTTCTCTCTTTCTCTAATATAATTATGATACTCTTTTATATTATTGTAGGCATTGCTTGTTAATCCAAACTAGTATAGTTAAATTGAGGTGCTAATGTAGTAGCTCCTTCCAGAGAATGCACAATATTTAAACATTTATGTGTAGGGCTATGTTAAGAGAATCGGCACGATGATCGACCCGATTAGTAAAGTTGGTTGATTGAGTGAGTGTTAAGAGAACCACCATGACCCATTGACCTTAAAATTATTTCTCTATGTCTTCAACTATTTTTTCGTTATTATTGTCTTTTCTATATTTAATAAAAAATTGACATATTCTATTAGAAAAAACATAAAAACTAGCACATTATATTATATGATTCAAGAAAAAAACCCATTTATTACATTCACTAAAAAAACTTTCAAAAATAAACTAAAGTAAAACCCTAGTTAAACTTCCATTTAAATCATTCTTCTTTTTAGCCGCATACACCCGTGACCCTTTTCCCTCTTTCTATTTCCTCTGTCCCTTTTCCCTACCCCTCTACTCCTTATCGGTGCTCCTCTCCTCTCTTTTCTAGATGAGGACCGGACCATCTCTCTCCCTTATCTACTCCTTCTCTACTCTTCCATATCTACTCTTTCTCTACTCCTTCTCTTGCTCAGGCCATCTATCTCCATTTTTACCCGGAAAGCACCACCAACATATCCAAAGCGAAAGAACCGGGGACATTGGCGAGCACCAGCGAGGCAAGACAAGGAGACGAGACAGAGACCAGCAGAGAGAGAGAGAGAGAGAGAGAGAGAGAGAGAGAGAGAGAGAGAGGAAAGACCGAGTGAGTGAAGACAAGCTGAATGATGAGGACCAACGAGGGATTTAGATTTAGGTTTTTAAATCATGGTTGAACCGCAAGTTGTCCAACTCATACGAGTCGAGCGGGTTGACCGATTTAGATCGATTTTTCCCAGCTTGATTGCGTAAACGAGTATACGTATTAAACCGCCTGTTAGAGTGACCGGTTTCGATCCGACGGTCGAACTCGCCGGTCCTTCCGATTTTCGTAACATAGCCTACATCTCTCGTGCTCTCAGCCGCTCCTACCCCTTTGTGCAAAGAGATTTCTTAATCGATGAGGCTTGAGCGACCAACCAAGTTGCTCCGAAATTGCCTCAAGCATCGGTGTAATATGATCTATGTTAAGAGAATCGACTCGGTTATAAACCCAGCTTGGAGAGTGGGTCAACGGGTCCACCTGGTCGGACCGTTTAAGACAGATTAACTGGTTGACCCGTTTATTGGTTGGACCAAGTTGAACGACCATAACCCGGTTGGCCATATAATTATTTCTCTATATATGTTTAGCTATTTTTTCGTTGTTAATGTCTTTTCTATATTTAATAAAAAGAATGAGATATTTTATAAAAAAAGTATAGAAACTAACAAATTATGTCATATGATTCATAAGAAAAACTCATTCATATTTACATTCACTAAAAAAACTTTAAAAAATAAATTAAAAAAACCCTAAATTTATACTTATACTCCTCTTTCTTATTCTTCTTAGCCGCCCACCCCTAAGTCCCCCTTCCTCTCTCCTCCGCCCTTCTTCTTTGCCTCTTCTATGCACCTTCTCGATGTTTTTCCTCTCGCTCCTTCTCTCTTCTCTACTCCTTGTCCGCTCCTTCTCTACTTCTTCTCTTGCCCAGCGCCACCTCTTTTCCCTTCTTTCCCTAGAGCACCACCAACAAATGCAAGCCGGATCCGGATGAGAGAGAAACAAAGACATCGGCGAGCACCACCATCGAGGCAAGGCCGGCGCTGAGGCACGACAAGGAGATACGGAGCCGCACAACGAGAGAGAGAGAAGGAGACCGAGAGCGAAACGAGGGATTTAGTTGGATTTTTAAATTTCGGTCGAATAGCGGTTCGACCACTTCATCCGAGTCAAGCGGGTTAACCGGTTTAGACCGATTTTTCCGACTCGATTATCTAAACGAGTCTAAACAATAAACCACCATTAAAGTGACCTGGTTCTCTATCGGACCAGTCGAACCTACTGGTCGATCCTGTTTCGTAACATAGGCTATGATGCTTTCTTTTCTTTTCTTTCTTGATAATTCTCCGATGCTTTCTTCATCCAAGCTTTAAACCGTGGGTAAAGCTCTATCCAAACAATGAATTGGAAAAATTCCGATTTGACTGTGGATTGCTCGAGTTGCCCAAATTTTCTAAATCGACCCGATTAGACCAAGTTTTCCTAGTTCATAGTTTAGAACGAATTTTGAGAGTAATAGGACCGTTGAATTGACCAATTCCCAGTCCAACCGGTTAAACCGATCGGTACCAGTCCGAATTTCTTAACATAGGTGTAGCACAAACAAGTGTTAGATTCAAGCATTAGAAATACACACTCATTGTGATTAATTAATCGTAATTATAAAAATTAAATCACTAACATAGCTCTAATACCGAATAAAAGTTGAATGGGCAACAAAGAACCTAATGTGAACGGAACTAGTGACCAAAGATCCTTTCACTACAAGAAAACAAGAAATTAGCGTCGGACAAAATCGGACGCCAAACCCAAAAATCCGACACTAAACGCCCTTAGCGTCGGATTAGAGTCGAATAAAATTCGACGCGGAAGACCTCGACGCTAAAAATTTCGCGTCGGATTTACCATCCGACGCTAATTAGTGTCGGACTTAATCCGACACTAATTAGCGTCCGACTTAATCCGACGCTATTAGCGTCGGATTTGAGCCATTTAGCGTCGGACACAAATCCGACGCTAATTTCATTTTCTTTTTATCGCACTCGCTTCATTTTAGCGTCGGATTTTGTATTCGGCGCCAGCCTTTTTGACTCAAATAGCATCGGATTTTGTGTGCGACGCTAAAATCCGACGCTAAATGTTCCATTATTTTGCCGGAGTTTTTCTTACATTTGCTATTCCCTTTTTACATATATTTCCTGCAAAAATTTACATAAAATTATGACTTCTTCTCTACACAGTAATACACGAATACACAAATACATTGTGATCCATTCTTTACACAATCATCCACAAACCACCAAGTTTATCCAACAAATACATCCTAACAACGAATATTCGCAACAGCTTTATCCAACAAATCGGTTCAAAGTTCAACAAAACAATTCAACAAACAAACCAATTCAAAGTTCAACAAACAACCCATGCTAAGAAATTAGTTAGAACCACCGGACATCCTCGTCAACTTGTGATTGGAGGTTTTGAATGAGTTTCATTGCTTCTTCCATGACCTTTCGTCGACTCTCGACCATTTTTCTTTGCTCTTCCATGGCTTTTTGATGACTCTCGCTAATTTTCTTTGTCGATCAAGTTGTTCTTGGGTTGATTGAAGTTGTGATTATAATCGAGAATAAGCCGAGGAATTGTAGGTAGCACTCGTAGACGATGTCGAGGCAGTAGGGCTTCTTGTAGAACATTGTCATGGAATTACCCAATCCATAGATGATTGATTTTTGCTCCATCCACCCGACACCTCATAGTAAAGGGTCTCTGCCTCTTTGTCCTCTCCCGAATACCACGCTCGGCTCTAATCGCTTCATATTTTTCCCGCAAAGGGAAAGCATCCATTGTACATTCAATATGAATATCCCCTACAATTGTCCATTTCACTTTATTTGCTTGTAAAGGATTATGAAGATAATATTCTTATCCACAGAGATTTGGACCGGTCATCGACGAAAACCTTTCCAGATTGAGCATCATCCTTACTACAACTCCTCACGGACAATGCGGATGGAGTAGAATTCTTCCCTTCCTTGATCTAAGCATACAAAATATGCAACAAAGTTACACAAACTAAATTATGTGTATAAAATAAAAGAAATCTAAAATACTAGAGTTTATACCATTTGGACTCGCGAGATCTCGCGGTTGAGACCGACCCTTGACTATGTAAGGTTCTTGCTTTTGGGCCTTCTGTCCTATTCTTGAAGCATCGGGCAGATTTTTTTGAAATTCGGAGGTACTTCTTAGCTCCTTCAACCTCTCTCGCCCTCATCCGATAACCAAGTTATTGGTTTATCATCGGGCCTTTTCCGACCTTGCTCGCTAAGTTCCTCAAATTTTTACCAACTTTCTTCTTCCACTCGCATAGACTTCTTGAGAAAGTTCCGGAGCCCAAGTATACTTACCCTGCTTTACACAAATATTAACAAACATAAATTGAAAATATTAAAAACTACTCATATATATCCAATTGTTTTCAAGTTTTTTACCTCAAAAGTCCTCCACAAAAGTCAGTAACTCTTCTTTAGGGAGATTTGATAAACATGTGCACCGGCCATTGTAGAAACTCTTGATATCATCCGATATAGCTCGTGACAACTTCGACTTAGTGAACCCGCAATAAAATTATTAAGTTAAAAGTAGCCAAAGAATACGAAAAATAAACCAAATTACCGAGACATACTACCAGCTTATCATCATCCTTTGCCAAAACTCTCTTCCCGCAAGTCGCCCTTGTTGTGAGCTATCTCCCCGTGATGATAATTGAGTCCGGACTATGGCATGATCGGCCCCAACATTGGAATCGGAACTGAAGTAGGCGCACCATGATTTAGCGCAAAACCTTTTGTTCGAGGCAAACTTGTATATACAACGAATAATGTCATGCAAAGAAAATTTAAGTATATATATATTCAAAAATAAATTAATATACACAAACAAATCAAAACATAAATCAAAATCATAACATAGATCGTTTGGTTATCAATGTCACGAGATTACAATATTACTTCAAAAATCATTATCATCATTAGCTACAATGTCATCATCAATGTCATTATACAATAAAAGACTCGTCATCATCCGCCTCCCCTTCAAAATTATCATCCTCGTTTTAAGCATTGAAATCGATTTCATTAGCTTCCTCTTCAATTATATCATCAAGTTCATTTTCAACTCCTTGGAACTCACACAAAGTAGGAGGATTTTCATTAGTATCCTCTTGGAATGTCTGTATCATTGAGTGGTGCTTCAATGGTTGATCTTGGTTTTATCTTATCACCGCCCACCATTGGTTTCTATCGTTCCTTATACTTGGATAAGGGGTAAAATACACTTGCATAACTTCGGATGCCAATACAAATGGATCATACTTTAGGTACTTCTTTGTATGGTTGACATCCACTAATTTATATTGTTCGTGTATATTAATACCCCTTATAGAATCAAACCATTCACATTTGAACAAAACCGTCTTGTAAGAGCGAGAATCCCCAACATACTCTAACTCAATCACCTCTTGAAGAATGCCATAATAATGAATGTCATCTACCCCTTTCACGGATACCCCATAGTTCATACTCGGCCTTGTTTTGACCGTATTTATGGGTGTGAAAGTTGTAATTATTTATGTAATAATGGTTAAAACTACGCATATCCTTCTTTGAACCAAGTGCCAAACTTTTAATTACTCCATTGTTCTCGTTCAAATGAAAAACCTACGCCATTAAAATATAAGTTAATGAAAATGTAATACATATTTAAACCACTCGCAACACAACATCAATATACTAACCTTCTCTCGAAACCATTTTGGGAATTCTTTATCAAACTTATTCCATACTTCATCTTTCTTAACACGTGGATGTAGTGTAATCATTTCATCTTCAAATTGCCTTAGTTGGGGAAAATGTTTATTATTAGTTCGTTATCATTAAAAGATAATATATGACAAAATTATTCAAGTTGATAGTTGTACTTGTTCATAATCCTCTAATATTTCACAATTTTGAAGAATGTATGCATGAGCTGCAGTATACTCGCGTTGATCAAGGTATCTCATACGTCCTTCATCTGGAGGCATACCCGACATTAAAGGAGAAAACATCCGGAATGTGTTCACCTTGATTCTCGTCTATATGAGGATATACATTTCGCCCAAAATCTCTTGTTTTTGTGTCAACATTTTGCTCAAAGTAAGCGGCACAAAAATTTGAAATCTCCTCTGTCGGATATGCATTGCAAATGGACTGGTTCAACACGAGCTTTATTGCCGACTTTTTTCTTTAAATGATGCAGAAATCCGCATCACAAGTACAAATATTTACTATCATTACTACAAAATATTAATTGACAACTTGATAAGAATCACCCGATACCTTTCAAAGGGATACATCCATCTATACTCGAACGGGTCCACCCACTTTAACCTCATATGGTAAGTGCACAGGAAGATGCTCCATCACATCGAAGAAAGATGGAGGGAAGATCATCTCCATCTTATATAGTATTTCGGGGATATTTGCCTCTAATCGGAGTACATCCTCCGTTCGCAAATGAGTGGCGCACAATTCCCTAAAGAATTAGCTCGGTTCCGTAAGGACTTTCTAAACATTTGGAGGCGGTAATTCTCTCAATGCTATGGGTAATAATCGCTCCATAAGGATGTGACAATCATGGCTTTTCAAATTATGCAACTTTGCATTTTTTCCATCAACACATCGACTTAAATTACTAGTATATCCGTCGGGTAACTTAAGTTGTTTTAGCCACTCACATAAAGCTTTTCTTGCCTCTTTATTCATAACATATGGAGCGTCCGGAATAGTTTCGGTTCGTCCTCCATCGGCATGTTCGATGATCCGAATGTTTAGCTTTCGACGCTTAAAATGAGTGGCTAAATCCTTTCTTGCATTGATGTCATCCTTAGTTTTTCCCTTTACATCCATGATTGTGTTGAGTACTTGATCAAACACATTCTTTTCGACATGCATGGCATCTAAATTGTGACGTATGAGAAGGTCTTTCCAATATGGCAATTCCCGAATATGCTTCGCTTTGTCTAATTGTGAGACTCGAGATAACCACTAATTGAGCCATGGTAATCAACAGAGTTAGGCATCGTACATATGCGATCCCATATTTGATCACCTTTCGGACGAGGAGGAGGAGGTGAATGGTCGACATTATTTTTCAAAAAAGCACTCTTGTTAGACCTAAAATGATGATCTTCGGGAAGAAATTGTCTATGACAATCAAACCATGTGGTCTTCTTCGCATATTTTAGTCCGAATGCCTTTGTGTTTTCCATACAATAAGGACAAGCTAATTTCCCGATGTCATCCAACCCGAAAGCATACCATATGTTGGAAAGTCACTTATTGTCCACATAACTGCTCGCCTTCAACGTAAAATTATTCTTTTTCGAAACATCATACGTTTGAAGGCCAACATCTCACAAGTGCTTCAATTCCTCAATGAGGGGTTGTAAATAAACGTCAAGTTTCCCCTTAGGACTTTTTGGGCTAGGAATCAACAAAGTAAGAAATATGAATTGTCTCTTCATACACAACCAAGGTGGTAAATTGTATGGAGTTGCAATTATGGGCCAACAGGAATACGTCCGTCCAAAATTGCCAAAAGGAATACGTCTGTCCAAAATTGCCAAATGGGGCGAAGCCATCGATACATAAACCTAATCGAACTTGCGAGGTTCAGTGGCAAATTCCTTAAAAGTGACATCGAAATGCTTCCAGGCTTCACTATCACATGGATGTGCCATTGAGCCACTTTCACGTGGATTTTCATAATGCCACCTCATTTGGGCCATTGTGCCATTCAGTCAAATACAATCTTTGTAATCTCGGCCCAATTGGAAAGTATATTAGTACTTTCTTTGCAATATCTTTACCCCTCAATGTCTTCTTCTCATATCTATCGACTCCACAATGCTCACATCTATCCAAATTCATTTTATCTTTCCAATATAACATACATCCATTTGGACAAACATCAATTCTCTCATGTGGAAGTTCCAAAGCGACAAGCGACTTCTTTGCAAAATAATAACTATCGGTCAACTCGGTATTAGGTGGACACATTTCCTTCATCGATGCCAACAAATTATCAACGACTCTATTTGGGAGATTAAACTCACATTTGATGTTAATGAGCCGTGAGAGTACTGATAATAAAGACAAATCACACCCCTCGTATAAAGGTCTCTTAGCCGCTTCCAACATTTCAAAGAATTTTTTGCATCTTCATTTGGTTCTTCATCCACACTTTCATCATCAATCCATGTTGAGGACATAGGCCCAAATGCATCCATCAACATTTCATGCATTGATTCAACTTGTGGATTTGACGACCCTTGATTGTTCACTTCTAAATCGGGGTAAGTCTCTCCATGGTTAATCCAATGAAAATAATTAGCGTGAAACCCATGTTTATACAAATGTAATTTCACGGTATCCTCATCTAAGAAAGGCACGTTGCCACATTTACTACAAGGGCACCTCATCTTCTTCGACCTCTTGAAGCTTTCTTCTTGTTTAGCAAATGGAATAAATTCTTCTTCTATCCTATGAATGAACTCCTTATTCAAGTATTTTCTATCAAACCTTTTATACATCCACTCTCTGTTTGTCTCCATTACTGCGAGATATATACAATTTTAAAATAGTTAAATATGTTTATCTTTTAAAATTACCAATTAATCAAACTTGCGTAATGTTTTACAAAGTAATTTTTTATAATGACAATTGCATGCCCTACATCTTTCTACGAGGATAAGTGGTCCTATACCTATTCAAGAATAATATAATATTAGATCGTGCAGACTACGTCCTTACATACTTTGACAAAATTTCGGCAACATTTCCCCTTAGTTCTCCAAGTACGATCTATAAAGATGAGATGAATAATACCTATGGTAAAATAATTCACCCGAAATTACGCGCCACATCTTTATAATAGTACCTAGAGAACATATGGAAATTGTCGCCTTAAATATGTCAAAGTGTATGCAAGGATTTAGTAACTACACAACCTAATACCATATGATTCTTAAACTGTCAAACACGGACAATTCAAAAACTCGTACATAACAAAGTATTATATCAACACCATACACATGAGAATGTGTATAACTTACCGATATACCTTGTTATGTATAAATTTTTGAACGAGTTTTCTAAGCTTTATGAAATGCATATATATATATATAACTAATAGCTACTATTTAAAATTTTTAGACGTTTAGTATTTTAACTTTTAGTAAACTTAGATATATTTTATTAATAATAGATGATTAAAAAGGCTAAATGATAATAAAAGAAAAAAAGTAGGAGAATGGCCAACATATACATATACTTTATTAACCGTGCTTGTACAAGTATCATTAAACACAAAGGGCAAAAGCTCAATAGCTTACATAATATAGCAAAAAAGGCTAATCTGCATATACGAGAATCATGGCACATACAAACAATAAAACTAATCTCTACCATTAAATAGAATCATGGTACATACAAATAATACGAAAGAGAAACAATCAGGAAGGGAGAGAGACAAACACCCGAATTCTCAAGCTTCAAACGGCAAGAGAGGGGGAAAAGGTGAAACTTTCGATGATAGACAAGAGGGAGTAGAAATCGGTTCAGGAGCCCCGAACACCGCATTAATGAAGCATATACTAGGTGGTATTATTACTCGTATTATCAAACGTAGCCAAGCTATGAAAGTCTTAGTGCATCAAATCAAAATTAAGAGCAAGTCTTAGTGGGACTTCCTGTTGATTAAAATTTTACCATCATAATACTTTCGTATAATGGTTTCGCCCAAAATTTTAATTTTTTATGATAGTCTCGTCATGTCATATATACTAAAGCTATTATTAATTAGGATAAATGACGCCAAAATTGCCACAAAAAGGTCACTAATAATCATATTTAGAGGCATGTATAGTTCATCTTTTCAAGTAGAACACCACAATTGTGTAAATAGCAATAAATACTCTATCATCAATCCATCTCCCAAAAAAAGAAGAAAAAGAAAAGAAAAGATGGAGTTCAAAATCTACCCTTTCTTGCAGTTGGTGAGGCAGTTATAGACGTTTACATGAATTCAGGATGATTCAATCTGAAGCCACATTAAGCATCATAAATGACAGACCATGTTTTTAATCAAAATCAAATAAAATTTACTTATCTTTACTCAAAGTCAAATATATTGAGATCTTTTTGTGAGGATTGGGCAATTGAATAACTTTTAAATTAATCGAAGTCAACTCGAATATAATTTAATTATTAATTAAGAATAAGCATATAAATATATATTAATCGAGTTAAGACTCATTTTATTGATTGCCATATATAATTCAAAGGTCAAAAAAAAGTTATGAAAGAGAAAAGAGTCCAAGAAAACAGCAAAAACCAGAATACTTCAGAATAAGCAAAATCAATGATCAAAATTGTTGTTCGTACCTATATAAGGTAACAAGCAGTGCATAAGCAGCAGAATTTTTCTGGGGCAGATAATTTCTGGTACCTGTCGCCTGTCTACCTGAATTAATCACTTAGAAAATACAATTCTGAGCAGAAGTATACATATTAAATTGCTCTATTTTAACTATTAAAGAACAGAAAGTCGACAAACAAATAAATGTACCTTCTTTTGGTAAATTTTCTCCTCCTAGATCACCACACTCACTATTGAAAAAGCCTCGCATATGTTTGACAAACCATTTCCCAACTCCCCTAATACATATTCTAACAAAATCATCACACAACTGAAGGGGAAAACAAGTCATGTGATCATGTTACATGTCCAGCCTATGCAAGACTAGCCTAAGCTTCTATCACCTCTAGAAGTACCAAAAGGTTGAAGAAATCATTTTGCTGTCCACATTAAGTTTTATATGCAAAACTTTAACTAAATTACTGAGATGTTGCAACACAATTATCAGAAGGTCCAGTACTAAGTCACACTACTCTTTTCTAGCTTCTTATATCATAGAAACAATATAAACACTAGTTCTTATATGCAATCATCTCTGGCCTGTGAACACATCACTTTCATTTCCATGAGTGGATTAGAGTTCGAGCTCAAATCAGGCTATGCCCTTCTGAGTTCTGACATTGCTCCCCTCCCCCACCCCTCCAAAAAATTCAAACTAAATCCAAACCAACAAACTAAAATCGGAAAAAACTGACCAAAAGTCCTTGCACAATTAAAGCCAAAGCTGAAATCAATCTTCAATGAAAAATTAAAGACACAGAATCCAATTATACCAATTTAGAAACTAAGAACTAGATGTGAAACTGAAAAGGTATAAAATTGACAAAAACAATGGCAAGGTACCAATTTAGAAACAGCAACGATGAATTCAAAGCAAAGGCATGAAATTGAACAAATTGAGCTCGAATTCGCAAATTACCGGGACGAGAGAAGATAGTACCGGAATTTGCGAGCGATAGTTAACAGAGAACGCGACACTCTTCGCCGGAAAGAAACACTCGGTGACCGAAGACACCGGCGCCGAAGAGGAGCGCGGACACCGGCGCTCGAGACGAGCGAAGACGCCGGACGAGCGAAGACGTCGCGTGAGGCGAGAGCAGAACCGGAGCGAAGACCGAGGACACCGGCGCCGGAGGAGAGCGACGACGTCCGCGCCGAATGTTGCCGCGGAAGCCTTATACACCGGAGGGAAGGGATAGGAGGGAGAGAATTAGGGATTGAGAAATTGGAGTCCCGTACAAAGGTCTCACAGCTTTCACGCGTGAATGTGAGCTGCTGAAACCTTATTTTTTTGGAGTTAGCGTCCGGAGTTAGCGTCGGACGCCATTTTCGAACACCAATTAGCGTCCAATTAGTAATCCGACTCTAAAATCGGACGCTAATAGAGTCCGATTTTTTTCCGACTCAAGTAGTGTCTTTTTAAAATCCGACACTAATTTCGTCACTATTAGAGTCGAATTTTGTTATGGTCTCTAAATTCGACGCTAAACGCGAGTTTTTTGTAGTGTTTATGTAGTTTCCAGCCGACTCGAGGTACCTTGCTGTCAGTTTTTTGAAAACTAGGGTCCTTCAAATAGTTGCCATAATTAGGAGTGGTTACTACGTGTAATCTGGCCCACATTTTTGGGAAGCATTCTGGCTATGACAGAATCGAAATAATTTCATAACACTCGAAATCTATGACAAATTACATTATTTCTGGGCTTATATATTAACTGTTTAAAGAATCAGTATGGCGAGTAGCTATTATACCTCTAACAAAAAACAAAAAAAAAAAAACTATGGGTAAAAATTGATAATACAAGACTAATTGTACAAAAATGTAATCAGCTAATCAGCTGGTGCTGCCAGAATGTTCTCCAGAAAAGGCACTTCCATATGATGTTGATCCTGTTTGTGAAGTTGTCCCTCCACGAGCTTTTTGCATTTGTCGTATCCTAAAAACATCTTTGGGAAGCGGCACGCTCTGAACACTTGCCGTTTCATCATCATCTTGCCCTATCAATTAAACCGTGTTCATTTGAATGATTATCTAGTGCAAACTAATGAACCACAGCTGCTAACGTCAATTTGAAATGATTACCCAAAATGACAATTCTGGTAAACTTAAAAAGATACTTAAAAGTCCTATTCAAATGCTAGTACAGCTATAACCACCGGCTAGAACCTCCATTGCCGCTGCCAGGAGAGATTGGTCAGATAAGGCCCGAGATAGATTTTGTTTAGCCACCATAGACTGTTTCTGATTTATTCAACTGGATAAAAAACATCATCTAGGGAAGCTTTATCCTTGCCACTTTCATATCAAAACCAGTAGAAACAAGGAATGAGGAGGCAATGACAGTGGCGCTGACAGGAGGGAATCTCAACGTCCGATAACTAACCGAGCAAACAAGTTCGCTTTTAGAAGCTCATGAACTAGCCGAAGGAGGAGTTTACTGTGCTGCCGGGCTTTGAGGAATGGGAGCAGCTTTGGAATCATGATATATTAAGTATAACAATCAATGATCACTGAAAAGCATATACCTCAATTGGCATCAAGGTCAGTGCCCATTGTGTAGACTAGGGTTTGAATCCCAGTACATACAATGCTTTGTTTGGAATTGCAGCGGTGACCAGCCGTGCCTTTGACCTCGGCTATTTATGGGTTATTTATGGGTTGTGGCATACTCCTTATCCCTAACTCCCACTAAGCCCCAGTGGACAGCCCTGTCATAGGGACTCAATGAGATAAAATCCTAACCACAAATAAATTTTAAAGAACAAAAATCCAATGGTTCTCAAGCAATCACAAACACAATCGGAAAAAGCTACAACCCAAACTACATATGTTCGGATAAGGCGTCAGAAGTTAATGTAAAGGCGAGCACGTAAACTTGAACCAAATGGCAGTTCTTAATATCTCACCTTATTGTCCTAACAAAATTTTGGCCATTCCACTTTACTACACTAATCAGTTCATTTGAAGACATTTTTTACAATTTTCCAAATTATGAACCAAATCAGTCAAGGAGGATGAAAAGATGACGACGATACGTTTAGTAATGGCAGTTGCAAAAAATATCTAGGGAAGCATGTGCATATTGAAAACTTAGGTAAACTTATGGGTGTTCCTTAGCTTAGCTCATCTGAGAGGTGGTTGTGCCTCCTTTTTACAAAAGCAACCCCTCTCCCCACAAACCCGAAAAAAAAAAAAAATAATTACTTGTACACCATGTTATGTCTATTCTTCCCTCCGCCTCAAGTACCTGCATTGGGACATTTGACACTAGGACATGGGTATAGGTAGTTGACCATTCATTTTCGAACAAAACGTACACAAAATTCTCTCGAAAATAGCCAAGTCTGACACGACTCCCATGTGAGACACTCCACAAGTGCAAGTAACATAGTTTGGATGAGCTTTCCAGGATAAGAGGAGCTGACCAATTCATCGATTCTTCCTTACAAATCTTTTTAAAGCAATATTTCATTATATGTTGATGAAGGCAATAGATTAGGGTTCAGTATTAGAAAAACCTCCATAAGCATGAAGATTACACGAAATTAGACCCAGACATTTAACACTAGATATTTCATAATTTGTCATAAACATGGAACTTCAGAGTGGATTTGTAGAAACCTTACAGAAGGGAATTGTTTTTATGACTATTGATTATACACCTCCCAAAAAGGTCAAAATTGGTTCATAAAAAAAAAAGGTCACAATAGGTTGCGTCAAGCAAGTATGTTGACATGACGATGGTGGAAGACGGATACTATTGCAAAGTCAAGGTTTTTCAAACTGCCATCTTTGCAGTTTTATTTCTTCGTCAAACATGCCTCCACACCCCACCCCTGAGAAAAAGGCATATGAACAATGAAATTAAAGAAGCAACTAGAGCAGAGGAACATACTATCTGCATCTTTCCTCTTCCCAGATGGTCTTGTCATTCTCACAGATGAACCACTTGGTACAGGGTGCAATTTGTTCAAAGCAGAAGGCTCACTTATACTTGGAGCAGCACCTGCAGGTATTTGTGCGACTGAGGTAGTTTGCTTTGCAGTCTGGCCCATTATTGTGTTGCTTTGCAAACAAATGGACAACACAAAATCTACATCTGGTGCTGGACCTGTCATTTGGAGTAATAATGATTAAACCATTAGTACAAACAATGATGGGCGTAGGTAGAACCAGACTGAATACTACTTTCAAAATTCACTCTTCATAAAGACAAATAATATTGCTAAGTGAAGTACGAGATACCCTTTAGCTAAAAATACAGTAACGGGGTGCTTTTGTATGACAAGGTACGAAAATAAGTGAGGTACATCTTGTGGGTGCACTGCTACTTCCGCTATGTCGAAGTGACTATCCTACTGTCCTTTTTTCCAAATTTGTATTGAGTCCCAGAAATTAGAAATTTGATAGCCATTGACATTATCCCTCATTTTGGTGTAAAGTGAGGCAAAATCGGATTTGAACCCAAATATGTAACAACTCCTAGATACTTTACCAACTCTACCATTCAGCATTGGGATCCTCCATTTGACTTGTTTGACTATCATCTTATGATCAAATTTGCATAACTTTTTTTCATAATCCAACTTGGATTAAAAGTTGTCTTGTGCTTTTTAAATATGATCAATTAGCCTAGCTTTTTGAGATGGTAAGCATGGGAACATTTAAAGTCTGTAAGACAACTATGCTCAAAATGCTAACTAGGGCCATGACTACATGAGCAATAATCGCCCGTGAAAGCAGCAATGATGTGCCCAATGAATTTAAAACCCCTCCAACTCCAGAATAATATCATAAAGCCTCGCCTGGGTTAGGATTTTCGAGGGGCAGGAAGAGATTCAAATGCATGATGACACCTAGAAAGGCATACCTATTGGCATTGGGTCACATAAAACTCGCAGAAAAAATTAACGTGATGCCAAATACAAGCCCCAATACTTATGCTCGGGAGTGGGGACAGAAAAAATGGCACACACAATCAAGATCGAGCCATCGTTTAATCTGTGGAAAACATTTTTTGTCATTCAGTCAGCATCACAGATATTCAAGCTCTTTAAACAAAAGAGGACCAAAGCACACATCATCAATCATCACCCATTCTAAAGATAGAAAACACGAACGTTGATTTTTGTCTCACATCAGGCAAGAGGTTTGCATATTTCATGAATGAACTTCACACATTTAGACAAATTAAGTAGAATGTATCACCTTCAACAGCAGGCAGATTGGCTATAAATGCTACAAGTGCAGGTGGAGCAGCTTTTAGAATCCCATCATATGATGACGTGGTACTAGAAATAACTGTCGTGCCGCTTGGAAGAACTCCAAGCCCTGCAGTCCATGATCAAAATTTCAACCATAACCAGGAAAGTTAGAAGGACTCATGACACCAGTTCGTTTCTATGAAGGATGCATTAGTAGAATTAACATGAAACCAGAATGGTATGACACAGTAGGCGCAATGAAGGTGTCACTGCTTTTAGCTTGTTATCTTTGAGAGTCCCCACTTAAAGCCTTGCCAAACAGATTGTAAGATTTGATCATTGATGGAATCTTCCAATTTCATATGAACCTTATCCGAAGTTCCATCAAGGATTAGAACAACCTTATTGTCAAGCAAACATAGTGGTTCTGGTAGCTTATCTTATGTGCTTGGATCTGATAAGAAATTCCTTACAAAGAAGACAGACATTCTTAATAGAGCTTTGAGACTTTTAGAAGCCCTGAAATGTTTATATGATCCCTGAAATTCGTATATTAAAGTCAAAGACTTACCAGGAGAGTTGAAATTTGTAGAGGAACCCCAGACTCTATAGAGCAGGTCTGAATTTGCACATTATCCCCAAACTTTTTAGAGCTCTAATATTTTAAAGGAGCTGTAATTTGCCTTGAAAAATTGCACATTAAATACGCTTTGAAACCCACAAAATGAATTGAATAGAGGACCTCAGGCTATTAGAGATGTGTTGCTGGCTTGGAGAAGAAGATTGAAGAACTGTTGGGGTTTTAGCTATTAGGAAAATGATTTTGTTGGCCATATGATTGAGAACTTCGAAAGAGAAGAATCGGTGGATTTTTAGGGCAAGGCTAGATTTAATCCTATCAAGATTTCAAACTTTATTTTTGAGAACTTTGTATAGTTGGAGTCACGTTATCAATCAGGGTAGAAAATTGACTTTTCTGGATTTCGTTTGATAAGATTATTCTAGAGAGTGGGAGGGGATGATGTTATGTTGTGCTTGCCCCTTTTGTACATGGGTTACATCCTCTTGGTCTCTTATTAAGACAAATTTTTTGAATAATCAACTCATTAAAAAATAGATAAATGAACAGAGCCAGTATCATACTACATCAAAGACACTTTCATTAATGACTAATTGTTTTCTTTTAACAGATACTGGACAGAGTATAACTTGACAAAATAAAATATGCTAAAACTCTATGTAAAACATTGTCAATCCATCATTGTGGCATTCCCTTGCCCTGGCTGGTCCTCTCATAAGTACACCTAGGAAGCAAATAGTCTACATAGTGTTTGGTCAAGCTGATTTTCATGTGGGATCAATACGACCATGGAAACATATTAAGATTGGGTCATGCTACTTTCAAGTCTACTATAGGCTTGTCTAATATGCTGTCAAGGAAGCGCAATCAATATTAGTTTAGAAAAATTTACTGTTCATTTTGGGTGGTCCAATATCAGGTTGCCTTATTTTGTGTTTCAGTTTGGTAATATCAGTTTTGTCTAGTCTACCGGTTAAGTCATTTGAATAGTTGGTAATACCAACATTCGCCAAGTGTTCAAGCATCAAGTGTCAAAGTAACATAGCTAACAAGTAACATCCCAAATGCAAGTTAAATACTAAGGGAGGCAGACGTCAATTACCTTTAACACTAATTTTAGCCGTTAGGAAAGCCCCAAACCCCAAGTGCCCTTTCACCTACTTGTACAGCTACTCCACCCGCTGCCGGAGCCCTCCTCAATGGGCAATGAACCTAGTTTTAAGGTTTTCCTGTGACTGGAGAGGAAATGATGGTTAGGCAGCCGTCACTAAGAACTATGCCTCATCCCTTCCCCAGACCTCTCTCTCTCTTTCAACCTTTTCTCTCATCCCTAATAATGAAGCCACTATGACTGCAAATTGAGCAGCAACTCCACAAAAATGAAAGATGCCCATGGTGGCTGCACTGTTCCACATTCTCTCAAGAGTGCAGTGTGGAAGTCGAAGGAGAGATGAGGGGGTGGTTCTGTGGAATAGGGAGAAAATGGAGGAGAATTGATAGTTTCGGGGCACGTGGAGGAAAGATGGAGGAGAGTGAGGGGTGGCTAGGGGAGGAAGGAGGATGTGCAATGGTATAGCAAGCCGTGGCTGGAAATGATTCGTGATGGGGGATGAGGGCTTGGGGAGAAGGGGTGGGTGGGTGGACAGGCTGCTCCTTTTTTCCATTTGGTTGCTTCTGTTACTATATTAAAACAGAAGGGCATTTTAGTCAGATTCTTGAGACCATTTGCCTATATGAAAGGTCAACAGTCTGATTTTTTCATTGTGAAAGTAGTTCCAAAAACTCAAGCACCAAATCTCAAAAGACCATTATTATTTTGAGGGAAAAGTATGTCCCCATCAATTTCAAGCTCTATTTCTTGAGAATTTTGTTTACTTGGAGTCCAATGTTTTAATTGTGGAAGAACTCTTACTTTTTTGAATTTTGCAGATAACTTTTGCATTCAAACTTGAGGGCATGATGATGTTTACATCCCTTTTGTACATGGGTGACATCCCCTTCAAAAAAATTTTTATCAGAAACCTACAGTAGGGGGGTTTATAAAGTAGTTCTAACTGTTACTTGTTTGTATTAGCTGTTGTATGTATTAGCTAAGTTGCTTAACTTAAAATTAGCTGTTCTAACAAGGTTGTTTGGTGAAATTCCATTGATGCCCATAACTCAATTTCATTAACTGTTTTATTTCATATTCATATTTTTCTCAACATTAGTTAAGAATTATGTGATACATAAAATTACATTTATACCTTCTACACAATTTTAATTATATATATATATATTTTTTGAAGTTCATTTTTTATTAATATAGTTGACATTTATGTGACAAAACTATTTATTTATTATGATAGACTAAATTATTTGTTAAAGTATAGAAAATATTAAAATAAAAAAATATTAACTTAAATATTCATATAATCATCCTCTACTCTTATTCCAAAAGTGAAAAAATATGAACTAAAAAAATCTTACACATAAGCGTAATTTCACCAACATGTGAAAGGCAACATGATAACCTGCATTATTCGATCCAAAATCAAACCGGACCGAAAATCGGTGTGGACCGGCCTGGACCGAGTCGGACCGAACCGTGATCCTGAAATTTTTGCTATTTGGTCTTCGGTCCGGCCCGGGTTGGTCTACCGGTCAACCGGTCCGGACCGAAGACCGAAGACCGACTAAATTAGAGTTTTTTATTTGTCATTTTCAGTGGTATATAGTTGCGTCTTGCCTTTTTCTATGCGCCTCTCTCCCCCACCCCATACCTCTCCTACTCCCAGTCTCTTCCTTGCTCTCTCTCTCTCTCCCCCTACCCCCAGTCTCCTCCTTGCCCTCCTAGTGGTGCTCTCTCTCTCTTCGGCGAAGTAGTATGGCAAGCCCCCACCAGCCTTAGCGTGTCTATCTTCTTGTCCCTCTCTCTCTCTTTCCCATGCCTCTCCCATCCATCCAAATAAATCCAACGCCCTAACTCAAATCGGGATTCGACTTACTGATCTATAGGAATGGAGATGGAAGGGGAAGCATTGAAAGGCATCTCTAATGTTGACAATAGTCCGTTGCAATTTGGACAATTTGGGTAATGGTGGAGCCGACGTTACTAGTTGAGAGGGCTTAGTAAGTGTTGTTTCAATTGTTGTATTGCTTTGGCCAATGAAAAATTTAATGGTGTTAAAGTTGCAGAAATTAGTGGTTCAATCAAATGTGGGGCTATCCGACAAAGAAAAAGGGTTTTGAATTTATGGAATTTATTCATGATCAATTGTAACTGTATATGTGGGTTCTGTTTGTTGTTTCAATGATTTCATTCTGGGATCTGTTTTCCCGAATTGCTCTGTGAATAGAATGTGTAATCATTGAATGTCTTTTTCTAACATACATGAGAGAGAGAGTACTAAGTGCATTCATCACAACTCTACAAAACCAATCTTATGGCAAGAAGCTTTATTGATGCCGGCAGCCAAGTATGATGTTACCTAACCCTCTCTTCCTCTCTCTCTTGTAAATATCTAGAGAGAGAGTAAAGTCTGATGATACCTCACCCTTTCATTTTAGTCAAATTGTTGGTTTGAATAGCGTTTTTTCATTCGAGCATTTTATTTGAATAGCGATTGGATTATAATTTATAAGTCTCCTCTCCACATTTTCGGTCCTCGATCCGGTCCTAGACCAAACCAACCTTATTCGGTCTGGTCCTCGGTCCTAATTTTTCTGTTATTCGGTCTTCAGTCCAGGCCAGTCCAATCCAGTTCGGTCCAGCCCGGACCGATGAACAACCCTATTCAAGTATCAATTATAATAAGCTCTTCTAAAGAGCTTTTTGTAAAGAGCTTTTGGGTCAAAAAAGTTATTCCGAAAAACTTTTTACCAAAGAGTCCAACTAACTTTTGACCAATCAAACAGTTAAAAAGAGCTTTTGGGGGCAAAAAGCTCTCTACCAAACACCCCTATGTAAGATATTACTAGGCATGGTTGCATACCATGTTTCTGTCCCGGCTCATATATCACCATCTGCGCAATATTAGGATAAGCAACCTTCGAAGACTGATCTGACATTGTGGATAACCCTGATGTGCCTTTCTCTTCACCTAAGAAATATGAATACACCACATGAAAGGTCAAGAAATATAATGAAAATCTGTGCAACTTAAACATGCCAATGTAGTTGAAAAGCTGTGATACCTGTTGCACTGGCTCCATTTGGTAGACCAGGCTTCTCTGCTTTCTTATTCATGTTCTTCGCCAGCCACTAAATAAGCAAAATGATTTTTGCATTAGCAAGCACAATTCATAGTCATGTATTCAAGTTTCAACGACTCTACCCATGTAGTAAGAGCTCTACATAGGGAAAGTCTATCAAAGGAATTAGATTAACGGAAACATCCACTATTGAGCAACTATAAATTTAATTGTTTGGCATGAATGGACGAGGCAAAAGCACTAAGCTACTACTCAGCCTACTTATTCAACAGCAATTATGAAAGCCATCTATAGATAGAGATACATAATTCAAGGATCTGATGTAGTACAAACATATATCACATGATGCCCGATACTAATAATAGTCACCAATCAACTATCAGTTCTACAGAATTTTTAAGCTTCATAAAACCGTTCACTTTCTTTGAGATCATTCATCTAACCTCATCCCACAGCTTTGAGATCATTCACTCACTTCTGTATCGGTTATTCTGATTCATTTGATTATTCCTCCCTACTCACTTGTTACTAGTATAATATGAGTTTCCCAACAATTTCCTTATCCTACTATATGATACTAGCACCTGGAAATTAAGCGCCACCAATAAATTTCACAACAGCAGCCATCAATTTAACTTCAAAGACCTTCAGACAGTTCATATCTATTCCCTTTCTGCTGAGAAGTGAAACAGGAGAGCAACAGGAGGCACAAAGGACAATGTGGACGAGATTTGAACTCAGCCCTCTAGTACTAAGCCCCAAAGACAACCAGCTAAACAAGCTGACAGCCTACATCCATGCAGACAATGCACAGCCACAAGTCATCAACTCTTGAACAAAATGTAATGGTGATCCAGGTCGGGTCAGCTTATGATAACTACTCTACTTGCTAAAATCATTGCATAATTTGAGTTCACTTTCACAGCCAACAATGGACTTGCAATGACATCATCCTAAAAGCTAACAACTCCACTTTGTCGTCTAATATCACCATGTTGACCTAACTCAGCATTATTTTTGCTGGCAAAAGAGTTCATCTCTTGACCAAGATGATAAAATTGACCTAACTGTACATATTAAGCTGCAAACTATTGCAAAACTAACCTCCTAAGCCTTCAAGCCTAGTCATGTATTATTAACGTTTGTTCCTCCAGCCCAAACATAGACCATTATAGCAAATTCTACCCTGCTATAAGTGTACAAAAGGAGAAAGCAGCCTACTTTGAGCCCCACTTCCACCTCATCTTTCCAAAGCCACAAACATCTAGAGTGGCATGATATATCCTATATTACTGGACTCGGGACAAGGGGACGGAACCAGGTGTCGGATACATCAAATCCCAAAATATAGGACACAGGGCCACTGTCCAAAGTTTGGACACGGATTTGAAGATTGATTAAAAATTTGGGTAAGGAACAAATTTTTCTTCAAAATCAGTAAATTATATGACCCCATATTTCCTTTTTCTTTTATGCAGTCCACATTTTTTCTATAGTTATATTAACCCATATTATAGATTTACAATTTTGCACAGTTATTTTATAGAAAGAAAACCCTGCCATCCACATAGGTCTTGTCAGTATCAAAGCTCCAGCCCGTAAGGAACAACCTACTTTGTGGGCCCACTATAAATATCATTTAAAATAATCCAAAAGACAAGAAAAAGGGAAAAGAAGAAAGGTAAAGAAAGCCATAATTAAGTGGCGACAACAATGCGACACATTGATTGAAGCCTGGAAAACCGAAAACCTTATGCGGCATCGGCAGTGCACACGACGACTGAAGCTCGCTCCCCCTCCCCCAACACATCGAGCGACATCTTTGAGACGTCAATTCATCTCATCGCACTGACGGACCGTCCGTGTCTTACTGATCTGGTCAAGTCTGATCCATATCCCACGTCTGAATCTGCATCGTATCGTACGGACACAGGTACGGCAATCCTAACTGACTAGTCCAGGCAACGCAGGGTATCTCGTACTAGGTTATGTTCAACATATTTGAAATTTTGTTTTTAAAAAATGCCCCAAGCCATAAGATCTGCAATCTAAATGAAGATATAAAAAAGCAGAAAGTTCAAATCTTCTTTGTATTTTTACTCTTTTTTTCATCGAGGCTGAATAAATGCTAATGATTCTTTATCAGTTGGGACTTGAGATCACAGCAATTCTTGCTTTTACCTTTTTCAAACAAATCTCATCCAAAGCAAGGAAAAAACACAAGTCAATACAGTAAGATTTCAAATAAGCATGCTCCAGAGATTTCTACTGACCAACAGTGAATGGAAGTTTCCCAACATAAAATCAGCAACGAATATACTATTCAGCCCAGCAGATAATTCAAGATTCATTCTCTAATGAACCGTTACAGTGAGACTGTTCCATCAAGTTACTCATATAAAGATTCAAAATGCCATTTTTGTTGCGATTATGGTTTCGGTCACAGTATAGCAAAGTTGATATAATGTGGCAATCCTGTTGCATACTGCGGTTGTTAAGGGGTGAAAATGTGGTTCAGTCAACTCCGGAACCCTTCTGATGCAGCCGTTTCGTTGCTAAATGGCCATATCTTTTTATCACAGCAACTATTGCCTTCTGAGTCAAACCATGTCACGGGCCTCTTGACTCTCTTAATTTAGAGTTCAACAGCACAAATTCTAAACTATGTATCAATCAAGGAGCTAGTTAATCAGTCTCCCCAAACTTCTCCCACAAATATGTGCCTACTAGTATTGTTTCAAACAAGATAAAAAGAGCGTTACAAGTTACTCATTTTTACCCAGTGACACTCCAATCTCAGTTCCTTTTTGGGGACCATGGAATGAGAACCTGAGGTTTGTACTCAATGCTCTCCTTGATTGTTTTGAAGGAACTCTACACACACACACACACACACACACACACAAAGACAAGTGAACATGCCTTCTGCCATGCTAAATGATCCAGATCCGTCGGAGAACATCGCCAAAGATCCATAAAACTGTACCGTGAGACGACATCTTGAAGTGAATCCCCCAGTGCCACAGCTCCATCATTGCTGGTCCTTGAAAGAGCCTCTTTCCTTCTTTGCTAAACCTGCCAGCCGAATACCAGACTAATTTCAAGATATATATAAAAGCACATAACTGAATTGCACACACAAAACTTTCTCATTCCCAGTGAGTGAGGTCCCAAAACTTCATCAGGTGCAGTTCTTAAAACACACAAGACATGTAACAAAAATGTGTTAAGGCACACAAAGTTTTCTCATCCCAGTGGGTAAGTTCCTGGAACTTCATCATTTGGCGCAGATTATTGGCTGTGGCATTTCTCTTTCTTACCTCGTACCTTGGCCACCTTCTTGGTGCTCCATATAACTGCAAAGTGTTTGGATCTAATTGCAGAAAATGTTCGGCAAAAGTTAGCTGGATGATGAAAAGTGTATATGATATTAAGCAAGACAGATTAGGCATATAGCATCATGTATAAAACTTTCAAGGATAAAATACTATGTTGCTTTGCAACAGAGTAGGAATCTTCATGAACAAATGCAGGAGAGACATGGGGCTGAAAGAGTGAGAGTGGAGCAAGGAGGGTCCTAATGCTCAAGAGATGGGTTGTCTGGGTTCTGCTTTAGCTACTCAGGAGCATTTTTCGTCTTTGTGCACCTTGAGAAGGATAGTTCTAGAATTCAGTTTTGGCAGTTTAGTTGGTATAGGCAATGGGAATAAAGGGATTTAAAGGACACCATGGTGCAGAATTCACGGTGACTACAGCAATCGAGACTTCAATTAGTGAGAATTCCAAATGACTGGGAAGAGAGACCTTTCTAAGTCTAATGGCTTCACTAGCCAATATGAATTTTTAGTCAGATATAATTACTTGATGGTTTGCACATGATACACAGGCGTTTATTAACATTAGAAATTTCCTTGTTAGGCTACTTAATGCCTGCCAAGGCGAATTTTAGGACTAATTCTCCGCGTAAAACATCTGTTTTTTCGTAGGAAGCCACCAAAGAGTTGATGCAGAATCTACGCTCAAAACATAAAAAGAAGAAAATTTAAAAATAGCAACCAGGTACTTTAGACGAAGAGGAATCAACTGACGACCTCCTTGTTATAGGATTCTCTGGTTTGCAAATATCTTTTCCCTTGATAGTGTTTCACTGGTGTGGGAGCATGGTGAAGGACAAACTAGAGCTACGATCTCAGAAATTAGAAGATGATTTTATTAGCTATTTGATGAAGTATAAATAACGAAAGGAATTAGCTAGATTTTGAAGCAAAGCATTGTCTAATCGAGAGTTTTAGTTTGCCTGAGAATTATCTATCGTCATATTAACTTTATCGTGAGCTATGAATGGCACTTGATCTTTTTCATTGTATGCAAAATAATTCAATAGCAATCAGGCAGGCGTTTTGTCCACACCCCCCTGCCTCCAACTTCTTTTGTATGTGTGACACCTCCCAGGTGTCCTCACGCATTTTTGAACTCTCATTTAAAAAATCAAAAACATTGCTGTATTAAAATCAAATCAATGCAAACAGAAGCGTGACTGCACAACCCGTGAAATATAACACATCATACCCAAGCAAAAGTTCAGACGACTTGTACAGTAAGTAGTGGCGAATCAGATTTGTGAATGATTATAAGTAACAGATAGGATACCTTAAGCATGCTAGCAAGATCTCCGTATGTTTGCTCAAATTCTGCAAATCGCTTCCAGACCTGTATGGGAAAAACACGATATATATGCCTCAGCCTAACCAACCCTCTCCTAAAAAATAAATAAATAAAAATAAAAACTCCTCCTTTAACTGTCCTCTGCAATCTGCATCCTTTCTATGGATTAGTTGGCCTTTGGAAGTCAACTATTTTAATCTAAGGTCTAATGGAACCAACCTTTCTCTAGGGGTAAGACTGCTAGATCCAACACAGCATACCCCACCAAGGTAGAAACTCTCAAAGTATGGATTTTGGGCAGTACCATAGATATGTAGATGACAAAATAGAACAAAAGAAAGTTTGCTGAAGGCAATTGCCAAATGAAGCCACCGAGGGCAATCATGCACTAGCATAAAAAGGGCAATGGAAACATCCAAATGAACAAAGCAAGTTTATTTCATTGGTTGGGTTCTATGTGACCCAGTCAGCACCCCCTCCCCCCAAAAAAAAACCACCTCCTCCCCAACAAAAAGAAAAAGAATTTTGCTGAAGGCAATTGCCAAATGAAGCCACCGAGGGCAATCATGCACTAGCATAAAAAGGGCAATGGAAACATCCAAATGAACAAAGCAAGTTTATTTCATTGGTTGGGTTCTATGTGACCCAGTTAGCACCCCCTCCCCCCCAAAAAAAAAACCACCTCCTCCCCAACAAAAAGAAAAAGAATTCAACCACCAAAGAATCCTAAGAACTGACCAAGTCTGTAGCATCAGAGAATTTTTCTACCTCTACAGATTCCTCAGGCGGGAGAGAGTTGAGAGCACGCTCAAACAAAGCTCTTATATTTCTATCATCATTTAGCCGGGACAGAAAGTCTGCATACCTGCAACACACTATTAGTGCCAGTGAAATGAATCTTGGTCCCACGAAAATTATCACATGGATGCAAAAATAATGTATTTCTTGTAAGTGGCTGTTTAAGAATCATTTCCTCATCAAATCTTGCCACAACTTCAAGCACAATAGAGAGAAGAATATTCATAACATACCTACACATTGGAAGTGCTGAGATATGTATTATGCAGTAACCTATTCATGAAATTGCAACTTATACTTACTCAAGAATATATCCTGGCTCATGCATAAAACGTTTTAATCCTGTTCAAATATAGTATGTCAAATACAACAGAAAATATTAGGTAGCAATACAATACTAAAAAAGAACATGGATCAAACTGCAATAAAAAATTTTGAAGAGAATTGGGTACACTAGTAGACTTTTAACAGCTGTTAAGACAACAATAAAGATAATTCTCTACTCTCATCTTATTTCCAAGAGGGTTGTCTCAAATGAATAAACAGACCCATTAAGCCAAGCCACAAGTGATCAAATTTGCAGCAACTGCAATGTCTCAATCACACCAATCCCTAATACCCTCTCTTTCCACCTTTCAGGTGATACAGCTATTACAGAAATTCATTATATGTTTCCCAGCAGCCACAAAGAAACAAGGATTACTCCTTATGTATGTCATCCTTCCAACTCTATCAAAACTTATACCATAGAACTCAACTGAATCAAAGGGTTCAGGGAGATGAGAGTGCAACCTACCTTAGGATCTTTGTCAAGACAAAAAGCCATCATAGCATAGGCAACATAAACATGATATGTGCAATTTGGTGACTTGCGGACATCTAGAAAGTACTTGCAGGCAGCTTCAACTCCTTCTGTTCTTAGAAATTTGATAAACTGAAGCATGAAACAGCACAAAATCAATTGTATAGAATTGAGTGTGGCTCGCATTCTCCAGTAAAAGCACAGAAGCTTCTCAGAAAGCTAGAAAGATGTGTCTTATCACTATATGTAGCAAAGCATCATTCAAACCTTCTACTCAAAATCAGGATAGGGATGCCAATTCTAAATATTATTGATCAACAACTTCCACATTTTGAATGTGGTTTTCACAAATTTTAGCTCTCAAATGTCAGAATCAATCTGCTCAAATATGCCTAGTCCACAACAAGAGATTTCTTGTAGTATTTCCTGCATACTGGTTCGCATTTTTACTGCTTTATCCAAAAGTAAGGCAATAACTGTGTTATGATCTCCGAAGGGGAGACTACATTGCACATTGCTTACATATTCCAAAGAGCTCTTCGATTACCTTGCCCAGCATTCAATGAATTATAAGGAGCTCTTTTAGACCATATACATATGATAAATTTATACTATGATCGATGCCTGCCCTGACACGATAAATTAGGAAACCCAGAAATGCAGCCACTCCCCTTGGCGAGAGTCAACTAGTATGATGACCAGTACAACATTGTCATTAAAATAAATACACTAGCAAAGGGAGTAAACTGTTGAGGAACACATATCACATGTTCAAACTATTATAGTGTCTAAAGTTCATCAAGGAGAACACTAGCATCCTCATTGGCCAGCTACTCTGACATTTAGAGGAATACCTTTCATAGAGATACAACGTAACTTGATCTTGGTACTATCGTTCAGTTTCTTCAAAAGAATATTACATGTCAAATATGTTGAACCTTTACTTTCATTAATGTACAAATGTTTTTTCATCTACAAAAGGAGCTGCACAGGGAGCAAAATGGAAAGAATCACTACACAGTGACTCTTATCATTTGGGACAATATTATATGCACTAAGGCTATATTTGATTCTAAGAAATCACGAGGAAAGAAAAAAAATTAGGAAAGTAAGTTTTTTTCCTATGTTTGATTTGTGGAGAGTTTCAAAGAAAAAAATTGGGGCAGAAAATAAGTGGAAAATTTTCTAAAAACAAGTGGTACTATTTTCCTTACAAAATTGGATGGAAAATGTTGGGAAAATGCACAAAACGAGAGCCCGAACCCCCACCAACCCATCTGCATGCTCAAACCTTCCCTCCCCCTTCTCTCTTCACTCCCAAGCTATAAGTGCAACCCGAATTCCGGAAGCCAGGTCAATTTGGCCAGTCAAACCCGGAAAACTGGCTCGTGGGTCACTGCTGTTGAGGAAGATGACCTTGTAGTTATAGGAATGGCAGAAAACTCCAGCGAAATCGCAGGAATCTGTAATGAGGGAAGACGGAGAGAGAGAGTTGGGGAGACAATGGGGGATTGCTATAATGAGGGAAGAGGGGGCGAGAGAGAGAGAGAAAAGGGAGGGGGAGGGGGAACCAATGTAATGAAGGAAGAGGGAGAGAGAGGGGATTGTGTTGAGGAGAGAGAGGAGAGGGAGGGGGCAAGAGCTGAAATGAGGGAAGAGGGAGAGAGAGGAGAGAGGAAATTATATTACATTTATATTTAGGGTTTATGAATTGCGATATTATCATAATACCCCTTATATTTAGCAAATATATACCATAATATCCATACAGTTATTTTTTTCCTTGTCTCTTTTCTTTAATCCAAACAAGAGAAAAAAAAAAAAAATTTTCTCCACTCTTTTTCCACCTCACTTTTTTTCCATTTGAATTTTTGTTTCTACCCGAATTTCCCGAATCAAATAGAGCGTACTTTCACACTTATTTGTATGCATTTAAACTGGACAGTCGAAAGCAGATAACTTACAGTTCAGGCCCACCAACTACCTCTGGAAGAAGTTTAGCTGAATTAACTTTAATTGATAATTTGATGCAAATAGTCTAGAATGGTGGATTTTTAAAATTTTCATCTTGATCCTAAAACCATAATAAATTGTCTGCAAAATATCAGGGAGCTCTTCACATTCATTTCAGAGAACTGTTAATACGCTCTAGACCTAGGCACCACATTTCAATCATGCCACAACCAACCAAAAGTTTCTCAAAAACATACCTGGATGTGCAAGGGTTGTTGCATTCAAACCATCCCCTATCAGGCTCTCATAAATTCTCTTCGCAGGCTGCAAGAAGGCAGAACATCACACAAACATGAACAGACCAATGCAGTCCAGATACAATATGGTATATGTGAGACCACATCCTAAATGTTAGTGCAACATCAGATATCGTACCTGGATTGCTCCGCGTGATTCCTCCAGTTCAGCATAAGTGAATTTCAACAGTTCTGAATCTGCTTGAGAAAATTAGTGACATTAAGCAGAGAGAAAGGCTACAAGGAAAAATCGGAGGTAAATGTGGAAGCAAGAAAGAGCAAACACTATGCAATCATCAGCAGATGCCTTCAGAATAATTTTGGTAAGTGAAACACAAAAGGAAACATACCTGGAAGAGCCTTAAGTGCTCTCTGATAAACTTTGATAGCAGAGTCCACAGAACCACTTTTTGCATGCCACGTAGCATAGTCGTACCATATATCAGGATAATGATATAAATACATCAGACACTGTTAACAGGAAAAAAAAAACAGGGACAAGTTAAGAGAAAGGTCCAAGTAGCATAGGGCAGCCAATACATGAAGATTAAACAAAAAATATGAAAACAACGCAGATGCAGGCTAGCTAAGGCATGCCTTCTGTGATTGTGATTCCAATCAATACACCAAACATTAAATAGTCAGGATGCTATTTCATACAGTTATGCACCCATCTGGAAATGAAATGATAACCTAACTCAGCTGGAAAATGCTCACTGTAATTAGATGCCTGTGACACATTTGACAACAGAAATATAATGTTTGCACATTTCCATGTTGATTATGGTATTATCAAAGTTTCAATCCCTTCACATCTGATGGAAATATTCCATCATCTCAAGCAGTGTCAGCTCAGAATCCACTGAACACAACAATTCTGAGCCAGCAACAAAGCAGACCAAGAGCTTAGCCATGCTTATCAAGGACGTGAAGGAAAGTTTTAGTCCAGGACTAATGGGCCTGGATCAATGAAAAGGAAAGATCAGATATCCCAACTTCATCAATCTCATCTGCACCAGAATTCACTACACTCAGTTTCAGCTTCATCAATCTCATCTGCACCAGAATTCACTACACTCAGTTTCAGCTTCATCAATCTCATCTGCACCCAGAATTCACTACACTCAGTGAGTGATTTCTGTTATCTGTAATTTGAACAATTTAGTTGTTTTTCAATCTTGGTTTGTAATAATTTGAGACAATTGTGTATTGTTTTATATAGTTGTTTGTAGAGTACTTGCTCTTGTAAGTAGGAGCCACACTCCGCCCAATTAATGGTGATAAGTTTCCAGCGTGAAGGAGTCTTTATGAGTCCAGAGGATCCGCAAGCCTCCCTCAGAAGAAGAAGAAATCAGATTGAGAAGACTTATCTCAAGTCGGACACATTTATGAGCCTCAGAAACTAGCCCACTTGCAAGCTAGCTCCAGCCTACTTTTTGTGGCAGTCCAATAGGATGTGTTCTAGTGGCATTGTCAAGCCTTTTCAATCTTTTCAACCAACCACAACTTGTCAAGAGGAAGGAGAAGTTCTTATTGGTTCATATTACTGATGCATTCACAACACTTTTGCAGATTTCAGTTTTCTATTTTCAATCAAAGATTAATCATTGTAATTAGTGTTAATTAATTATGATTAGTCTTAATCTTTCCTTAATGACTAGGAAAGGTATTTTGTGCGGAAAAAGGTCCTCTATATAAGGTCATCCTACCTCTTGTAAGAACAACTTTGGAATACATTGTTATTGATGATTGATACATTTATTGTGTTTTCAACTCAGAAAGTTCGAGTTAATCAAACTTCTGTCTTCAAAAATTCCCTAGCTCCCGTAGCTTGGTTTGGCAGCCAAGTGGTGTTCTGTCTTCAAACTTCTTCTTTGTTGCCCCTGTTTGATTTCGAAGCTGGACACACTGTCCCTTCTGAGTCGGCCATACTCTATCCCCTGTTTTACTATCAAATCCCACTTTTTCCAACCTCATAGCTTTATCAATTGTTGATTATTGCTATTCCCACAGCTTGGATCCATCAACTTCTCACATAAACCCTCAAACCATGCTCCCATACTCTCAACAGGTGTGAACAAAACTAGTCATAGAACTAAGAGTGCAACAGATCTAACCGATCAATGTGGGCCACCAACACCATAAACTAGTGTGCATCCATTTAATACTCTTTGCAAGGAAAAGATCAATTCCAGGAAGAAGAAAAAAGAAAGAAAAAAGAACAAAAACTCTGCATGAAAGAAAAGACACTTAATGAGCTTCCCTGCATAGATACATAATCAGGATTTTACCTGCTCATAAGTGAAGACAGTCCTCCTGTTGGAAGATGCCACATCAATCCTCTGCGGGTTTCCTCTGAAAAGCATAACTTAGTAATAAGAATACAATTTTATTTACCCCAAGCTAATAAAAGAGTAACAAGACAAATAAAAAACATTAAAACAAATCGAAAGGGTTTCAAACAGAAAATGAACTCCACTGATGGATGAATATTTTGATGCCCATATTTTTCTTTTTCTGCTTTCCTTACAAAAACTAACATATTTTGATCTGCATAATGCAACTAAACCATATAAACAATCATAAAACACATGTATACACAATATACATATCGTTTCTCACACAGAACCAATGAAGTCAGAAGGTCACAAGATTGAGAATGACCTCAATCTCTCATTCCCACATTGTTGGGCTTATCAATAGGCCCACATGTGAGGGGGCATGTGAAGAATTTGATAGTGGGTGTCGTCCCACATTGATAAAATAAACAGCCTTGAGAATGTATATAAGCTTGTCAGTTACTTCACCTATTGCCAATTGGTTTGGAATGGAACATCATGGGCTTGTATGGATAGCTCAATTGATTAAGGTCCAATTTATATAATATTAACAGCGGTAAACTTCATGTCAATAATGTGTTGGTCACCCTTCAGAAAAAGAAAGTCTCAAAAATGCAGGTTTAAATGTCTTTACAAGAAAGGTAGAAAAGGACGAGTGAATCTCTTAATCCTTAAAAAGTACATGAGAAGAGATTAGCTACCAAATTCTGTCAGACCCTGCATCCATACATGATTTAGGCCATGCATTTTGAAAAGCAATTCTTGGGTGTACTATATCCCCATATATGGCAAATTCACCAAATCTATTCTAGTTGCAACAATTTTGAACTGTTTTCCAATAGATGAACTTAAGCAAAACAAAACAAAGAGTTTCTTAAAGACTTGAAGTGAGCCCTTTTTACTAGTTCTCAATTCTACAACCTTCATTTCTCCACCCTTTTGCAAACATGTATTCACCCTCAAACAATAAAAGGCCGAAAACCAAAAATAAATCTTTTAAAAAAATCCGGCAAATGAGATTGTCCACCTAGGGGTGTACAATGTACTAGGCCCTTTCCAGCAAATTGGGTGTACCTCGACCTAAGTAACTATGGTGGAAACCTTATTCCAAAGCATCACATATATCCCAAAAACAACATATTTACTTTAAAAATGCTTCAGCGTGATGCCCACACACATTCACTTCTCTTTGTTCATCTAGCAACTACTACTCCTAGTGCGGATCTTACTTCCACAATGTCTAGGAACATTGAAAAGCCTTACCCCTGCATACAATTCTACAAACAGAAAAACCGATTCCAAGAGAACCACAAATCACTTCTCTTTGTTCATATCAGATAAAAACAAAGGTTGCTCTATCTGTAATTATCCGACACATGATAAACATAGGATCTAAAAGATAGCTCTATTTGACATCCAAAGACAGTTTTGGTGTACATGCACCCAACTCCAATTGAAACTAACCCTTGAGGCTCTGACACTTGAGGCTTTCAAATAAAATTCAAGAGTCAAGTTTTTAGGACGTGTGATCTTCTGTATACTTCAGGAATCAACCACAAGAAACAAACCAGAAGAGTCTATGATACATATAGCTGTATCCCTAATATGTGGAAAGCAGCAACGCACCACCATAACTAGAAAAGTTCGAAGCCCCTAACCAAAGGTTGGATTTCAAAGCATGGGGAAGTGATGCTAAAGAAATGAATTCTTACATGAATGAATTTAGTTGTGAACTTGTCTCTTTCTTTTTTAGATGATGATGAGGCTACTTTAAAACCAATTGCAAAAACCGCTACAATATCGAGAATATCATTATGTTTTAATTTTATGCGGAAAAAACATCAGTATAGAATCCATCATCCTGACAAATAAAATCATACCTTCAGTGCCTAAAAGTTTGATTTCTTTTGAATAAATACTAAAAAGTCATTGCACAATGTACTCAGAAGCCATCTGCTTTTGGAAAGGGTAACAAATCAGTTATGGTCAATCCTAAATTCTATAATTAATTGGCTCCAAAAACAAAACAAAGCAAAAATCCTAAGTATTTCTTTCTCCCTACTATCAAATGCCAAATAAATAAGGCTATTCCAGCCAAGAGAGGGGAAAATCAATGAGGAAAAAGTGCTCGAAGGATAGGAAGTATGGAGAATATAGAACAGGCCAAATAGAGAAAACAAAGATTGTCGCTGGGATTTGTTTCAAGTCTAAAATCCATATCATGGACAAACTATCAAACTCCTTTCAGCCTAAGTAGCTGCTAAGGACCTAGGATGCCACCCTGCTAGCCCCTTAATGCTTAACCTGGCAAAATCGTGTACTGTTTGGGCTTTCCCAGAAAGTGGAAATCCCAGGACGAGAATGTTCCGTTTTGCAAGAAATTCAAAACAGGTCTAAATCCTACAACAAAAGAAAGACAATTCAAAGACAATGCAAAAACAAATGAAAAAGGCTGCACCTCAGCTCAAGAATCTTCTGTAATCCCATTTATCTCATAAACAACCACATAAATGATTCAAAACAGCTAGTACACCCAGTGTGCATCCCACATAGACAAGGCATGGTCTAGGCAGCCAAACCCTGTGAGCACAGGGGCCAATTCGAGAGACCTACAATAACATTTTTGCTAAAAAATTTTACATGGATGATCAAGTGAAAGAAAAGGAAATGATACCTCAGAGATAAACTCAGAGAGATTTGCATGAGGCACTTCCCTATTAAGGCATCAGTACCATTCCTTATAGGAGGGAAAAACTTTCTAAAATCAAACTGCACAATAGGGAACACACTGCGAAGGAGACTAATGAGACCATCTTCCAACTAAGAATAATCTTTGGACATAACATAGTCAAAAGCTAAGCCTCCCATTGTTCTTAGGTTCTTACACCAACCCACAACATGGAATCTCCTTAACTCTAGAACCAAAACTAAAGGAAGGCCTGCAGTACTCTTTAATGCTTTACCATAACTTCATGACTAGAACAAGTCATCTAAATGGCGACATGCATATTACATTCCATTGCCAACTTAGCAAAAAGAGAATGGATTAAAATCTTTGTTCATAGAAGTAGGCAACTAAGCATGTACAGCCTTTTCAAAGATTCACTTTACAAAAGGTCAATGTCAAGAAAAATCTGTAATTAATTCACTGGACTATTGACCAAGGAAGTGCATTTACCATGTTATGAGCTTTCAAGTTCCATGAAAAGCTTATGTACTCCAACAATATAGCTAAAGAATTTTCAATGCATACCTAGATTTCCTAAAAAAATTTTAAAAACTTACAATCTGCACAAAATGCATCACATTCTCCAGACTATTTCAGAAGAGAGCCCATTTTTCCAACCTTAATCTCATTACTGAGGGATCGGTTTTTTTTTTTGGGCAAAGGAGACGGTACTGAATTACAAACTAATAGACCTTCTCCTGGCTGCTTTGGCCAGGGTATGAGTTTCTCTAATCAAGGACCTACTGACTTTAACAATGGAAAAATAACTGAAATTCTGCAGCAGTCTAGCTATTTTCCTCCTGAATACCATACTATCTTTTGAACATCAAACCTTATTCTGGAGTTCTATAACTAGCTGTTGAGAATCAGTTCGAATAATAACTTGCTGGGCTCCCTTCCAAGTCTCTGCATGCAGTGCCATCTCAACTGCTATTAATTCCGGCTGTAGTGAGCTTTGAGCATAACCACTCCAAGTACCCCTACTCAAATTCAACCCATTCCCTTGTGGTATCCACACAGCTCCCCCTCCCAAGTACTCTTCTTCCAAGCACCATCCGTGTCTATATGCACTAATTGCAGTCCTTCCTTTAGGTCTCTTTGAGAAAAGCTTGATGGCTGCCCCTGTTCCTCGGCATGGTTGAGTAACGTATCAACCCCTCCTCTCCTTCTGCTCTTCCAGCACTCCGAGATATTTGCCCCAATAAGCTTAATTAGTTCTTCCCGGTTTAATCTCTTTCCTTGGAAAAGGATTGCATTTCTCTCCTTCCAAATTTCCCATAGAGTTGTCAAAAACTACCCTATCTTTCTGCATTTGGATTCTGATTTATCCTTTCCTAAATATCTCATCCAGTCCCAAAACCATCTGTCAAATTTAATCTCATGAACCCTCTCTATGAGGAACCACCATCAGCCTACCTTACAGGTTCTTGGTTTAATTATGGCTGTAGTTAGCTTATTAGTAGTTTTACTTCAATAAAGTTGGTCTCTTCGACTGCAAGAGGACTAGTATAGGACGGGTTGATCTGTTAGTCTAGAAAATCTCTTCTTGATCTTTTTGTGCTTGGTAAATTGACAAATATGAACACACGATCGAACTTAAGGAGAATCAAACATTAATCTTTCTTAGCGCAACCCAACATCCACACTAGAAAACCCCCCAAAGAGACGTATTCAATCTTGACCTTGTTTTTCCAAAAGTCTACTTTATAGATCAATTCATTTAAGCTAAAATTAAGGGGTCCTTTCAAGAAGGAGCAGGCGAAACAATTAAATGGAACTCAATTGCCAACACGTTGCAAGTTAGCTTTTTTAGGAAAATTGTGTGCGGTATTCTAGAACTATGTTTGGCTTGCTGGTAGATGTTGCATGGTAATTCACTAATGGCATCCCCAATTCCAAGTCCAAAAAGAAAATCTCAATATCGAAGTGCATAAACTCTAAAAACAACCTAGATAAGTTAGGAATAGAGAGAGAGCCTCTTTCTACCTTGCATCAATAGTCTAACTCCTTAGGCGACTATTATCAAGGTTGAAGATATGTGAATGATTTGACAGCTATGTGAAGTAGGACTAAGCCCTTAGGATTCTTGAACCAATCAACAAAACACAATTCATTCCAAGATGGGGCATAGCAATAAAAAAGCATTTAATCTCTCAACATTACGAAAGTTCTTATTTCACTACACCAACCATTATATATAATGAAAATAGAAGATACTACTCCAACCATTTTAAAGAAGGAATTACATTATGCAACTTAAAGGACGACAAGATCATACATCAAGAAAGTGTTGTTAAGAAGACAAAGCTCTCAAACATGAAATAGAATAATTTTGCCGGAAAGACCAAAATAGAAGCTCAATATACAACATTGTTCCAAGCACATCCTCTGAGAGAGCTTGATTTCTCATCTAGTGAGAAAGGGTCTTTCGTGTGACCCACATACATCACCCCTTCTCCCAAAAATATTAAACACATAAAAATATACAGGCTTTTTCTTTATCCCACCAAGACTCATGAACCAAGCTGAAGCATCAACTACAAGGGGCATATGTCCGATGTTCCTTAGAAAGGTTGCATGTCTTCCCCACATATTTCAAGAAAATAAACCTGCCAAACAGATTTTCTTTTTTATTTTATTTTGAGGATACAACACAAAAACATCAGGAGACAGGGCATTCTAGGGCTCCTTCCACGCATAAATCAACAAAATAGACCATGCCAAACAGATTTTCGTTTTTTTTTTTCATTTTTAGGATACATACAACACAAAAACATCAGGACACAGAGCATTGTAGGGCTACTTCATGTGATGTGATGTTTGTGTTAGTATATTAAGGCCACTTGTTCAATTGAAGGCTCATCCAAAGACAGAAACTTAGCCTCCACATGAAGTTCTAGACCGAGGAAGACCATTTTTCTTTAATCATAGGAATTCATAGAACTTACCTGCATAGTAAGCTGGGCAGTAAGAAAGCTGACAAGATGATAGCAATGATATGAAGAAAATTGAGCACAACCACTGGGAAAGTTGCAGAACAAGAATGAGATATAGTAAGGTTATAGTAATGATGCTGACTTTTCAAATGCTAAAAGTCTTTTCCATGCCATCCATTGTTGTTCTTCGTGTAGATAACATAGAATAATTAAGCTTAATCAGAGAAACATTGAGGCCCTTTGTTTAAATGGTGATGCATAAACAAAAACACCAATACTCAGGGTGAATCGAATACAAGGAGGATATGGGCACCTAGGACACTAGCAGAGAGGCTACTTTCGACACACACATACAACCACCACCCACCCACCCACCCCGGAAAAAAAAAAAACAAATTGAAGAGAAAATATCTTCAAGATTCTAGGAAGAACTGCTGAGGAGCAAGAAAAGAAAGAAGAAAGCAAAATGCAGCAGTATATATATTTAAGACTAGAAACGTAACCTATTATCAAGCAAAAATGTCTTAAGTATAGAAGCAATGACATCACAACAGCGCTATGCAATACACATAGAAGAAAGAAACAAAGGGAAATCAATATTTACTACCACAATAATGACTAAGAATCCCTCATTTGGAACTCTTTCCTTTTCGGTACTGTGTCGTTGCCCCAATTTGTGATCCATCTTTTTAGTTTCCCCTGCTGTGCTGTATCAACATAGCTAAGGTCGTTTATAAAGGCCCTTTCTTACACTCTTTCATTATTTGCCCCCTAGTGAGTGTCCTTTCTTGCACTCTTTTCTATCCCCATTTTGTGCCTTTGTAGTCTAAGTTAATATGTATTCACTGTATTGTTAATACTTGTCTCTTCCTATATTTTTATAAAGGTACTTTTTCTCCATGCTATTCACTTTGGCCATCATCTTTGCTCAATGGTAGAGCATTTTCCTGAAATTTGGTAGAGTATAATTCAAAATCTTGGCAAGAGGAAAAACGTGAGATGAAGTTTTACTTGGAATGGATGTTCTACAACTAAAGCAAGGAATGATCATTTTAATAAAATAGATTATGAAAGCACTGACACAAAATTA
The DNA here is from genome assembly GCA_021018815.1 of Talinum fruticosum. Classification (NCBI taxonomy): domain Eukaryota; kingdom Viridiplantae; phylum Streptophyta; class Magnoliopsida; order Caryophyllales; family Talinaceae; genus Talinum; species Talinum fruticosum. Next base: position 5,257,072 of record JAITYX010000028.1, read on the forward strand.
AATGCACACTTTCCAGACCAAGAGCAAGAGTCCCTTCTACAGCACAATAGAAGGGGTTATGGCATAATGCAATTCAATAGCAGGTACGCTGTTCCAGTGAACAAAAAGGTACAGGACAACAACTGTCGATGGCCCGATCTAAAGTTGAAAGGTGTTAAATGGATACTACTGTACAATTTTTAAAAAAGGTAGACTGTTCAGAGAGACTTATCGTCCTCATCCATACAATACAAATCTGGAGAAGAAAAAACAAAAGTACTGTTACATCCAACTAACATGGAAAGTGGACTAGTATATAATACCTGAAATCTTTGGTGCATGCGAGACAAACAGTGTCTGGTTACATAGACGAATAAAATGTGAATTCATTGGCCGTCTTTTTTACCCCTTTTTGATATCAAGGATACTTTAGAATCAGAACCAACAATGAAAAGAAATATAGACTAATCCTGAAACACTTGCATGCAGAAACAGCATCAAAAGCACCTTCTTTCGGATACTCACACAGTGACTTCTCAGTGTTTCTATATTGGCTCTTAAAAAATGCAGCCTCATGGACAGCAGTGGTCCAGATGCATAGAAAACTGCTCATTTTCTTGATTATTTTTCTCTCACATGAGCTAGAGGATTCGACCAACAAAAAGTACAGGTTTTTCTCTTGCAAATTTGTTTCTCAAACCCTCATTAGGAGTCTCTACCCCTACTAGTTTCCCTCTTTGAAACCTCATTCAGAAACTCAGGGTCTCTCCTAAGATTGAAGCTCTTGCTTTCATGCTATAGGATTAACACCTACAGTCTTCTGCAGAAGAGATCTCATCAGGCACCTTCTTTATGTGTGTTATGTTTTCCAGAATGAGATTGTGTCTTAGCCATTTTCTTGGAGAATTTGGTTAGTGAGAGCTCTTCTACTTTGGATACAAAATAAGGTTGTTTTGCAACAAAATGTGCACATCAGGAAGATTTTGAAGTTGAGCAAACCACATTTTCACTCCATGACAAGCGAGACATGTTACACAATAACTACATAAGAGTAATTCTGTGATATCGCATTCATTACCACAATGCTAACTGAAACTACATTTTGATATCCTGCTTTTAAGTAGAGTGAAAATTTTGCAGTGTGAAAACATTGGCTGTGCATGCCAATCTAATGTTAAATGTCACAAATTGCCAACAAGATACACACACATACAATGCAACATTGATAAATGAAATTGGAAAACGTAAATATAAAGCATTTGAAAAGGTGAACAAAAGCACAAGCGCATTTGTACAATCCAAGAAGGCAGAGAAAGCTACTTATGAGAGCAAAGGCTTGCACGAACACAGAAGTCCTTGAAGATATTTTTTTAAAAAATCCCCACAACATCCAAGAACAGAAATACTGGAATCAGTGCCAATTGTCAGGCAGCCAGTCACAACCATGTAAATCACCAGTTATGTCGTGCTCTCTGTCAACAAAAAGCCCTGAACTTTCAAGGAGTAATTCCACCAACCGACAATCTAATTTACAGGACTTAAGATTTTAGAATTAAGTCATGAATCTAAGTACAACCCTCAATTAATCCATTTTAGGTAAGCCATGTAATCCTTGTCATAGAACAAAGTCTTGCACACAGTCTGAATTGCACTAAGTAGTCTCATAGGCACGGGAATCAACGATTCAAAATGCCGTCTCGGTGATGATTGTGATTTGACACGTCGTATCATGAAATCACTCCAATGCGACAACTGCATAGCACATCACTGCCGTTGCAAGTGACAACGCAGTTCGCTCAACTTAAAATTCGATGCAGTTGTTCCATCGAGTAAAGGCCACATTTTGAAGCCTTGACCAGAAATAACCTAACTGTGAGTCCTAACTCAATTCACCCAGACACTAGGGCAAGAAAGCAGGAGGTTGACAGAAGCAATGGTCTCAAATAATGTTAGCACATAAAATAAAGCTCAGCATCTAGTTCGGGGTTTGGAGGAAGGAAACGAAGATTATTACAATTGGTGCATTTGGATGGAGCCAAATAAGAGGATCATTACGCATTGAACTCTAATAGACATGTTGGAGTTGAGAAAATAACCTCTCCCTTGCTTATCCACAGACACTCACAAGGGTGTGTATTCATTGTCTTAATTGGTTTACACTAAGAATGGAACACTTCCTTCAACTGAATCCTCTCAGGTAAGCAGGCTTCCTGTCCTACATTCCTTCACCGGCTATTCATAAAGCCAAGAGTCATTCTCCTATTTAACAAGTAAACATTAAATAACGTAGCTCTTCTTTAATACTCCTTTTGTCTGGATCACTGTCCACCCTTTCTATTTTGGTTTGTCTCATTTTAATTGTCTTAGTACCTATTTAGTCATTATACTTTAATATGATTGTTCAAATTTACCCTTCATTAAAATTGAATAGAAAATTGTAAATATGGAAGGAAAACTCAAATCCATATAAAAGACAAATAATTTCAGGGAACTAATAAATATTTACATAGCATTTTTGGCTCGCTTCATATTTGCCAAAAGCCAAAGAGGACAATCATGTAGAGACAAAGGAAGTATTAAATGATAAGGCAAAAACATGAGCAGAAGAAAACATGCATCCAAGATGCCAACATAACACAGGACGATGAGAATATATAGGAGCATCAAAAATTGCCTTGCAAGATCCAGCAGATGGGACAGCTACCATTTTCCAATCAATTTCATCAATGTATTTCTTTCGTTCTCTATAGACAGCCCTTGCACTATTGAATTTTGGCTGATACTCAGATAGAAGCCCTTTAGCCTGCAAATTCAACAACAATCTAATCATCATCACATATGTGTCCCATATGAATCGGAAAGCCACCACAAAATTAGGGAAGAAGACGAGAGGATGCGTGAAGGGATACACAAATACATAAAACGGCGGAATTTGAGCCACACACAACATACTTCATCTATCTAAGGACATGCCCTGGCCCCAAAAAGGAAAGGGGAGCCACATCAGCAACCAATTCATACACTAAAGCTACCTTTGCAACAAAGAACTAAAAGAACAAGATATCATTTGAAATGGAGGAGTAGAGTGGAGACATATCAATACACACAGCCGTGAAACAACAAACTAAGTCAAAAACTAATAAAATTCACATCTCTATCAAGAAAAAAGAACTAAAAGAACAAGGAATCAATCAGCGCTACTATAAATACATACTAATAAAATTCACATCAGCCATAACGGTTAGCACCATTAGCCATCATCTTTATCAAGAAATTAATAGGTACAAATGGAAATGTTACATGAGAAGTTCACTCCATGCTTACAGCCATCATCTTTATCAAGAAATTAATAGGTACAAATGGAAATGTTACACGAGAAGTTCACTACACGCTTACAGAAACAAAATACTTTGGCTTGAAATCTGCAATCAGCATTTCCCGAAAACAAGAAATGAAAAAAAAAAAACAGAAATCTGCAAGCTTTGTTCTATTTCGCATGGCCAAGAAAATTGCAACAAATGTGATTATCATTCAATAAGCACTAGCAACTTCATAGGCCAACAATGTCATATACTTGGTCTGTTAAAACTTCGATTAAGCATGCCCTCCATGGGAATATTTCCTTTGATGACCAACCAAGTAAACAAGCAGCCTTTCATAAGAGCTTTTGACTTTCATACGGTGACAGCTGCAAAATCAAGAGTATTTTACCCTTCATGAAGAGTATTACAAAAATTGTAAACAGTAAAAGACCCCTTAGGTCATAAGGCTGGACAATCTTATTATTGCCCAGAGGAACATTACTACCTGCAAGAAAAGGCTAACAGACTACAAACACTTTCCTCTCCCAATCATTAGGGCTTCTCAAGAGAGTTGAGTTCCAACTGCTGGTCCCCACTCCAAGACGACAGTTGCTACACCGCTCGCTTTTTAACAATGATCTAAAAAGATCTAGAAAATGAGCTTTAAGAAGACGATCCCAATCGCAACATAATCAAACATCAGACTATTCTTCACCTCAATATGCAATAAGGATTTAAAAGCTCCAAGCTCTCTAAGATAGATTTATAGCAACCCACCCATGAGCAAATAGACTCTTCTCACTCAACCATCCTAAATTATCTACGTCGTATTCAGCAGTGACCATATTTCTCTGCATTCTCCTCTGTATTACATTACAAAAACCATTTGATTTCAAGAACGTCATTCATCTCACAAAGAGGTCTTACGCCAAATCCTCCCTCTTGCTTAGGCCAGCATGCTTCTTCCTAGTTGACCCAAGAAAATGAAGACCATCACCTGTTTTATTGTTAAACTAGAGAAAGTCTCTCATGATTTTTATAAACAACTAACAATTTTAGTGTGAATGGCAAACACACACAAATATGGGCGAGCTCCATAAAGAGCTTTGTCAATAACATCAATCTTTCCAACAGAGGACGTGTTAGAAGGAGAAATTTTAAGTTGGCTAGAAGGTGTGCAATGTGCCCTGGCAGAGGAAGAACCTAGCGACCACCTTTTTGTCCATGGTCGGTGGGTCATCATCACCTTATGGCATTTGTCTTTCTCTTTGATGGGGGTTAGTTTGGTGCAACCTCTTTAACTATTAGAGATGCTTTGGTAGCATGGAGAAGAAGGTTGAAGAAGAGTTGGGTTCTACGAGTTTGGAAGTTGATTCCATTCGCTATTTGGTGGAGTACTTAGAAGGAGAAGAATTGCAGGATTTTTTTGGGCAGGGCGAGGTCCTTTGATGACTTGAAGCTTTACTTTTCGAGTACTTTATATAGTTGGAGTCAAGTTCTTGATCATGGTACAAAGTTGACTTTTTTGGATTTTGTTGTGTCGGAAACTTGATAGCTTGATTTTATTTTGTGATTGCCCCCTTTTACATGGGTGGCATCCCCTTAGTATACAAATTTTTTGATTACTCATCCAAAAACAAAGGTAACGGCAATCTTTCCCCTCTAAACAAAAGCTTTGATATCCACCTTGCTAATATCTTCCGGAACCTTTGGTTAGCTTGTATAAGTGCCAAGAGGGAGACTAGGATAAGAAGAAAGAACATAATCAACCGTACGGCCAAAGAAAAAAGCCAAGCAAAGAAGCTCTTGAACCTCACCAATGAGGATGAGGAAACTTTTATTTAAGTTGACTCAATGCTCCAAAATTACTTCGAAGCGTGAAGAATGCATCTCAAATATCCCATATTACACTCACTAGGATTTGGAATGATGCCACAAACACATCGAAATCAGAATCCCCTTGAATCAACGAGTTAGTAATATGGATACCTTCTAGTAGGCCCATCTCGGGTGCTCCACGATTCTCCAACCTACCTACCGAGGTTGTCCATCACTAAAAATAAACAAGGGAAATAAAGGGTCTACCCTAACCCTCTTGAGCTAGAGAAAAAACAAGTGGCTTTAGTAATCAAAACTAGAATGCTAACAAAGATATAGAAGAAAACCCACCCCTCCACTTGTCGGGAAAGCCCTTTTTCAAGGAGTGGTCATAAAAAGGTCCTAAAAATATGATCATAAGCCTTTTAAATATCGAGCTTACATAGAACACCCAGATTAATTAGATACGATTCCGGAGATAATACATTCATTAACCATCAATGTAGCATCCAATATTTGATGGCCAGGAATGGAGGTATGTTGATTAGGGCCAAAAACTTTGCCAACAATATTCCTTAACCTCGAGGAAAAGACTTTCCGCTAGAATTTTGTCAATAGTGCGCACTAAGCTACTAGGCCTAAACTTCTTTATCTAACACTTTAGTGAGTAGGCTAACAAATGTGGCATTAAAGCTTTTTGTAGAAACATCTTTCTTAAAGTATGCAAATGATGCCACAATTTCCCCTCATAATACTCCAACCATGCTTGAAAAAGAAACATTAACGCCACCTCACTCGGTGCTTTATAATTGCCTACGTCATTGGAAATAGTCCAGCCATCTTGAATTTCCTTTCTTGGAGAAATTTTTTCAAGTTCCATGGGGTTGTCAAGACTGATAGAGTGTTTCTTAAAGTATGCAAATGATGCCACAGTTCCCCCTTATAATACTGCAACAATGCTTGAGAAAAGCAACATTAACACTATCCCACTCGGTGCTTTATAATTGCCTACATCTACTGGAAATAGGTCCAAACTTCTTGACTTTTCTTTCTTCGAGAAATCTTTTCCAAGTTCCATGGGGCTGTCAAGACTGATAGAGTTGCAAGAGATACTGACGAGAAATGGCTTTGATGGTTGACGTTGATCTTTATTTCATAGAAGTGATTACTCCTCTCACGGAAGAACCCTCAATGTGAAGTTTACCATCCACTTTAACGTTGCGAATAGCATTCAATTTTCTTGTGCTATTTGCCACCCTATAGAAGAATTTAGTGTTGTTAATCACCATCCTTAATCCAACCTTGTTGTATTCTTTGCTGCCATAAGATGCCAATCCAATTACACAACACAACAGAAAAAGCTCCTTCTTGAAACCTTTCTAGCTCTATGAGTCATGGTGATGGATTGCTATTGCTCCTCATCCAAGAACTTAACCTTGTCGACCAAATTAGCCATCTCAGTTTAAGATGGCCAAAAACTTCCTAACACTAGTATTTGAGTTTTAGCTTAAGAAAATTCAGCATTTTAGCCAAGATAGAACTTGAAGGATTGAAATACTTCTTGAAAAGATTTCACATGGTGACGAAGCCTTTTCACCTCAAGCCACATATCTTCAAATTTGAAAGGTCATACGAAATCCTAATACCAACGAAAGAATAGGAAAGTGATCTAAAGTAATCTTCGGAAGCATTACATGAAGCCCCATCTCCGGAAAGTGATATTCCTGACCATTTGTAAACACAACTCAACCAATACATAAATAACATGGGGACCTCTTCATGGCTAGACTAAATAAAGTGGGCACCTTCTAAAGAAGGGTCAATGAGGTTGCAAGAATCAATGAAGTTGGAGAACTACCTCATAGCCAAGTAAGCACCTCTCTTCCGAGAAAACCAAACAATAAACTTGAAGTCACATCTCAAAAGCCATGAGACATGGCAAATAGACATTAAAAAACGCAAGGTTCTCAAATAAGCCATACGGCATATTCTTGTCATTTGGACAATAGACCCCCATAAGACCCTTGAGGCATACCGCATATTGGCATCATCTGGACAATAGACACTCATAAGACCCCACTCAGATTTGTCCTACAAGGATTTCAACTAACAACACACAGGAAAGACCCAATTTTTAGTCAACAAGGTCAAAAACTAGAGGATCCTAGACAAAAACAATAATCCTAAAGTACCCACGAGAGGGAAAGAAAAACCAGCTCAAGCTGAACGCAGGACACACAAACTAGTAGCAATTTAATGGTTAGCAACTTGCACTTTAGATTCTAATGGATACCAATATCACAAGAAAACCTTATGCAACACCTACAAAACATTTCCTCTCAATTGCCCTCACATTTTGTGAAATAACTTTTAGCACTTGCCCAAATCGGATAATGTTCTTTCCCCCTCATCATCAACCCTACAACTCTTAACAATATAAAGAAGCTAGCTTTCTTTCTTTCGATTGCTTCTAGTGAAGCTAGAAATGAAAGCAACTCCAATCTTTAATTGCTAGCCTTATCCACAAAAAGATAATGAGGACCATCACCCAAACAAAAGCTTCACCAAAGTCCTCTAACTCTACGGATTACATTACACACACCAATAAACAAGCTTGAACGATGTTGTCCAAGGATAAGCATAACAAAAATCAAATTCAAACATCTAAAAATACAATAACCCTCGGTGATTCCAAGAAGCTGGCAGTAATCCCACATCAACATCCACAAACTTTGCAAAAAGCCCTTATAAAAGCAATAAGAAACACGGTGCCTTACCCTTTCCTATCTCAAATACAGCTCCCCCACCCTCATCCACTTTAAAATAAGTGAATCTATACATGCTCCAGACATCTAGCCTTCCAGTTTAATAATAACAACTACATGCATCGCACAATGCCAATGAGGGAAATACATTTACACCAACTGATACCGCGTAATTAACTAAAACAATTAAAAAATTATTGAACATTCAAAACCGCATTAAAAAGAAGTAGAAACATACTAGTGCATGGCTAACAGAATTTTCAAAGTTCTCATAATCCTTCCATAGTTGTTACACATGGTGAGTCGGAGTAACAACAGCCCTCTGGTAAGCTTTGCGAACAGCAATCATTCTGAGTCTCTTCCTGTGCTGTATGGACCTGCCAAATCAACAAGTTTAAAGAGCAGAAAAACATTACATGGTCATAGCGTGCAGAAATTCAGGGTATTATACCTAGGAAAAGGAAATTGTCAATAGAAGTTCGACATACTGGCAAGGACTTTAAAAAACTGATGTACTCCATCCATACAGGGTCAGCAGCAATGTCTGCTCCTGTCGCAACAAAAGCAAGCAAAGAAGATCACTAAACTACTCTACCCACCTTCGCCCTGGAAGGACAAACAATGTGTCTATACGAAACAGGGTGGGGAAGACACCATGTGCTTCAGATGCAACATGCAACCATAGAATAAATAGACACATATATATGTGACGAGACAGAGCTTAGAAGATTCCATCCAACTGCAAAATCATTAGATACAATTAGGCAAGAGTAATATGCTTACCAACATAGTTCAGCATAAAATCAAACGCTTTTCGCGTCTCTTCCTGACCCTCAAAACCCTTCTTGTCATTGACCTTCTTTATGAAACGAATGTAGCACCTCCTATTGACCCAAGATTAAGTACACTGAGAGATTTTGATTGTTCCAATGAACATATCACTCAAGAAAAATTCTATCTAGAAGGCACCAAAACATGGGTACCACAACACCCAGCAACGCCATTCACAAAGACAGTGCAATGTACGCAGTATTGCAATTATGAGCAATTCACAGTGTACATATTTAAGCCAAAATGAAAAAAATAAATGGAACGCAAACACAAACCAAAGAGGAACTTGAAGACAATTCAATCAACAGCGACTAAAGATTTGTTTCGTTGCATCATCATTGTTAACAGCCATTTGTGCCTCCACATACTGCTTCCAAAATTTTGCCTACACATAATAATGGCGGGTTGAAGTCAACAGGTATCAAATTAAACATCCAGATGAACAGTATAGAAAGGAACAAATTAGCCGGAAAATCTTTATAGATACAGTCTCCGACCAGACAGAAATAAACATGAATTCTTTTCCAACTTAATTAGTAGCATTTAGTAATTTGATCCCCTATATAGCTATAACAACATCAACAACAACCACCAACCCTGGTGGATTCTACTGACAGCAGGGTTCAGGTGTAGAACTATATGTAGGCAGCTTTACATGAATTTTGTGTAACATATGTAACGATATGAATTAAACAGAAATTAGACTATATTAGTGGTAATGTTGAATTAGTTACCTAAATTCGGCTATAAATGCACAACACTTCTTTGCTCTGTCGTTTTCCTCTCTATTAGTCAATTTAGCACTTCGATCTTAATCGGAGAATAATTTCACATTAATGTTGATACTGGGAAAATCTTGTAAGCCCATTACAACGCAGAACATATGAGTTATGATTGACCCACAAGGAGAGAGAAATAAAGAGCTTACAGTAGTAGGGTATACAGCCAGAAGTTGCTCATATATGGGTACCGCCTCAGTAATTGGCAAATGCTGAAAAACCAAACCAAAGTAGCGAATTGAATGGCAAACAACAAGAACAATGAAGCAAGCCCTACGAACGCACAAAACTACAGATATTACCAGCGCCTCATTAGCCAAAATCTCGGCAGCTTCAACACTGTATTTATTGATTTTATTACTAGTATCAGCCATTCCAATTACAACAGATTTCAATCCTGCACCACAAAACCAAATTAATTTTAAGAATCAGTAAGAAAAATTCGAACTTGAACTGGATACAAAATTAAGAATTCTTGAGGAAAAAAAATTAGGTGAGAAATTTGAGGGAATTTACGCAGTAAAATTGGAGGGAAGCCAAAGAAATCTTTGGATTGAATCTTACGCACCGTAAATTCGAATGAATAGGAGAGAGATTTTGAGCGGGTTTATGGTGTAGCTGCGCAAATTTCCCCAACTAGTTCTGTTCTCGCGCTCACTACCGGCCCCCAACACAACATTGATCGGTGCAGTTACCATGGTTTTTCCTTTTGTATCTCATTACCTCACAAATGGGACACCCAAATGGATTTCGGGTTGAATTAGCTTCGAATTCGGGATGTAGTCGAGTCCAAAAAAATATAAAAACTGTTTTTATTTGGGTCTATGTCACGTAAATTGACTTTAATTACTCAATTTTTAGTTTAATATGTTCTTACAAATATTAATAAATTATAAAAAAAACTTCAATTAATTTAATTCAGGTGGATTTTAATTTTAATCTATCTAAATTAATTATTTGAGTGTTAGATTAAGTATTTATTTGATTAGTGTCATTTGGTTAGGTTGGTTTTAGTGAGTCTATTTGTTATGTCAAACTCATATTTATTTAATAAATAAATTTATGTCACAAATGCTTACTAGAAAAATATGATGGATTGACGATGGAGGAGATGTTTTGATTAATTTAATTCGGGGTTCATTTCACTTTTATATCTATTTAAAATTAACTATTTTGAGTGTGAGATCAAATATTTATTTGATTAGTATCATTCGGTTAGTGTTGGTTTTATTGAGTTTACTTGTTATGTCAAGCCTATATTTATTTAATAAATAAATTTTGACATATATTTATTTAATAAATAAATTTATTTCAGAAAAGCATACTAGAAAAAATATGATGGATTGATGGTGGAGGAACTTGTCTTGATTTAGATATGTGCGGAGAGTTTTGAATTCAAATCCAACTATAAAAATGTTTTGAATTTTTATATTTGTTATTTAGATTTCCTTTCATCGTACTTTTTTCACTTCCTCTATTAATATGTTTCACTCAATCTTTTTTGTTAATAGCAAACAAATTATGATTATTGGATTAAAATAAATTCTACTTTGATGGAGGGGGTTCGAAATATAATACCCGGAAATTTGAGATGCTTGCTTAATAAAAGAATTAAGTTATTAAAAGTTCAGTTAAAAATTCAAAATTATTAAATTAAGATGAATTGTAATTTTTCTAGTCGGAATTAAAACCGAAAATTGAAACCCGAGTATGGGTTAACTAAAATGGGCTTGTAATATTGATTTGGGCCCAATATTACACAAAAGCCCAAAATAGAAAAATTAAAATAAAAAGTCAAAGGAATGAAAATGAGAAAGGGGTTGGCTAATATTTAGAGGAGGAGGAGCTGCGAGATAAACTAAAGAAAGGGTAGCTTTGGTGGCAATAAATGAGTAGGAGAAGTATTGGGGGTCAAATTGAAATTAAATACCCAAATCCATTAAGTGCTTGAAAGGAAGAGAGGAGAGAGAAAGCTCGGGAAGGGGATTAAGAGAGGAGTGCTAGACCGGAAGCGGACAAGAAGCGGCGGGAGAGAGAAATAGGGAAAGCGAGAGAGTGAGCAAGGTACTGGAACCCGAAATAGCATAGAGAAACGAAAGAGAGTCCGAGGGAGCCATAACCCGGAACGGAGACGAGAGGAAAACGAAACAAGATGAAAGGAGAGCAGAGAAACGAGAGGAAGAACGAGAGAGAGACTGAAACGAGAGGAAAATGAGAGAGAGCCAGTGGAAACAGAACGAGAGAAAGAAGGGGGAAAGAAATCAAATAAGAAGAGGAAACGGGAAAGTAAGAAACCGGGAGGAAGAAGAAAAGAGAGCAAAAACGACAATTCCAAATCCTTTCAAACCCAAATTCTTAAAACCCTAAGAATTTAAGGTGAGTAATTCAACTCTTCTCCTAAAAATAAAAACAAATTAGGTCAATTAATTGGGGAAATTGATGCATAAATTTGAAGCTCTAGGTTTAATTCAAGAAGTTAGAGGCCTAAATTCACTAAATTAGCAACTCGCGAATTGAAAAACATGTTGTGATTGATGTCTAATTCATGAATTTAATGATGTTTGAGTATTGTTGAGTATTATTATTGAGTTGTTCATTGAGAATTTGATGAAATTAGCTTGAATAGAATTAGTGAGAAAAATTAGAAAATTGAATTCATGATTTACGTGTAGATTTTTCGATAATATGCCTACTTGTCCGAATTATTGTGCCTTCATGAGTTATCCAAAATTCCTAAAATTTTTACTGTCACTTCATGATAATTTATGACAATTTCCTATAAAATTTGACAAATTTTGAATAAGTATATTGGAAGATATAAATTTTTGAGTGAAAATGTCCTGTTTTGCTTGATTGAGTAATTAGGTTAAGAACTGGAATTTAAGAAGCTATTTTGATAGTTTAAGAGATATGTGATGATCAAGAAACGTTAAGGAACCATAAGCCATCTATGTGCGATAATACGCAATCATGAAACGATAAGTTCGTTAATTAGAAATCCTAATTGATATGTTTATGTTATGATGTGTTTATATTAAAGTAAGCCGATTATAAATGATATAAGCATGTCTATATGAGTTATAATAATTGTATTTGAGTTGAAATTTGTCTACATGAATTGCTAGTTGTGAAGATGTTACTCATGAAGTTATTGAGCATGACTCATATGAATTAAGTATATCTTGCTTAGGTAGATGTAAGTAATAAGAAAATAAGAAACATAAACAACTAAATAAGGGAGAAAGGATTGTGTTATTGATATAAGACCCCACAAATTAAAGAACTCTCCGAAGCTATGGCCATAGAAGTGTTTGTCAAACTAAAACCACGAATCGAATTACTTTCACGAATTCCGACGATGCACGCGTCCTTCGGAGGTTGAGGCTTGCCTCGAGGCCACAAATTGTTTTTCCTCGAGGCCATAAATTGTTTTCCTCCAAGAACTAAGGCCACGAGTTGTTTTGGCTCTAAGAATTGGGTCTTTAGAGTAGGACACAAACCTTCTTTCCATTTGAAACTAAGATGACTTAAAGAATTATGATATGAAGAAACGAATGATTATGCATGTGTAGGAACCACGACCTCGGGCCCCACATCGGGACCCGGACCGAGTTTCCCTACGAATGGTTGGCTTTAGGGTTTTAGAAAGTTTAAGGAATGATTTTGGGGTTTTGAAGATGTATTTTAGAAAGTGGGGATGAAGCTTTTATTAAGATTTCCAAGTTTTATTAAATCCGATTAGACAAGTATTAAATGACGATTTTATTAATTATTTTAATTTTATAAATTATTTTTGGAATTCTTTGGATATTATTTACTAATTGAAGGACAAACAAAATTAGGGTTTTGATTTTGCCGTGAAGCTTTAGAGTCGGATCGGTGTGAAAACAACAATCTGGACCAAAGCCTCACTCGCCGACCGCTCGCACCCGGTGGTGGCGGGCGCCGCCTGAGGCCATGGCTGAGAAGATCAACCTTGGTCTCTTCCCCGGCTGGCGAGATCCGGAACCGATTTCTTTTACCTTGTAATAAGAAAATAACGGCGATGTAGATTCAATAAAAAATAAGCATAAAAAGAGGAGTCGCCAGTTAGTTTTTTAAGATGAAAACTAACAAAAATGAAAACTTGCTCTTCCAATCTTAGTATGGGGAAACTAAGACTAAAAGAGGCTAAAATTGACTTCATCGGTCTTTGAACCGAGAATTAAATTCGGGGGCAAGGGTACGAAATGTAGGGAAAACCCTTCCATTAAGTTTGGATTGGATTTCGAATTTTGAATGGGGCATTTTTATTCTCTTTCTTCTTCCTTCCTCTCGGTTTCCCTTTCACCGGTTCTTCCTCCTTCCCAGATATCTGCTTCTTCCTCCTTGAAGACTCGGACATCTGCTCTATATCTTTCCGAGTCATGCAAAGGGAATCGGGTATAACGATGTCATTCATATAGAGTTTTGATTCCAAGGCATTCTCCGTGTCTCGAAACTTACTTGAGTTAAAAAGTATCTTTTCTATGCGATTTGGCTTTCACTTATCTCTTTTATCGCTTTTCGGTTAGCAACTCGGAAAACTTGTTCTTTATTACGAGTTCACTCTCACTCAGAATCGACTTGTGGTTATTTACTCTATTTTGCAAAATCAACATTCGTAGTTCTTTTCGTGCTTAGTCTACATCAAGTGTTTCCCACTCGATATTTGTTAATAGAACTTGATTCTTTGCTTAAGACTAAGTCTTATGGAATTCCGAGTATCATAGATATTAGACTCAGAATATTCCATTTCTTTTCGACTCGGATAATCTGTTGGTTAATTATCATGATTATATTATTATCTCGTGTCTAACCTTGGACCAAAGTATTTTATACTTTGAGAACCGAAAGGTGTTTTACTTTTGTAGGTTATTCAATCGAGGATATCTTTTCAAACTACAAAAGTAGCCGAGCTCGAACGTCAAATCACCAGCGAGAGATGGCTTTTCACCTACACTGCTCTAGTCCCGGAAGATTGTGTCGGAAGTCATGCGCTTCCATATCCGGAAAGCTGGAACGCCAAGCCTAACGGTGGTTTCCACCTCATTTTTCAAGACACAACCGATGGTTTTGGGACTTCCAAGAGAGTTAAACCGTTGTCCAACGTCCATATTTCAACGGATACTTTCGAGTGACTCGGAAAGCCTTTCACAACGGTCACGAGAGGACTCTCGGTCGGCGAGATGAAGATAACGGCTACTCTGCTCGGTCTTCTATAAAAGGAAGCCACTTCACAAGACTTGAAGAAGAGCCGAACATATTGTCAATACTCCAACTTGAACAAAGTTATTGTATTTACTTTCAATCTTCAACTTACAACTCCCACTCTGTAATTCATTACTTTACGAGTTGTAAGGTCTTGTACTTAGTTACAAACACTTCTTACATTCTTTGTAAGGTCCCTTGACTAAGCTGTAAGGGTTAACTCGGCTTAGTTGTCCCTAGCTGTAAGGGTTATCTCAGCTAGGAAGTACTAGATCGAGATAAGGGAATTTCGAGTCTAGGAAAACCTGTATAGAGTTGTCTAAGGGAGCAACTCGGGTTACGTCAAGTTCACGGTATTTTGTGGACTCAAAATAGTGGATTTGACTTCGTGTCTGGATTGACACGGGCCGTGGTTTTCTGCCCCGGGAGGGTTTCCACGTAAATTCTCCGTGTTCTACTTACGAGTTCATTCTAGACTCGAGGCGCCTGTCGAACGTGTTTACTCGATTCATTACATTACGAGTCCAATCATTTTCGACCCCTTGCTTAGACTCGGAATCTGTCTTTGACTCTTCTCTCGTAAAAAGGTGTGTGCTTTCGCAAAGAATTTTTCATCACCCTATTCACCCCCTCTAGGGTGACTCGGACTCTCCCAGAGCAAACCTTCAATTGGTATCGAGCCTAGCCTTTCGAAAGGTTCTAACGAGTCCAAAGGTTTAAAGATCGGATGGCTCGGAACACCGGAGAGTTCGACGAAGGTAGATCTTCCAACGAGGCCACCAAAATTCAAAGGTTCAAATTTTGGTCACTTGGAAGAAGCTGATTGAATGTTTCCTTATGGATCACGACGAAGAAGTATGGGAAATCATACAACAAGGAAACTACATTCCAACGAAGACAGATGAATTCGGAATACTTCCAAAGACAAAGGCTGAGTTCACACCAGCGAGGCGAGAAGTTCGAAAGAACTTCAAAGCCATGAACATCCTCATGTGCGCCATAAGCTCGGAAGAATATAATCGAGTCTCTGCTCGTGACTCTGCTAAAGAGGTGTGGGACACTCCGGTCAACACCTACGAAGGTACAAGTCGGGTGAGACAAGCGAAGATCGGCCGAGTATCTTCACAAATATGAGCTTTTCAAAATGGAGCCAGAAGAGAACATTACTCAAATGTTCATACGCTTCACTGAGATCACCAACAATCTCAAATCTTTAGGAAAGAAAATCTCCCATGAAGAAATGTGCCGGAAAATTCTCGAAGCCTACCCAAGAAACGATGGGGTCCGAAGGTAACTGCCATAGAAGAGGCTCGGAACCTCTCACTCTTGAAGCCGGACGAGCTCATCGGAAAGCTTCGACCCATGAGATACATCCGGAAGAAGAAGATACTGAGGGTACTTCCAAAAGGAACATCGCGCTTAAAGCCTCGGAATCCAAAGAAGCAAGTCCAAGCTCCTCTAACTCGGAAGATGATCCCATGGCACTCATTGCAAGAGGCTTCGAGAGAATGATGAAGCACAAAAGATGGGATAAAAGGCCAAAAGAAGAATTCTACAAAAGGACAAGAGAGACGAGAAAAGGTAAGTTTTCTTCACCCTCAAAGTTATCCTTGTCTAAGAATTCTGGATGTTTTGAATGTGGCAGCAAAGACCACATAGTCAAGGGCTGTCCAAAACGAAGAAGGGACGAGGAAGAAGAAAAAGGCCATGATGGCAACATGGAGTGACGAGGACTCATCCGAAGATGACGAAGACTCGAGATGACTCGAAGTGTCCGATGGCAATTTCGACTCGGAAGGCGAAAGAGAGTCGGACTCGGACTCGGACAACGAGGAAGCTGATCCTCAAGAGGTAATAAACTACTTCCTCAAATTTTCCAAAGTTGATTTAGCTAAATACATCTTTACTTTGGAAGAAAAGTCCAATTCCGATTCTTCTCACTTCAAGGAACAACTTGAGTCAATCACTTACGAGAGCACTTCTTTAAAAAATGAATTGGAAAAGCCGAGACTCACACTCGAGAGAACTCAAGACAAGTGTTCAAACTAATGAGGCTGAGTCCGAGTTACTCGGGAAAGAAAATGAGCAAGCGAAACGAAGCTCATCGAGTCTCGAGATCTGGTTTTAAAGTTTTCTCAAGGACGGAAGAACCTTGATATGCTCTTAGGATCACAATGTGTCTCATTTCGAAAAGAAGGTCTTGGTTTCAACAAAGAGGAAGAATCTAATTCTTACTCGGATTTGTTCAAAAGGATTCCGAAGCTGTTAAGTTCAAAAGGCTGAGCATGGTCCCATTCACAAAAATGAAAGGAGGACTAAACCCGGACCTATTTACAAAAAGAAACCATTTTCCTCTGTTTCAAAAGGAAAGGTTTTTAAAAGGAAAGAGACACGGACTCGGTCCTACGAAAGAAGGAGACTCGAGAATCGGACTAAAACCAAAGTCATTCAAATGCGGGTTCGAAGCACCTCCTTCCTCGAAAAGGACCACGAGTAAGGAATGTTCTTGGGTTCGTTAGAGGAAGTGAGAAGGGTTAGATTTTCTCTGTTTTGCGGGTCACTCGGAAAAGATCAAAGGAAACTGGTACTGGACGGCGGATGTTCTCGACACATGTCGGGTGACCAAGGACTCTTTTACGAGTCGAAGTCATATAAAGGAGGAAAGGTGACCTTCGGTGATGACAGACAAGGGCAAGATAGTGGGCATTGGGAAGATTGGTAATGGAAACAATCCGGTGAGCCCAGTCTACCTTGTCAAAGGACTTAAGTACAACTTACTTAGCATCTCCCGGCTTTGTGACAAAGGTCAAGAGGTAAAATTCACTCAATCCAAGTGCTACATCACGAGATGAGACCACCAAAGAGGTAAAGCTCTCGGGTAAGAGATCGGGTAATACCTACATCATCCCTCTTTCGACCCAAGTCAGAACTTATCTGTTTAAAAGCATATCTTCAAGATGATTCTTGGATTTGGCATCGTAGATTAGGTCATATTAGCATGCATACTCTCAAAAAGCTTGCATCTCATCATCCGGTTAGAGGATTACCTAAGCGTGCGTTTGAGAAGGACAAAGTATGTGGAGCATGCACCAAAGGGAAACAAGTCGAGATCTTCATTCAAATCTCCGAAGACAGTTTCCACATCCAACGTGCTTGAATTACTGCATATGGACTTATGTGGTGAAATCCTGTAAAGAGTCTCGGAGGTAAATCTTACATACTTGTTATTATTGATGATTTTTCGAGATTTACTGGGTGTGTTTTACGAAGCATAAGAATGAGGCTTTTAAGGAGTTCAGCAAGCTCGTAGAAAGATTCAAGTTGAGTCTCGGACTCGGATTCAAAAGATTCGAGCCGACCATGGAAGGGAGTTCGACTACTCGGAATTCTCGAGTTTTGTGACAAGAATGGAATTTCTCACAACTTCTCGGCACCCAGAACTCCTCAACAGAATGGAGTAGTTGAGAGAAAGAACGAGAACCCTTGAAGAAATAGCAAGAACGATGATGATTGAACACAACTTGCCTTACTATTTGCAGGCGAGGCGAGTAAACACGGCCAACTACACTCTCAATCGATGCCTCATCGGACCCATTCGAAGAAAACACCTTATGAGCTCTACAAAGGAAGGAAGCCAAATATTTCCTATTTCGGATCTTTCGGATGTAAGTGTTTTGTCCACAACAACGGTAAGGATCATCGACCAAGTTTGATGCTCGGTCGAGACGAAGGAATTTTTCTAGGTTATTCTTCTCATAGCAAAGCTTATCGTATATTCAACAAGAGAACTAACAAAGTGGAAGAAAGTATCCACGTAGTGTTTGATGAGCTTGAACAGGGGAAAACCAAGTGAATCTTCATACTCGGAGCTGAAGCTCGAAAGGATGATGACGAAGATGAGTCTATAAAGACTCGAAGGAGACCACTCGGAACGAGGAAGCTCGGAATGAGACAACTCTAGAGGTCGCTCGGAACGAGCAAGTCAATGAAGAAGATCACTTAGAGCAAGCTTCGAAGATCAAGCAATACAACCAACAAACCTGGTGAATCAAAGAAGCTGGTAAAGCATTCAAATTTACTTCCGAGTCATCCCCAAGAAAACATTATTTCGATATCAACGAGTGGGGTAAGAACTCGTTCTTCTCTTCATAATCTATGTGCATTCACTGCATTCATTTCACTAACTGAACCCAAAAATGCACTAGAAGCCCTTAATGAACCCGAATGGGTAGAGGCCATGCAAGAAGAGCTGAATCAATTCGAGAGAAACCAAGTCCGGACTCGACCAACCGACCTTCGACCACCCGAGTTATAGGAACCAAATGGGTTTTCAAAAACAAAGCTGGATGAGGGTGGAATAGTAGTCAGAAATAAGGCTAGACTTGTAGCTCGAGGTTACAATCAAGAGGAAGGAATTGATATTGGGAAACCTTTGCACCGGTAGCTAGAATTGAAGCCATTAGAATACTTGTTGGCATTTGCATCCTGCATGCATATTAAATTATATCAAATGGATGTTAAGTGTGCCTTTCTCAATGGTTTTATTGAAGAAGAGGTCTATGTCGAGCGACCTCTTGGTTTTGAAAACTCGGAATTTCCAAATCATGTTTTCAAACTTCAAAAGGCTCTCTATGGTCTTAAGCAAGCCCCTAGAGCTTGGTACGAAAGACTGAGCAGACTTCACGATTCAAAATGATTTCAAAAGAGGTCGGATCGACAAGACCCTATTCATAAAGACCAAAGGGAAAGATTTTCTCATTGTTCAAATATATGTTGATGATATTATATTCGGTGCTACTAATGAATTTACGTGTCGAGAATTTTACGAGTTGATGAGTCAAGAGTTCCAGAATGAGCATGATGGGAGAACTCAACTTCTTCCTTGGGCTGCAAATCAAACAAGACAAAGATGGAATCTTTGTCCATCAATCAAAGTACACCAAGGAACTGCTGAAGAAATACAAACTTCAAGATGCAAAGCACGCATCTACTCCTATGAGCGACGAGTATAAAACTTGACTCGGATGAGACAGGTAAAGCGGTAGATCGAAACTCTATCGAGGTATGATTGGATCATCTGCTATATCTTACTTCGAGCGAGACCGAGACATAATGTTCGGTGTTTGCTTATGTGCACGATTTCAAGCTAATCCAAAAGAATCACATCTCACTTGCGGTGAAGAGAATATTCGAGATATCTTGCGAGGCACTCGGAATCTAGGACTATGGTACTCCGGAGACTCGAAGCCGACTCGGCTGGGTACTCGAGGCGCGGACTACGCGAGGATACAAAGTTGATCGAAAGAGCACATCCGGAGCTTGCCGGTTTCAGGTCAATCCCTAATATCCTGGCACTCAAAGTAGCAAAACTCGGTAGCTCTATCAGCTGCGAAAGCTGAATATATTGCCGCTAGAGCTTGTTGCGCTCGAGATTCTCTGGATAAAACAACACTTGAAGGATCTTGGACTAACTCTCAACTCTGTCCCAATCAAGTGTGACAATCAAAGCGCAATCGGTATCACTAAGAATCTGTCCGGCACTCAAAAACAAAGCATATTGAAGTCGGGTCTCATTTCTTACGCGACCACTCGAGAAAGGGTGACATTACACTTGAGTTCATTCCTACTAATCTTCAATTAGCTGATATCTTTACTAAGCCTCTTGGTGAAGATCAATTTTGTTTTATTCGGAATGAGCTTGGTATGTTAAATGCTTAGTTTTGTGTTGTGACTCTTGAATATTTACGTGCTATGTGCTTTCGTTGTCAATAGCCATTAGTTCGATTGATCATGTGATACTTGGGCTGATAGTTATTTACGTGTTTACGAGTCACTCGAAACTTTTACGAGTCAAACTCGGATGTAGAGAAAATTGGACATCAAATTTTACGAAGCTATCTCTAGAACAGTGGAGAGTTTCGGATTATATTTTCAAACTCTTTTTCTCTCTCTTTCTCGGCGCTGCGATCGGATCTTAACCGCGATTTCAAACCACCGATATCTCAGCCGTTGAAGAAGAACTGTCACATCGGGCATTAATGATCGATGGACGGGTGAGACGGAACGGAGTTACTTAACGGATAGTGAACGGGCGCGCGTACTCTTTATAAATAACGTCTATCCATCTTTCTCTCGGTGTTCTAAAACTCTTTCCCTCTCAAACGAAAACCCTCTCGCGGAAGTTCTCTACGTGAACAGTGTTCCCTTGATCGTCCGCAAAGCGTTGAAGAAGCTCTCTCTCTCTCTCGTAAGTTTTCGATTGCTCTCTTCTCATTTTTCTTCTACCATTTTCGTTTTCTTTTCTTCTACACCTCCTTCTCTTTTTCCTCGAAAAGTTTCATCTTTTCATCTCTCACAATGCCTAAAAGAGGAAACCACCCCGACTTTTAGGTTTCTTCATCCTCCAAAAGCCTCGCACCAACAAGCCGGAAAGCTCAACCCCTTCAAAACCTATTGTCACCCGGCATCTTGCGCCGGACGACAAGTTCTTCCCAACAACCAAATTCTCCTGGTTGTCCAACATTCAAACCACAGGAGTCTATCATTTCTTGTGTTTCAGCGAGTTCATCTATCTGAACTCGTTTACGAGTTTTATACTCATCTCTCCCACTCTGAAAATGTTCTAACCTCTCGGGTTTAGAACATTACCGTTCAGTATCAACACCTCTCTCCTTCACCGTCTGTTCAAAGTTTCTTCTCTCTTCTTGAACAGCAACCCTATCCCCTTCACTTGAAGTCGCCGAGCGACTTCTTTGAAAAGTATGCCAAAGAATTCCCTGGGTCCAGAAAGAACTTTTACGTGACTCGGTTGAAGTCGAAGCCAGGCTTACTGTGTTTCTGCTGATGAGAACCTTCTTCTCACGGCATTCTAGCAAGGAGAACCCCAACTCCAAGCACCTCAAAGCCCTCTTCGATATCACGGAGGGATACGAAGTCGACCTCTTCCCCTCCATCATTGAGCGGATGGCCGCTGTGCCGGCTCGACTTCAAACCAAGAAGAACACCTCCCTTCCTTTTGGTGCTCTTCTCACCCTTGTCTTCAAACAATTCCAAGTTCCTCTTCCCTCGACCCTAACGCGGTGTGCGAGGCGGCCATTGTGGTCGGCAAGAAGGAACTCCGAGGTACGGATACCGGGAAACCAACCACGGTGTGCGGGTTCACAACTTCGAGGCGAGGCCTCCTTCTCCACCTCGGACTCAGAAATCAACCCCTCTCCCTCTTCCCTCTTCACCTGGTGGTGCCTCCACCTCCGGTGCTTCCAAAACTCTCTCTGCCCTCTTATCTCCTGTCTTCATGGACAAGATCACCTCGGTGTCTTCGATTTCGAGAGACATGCTCGGAGGTTTCAAGTACGTCCTTCGGGGTCGACCATCAACCAAAAGGCCAGGTCGAGTCCCAAATCCGAGAAGCGGCGGTCTCTCGTTCTTGAGATGAGAGAGTTGGTTAAGGAGCGAGAAGGAGCTGGCTGAGCTCCTCGAGAGAGAGCGGTCCAAGGCGGCTCGGGACCCGGAAGACTCGGACCCATCCGAGACGTCTTCAAGCCCGAGGCCGACCTCCTCGGAGAGCGAGGAAGCCGAGGAAGCGAGAGGAAGAAGGCTGCGAAGCGGCGGAGGACGCCGAGGAACTGCGGGCTGAGCGAGCCCTTCCGGGCAAAGGAAAGAAGAGGCCGTGGCCGGCTGGCGAGGACGGCACTGCTCCCCAAGCTCAAGTTGCTTGTACTCGGCTCGGACGGCGATGCGAGTGGGTCGGAAGATCTCGCTCCTCCGGCGAGTCGGCCGGAGCAGCCCCCTCCAGGCCCCAGAGGTCCCAAGGGAAGAACCCCTCGATCCACTTTCTCCGGGTCGGCCCCTCGGAGCCGAGCCCCTGCGAGTTGTTCCGGTTCTCCCTTCGCCGCGCTCAAGCACATCGTCCGAGATCTTATCAGCGCCGGCGCACCTCCGCCTCGACTCGAAATCCCCTCCTTCCTAGTTGGAGCCATGCCACTGCGTCACGATTCCTCGGTGCCTCCAGAATTTCTGTTTTCAAAATTTTCTTTTTGTCCGGACAACTTATGTGTATTACTTGTACTTTTCTCCCTTCTTTTTGTTTCTTGTTTTTCTTTGAAAGGCAAGGGGAGAAAATGTAGTCGAAGCGGTTGTCGTGTCTAGGGGAGTTCGTTCCGCCCTTGTAATTTTTAATGAACTGAATGCATTTCATTGTTAATTTCTAAGTTCTTTCTTTTACGAGTTAATGAGTTCAAGCATACTTTAATTTGCTTTGATATATTGTATATTGCTCGATCTATTCAATATGTCTTACTTGTTATCAAACTACTCGAGAATCGATCTATTTTTCCTCTAACAAAGTTTACGTTTAAGTATGGAATGCCTTTCATCAAAAGGGGAGATTGAAGACTCGAGACATCTGCTCTATATCTTTACGAGTCATGCAAAGGGAATCGGGTATAACGATGTCATTCATATAGAGTTTTGATTCCAAGGCATTCTCTGTGTCTCGAAACTTACTTGAGTTAAAAAGTATCTTTTCTATGGGATTTGGCTTTCACTTATCTCTTTTATCGCTTTTCGAGTTAGCAACTCGGAAAACTTGTTCTTTATTACGAGTTCACTCTCACTTAGAATCGACTTGTGGTTATTTACTCTATTTTGCAAAATCAGCATTCGTAGTTCTTTTCGTGCTTAGTCTACATCAAGTGTTTCCCACTCGATATTTGTTAATAGAACTTGATTCTTTGCTTAAGACTAAGTCTTATGGAATTCCGAGTATCATGGATATTAGACTCGGAATATTCCATTTCTTTTCGACTCGAGATAATCTGTTGGTTAATTATCATGATTATATTATTATCCGTGTCTAACCTTGGACCAAAGTATTTTATACTTTGAGAACCAGAAGGTGTTTTACTTTTGTAGGTTATTCAATCGAGGATATCTTTTCAAACTACAAAAGTAGCCGGCTTCGAACGTCAAATCACCGGCGAGAGATGGCTTTTCACCTACACTGCTCTAGTCCCGGAAGATTGTGTCGAAGGTCATGCGCTTCCATATCCGGAAAAGCTGGAGCGCTAAGCCTAACGGTGGTTTCCACCTCATTTTCAAGACACAACCGATGGTTTTGGGACTTCCAAGAGAGTTAAACCGTTGTCCAACGTCCATATTTCAACGGATACTTTACGAGTGACTCGGAAAGCCTTTCACAACGGTCACGAGAGGACTCTCGGTCAGCGAGATGAAGATAACGGCTACTCTGCTCGGTCTTCTATAAAGGAAGCCACTTCACAAGACTTGAAGAAGAGCCGAACATATTGTCAATACTCCAACTTGAACAAAGTTATTGTATTTACTTTCAATCTTCAACTTACAACTCCCACTCTGTAATTCATTACTTTACGAGTTGTAAGGTCTTGTACTTAGTTACAAACACTTCTTACATTCTTTGTAAGGTCCCTTGACTAAGGCTGTAAGGGTTAACTCGGCTTAGTTGTCCCTAGCTGTAAGGGTTATCTCGGCTAGGAAGTACTAGATCGAGATAAGGGAATTTCGAGTCTAGGAAAACCTGTATAGAGTTGTCTAAGGGAGCAACTCGGGTTACGTCAAGTTCACGGTATTTTGTGGACTCAAAATAGTGGATTTGACTTCGTGTGCTGGATTGACACGGGCCGTGGTTTTCTGCCCCGGGAGGGTTTCCACGTAAATTCTCTGTGTTCTACTTCGAGTTCATTCTAGACTCGGAGCGCCTGCTGAACGTGTTTACTCCGATTCATTACATTACGAGTCCAATCATTTTCGACCCCTTGCTTAGACTCGGAATTTGTCTTTGACTCTTCTCTCGTAAAAAGGTGTGTGCTTTCGCAAAGAATTTTTCATCACCCTATTCACCCCCTCTAGGGTGACTCGAGACTCTCCCAGAGCAAACCTTCACTCCTCCTTCGACCTCTACTCTGGTTCCCTTTCGCTCTTTCTTCGCTTTCGTTCTCTACTCCGGTCTCTCCTTTTCGCTCTTCGCCCCTCGGTTTCTCTTTCCCTCTTAATGTCTGTTTTTGAGTCCTCGGTCCGGCTCTCTTTCCTCTCGTTTCTAGTTCCTCGGGCTCTCTCGCTCTCGCTTTCTCTCTCTCATTCCATCTCTGCTTTTGTGTTGCTTTCCTTTGCTTCTCGTTTCCCTCTTATTTTTCCTTTGCTTCTAATTTCCCTTTCTCGCTTTCCCCGTTCCTCTTTCCCCATTTATTCCCCCTGTTTTAGTCTCCCTCTCCCTCTTCTCTTCTTCCGGTTCTCTCGGTTTCTATCCCTGCTATTTGTTCTTTGTTCTCTTTCTGCTCTGCTTTTTTCTTTCCCTTTTTCTCTCGCTTCTCGTTCTATTTACTGCTTCCTTTTTCTAGACCCTCGTTTTCTCTCTTTTTCCACTATTGTTTCCCTAGTCTTATCTTTAATTCCTTCTTTCTTTCTCCAATCAACACCTAATGGACTTCACTACTCTAACTCTATTGGACCCCAATATCCTTGCTCCTTTCTTTGCCGAGCAAATCTACCACTAATCCTCTAAATTCTAGCCCCAAATAAATTCAATCTCATCTTGACACCACCTACTCAACATGCCAGCACCCTTTCTCATTTTCTTTCATTTATTTTTATTTTCTTATAGTTTCTGTTTTGGGTTTTAACTAATTGGGCCCAAATTTAATTTTAATAAGCCCATTTAATTAAGCCACACTTGGTTTCAATTTTCGGATTTTAATTTTGACTCGAAAAATTATAATTTAATTTAATTTAAAATTTTCAAATTTTTAACTAAACTTTTAATAACTTAATTCATTACCATGTAAACACCTTAAATTTTCGGGTATTACATTTCTCCCTCACTTATAAAAATTTTCGTCCTCGAAACTTGAAACTTAAGTTACCCGGGATCTTATGGGTATGGTTCCATGATGTTGAAGACTCGCCCATAGTAAGTGGGGCCACACCACTCTTGTCGTATCCAATTCTCTTGTTACTGCGGTTACGAGCTAGTTCCTTCACCTTGGTGTGGCCTCTTGGTACCCACCACCTCAATACGTTGCTCATTGTTCCTCCGAGGACAATTCCTAGCAATATGTCCCTTTTCTCCGCATTTGAAATATCTTCCGGTCTTAACATAACATTCCTTCCCTTCGTGAACCTTGTGACGATAATTGCATGGCTTTCTTGCCATATCACTAACACTATGACCAACTTGTCCTTGCCCAACATCCCTTTGGTTATTCCTCCGATTCACATAATTCGCATTTCGACCTCCGGATCTTCTAGCATTAGCAGCCTTGGTGGCCTTACATTCTGCGAGAACTCGTTCCATGCGCATGGCTCTTTGATACATATCTTGGTATGTGGTAATGGTTTTGGCAGTTGTTCTTTCACGTATGTCTAATGTTAGACCATCCTCAAACCGATCAACCCTTCTTTGCTCCGTATCTACCAAATACCTACCAAATCGACTAAGCTCAGTAAACTTTGCACCATACTCCTTAACACTCATTTTTCCTTGCTTCAAATCAATAAACTCCAATTCCTTAGCTCTCTGCACATCCCTAGGATAGTACTGACCATTTATCTTTTCCTTTAGTTCCTCCCAAGTTATTGGCTTTACTCGTTCCTTTTCTAGGCTCGGTTTAATTGCACCCCACCAATGATCGGCTTCTCCAACGAAAAGATGTGTGGCTAATCCAATCTTATACTTTTACTGGACACATCATAGTCTTAAATATTTTATCTATGTCCCTCATCCATTCATCTAATTCACTAGGATTTGCAGTACCCCTAAAATTGTAAGGTTGTAGTTTTAGAAATTTATTCGAAGGTTAATGCCTATCATTGGATTAGTTACGTTGCTTTGCTCATCAGGTCTACCACTTCCTTGCCCATGAGCCATCTAACAAGGTTAAGTTACGGGATTATTATTAACTCTTCACTACATTATTACACACAGATTCATAGAATCGCACATATGCACATTTATTCACAAATCAAATCATATAACATCCAATAAGTCACATATAGACACATAGGTTCATGGATCAAATCACATACTCATCTTTCAATCGCTCACATATATGCACATACATTCATAAATTAGATCATAGAATTCGTCTTTCACTTAGTCATGTATTCAATTAAGTTCTAGGCTCGACTCAAGGAAAACCTATAGGTCGAAGGATTCTTGCTCGATACCATAAGCTGTAACACCCCAGCCCTGCCCGGGTCGGCGTATTACATGCCGGGGTTCCCGAGAGGAACCCCTAAGGCTACTTAAGATCTCAATTTAGGTTTACTAGCTTTCTCTTAGATTGGCGGAAACGTGTTTCTATACTTTCAAAGGTTTTCCCAAAAATTTCGGTAGAGTTTCATCTTTAATTTGGCTAATCCCATAGGCTCAAAGCCTTAAAGCCGCACGAAACATATTTATAAATTCAACGAGCCACACGCTCGGAGTATTCACAACACAAACTCAACGAGCCACATGCTCGGAGTAAACACATTGGTTCTGTCATATTCATAATCAAACTGCAGTTCAACATAAATCCGAGTCTTACAAACATAGAAACACAACAACATATAGTAAGTCCAACATCTCCTATCAGTCGATCTGCTACTTCGGAAAGCCACAAGACAACTCCATAGAATCAACTTCGAGTACACGAAAATGTTGGTGAAGTCATAAGCTCCACAAGCCTAGTGAATAACCCAAATCCAACCCCTTGTTGCACTTTGCACATTAGTTCATTTGGAATCACACATAAGTTCAATATTAACCCATAACATGTGATTTAGATTATACATGCTCGAGATACGCAAGATACTAAACTTACCAAACTTACCGGCTAAGTGGAAAATATGACATCAATCATTCATACAATCAATCAACACATACTTCATTCGTTCTTTCTATTCGTATTCTTCATACATTGATTCATATTTCTTCTATTCTAATCATCATCTAGTCGTTCATCATGTAAATTATTCATTACGTAAATCATATCTAGTTCATGTCTTACATCATATTACTCTCATACGAAATCTAGATTCATTCTTCTTCTTGAGTTCATTCGTATAGTCGATCATCATGTAAATTGTTTATTCTTATTCTTCTTCTTCGACTTATTCTTGCATTTCACCATAGTGGAAGTTATTCATTCTTATATTCTTGTTCGTTATACATATTCCTTTATTCTTTGATTCGAATGGAAAGAAGATTTATGTCCTACTCTAAAGACCCAATTCTTGGAGCCAAAATAATTCGTGACCTCAATTTATGGAGGCAAAATAATTCGTGGCCTCGAGGCAAGCCTCAAACTCCAAAGGACGTGTACTTGTTAAAAATTCGTGGCCACAATTCAATTCGTGGCTTCAATTTGACGAGACACTTCTATGGCCATAACTTTAGAGAGTTCTTTAATTCGTGGGGTCTTAGATTAATAACACAATCCTTTTTTCCCTTCTTTAGTTCTTTATATTTCTTATTTTCTTATTATTTTCTTATTACTTATTGACAAGATACACTTAATTCATATAAATCATACTCAATAACTTCATAAGTAACATCTTCACAACTAGCAATTCACGTAAACAAGTTCCAACTCAAGTACAATCAATATACCTCATATAGACATGCTTATATCATTTTATAATTGATGTATTTTAAGATAAACACATTATAACATAAGCATATCGGTTAGAATTTCTAATTAACAAACTTATCGTTTTATGAATGCGTATTATCACGCATAGGTGGTTTATGGTTACGTAACTTTCCTTAATCATTAGATATCTCTTAATCTATCCATATATCTTCTTAAATTTCAGTTCTCAACCTAATTACTCAAACATCCCCAATTTTGCCCAAAACAGGATATTTTCACTCAAAAATTAATATATTCCAATCCACTTATCCGAAATTTATCAAACTTTACAGGAAGTTGTCATAAATCATCATGAAGCTACAATCAAATTTTCAGGATTTTTGGGCAACTTATGAAAGCACAACAATTCGAGACAGCATGTATAAATACTAAAAATTTGCACCTAAATCATGTAATTCAATTTTCTGATTTTTCTCACTAACTCTATTCAAGCTAATTTCATCAAATTCTCAATATACAACTCAATAATTATGCTTAATAATACTCAAACATCATTAAATTCATGAATCAAACATAAATCACAACATGCTTTCCAATTCGTGAGTTGTTAATTTAATGAATTTAGGCCTCTAACTTCTTCAATTAAACGTAGGGTTTTCAATTTAATGCTTCAATTTCAAGTTCAATCCACCTAACTCATTTTATCTTTAGAGGATGAATTCGAATTACTCATCTTAGATTCTTAGGGTTCTACGAATTTCGGTTTGGATTGGGATTTGAATTCCGAATGGGGCGTTTTTATTCTCTTTCTTCTTCCTTCCTCTCGGTCTCCCTATCACCGGTTCTTCCTCCTTCCCGGATTCTGCTTCTTCCTCCTCCTTCGACCACTACTCTGGTTCCCTTTCGCTCTTTCCTCCACTTTCATTCTCTCGCTTCGGTCTACCCTTTTCGCTCTTCGCCCGCCTCAATTTCTCTTTCCCTCTCAATTTGTGTTTCGAGTCCTTGGTCCGGCTCTCTTTCCTCTCGTTTCGGTTCCTCGGGCTCTCTCGCTCTCGCCTTCTCTCTCTCGTTCCATATTTGCTTTTGTGTTTCTTTCCTTTCCTTCTCGTTTCCCTCTTATTTTTCCTTTGCTTCTAATTTCCCTCTCTCGCTTTCCCCGTTCCTCTTTCCCCTTTTATTCCCCCTGTTTCGGTCTCCCTCTCGCTCTTCTCTTCTTCGGTTCTCTCGGTTTCTATCCCTGCTGTTTGTTCTTTGTTCTCTTTCTGCTCTGCTTCTTTCTTTCCTTTTCTCTACTTCTCGTTCTATTTCATTTTCCTTTTTCCAGACCCTTGTTTCCTCTCTCTTGCCATTATCGTTTCCCCTAGTCTTATCTTTAATTCCTTATTTCTTTCTCCAATCAACACCTAATGGACTTTATGCTCTAATTCTATTGGACCCCCAATATCCTTGCTCCTTTCTTTGCCAGCAAATTTGCCACTAATCCTCTAAATTCTAGCCCTAAATAAATTCAATCTCGACTTGACACCACCTAGTCAACATGCCAGCACCCTTTCTCACTTTCTTTCATTTATTTTTATTTTCTTATAGTTTTTGTTTTGGGTTTTAACAAATTGGGCCCAAATTTAATTTTATTAAGCCCATTTAATTAAGCCACGCTTGGTTTCAATTTTCGGATTTTAATTTTGGCTCGGAAAAATTATAATTCAACTTAATTTCAAAATTTCAAAATTTTAAATTAACTTTTAATAACTTAATTCATTACCACACAAACACCTTAAGTTTTTGAGTATTACATGTTTGGACCATGGGCGGATCCACAATTGGGCGATCGGAATCAACCTCATCATCTTATAAAAAAATTGCATACAAAATAAAATAAAAATCGGATGAATACAATTTGACCCTACTATGTTCCACAAATTGTCCTTTTTGTAAGGTTAGTCCATTGGAAAGAAGAGCTTGTATTGATTTTAGTACAAGCAATCGAGATATGTTGTTATCTATTTTTTTTAGCCTTGGTTTTACCAAATACTTGGGTTATACCCCTTACTATGCAAGGACATTAATTAATTTTATTTTATAATAATTAATTTTATAATTTATAATTTTATAATTTATAATTTTATAATTTATAATTAATTTATAATAATAAAACTAATAATAAACTAAAAGAACATAAGTGGATATATTTTTCTTTAAATAGTTAATATAAAAATATTTCTTTTAACTTTTTATAACTTACTGATAGATTATTATTATTATTTATATATTTAATTCATTATTTATCTTTTCTCATTTTTTGCAACTTCAAACTTTAAGATCCCCATTTCTTTTGAAATAAAGTATCCATAAGATAATATCTAAATTCACAGTATTACACAATATTATTCACAAAATTAAAATAAATTAGTTTTAGAAATATACACATCCAAAATAATAAACAAATGCTAAGGAATTTTACAAATCTTTAACTTAATTATATGCATGAATCATCTAACAATCGTAAAAATTTTTTAGAATTAATTTATGTTTGATATGTAGGATACTTATGTTACATTGAAATAATTATCTTACATTATTATAATGCTATATAAGCATCCTACGTGTCAAGCATACATTGATTCTACTCAACTTTTAGGATATATATATATAGATTTTAAAGTTGTGCTACACACGAACTACTTGTTAAATTTTTATTTTAAAATTATAAAATTTTATATATTGTGTTATATTACTCTTGAATTTTATATAGCATGTATTATTTGTTAAACTAAAGTATATATGTACAAATAATATTATTTTCTATAGTTTGTTTAGAAGAGTGAATCACTTTTTTTGTAAGAGAAAATCAAAGAGTTGAAATCATGAATTTTGTAAATATATTATATAATAGTTTATACTTATGTCAATTATAATAATGTGAAGGTGTAGGAACCACGGTTCCTCGGGGCCCGGGGAGCTTCCCCACGAATTACGAGGTTAAAAAATTTTCTTTTTGAATATGAAAAATGATTTTAGGGTTTTGAAAATTGATTTTTAAAAGTGGGGATGAACCTCTTATTTAAAATTTCCGAATTTTACAAGTTAAGTTAAAATGAATCAAATAGGGTTGAATGGCGGTTTTATTTATTATTTTATTTTAGAAATTATTTTCGAAGATAGCGGGATATTATTTCTTAACCGAAAAATAAGAAAAGTTAGGGTTTATGGATTTTGCCGTGGGCCTTTAGGGCCAAACGGTGTAAAACACTAGTTTGGACCTAAGTCTCGCCAACGGCCACTCGGCACCGGCGAGAGCCGGTGCCTTGTGGTAGGCGGAGCCGGTCGGGGCCGTGGCTGAAGTGGTCGGCCTCGACCTCCGGCCTGGCTGGTAGATCTAGAAACCTTTCTTTTATTGTTCGATCAGAAAAGGCTGAGAAGAATGGAAGAATTAAATAAAAAATAAGTGTCGCCGATCAATTTTTTAGGATTTAAAACTAGCAAAAATAAAATAAATATAAAAATACTCTTCCAATCTTAGTATGGAAAAACTAAGCTTAGAAGAGGTTAAAAAGTGACTCCATTGGTATAGAACCGAGAATCGGATTTGGGGGCGAGGGTACGAAATGTAGGGATAAGTCCTTCCATTCCGCTCGTCCAACAACGACCATTACTAGTTTGAGTTGTGAATTTACATAACATATTAAACACAAGCATACAACATAATACGATGCGAAATTAAAAGCAACCAAAACATGATAATGAAAGTATAAAAAAGCGATAAATGAAAGCAACAACGAAAAGAAAAGAAAAGCAAAAAGAAACGAATGCACAAAATAAAAAGGTTACATCGGGCGGGGAGGAATTAAATGCGATACAACTTTTTCTCCACAATACGAAACACAGGAAAACATAAAGTAAATAAACCGTCATGAAGGCCGAAATTGGTGCCCTCGGGTTGTCCCACCTGCTGATCCGGATCTCCGAACTGGATCCGTTGATGTGACGGTGGTGAATTAAGAAAGGTTCTTTGTGATTTTTGTGAGGGCCGGTATAAAGATGTAACTGGTGGAGTATTAGGATGAGATATAGGGAGTATGATGAAAAGTAGGCTGAAAAGGAACCAAGAGATTAGAATACTAGCAAGGTATTCAATAGATCTTAGTTAAGCTTCAGTAGCATAACATTAAGGAATGAGTCGTTCGGTTACTTTTTGGCATCGTGACGTATAGGAAAAGCCATTTTTGAAATAAGAGCCTAAGCTCTCTACTTATAGGGAAAGACTAGGTCACAAAATGACCTAGGGTTTGGATTTAATCAGCTGTTCGGAGCAGGGGCAAGAACCGGCTGGAAAATCACAAAAAGCTGGGCCAAAAATGAAAGGATAGAACTTTTGGGGTTGGCGGCCGTAGGAACTACGATCCTCCAGTCCCCACGGGGAGGTGGCCTGAGCTTCCCCACGAATTTGGCGGGTTTTAAATTGTTCTTTTTGATTTTAGAAGATGAAAATGATTTTAGGGTTTTGAAGATGAAATTTAGAAAGTGGGGATGAATCTCTTATTTTTAAATCAAGTTAAAATGAATTAAATCAGATTCAGTGACGATTTTATTAATTATTTTATTTTAGAAATTATTTTCAAAAATCCCATGATATTATTTCTTAACCGAAAAATAAAGAAAAACTAGGGTTTACCTAACTCGCAGTGAAACTTTAGGGCCAACACCTGGTTTGGACTCGAGCCTCACTTGCGACCACTCGGTGCGGGTAGCGATCATGCACTGGTGTTCGGCGACGCCAGCCAGGGGCCACGGCCGAGGTGGTTAGCCTCATCCTCCGGCTCGGCTAGCAGATCCAGAATTCCTTCTTTTTTGTTCGATTAGAAAAACAAGAAGCAAAATAAGAGAATTAAATCAACGGGAGTCGCGAGTCAATTTTTAGGAATGAAAAACTAACAAAATAAAAAAATACATGCTCTTCCAATCTTAGTATGGGAAAACTAAGATGAAAGAGGCCAAAAATTGACTCCATTGGTTTAGAACCAAGAATCGGATTTGGAGGCATGGGTACGAAACGTAGGGATAATCCCTTTCGTTCCGCCCATCAAATGACGACCATTACTTGGTTTGAGTAGTGAATCTAAATAACATATTAAACACAAGCAAACAACATGCGTTACATAATTGAAAGCAACCAAAACATGCCGAAAATAATAAAAGTAGATATAAAAAAGTGATAAAAGAAAGCAATAAACGAAAGGAAAAGAAAAGCATAAAGAAAAGAAAGCGAGAAATTAAAAGATTACAATGGGCGAGGAGGAATTTAATAAGATACAATTCTTTCTCCACAATACGGAAAGTAGTAAAAACATGAAATAAATAAATAGCCATTTTGAAGGCTGAATTGGTGCCCTCAAGTTATCCCACCCGCTAATCTAAACCTCGGATATGGATCTGTTGACACGATGGTGGTGATTCGAGAAGGCTTTTTGTGAGTTTTGTGGAGATGAATAGGTAGAAAGATGAGTGATGGAGTTTTCGGGTTCGGATGTAGTTAGAATAGATAGTAGATTAGGAATAGGCTGAAAAGAAACCAAGAGATCGGAATACAAAAGAGGAGTATTTAGTCGTTCTTAGTCGGGTTTGAGAAACATAACATTAAGGAATAAGCCGTTTCAACTTAGTATTCAACAGACATGATGCTAAGGAATGAGTCATTGTAGAAATAAGAGCCTAAGCTCTATATGAATAAGGAGAGGCCATTCGAACCGAACCAAAATCAACTAAAAAATCGGTCTAGAAGATGAAAGGATAAAGCTGGATAGAACTGGATCGCGGGGTTGGGGGCTTCGGCCATACAACATCGTTTTGAGGTCTTGCACCCATTCTGTTTTGTAACGAGATTATCGAGCAAAAGCGACGTTTCAAGGCAAAACAAACCAGGTAAGGGGTGCTAACCATGACATCATTTTGAGGGAAAAAGTTCCGTGTCTTGGGTGGACTGTCTTGGAGTTAAACCCGACGTTTTGATGTTGATGATCATGAAACATGACCCATTACATTGTTTTGATGTCTTCGACTTTGTGTTTGGGTTGGACAAAAGTAAAATGGGGTATTTTGAGCCCGGAATCCACCTGTACGCGACATCTGGACTTCCATTGACTCTGGAGGCTTGACTCGGGCTTGGATCGTCCAAAGAGAAGGGATTTTTAGACCGACCCAAAGCAAAAGGCTAATTATTTAGTGCTAAGGGGTTCTTTGTGGTTTATCGGCTTCGTCGTACCAATCAAGTACCGTCCATGATCCAAATCCTCAAACGGGACTCAAGATTTTAACATCGGGCCTACAATATAAAATATAGAAATAAAAGAGATAAGGGAAGACATGTTTTAGGTGTCTATAGTTAGCCACCACTTTGATCGAGTTTGAAAGACGAAGGGTCAAAGTAGACAATAAATGATACTTATCTCGATTTTGTACATTGCTTCGAGCATTGATAATTGTGTAGTGTATGGAATTGGTTGCTTGTCAAACCTGAACTCCATGATGGGGCCTGAACTTGATCGCGATGTATGCATTCTTAAGTCCGGTAATAGGATCCTAAGCTTGGCTTGATCATAGCCTAAAGCTTGGTGAATTTTGATGTTGAAACCTCGATCGTCTTTTAATCGAAGCTTGGCTCGATAACTCGTTGTACTAACATCCTTGTTAGTAGATAATCATATTGATGAAATTTTAGTGTTTTACTTGAATAATTCGAGTAGAAAATAGATCGAAAATTTGATATGCAAAAGCTAATATGGTGGGTCCAAAAGCTTCCACTTGCATGCACGTGGTGCCAACATCCACTTACCTCTGTCGGATTCCCTTAGTCACTTCTTGCTTTTTGACTCTTGTGTTGTATTCTTGGCTTGCCTTGGCCGAAATGAGTCTATAAAAGGGGAGTTTGGTGTGTTCATTTTGCACACTTCACTTATTCCTTTCTTGCTTGCTCTAGCCTTCCTCTTGTTATGCTCTTGCATTTTTCTTTGAGAAAACTAGTTGGTTTGCAAGACATCTTTCCAAATATGTCTACAAGACAAGCTCATTCGATTGGAAGAACTTGGCCTAAGAAGTTGGTCTATGACAACTTCTTGCAGGTGAGAATAGCGCCCTCACGAAGAATGAAGCCCAAATGACCTCTTGGTAGAGGCCGAGAATCATGTGTCTTCTCTTGCCATTACTCCTTTGGTATGCTTGTTGGCTTAAACTTCGTATTTGCCCACTTAAAGTAGTACTTCTACTAAAAATCTCGTTTGATTTTCATTTTGCAAAAGGCTTATTTAGGAGTAGCGGTGCTATACCCAACTTTATGGAAACATGTAGAGAGAGGAACTACCCTTTAGAAGATGGTATGAATAATGTCGGTTTTGCTATACCTGACTTTATGGAATCATTTGTGTGATAAGAAAGAACGGGATCCCATTAGGGCTATTAGTGAGCGTTTTGGGATACCATTAGCCTTACATCTTCCTCTTAAGGAGATGACCATTATGCCTTTTGATTTTTTCATTTTATCAGGTTTAGGCTTCTCGAGGGAGTCTTTAGTTTACAACCGAAGCTTGTACAAAGATCATGACTACATGTCACCTCTTTGGTCCCGTGGCTAGTAGGTTTCCTTGGGAAATTTCTTCAAATACACCATGAAGACTCGGACTCGAATTTATATTATTCTGAGTACTATCAAGGACTCAGGTACAAACCTCATATCTCCTAGGTTTTGATTACAAGTCATTCTAAGTGTTATAGAAACTATTGCATATGTTTTCATTCGATTCCGATCGACTCGGAAATCACATTCTTGTTCATCAACTCACACTAATGCTTCGAGTCACTCGGACACTACTTAGACTTATCGTATGTTCAAACATTCTCTCTAACACCTTTAATCGTGTTCGACTTCATATTCTAAGTTAAAGTGAATTACAACGATAATTCAACTTTCTAAGTTAGCATGTTTTGTTTGAAACATATTTGTCTAGATCAAGTACTCATACTCCGATATTCTCTTTATAGCTTGATCTTCTCTAAGACTTACTCAGATGGAATTTGAGTATAATGAATATTAGACTCGAAAATTCCACTGTTTCTAGGTCTCGAGATAATTATGTACTTAATTATCTTAATTAAATTATTATCTCGTGCCTAATCTTGGACCAAAGTATTTTATACTTTGAGAACCAAAATTTGTTTACTTTTGTAGGTTATCTAAATGAGGTTATCCTATTTTTGAATTACAAAAGTAACCAGCTTCAAGTCGTCAATCACCAGCAGACAAGGCTTTTCTTATTCTAAACCGAGTCCGGACAATCGTATCGGGGTTGTCTGTTTTCAAAACTAGAAATCTTCAACGCTAAGCTCAACGGTGATTTCCACCCTACTTTTCAGATACCACCGAGTGGATTGGGACATCCTAAGGAGTCAAGAGCCATTACATAACGTTCACATCTCAACGGATCTTTTCGAGTGACTCGGAAGAACCGTTACAACGGTCACAAAGGACTTCTATTTAGAAGATAGTCACAACGGCTAATCAGCTTGGTCATCTATAAATAGAAGCCAACTTTCAAGACTTGAAGATTTCTGAACACATTGCTTGGAATTATATCTTTCTGTATAATACTGATTCAATCTTCTTCTTACAACTCCTAGTCCGTACTTAACACTTTTCCGAGTTGTAAAGTCTTGTAGTCGAGTCACATACTCCTTCTTACTATCTAAGTAAGGTTCCTTGATTGAGTTTTAAGGGTTAACTCAACTCAGTTGTCCCTAACTATAAAGGTTACCTTAGCTAGGAAGTATTAGATCGGATAAGGGAACTTCGAGTCTAGGAAAACTCGTTAGGAATTGTTTAAGGGAGCAATTCTTGTTGAGTCAATCTACTGTATTTTGTGGATTCAAAATAATGGATTTGACTTGGTGCTTGGATTAGCACTGGCCGTGGTTTTCTCGCCCCAGGAGGGTTTCCATGTAAATCCGAGTTCATACTTTTCCGAGTCCAATCTAGACTCAAACTGTCTTTTTATTTAGTTAAAACTTTAATCCTTCCATTTTGTTAAATTTCCTCATCAACCTATTCATCCCCCTCTAGGGTGACCAAGACTCTCCACGAGCAAACCTTCAATTGGTATCGAGCTTAGCCTTTCGAAAGGATCTAACAATCCAAAGGTTTAAAGATCAAATGGCTCGGAACAATGGAGAGTTCGATGAAGGAAGATCTTCTAGCAGACCATCAAAGTTTAAAGAATCAAATTTTGTGCATTGGAAAAAGTTAATGGAATGCTTTCTACTGGATCACGATGAAGATGTATGGAACATCATACAAGAAGGCAACTATATTCCAAAGAAGATGGAAGATACAAGACCTGTGCCTAAAGAAAATTCGAATACACCATCGAAGAGGCGGAAAAGTTCAGAAAGAACTTTAAAGCGATGAATATTCCGATGTGCACCATCAGCTCGGAAGAATACAACAGAGTGTCGACTTGTGACACGACCAAAGATATATGGGACACTCTTGCCAACACATATGAAGGAACGAGTCAAGTAAGACAAGCGAAGATAAGTTAATATCTTCACAAATATGAGCTATTCAAGATGGAGCCGGAAGAAAACATCACTTAAATGTTCATACGCTTCACTGAGATTACAAATAATCTCAAATCTCTAGGTAGAAAGATATCCCATGAAGAAATGTGCGAGAAAAATTATGAGAAGTCTAAACAAGAGAAGATGGGGTCCATAGGTAACCGCCATTGGGGAAGCTCAGAACCTCTCACTATCAAAGCCAGACGAACTCATTGGGAAGCTACTCACCCATGAGATCCATCTCGGAAGAAGAGGACGCCGAGGTCAGCACTAAAAAGAATATTGTGCTAAAGGCCTTAGAAAGTAGAGGAGAAAATCTGAGTTCCTCGGACTCGAAGAAGATCCCATGGCACTCATTGCTTAAGGCTTCAAAAGAATGATGAACCACAAGAAATGGGAGAAAAGGAAAAAGACGAGTCTTCTTCCTCGTAAAAGGACCACGAGTAAAGGGAGTTACTGGGTTCATTAGAGGAAGTGAGAAGGGTTAGTGTTTTTCCGACTTGCGAGTAACTTAGAAAAAGACAAAAGGTCATTGGTACTTAGACAGTGGTTGCTCATGCCACATGTCAGGAGATTTAAGACTCTTTTCCGAGTTAGAAGAGTACAAGGGAGGCAAAGTCACCTTTGGAGATGACAATAAAGGCAAGATAGTTGGGATATGCAAGATTGGAAAATGAGACAATCCGGTCAGCTCAGTCTACCTTGTGAAGGGATTAAAGTACAATCTACTCAAGCATCTCTCAATTGTGTGACAAAGGTCAAGAGGTAAGATTCACTCGGACTAATTGCTATATTTCGATGCAACTACCAAGGAGACTAAACTCTCGGGTAAAAGGTCGGTAATACCTGCACTATTCCTCTTTCGATCCAAGTTAGAACTTATCTTGTTTAAAAGCTTTTCTGCATGATGATTCTTGGACATGGCATCGTAGACTAGGTCATGTCATCATGCACACCATTAAAAAGCTTGCATCTCATGGTTTAGTCGGAGGCTTGCCTAACTGTGCATTTAAGAAAGATAAAATTTGTGAAGCATGCACTAAAGGGAAACAAGTCGGATCATCTTTCAAATCTCTCAAAACTGTTTCCACATCCAAAGTGCTTGAAATGTTGCATATGGACTTATGTGGTGAAATTCCTATAAAGAGTCTCGGAGGTAAATCATATGTACTTGTGATTGTTGACAATTATTCACGATTTACCTTGGTTTGTTTTCTTAAGCATAAAAATGAAGCTTTCAAAGAGTTCAGCAAGCTCTGTAGGAAAATTCAAGTTGAGTGTCGGACTCAGATTAGAAGAATTCGAACCGACCATGGAAGGGAGTTCGATTACTCGGAATTTGCGGAGTTCCGTGATAAGAATGGTATCTCCCATAACTTCTCAGCACCAAGAACTCCTCAAGAGAATGGAGTAGTGGAGAGAAAGAACTCTTGAAGAAATAGGAAGGACAATGATGATTGAACATGATTTGCCTTACTATTTCCGGGTTGAGGAAGTCAACACAGACAAACTACACACTGAACAGATGCCTCATCGGACCCATCCTGAAGAAAACTCCATACAAGCTCTACAAAGGGAAGAAACCCAACATTTCATACTTCAAACCCTTTGGATGTAAGTGTTATGTTTACAATAATGGTAAGGACCACCTGACTAAGTTTGATGCTCGGTCGGATGAAGGCATTTTTCTTGGTTGTTCATCTCATAGTAAAGCATATCGCATTTTCAATAAAAGAACTAACAAAGTGGAAGAAAGCATCCACGTTATTTTTGATGAGATTGATAAGGGAAAACCAAGTGAGTCAACATTCTCGGACCTAAACCTCAGTCGAAATGAAGATGATCTTATTGAAGATAAGCTTAGAAAGAGTCAAGGAAAAGCAACTCGGAATGCGAAAGCTCGAATACCATGACTCGGATCGAACCAGCTCGGAACCAACTCGGAATGCTGAAAGTCAATCAAATGAGCAAGCTCAATCAAATAAGATCACTGAAGATAAACCAATTCACCCTACAGATCTGGTGAACCGGAGAACAGGTAGAGCATTCAAATATGCTTTAATTCACCCACTCGAAAACATCTTATCCGACATCAACAATGGGGTAAGAACTCGTTCTTCTTTGCAAAATCTGTGTGCATTCATATCTTTAACTCGAACCCAGAAATGCACTAGAGGCCCTAAATGAACCTGAATGGGTAGAGGCCAAGCAAAAGGAACTTAATCAATTCAAAAGAAACCAAATCTAGACTATGACCAAACGACCTTCCGACCACCCTGTCATAGGAACCAAATGGGTTTTCAAGAACAAACTGGATGAGGAAGGGTTGGTAGTTAGAAATAAGGCTAGACTTGTGGCTCAAGCTTACAATCAAGAAGAAGGAATTGATTGTGGGGAAACCTTTGCACCAGTGGCTAGGATTGAAGCAATTAGAATCCTATTAGCATTTGCATCAAGCATGAAAATGAAATTGTATCAAATGGATGTCAAATGTGCTTTTCTTAATGGTTTCATTCAAGAGAAAGTCTATGTTGAGCAACCCCTGGATTTGAAAACTCAGAATTTCCAAATCATGTTTTCAAGTTGCAAAAGGCTCTTTATGGTCTTAAACAAGCTCCAAGAGCTTGGTATGAAAGACTGAGCAGTTTCTTGGTTGAAAATGATTTTAAAAGAGGTTAGATTGACAAAACTCTTTCATAAAAACCAAGGGGAAAGACTTTCTTATTGCTCAGATTTATGTTGATGATATAATTTTTGGAGTTATTAATGAAAATCTCTGTCGAGATTTTTCTGAGTTAATGAGATAGGAATTCCAAATGAGCATGACGGGAGAACTAAATTTCTTCCTTTGTCTACAAATCAAACTAGACAAAGATGGCATCTATGTCCAGCAATCAAAGTATACCAAGGAGTTGCTGAAGAAATACAACCTTCAAGATGCAAAACATGCAAGCAACACCGATGAGTAGGAGCATAAAGCTGGACTCGGACGAAAAGGTAAAGCAAGTAGATCGAAACTCTATCGGGGTATGATTGGATCTCTGCTATATCTTACTTCCAATGAGGCCGGACATAATGTTTAGTGTATGTCCGTGTGCAAGATTTCAAGCTAATCCAAAAGAATCACATCTCACTATGGTGAAGAGAAT
This sequence comes from Talinum fruticosum, assembly GCA_021018815.1. NCBI lineage: Eukaryota > Viridiplantae > Streptophyta > Magnoliopsida > Caryophyllales > Talinaceae > Talinum > Talinum fruticosum. The sequence continues at coordinate 5,298,137 of JAITYX010000028.1, forward strand.
TTTCGAGATATCTTGCAGGGACTCGGAATCTAGGTCTATGGTTTTCAAGAGACTTAGAACCGACCCTCACTGGATACTCGGACATTGATTATACTTGGATACAAGGTTGATAGAAAGAGCACTTCAGGAGACTGCCGGTTTCTAGGTCAATCCCTTATATCTTGGCACTCAAAGAAGTAGAATTCGGTTGCTCTATCAACGGCTAAAGCTGAATATATTGCAGCTGGAGCATGCTCGTGCTCGGATTTTATGGATTAAGCAACACTTGAGAGATCTTGGACTTTCATTCAAATCAATTCCAATCAAGTGTGACAATCAGAGTGCAATCAATATCACTAAGTGAAGACTCGGACTTTGTAGGTATATCGTTCGAGTACTATCAAGGAATCAGTACGGACTTCATCTCTTGTAAGTTTGATTACAAGTCATTCTAAGTGTTTTAGAAACTTTTCCGAGTGATTTAGAATCTCTTTTGAGTGTTACGAAACTATTGCATGTGTTTTTACTTAATTCCGACTGACTCGTAAAGCATACTCTTGCTTATCCTTTCAAACATAGTTCTGAGTCACTCGGACAACACTCGGACTTATCGCATGTTCAAATATTTGCTCTAATGTGCATAAACTCGAGTCCGACTTTGTATTCTAAGTTTGATTGAATTACGAGTGTTAATTCATCCTTCTAAGTCAAGCATGTTTTGTTTGAACTGCGTTTGTCTAGATCAAGTCTCATTACTCGATATTCTCTATCGGACTTATTTTACTTTTGGATCGACTCGGACGAAATTTGAAGTATAATGGATATTAGACTCAAAAAATTCCACTCTTTCAGGACTCGGATAATTAGACACTTAATTATCCTAATTAAATTATTATTTGTGTCTAACCTTGGACCAAAGTATTTTATACTTTGAGAACCAAATTGATTTACTTTTGTAGGTTATCTAAACGAGGTTATCCTATTTTTGAAATACAAAAGTAACCGGCTTTAAGTCGTCAATCACCAGCAGACAAGGCTTTTCTACTTCGACCAAGGCCCGGACAATCGTGTCGGGGTTGTCTGTTTCCAAAGCTGGAAATCTACAATGCCTAACTCAACGGTGGTTTCCACCCTATTTTTAGACACCACCGGTGGATTGGGACATCCAAAGGAGTCAAGAGCCGTTGCCCAACATTCACACCTCAACGGATATTTTCCGAGTCACTCGGAAAAACCATTGCAACGGTCACAAAGGACTTCTAATCGGAAGATAGTCACAACGGCTAATCCGCTCGGTCATCTATAAATAGAAGCCACTTCACAAGACAAGAAGATTGCTGAACCTATTGCTGAAATTATCTCTCTCTGTATAATTCTCATTCAATCTTCTACTTACAATTCCAACTCGTACTTAACATCCTTCGAGTTCTAAGGTCTTGTAATCGAGTCACAAACTCTTATTCTTACTTTCGAGTCAGGTCCCTTGATTGAGCGGTAAGGGTTAACTCAGCTCGCTTGTCCCTAACTCGTAAAGGTTACCTCGGTTAGGAAGTACTAGATTAGATAAGGGAACTTCGAGTCTACGAAAATCTTATAAGTAATTATCTACGGGAGCAATTCTGGTTGAGTCTTTCTACTCGTATTTTGTGGATTCAAAATAGTGGATTTGACTTGGTGCTTGGATTAGTACTGACTGTGGTTTTTCTGCCCCGGAGGGTTTCCACGTATTTTATGAGTTAACACTTTTTCGAGTCCAATCTAGACTCGGATCGTATCAAAATCAGTTTTAGAATTCAATCTTCTAGTCTTTGTTCAAATTTCCTTATCACCCTATTCACCCCCTAGGGTGACTTCGACTCTCCAAGAGTGAACCTTCACTAAAAATCTAGTTCAACACTCAAAGACAAAGCATATTGAGGCTAGGTATCATTTTCTAAGAGACCATTATGAGAAAGGTGATATTGAACTTGAATTCATTCCTACCAAACTTCAAATAGCTGATATCTTTACTAAGCCACTTAGTGAGGATCGGTTTTGCGTTATTAGGAATGAACTTGGCATGATAAATGTATGATTATGTGCTATTCTAAGTGAAATTATCTCACATGATTATGTGTTATATGTTGTCCTTTCTTTGTCCTAACAACAACTAGTTCAGTTGACCTGATGATGCTCGAGCTATGAGTTATTATTTGTTTGCGATTTCTAAGTCACTCGTAAACTTCACTCGAGTCGGACTCGGCTTTGAGAAAAATGGACATCAAACTTCTGAAATTATCTCTAGATTAGTAGAGAATTTTAGAAATTTCTTTTAGAATTTCTCTTTTTCTCTCTCTCTCTCGCGTATCGATAAGAGGACTAGCCGTTAGAAGACAAACACTCGGAATTCTAACCGTTGGAGAGCAGTAACAGTCACACCGGTTTGAGGCGATCGTTGGAGAGTTGGGTCGGAATGGATACTCGAAGGACATTTCTTTCTCTATAAATAACATCCAGTTTCTTCCATTCCGCTACTTTACTCTTTACTCACTCACACTCTCGCATACTAGCTCTCAAGCAAGTTCAGTATTTTCAAAGAGCAAACCTTCACTCTCAAGCAAGCAGAAACCCCTCAAGTAAGCAACACTTAAGCTCTCAATACTTTCGTACTCTCTCTCTCTCTCTCTCTCTCTTTGAGCTACCTCTTCGCTCTCTCAAAGTTCATTTCTTTTCTCTCTCAAACTTCCCTAACCATGTTGAAAAGAGGTTGTGCCCTGCATTTTCTTGGTTCCGCAACTAAGAAACCTCGAACCAAAAGCCAAGAGGGTCCTTCTAACCCCTCTAAAATCCTTGTCACCCAACACCTGACGTTGGATGACAAATTCTTCCCAATCACAAAATTCTCGTGGTTGAACCACATCAAAACTACAGGGGTATACAATTCAGCGAATTAATCTATCCAGAACTCATGGATAAGTTCTACTCGAACCTTTCTAGCTCGAGGGATTCTCACCTCTAGAGTTCGTGACAAAGTAGTTCGTATTAATGTCTCTCTCGTCCACCGCTTATTCAAAGTTTCCTCTCTTTTCCTCAACAAGCAACCCAATCCCCTTCAATGAGGTTGCTGATGAATTTTTCGAGAAATATGCCAAAGAAATCCCCGAGTCACGTAAAAACTTCTCTGTGACTTAGATGAAGTCCGAGGCACATCTTCTTTGTTTCCTGTTGATGAGAACCTTCTTCTCTCAAGCATTCCAAGCAAAGAGAATCCGAATTCCAAGATTCTCAAGGTTTTGTTTGACATACTTGAGGGCTATGATGTAGACCTCTTCCCAAGCAATCATCCAAGCAAATAGCCTTCGTGCCAGCTCGGACTAAGAAAACAAGTCCACTTCCTTTTGGGGCCCTCCTTACCTTCATCTTCAAACAATTTAAGGTCCCGCTCCCTCGGATCCTAACGAGGTTTCGAGGCTATCATAGTGGTTAGCAAAAAGAGCTTCTAGGCTATGGATACCAGGAAACCCAACCGGGTGTTTCGGGTCCACGGCTCGTAGCCGAGGCAACCATCTCCTCCGCTACAAACTCAAACTCCTCTCTCTCTCCTCCTCCACTTGGTGGTGCCTCCACCTCAGGTCCCCTCCTCAAGCCACTATCGCTTTGTCTACCACAATGATAGACAAGCTCTCCTCCGTGTCCTCGTAAATCAAGGACACTCTCCGGTCATTCAAGACTATCCTTCGGCCTATGACCATTAACCCAAAACATGCCTCAATCTCAAATCGGAGAGCAAGCATAATGTGCTCACTGAGATGAAGGCCTTGGTTAAGGAGCAGAAGGAACCGATCGAGCTCCTTAGAGAAAGGCGCTCCAAAGCAGCTTAGGACCCGAAAGCTCGGACACATCCGAAGAGTCCTCGAGCCTCGCCAAATCTCCATCCGGAGAGGCAGCTGAAGAAGAAGAGGAGGCTGCAGCTGAAGCGGCTCTTTTGAGGAGAAGGAGGAAGGTGAGAAGGAAGCGGAAGAGAAGGAGGAAGAAGAAGGAGAAAAGGGAGAAGTTGAGGGACAAGGTGCTCCCGCCCTCAATCGGAACCGATAAGCTCGGACAACAGCTTGAGTGAGTCGAAGACCTTGCTGACGCCGATCGGTCGACAGCGAGTCAAACTCCGAGGAAGCGCCACCCTCCATCGAATTTAAAAAGGATGAACCTCTGGATGATCTTGTTTTGGGTGAGTGACTCGGAGCTGAGCCCCTCCCAAAGATACCGGTGCTGACACCATCAAGATGTTTAGCATCTTCACGTTCATATCGCGAAGGAGCACGACACGTTCATCCACTTCCACCGTCTCGAATTTTTTTCTCTCTCTTTCGTTTTTCATTTTTTTGTCCAGACACAAATTGTATCTACTTGATACATTCTTCTCCATTTTGTTGTTTTTGCTGAAACGCAAGGGGAGAATATTTAGAAAATTTGTTGTCTTGTTTAGGGGAGTTTTCTCACCCTTTCCCGTGTATATATTTTCTATGCTTATGAATATATAAATGAAGTTTCGAATTCGTGAATATGTTACTTGTTTCCAAGTTTGCATTTCTTAGTGTATTTTGCTTTGATATATTAGCTCATCTATTTATTTTTGCTCGATATAACTACTCATAATCTTTTTCATTCAACATTCTAAGTCCGAATCACTTCATTAATTTCTCTCGCGATATTTTACTCTAAGCTCGATACATTCTTTGCCGAATGAATAAGAATGAACACTCTTGATTATTCCACTAACAAAGTTTCTATCCGAGTATGGAATGCTTTTCATCAAAAAGGAGAGATTGAAGACTCGGACTCGAATTTATATCATTCTGAGTACTATCAAGGACTCGGTACAAACCTCATATCTCCTAGGTTTTGATTACAAGTCATTCTAAGTGTTATAGAAACTATTGCATATGTTTTCATTCGATTCCGACCGACTCGAAGTCACATTCTTGTTCATCAACTCATACCGATGCTTCCGAGTCACTCGGACACTACTTAGACTTATCGTATGTTCAAACATTCTCTCTAACACCTTTAATCTATGTTCGACTTCATATTCTAAATTAAAGTGAATTACAATGATAATTCAACTTTCTAAGTCAAGCATGTTTTGTTTGAAACATATTTGTCTAGATCAAGTACTCATACTCGATATTCTCTTTATAACTTGATCTTCTCTAAGACTAACTCGGATGGAATTTGAGTATCATGAATATTAGACTCAGAAAATTCCACTGTTTCTAGGTCTCGGATAATTAGGAACTTAATTATCTTAATTAAATTATTATCTCGTGCCTAATCTTGGACAAAAGTATTTTATACTTTCGGAACCAAAATTTGTTTACTTTTGTATGTTATCTAAACGAGGTTATCCTATTTTTGAATTACAAAAGTAACCTGCTTCAAGTCGTCAATCACCAGGAGACAAGGCTTTTCTACTTCTAAACCGAGTCCGGACAATCGTGTCGTGGTTGTTCTGTTTTCAAAACTAGAAATCTTCAACGCTAAGCTCAACGGTGGTTTCCACCCTACTTTTCGGACACCACTAGTGGATTGGGACATCCTAAGGAGTCAAGAGCCATTGCACAACGTTCACATCTCAACGGATCTTTTATGAGTTACTTAGAAGAACCGTTACAACGATCACAAAGGACTTCTATTCGGAAGATAGTCACAACGGCTAATCTGCTTGGTTATCTCGTAAATAGATTTCAAGACTTGAAAATTTTTGAACACATTGTTGAAATTATATCTCTGTGTATAACACTAATTCAATCTTCTTCTTACAACTCCTAGTGTGTGCTTAACACTTTTCCGAGTTGTAAAGTCTTATAATCAGTCACATACTCCTTCTTACTATGTAAGTGAGGTCCCTTGACTGAGTTGTAAGGGTTAACTCAGTTCATTGTCCCTAACTATAAAGGTTACCTCAGCTAGGAAGTATTAGATCGGATAAGGGAACTTCGAGTCTAGGAAAACTCGTTAGGAATTGTTTAATGGAGCAATTCTGGTTGAGTCAATCTACTATATTTTGTGGATTCAAAATAGTGGATTTGACTTGGTTCTTGGATTAGCACTGGCTGTGGTTTTTGCCCAAGGAGGGTTTCCATGTAAATCCGAGTTCATACTTTTCCGAGTCCAATCTAGACTCAAACTGTCTTAGTTATTCACTTTAAACTTTAATCGTTCCATTTTGTTAAATTTCCTCATCACCGTATTCACCTCCCCTCTAGGGTGACCAAGACTCTCCACGAGCAAACCTTCACACCATTCTTTTTGAGGCTTTTGAGGATTTTGGGTTTTGGGCTCGACATACTCGTTAACAACAAATATGAATTGTGCTTGCTCTCTCATTAAGAATGGTACTTTTTCCGATCAAGCGTCGATGGTTGATGTTTCGCTATTTGGTGAACTTAGTGGACCTTGATAAGATAAAAGAGCTTAATTGGGGTACACCTGCATATGCTTGTCTCATAAGGGGTTTTCGTGTCGGTGTGAGACTACTAAGCCATAAGAAGAACTTAACAAACTATCTTCCACTATGTGGCTTGTGGAAGATCATTAAGGTATGCTCTATTTCTTCACTTATTTTTGATATATTTTTATCTTGTGTGGATAAAAATTTTACTTATTTCGTAAAATTGTTTTTGTGGTTGAATGAATATTTCCCACGCCTTTTACCCGGTTCGACAAATCATCCTACATTTCTAGCCTTCATATCATATGTAAAAATCTATCTTCGATAATCTAAAGCCTATGACATAGGCTTCTTGAGGTCCGCCCTCAACCGTATAGCTTCGGTACGTCATTTTTAAGCTCTTAAATTTGCCTCAAAATATACCCGTAAAAATCTTTTTCACTCGCCATCTTACTTCCCCGCCCACAACCTCGTGTTGGGCCTTGATGGCTCGACTGTGGTGGCCGGCGGCCTGGTACAGCGGGCGTTTGGTCACCCAATTTTTGTCATTTTTTGCTTTTGCTTGCTTTTCTCCTTATAAATCCTGTATGTGTAGGCCAATTTCCATCCATGGGCCCAGCTTCAACTCCCTCCAAGTGTGGACATTACACGGGGCTTGAGTGGGAGGAGGATCTTATTTGAGGGTCCTTTCGGGTTTTGCTTGGTACCTTGGCAAGAGAGTTACGCCTCAAATCTACTCCAACACATGGCCTCCGTTTGTTCCTTACTATCCACCTCGGACCATGCTCTACTTTCGCTCCCTCTCTCGACAAGAACAGGAAGAAGCAACCACCGGGCATCCCTATACCCAGCTTCTAAATTTGTACACGTCCTATGCATATTATTTGGGACGGATTATGATCCTACTGGTGAGTTTCTATCTCTTCCTCTTTTCTTATGTTGTGAAATTTCTTGTATGGAAATTAACTTCATCTTTTGTAACTTCTTCCGGAGGATATCCACATTCCAAGTCTTAATTTGAATGTTTCTCAACCCAGGAATCTCCTCATTATAATAGTATTCCCAAACTTTCGAAGAAGAGTGTGTGCGGCATCTCCTCCTTAGAAACTGGCAAGGGATAAGAGTTTTATGCTTTTTACTTTTAGTTGCATGCTAAAAGTGTTTTGCTAATACCATTAAATCTTGTAGGATGACCGAGAGCAATCTAGGACCATATCCATCGATTCCAATATGCCCTTAGGGGTATCCGAGACTTCTTCAATGGGAGGACTTTCCAATCCTTCCGGGTGAGTCTTAGTTAGTGAAATGCTAGCATTATCAAGCTTTTAGTAGATGTGCTAATTGCTCTCTTATTTTTGCAGAGGCGTCGATCTAGAACGTTTTCATCGGGAGGCCTTCTTGGTGGTCCAGGAGTTCAAACTCATTCGCTCGACCAATAAGCACCTTCCGACGGTACATCTAGAACATGTACTTCTCGGCGTTCTTCATGGCGTGTGCATCATCGGAGCGCTCCTAAAGCGGGACCTAGCACTTCTAGGCCTAGCTTTTCCAAACAATGCATGGATATACCGCCTCTTCAAGTGCTTGATCGGCATGGGAACTCGATTGACTTCCACCGGGCATCTTATAGCGAGCCTTCTCATAGAGCTTCTCAATCTTGGGACCATGCGGCTAGCTCTTCGCATGGTGGTGGAGATGGTCGGTTTTTCATGTCCATCTTGGAGGACTTCGAGAATTATATCTTCGATGATGCTTCCGATGGCGAAGATTAGTTGATCCCTTGTATGGTGCTTGTGTTGTTAATGTTGAATATTTTATAATATTCTTTTGACTTTATGCAATGAGATGAAAATGCAAAGACTCGATTCTAAAAATTCTATCTTTTATTAACATGATGCAAAAATTCTTAGGAAAAATTACAAAGACAAATCGAAAAATTGATTGCACCAGCCTCCATTCCCCCAAATGAAAATAATAAATGAAAATTGGAATGTGTAAGTGCAAAATCTGAAATAATATTACTTGACTGAAAATGGGCCAGGGGTAGTAATAAATAATGGCCCAAGGAGTGCTTTGGCCAAAAGAATAAGACGGATCGGCCGGCTTGAAGGCCTGGCCGGCGCCGCCATGCAGAAACCTAAGCGCTAGTGGTCTTCGATGGTGTTGGTGCAGTAGTACTCGATATGGGGATTGTTATAAATTGGACCCTTGGTGGATGCAAGAAATTATGCCTTTAGAACCTTCTTCCGCAATTCCCTCTAAAAATAGATCCTAAGAAATTTCGTAGTGCTTTCTATTCTCAAAAAGATGAATTTTACAACCGAGTTATCTCATTAGATGCATGAGAAGACAAACATTGAAAGGGTGGGTTTGTCACAATATGGGCGTAGACACCTAAAAAGTGTCATTCCTTTCGTATTTTATTTATTTGTTGGCCCGATGATGAAATCCCGAGTCCCGTTTGCAGATTTAGATCACTGGACTATATTTGATTAGTGCCATAGAAGCCGAGAAACCACAAAGAACCCATTAGCACCACAAAAAGTAGCCTTCTTTACTTTGTGTTCAAATCACAAATCCATTTTCTTTCGATCGGACCAAGCTTGGGTCGGGCTCCCAACTAGGAAACCCAAACCCCCACCAAAAATAAAACCCGCCAAAAATAAAAACATGCAAAAATGGAAACCTCGCCAAAATAGAAACTTTCCATTTTTGGAAATCTACTATGGTCGTGCCCCCTTACCACTATTTTTCAATCAAAACGTTGTGTTTTGGCCAAGACTCCTGTTGCAGCAAAGGAAGGGCACGAAACCCTAGGAGGACAAAGCATGGCCGGCGCCCTTACGACTTATTTCGCCTTAAAATGCTGTGTTTTGGCCTTAAAACTCCCCGGGCAGCACGGAAGGGCACAAAACCCTAGGTAGCACCCCGGTGGCCAGCGCCCTATTCGATTTTATCCGATTTTATCCCAATTCTATCCGGTCCAATCTTCACATAATCTTGGCCCAATTTTATAGCAGATTTTGGCTGATTCTGGATGGGTGGCCGAGTGTCAACCCTAGGTCTTTCATTCACCTAACCTCTCCCTATAAATAGAGAGCTTAGGCTCTCATTTCGAAATGGCTCATCCCTCAAGCATCACGTTGCTCAAACCCGATTAAGAACTATTGAATACTCCTCTTTGTATTCTCGATCTCTTAGTCTCGTTTCAGCTTACTTCCATCATACTCCCTATATATGATCCTTAATCTTCATCGATCACACATCCTTCTACCAATCCCCACAAAAACTTAGAAAAAGCCCTTCCGATTCACCACCGTCGCATCACCAAATCTAGATTAGCAGGTGGGACAACTCGAGGGCACCGATTCGATTTTCACAACGATTTACTTGTTTATTTATGTTTTCTTTATCGCTTTCAGTATTGTGGAGAAGAGGTGTATCGCATTAATTTCCTCCTCGCCCAATGTAACCTTTTAGTTTTTCGCTTTTCTTTTATTTTCGCTTCGCTTTCTTTATTTTTGCCTTTATTGCTTTCAGTATGTTTGGTTGCTTTTAATTTTGCATGTTGTGTGCTTGTGTTTAGACCTTATGTAAATTCACTACTCGAACTAGTAATGGCCGTCTTTGGACGGGCAGAACAAAAGGGATTATTGCTACGCTTCGTACCCTTGCCCTCGATCCGATTCTCGGTTCTAGACCGAGGGAGTCGCTTTTAGCCTTTTCAGTCTTAGTTTTCCTATATTAAGATTGGAAGAGCAAATGTTATTTTCTTTTTGTTAGTTTTTCTTTCTTAAAAACTAACTCGTGACTCCCTTTGATTTATTTCTTCTAAATCTACCTCCTAGCTATTTTTGACTAAACAATAAGAAAAATAGGATCCGGATATGCTAAGCCGTGCTAGAGGCCGAGGCTGACTGTCTTAGCCTTGGTCCTTGGCCGGCGTCGGCTACCACTAGGTGCAGGCCGCTGCTTGCACCGAGAGGTCGAGAGGCGGGGCTCGAGCCCAAACCGATGTTTTCACACCATTTTGGCCCTAGAGCCTTACTGGTACAAACAAAAACCCCGGCTTCCTTTATTTTTCGGCTTAAGAAATAATATCTTGGGACTTATGAAAATAATTATAAAAATAAAATAATTAATAAAATCGACGTTCAAACTTTGCTTAATTCATTTTAAATCAAATTTAATAAAATTCGAAATTTTAATAAAAGGTTCATCCCTACATTTCAAACCATCTTCAAAACCCTAAATCATTCTTTTAATCTTTCTAAAAACGCCAACCATTCGTGGGGAAGCTCAGTTAGGTCCTGGGAGGGTCCCGCTAGTTGTGGTTCCTATAATGGGCTGAATACCCTATTCAGTATTCGGCAGTGAAAGTTTATTAGACTTTCCCGAGGCTTGCGGTGGCCTGTTGGGATTCTCACCGTCACGTTTTCAGGTTTGACGATAAGAAATTGAGTCCGCTGCTCGAAGAGTTTAATGCTATCCTGGGCATCCAACGCCGTACAAAACCCGTCATGCCCAAATCCTCCGAAAATCAGCATAAAACCTACAAATGCCTTCAAGCTGAATAATAGAAATCCATTCTTATCGAGAATCAGGTGAACCTAATGAATCCGATGAAGCATTATCGCCTAATGTATGCATCATCGAGTTCATCATCATTCTAAAGTGTCGAGCTATCATCACCTGTCTAATAGGTGGTTTCTCGCTGGTAGGAGGCCATAGGGACACGGCACTTGCGGCATTACGATCTTTGATCAAGCAATCGGAAGATTAGTAATCCCCGACCTCACTAATGGTTGCTGAAACTATTAAGGGTTAGATTAGGTTGAGGCCAATCCAGAGGAAGATTTCACTAGGAGCCTCCTATTGTTGCAAGTAAGCAAATAAGAATGACCGAGACCAACCAATGGGACAAGGTCGGCGGTGCCGGCCATTGGGCGGCAATCGGCGTCGCCGAGGCCGAAAAGCCTCCGATTTTTTCCTAAAGTCTTGGTTTTTCACCTTTTTGTTTTTTTATTTTTTATTTTGCTCCTGTTGGGCCATAAATAAGGTTGAATTTGACCATGCATGACTCTTGGATTTTTTTATCTGTTTTGTGCAAATTTGGTTAATGGAGCATCTACAACCGATTCAGGCTCCTGCAAGAGTAGACACGTATCTCGCGATACACTTCGTCAGCGAAAGCGGTTAGATGTAGTAGCCGATCATCCTACTTCCCGGGGAAGGATTATCTTAAGAACCATAGTAATACCATAGGATGGTACATTACACACTAGAAAGTGTCCTAATTTAGGACACATACCAAACAACAACCCTTTGTAAGCTTGCTAGGTTCAAAAACTAGTACCTACTACTTCTCTAATTGTAGGAACCATGGCCGGTGGGACCCGTCCAGTACCGAGCTTTCCCATGAATTGTTGGCGTTTTAGAAAGCTTTAAAGAATGATTTAGGGTTTTGAAGATGGTTTTGCAATGTGGGGATGAGCCTTCATTAAGATTTTCGAATTTTATTAAATCTAATTTAAAACGAATTAAGTAAAGTTTGAATGGAGGTTTTATTAATTATATTTATTTTATAAATTATTTTTAGAAGTCCTGGGGTATTATTTCCTAATCGAAAAATAAAGAAAGCTAGGGTTTCTGTTTCTACAGATGACGCTCTAGGGCCAAACCGGCGTGAAAACAATGGTTTGGACCGAGCCCCGCCTACCGATCCGCTTGGTGTAGATGACAATTTTCACCTAGTGGTGACCGACACCAACCGGGGACCATGGCTAAGAGAGTCAACCTCAGCCTCCGGCTCGGCTTAGGAGATCCGGAACCTGTTTTTCTATTGTTCGGTTAGAAAATAGCCGGGAAGCTAATATAAAAGAAATAATTCAAAAGGGAGTTGCTAGTCGGTTTTGAGGAAAGAAAAACTAACAAAAACAAAAGTAAAATTTGCTCTTCCAATCTTAGTACGAGAAAACTAACGTTGAAAAAGGCTAAAAATGACTCCATCGGTCTAGAACCGAGAATCGGACTCGGGGACGAGGGTACGAAATGTAGGGATTTGCCCGTTCGTTCCTCCCGTCTCGAAAATGAGCATTACTAGTTTGAGTAGTGAATTAAAATAATGTCAAACACAAGCACACAACATGCGGTATGGAAATTAAAGCAACTAGAACACGAATGAAAGTAATAAAGGAAAATAGAAAAGTGAAAAAGAAAGTAAAAGTGAAAAGGAAAGAAAAGCGAAAAGAAAGGAAAAACAAGAAAACTAAAGAGATTACATCAGGCAGGGAGGAATTAAAAGCGATATAATTTTTCTCCACAAAAGCGATAAAGGAAACATAAATAAACAAGTAAACCATTTAAAAAGATCGAATCGGTGCCCTCGGGTTGTCTCGTCTCGTTGATTTGGATCTCGGATTTGGATCCGGTGATGCGACGGTGGTAAATTGAAGGGGCTTTTTATAGATTTTGTGGAGATGAGTAGGTATATAAATGAATGATGGAGTTTATGGTTTCGGATGTGGTGAGATTGGAGAGTAGAATGACAATAGGTCGAGAAGAGACCAGGAGATCGAGTACAAATGGAATTATCCAAGTAGCTCTTAATCAAGTTTCAGTAGCATGACGTTGAGGGATGAGCCATTGCTAAAATGAGAGCCCTAGCTCTCTATTTATAGAGAGGTTAGGTCAAGGAACGACCTAGGTTTAGCTCTCGGCCAGCCATCCAAAGTAAGGTACAAAACCAGGTCGGGATAATGTGAACATTGAACCGGATAGAACCGAGATAAAACCGGATAAAACCGGGTGGGAGCGCCAGCCACAAGAGGTTTCCTAGGGTTTTGTGCCCTTCCGTGCCACCTAGGGAGTCTTTAGGCCAAAACACGGTGTTTTGAGGCGAAATAAGTGGTAGGGGATGTCGGCTATGGGGGTTTTCTAGGGTTTCGTGCCCTTTTGTGCTACCCCGAGAGTTTTCGGACCAAAACATAGCATTTTGGGGAATTGTGTGCTCCTAGTCTCGAGTGGACTATCTTGGAGCTTAAATGCAGCACTTTGTTACCGGTGATCATGAAATGCAACGCTTAACGTCATTTTGATATCTTCAACTCCGTGTCCGATTGGACAAAAGTGAAACGCAAAATTCCGAGCTTGGAATCTCCGGTACGCGGCAATGGACTCTGTTGTGTTTGGAGGCTTGACCCGGGCTTGGACCGTCCGAAAGAAAAAGGGATTTTTGGACCAATCCAAGGCAAAAGGCTATTTTCATGGTGCTCGGGGTTCTTTGTGGTTTATTGGCTTCCGGTCCACCAATCAAACTCGGCTCGTGATCTAAATCCTCAAACAAGATTCGAAATTTCATCATCGGGCCAACAAATAAAATAACAAAGAAAAGGCATGACACTTTTTAGGTGTCTACGGTTAGCTCCCACTTTAACCGAGTCCGAAAGGCGATGGTCAAAGTAGACACTAAAGGGTGCCGACTGCATCGGCGTTGCTTCGAATCCGATTGAATTGATGTGTCCGAAATTAGGTATCTTGAACTCGATGGGGGCCTGGACTTTAACTAGCGGAGTCCGAAGTTCCGGTTGCTCGATTCATGAACTTGGCTTCTAACCCGAAGCTCATATTGGTATGCTTAAACTTGACCATGTGCTTTGTCCGAAGCTTGGCAGGGAGCTTGAACTTGACTCGGGTAGTAAAGTGTAAAGTCCAAGTAGGGTGCCCGAACTTGACCGCTTCTTGGATCCGAAGTTCGGTTGGGTACCCCGAGCTTGGCTCGATTAATGTCCTGAAGCTCGGATGAAGGGCCTAAACTTGACTGTTCTTGGTTTGAAGCTTGGTTGAAACTTTTGCACTAACAATTTTGTTAGCTAATAATCGAATGTAAGTAGTTTCAAGTGTTACTTGGAAATGGTGTGTAGCCGGATCATATTCCAAATGTGGTTCCTTGACTTGGCCTTGGCTTTATGCATAAACCTTGACCGCTGTTGGGCTCGACGTTTAATGAGGGACGTCCGAACCTTCACCATGGTTGGGTCCGGAGCTCGACGGGGTTTGTCCGAACCTTGACCGCTGTTGGGCCTAAGACTCGACCGGAGTGTGTCTCGAACCTTGACCACTATTTAGGCTTGAAGCTCGACTAGGATGTGTCTAAACCTTGACCTCTGCTGGGCCTAAAGCTCGACGAGGGTTGTCTAAACCTTGACCGCTACCGGGCCCGAAGGTCGACTAGGATGTGTCCGAACCTTGACCGCTCTTTGGTCCGAGACTCGACCGAGGTGTCCGAACCTTGACCGTTGTAGGGTCCGAAGCTCGACCAGGATGTGTCCGAATCTTGTCCACTCTAGGGTCTAAGACTTGACCGAGGTGTTTGAACCTTTACCACCGTAGGGTCCGAAGCTTGACTTCTATTCACTTTCGTCGGAATAGGGACGAATGCTTATCTTCATGTAGAAAATTTTGCCTAGACTTGGTCGTTAGATGACCTGAAGTCTAGGGAAAACCCGCTTGAAATATGATGTTTCCCGAGGTTTTGTGCCTTACTCTAAATTTGAGCTTTTACTTTGTGTACTAATAGTTCCTTTATAAGGTAGACGATTTGTGTCTTCCCTTGAGTATTCTTGGAGTTGTATGATCCTTTCAATCATGAGCCCCCATGGTTTTCTAGGGTGCTTGTGTCTAGCTCTTCTTGAATGTTGAAGAGTTGACTAGCTTTGATTAGTTGATAGCATGGAAGATCCTCTTTGAAGGTTACGGTGTCGGTGACCTTCCCGATCCTAATTTGATGCTTGATGCTCGCTCGATTGAATAATTCCTTGTAGGGTGCTTTGTTATTAAGCTTTGTGTTTTTAGGAGTTTGACTCATGCAAAAGGGGATGAATGCAAGACTCTATTCTAAAAACAAATGCATTCTTTTATTAAGATGATGCAAAAAATTCAAAAAGACAAAGACAAAATCGCACTTTAGCCCCAACTCCCTAAAGTAGAGCCTAAATAGTAGGTCGTTTGAACTGCGATGTATTGTTGCTAGCGATGATCTGTGAACTCGACGGTTTGGTGTTAGATGGCATGCTTCCTGATTAATATTCCCGCTCTTCCAAGTAGGGCAAAGTGGCTTTGAATTTGGGAAATTGGAGATGGAAATTGGGATCAAGATTAGCTTTGGGGCCGAACCTCATAGGCTTCCTACGTATTCGCTATAGTGGAAATCAGGTCTTCGTAGTTAAAAAGGAAGTTGTAAATTGGTCTTTTTTTTTTTTAATTTTGGAAGACAGAAAAGGAAACAAACATACAATGGATATGGAAAAGGGAAAAAGCAAGCTTTATTAGCATCCTTGATGAGTGGTGGGCTCATTGGATGATGTTCTAGCTGGTTGAAGCTTGTTCTTCTTCCGTGAGCATGCTAGCATCTCTAAGTGTTTTGAAGTCTATAATAGGCAAGAACTTTAGGTGCTGATGATATGAAGGTTTTAGGTTCTTGATGACGATTCTAACCTCGATCCTTCTCGGATGGTCGATCACTCATGTGAGTCGCTTTTGCTTTCCAGTGGGTGAGGAAGTCAATGAAGCTTTCATCGTCTCCTTGCTTAATTAGCTCTAAGTCCTAAAGAGTAACTGGTAGATCGGTATTGTAGGAGTATTTGTGTAGGAACACCCGACAAAGATCCTTCCAGCTTGTGAACTTGTCTAGGTCGACAGCGTTGTACCACTTCACAACGTCTCGTGTCAAGCATCCATGGGAAGATGACATGGCATGTGTCCTTTGGTACATTCTTTAGAGTCATTGCCCCTACAAAGTTCCTCACATGGTGGTGAGGGTTTTTTGTCCCGTGGAACTTGATGTTAAGCATAGTGAATTTTGGGGGCAATTTGCCTTGAGGGATTGAAGTGAATCCCTAGGCCGGATAGTAGTTGTTAAACATCAAGGACTCTCATAACATCTTCTTTATCTCGATCTATTTGTGGATCAAACCGAGGTTGGGGTTCAAAGTGAGATTCTCCTTCTTTTGATTTCTTCTCCAGTTCTTTGCGTATGAGATTGAGGGTCTTAGATATTGATTCAATCTTCTTATCGTGAGCATCAATCTTAGCTTCTATATTTGCAGCAGACTCTTTGAACAAGGTCATGATGGGGGTTTGCTCTGGCTGGTTGGCCATTTTTGGAGTAGGATTGTGTTTAGACCTTGGGCGGCGCACCGGTGTCACGAGTAAAGATGTGGGATGTACTAGTGTTGGAGTAGACTTTTTGTTTCCTAACCGCTTCGTGCTAGGATTCCCGATCCGAGTTAGATTCCCTATCCTCTATTCTAAAAGAGTATGTGCTAAAGATTGGCTCATGGAAAAACTAGGGAGATGGGGCTTAAGTGCTTGACCCGAGGAACGATCGACCCCCGAGATGAAAGGAAATGATATGCTCTTTTACTTTTGGATGCATATATAGAAATGAAAGTGTTCAAAGTGAAATATAATGATGCAAATGGAATCCCTTAGATTTGGATGAATTTGATTTGGCTAAATGAAAAACTCTCCTAATTTGAGAATAATTGGCTAATGTGAATAAAAAGACTCACTTATTTGAGATAAATTAGACTAATGTAAAATGAACTCCCTAATTTGAGATGAAATTTATTTTTGGCTAAATGGAAAAAATAAAATGAATGGACTCACCTTAATTGAGATGATATTATTTTTTGGCTAATGTAGAATGGACTCACCTATTTGAGACGAATTTGTTTTTGGCTAATGTACAAATAAAATGAATGGACACCTTAATTGGGATGAATTTATTTTTGGCTAATGAAAGAATGAAATGGATGGACTCACCTATTTTGAGATGAAATTTATTTTTGGCTAATGAAAGACTGAAATGGATGGACTCACCTATTTGAGATAAAATTGAATTTGGCTAAATGTAAAAGGCAAGATTAAACTTACCTACTTTGAGATGAAATTTGCATTTAGCTAATGCAAAATAAAATGCAAGATTGGACCCACCTAATTTGAGATGAATTTGACTTTGGCTACATGAAAAATGCTATTATTATGGAAAGATAATTTTGGATTTTTGGCTAAAATGTACAAATTGGACTAACTCAAAGTTTTATTATTATTTTTTATTTTTGCACCCATGCAAGGATTATTCAGCGCTCCTCACCTATCCCTAAAGGCTCATAAGAAAAAGATTAAATCTAAAAAGCAACCACACTCATCCAAGCATGCAAATGAAGATAAGGTGCTACCTAATACTAAAAAGATCTATGGTCAAAACAGAGTTTAGACTCGATCGGATACATGGTGACTCATAATCCGATGATTTAGTCTTCCGTGTGGGGTACGACAAGAAAAATGCCAGAATCCTTGGCGCCTCTTAGTAAACCAAGAGTGTGCGCTATGAGGGAAAAGGCACCGCCTCCGTTGGCAATCAAGCCTAGTTGGGCCCGTCTCGGGATGCGGTAGGAGCCTCTTACCAAAAGGATTAATAAGGGGTAAAATAAATTGTCTTTATGGTCCAACAATGATAATAAACTAGTTCAAAGGTTGCTAAATGCAGGATGCCTAATGCAAATACATTATTAAAACTCACTACTCAAATTTTTAAGTTTCGCCCACTCGAATAAGTGATTTATCCCCATGGAGTTGCCACTGTAGGAACCACGACCGGCGGGACTCGCCCTGGGACCGAGCTCCCCACGAATGGTTGGAATTTTAGAAAGCTTTAAAGAATGATTTAGGGTTTTAAAGATGGTTTTGAAATGTGTGGATGAACCTTTTATTAAGATTTCGAATTTTATTAAATCGATTTAAAACGAATTAAGTACAGTTTGAATGTCGGCTTTATTAATTATTTTTATTTTATAAATTGTTTTTAGAAGTCGCGAGATATTATTTCCTAACCGAAAAATAAAGAAAGTTAGGGTTTTTGTTTATGCCGTGAGGCGTTAGGGCCAAACCGGTGTGAAAACACCTGTTTGGACCCGAGCCCCACCTATCGACTCGCTGCCGCTCGCACCTAGTGGTGGCCAGCGCCGATCGAGGACCAAGTTTGAGACAGTCAACCTCGGCCTCGGGCCCGGCTTGGCGGATCCGAACCTGTTTTTCTATTATTCGAGCCACAAAATAGTCGGAAGCGGATCTAGAAGAAATAAATCAAAAGGGAGCCGCCGATCGGCTTTGGGAAAGGAAAACTAACAAAAACAAAAGTAAAATTTTCTCTTCCAATCTTAGTATAGGAAAACTAAGACTGAAAAAGGCTAAAAGGTCACTCCATAGGTCTAAAACCGAGAATCAAATTCGGGGCGACGGTTTGAAATGTCGGGATAAGCTTTTCTATTCCGCCCGTTCGAAGACGACCATTACTAGTTCAAGTAGTGAATTAAAATAATGTCAAGCACAAGCACACAATATGCGATACGGAAATTAAAGTAACCAAAACATGAATGAAAGCGATAAAGGCAAATAAAAAACTGAAAAAGAAAGTAAAAGCGAAAAGAAAAGAAAAGCGAAAAGAAAGGAGAAGCAAGAAAACTAAAGAGATTACATCGGGCGGGGAGGAATTAAAAGCGATAGAATTTTTCTTCGCAAAAGCGATAAAGAAAACATGAATAAACAAGTAAGCCATTTTGAAGATCGAATCGGTGCCCTCAAGTTGTCCCACCTGTTGGTGTGGATCTTGGATCTAGATTTGGTGATGCGAAGGTGGTGGATTGAAGGGGCTTTTTGTAGATTTTTGTGGAGATGAGTTGGTATATAAATGAATGATGAAGTTTATGGGTTAAGATGTGGTGAGATTGGAGTGTAGAATGAGAATAGGCTGAAAAGAGACCAAGAGATTAGAATACGGATGGAAGTATCCAAGTAGATCTTAATCGGGTTTCAGCAGCGTAATGCCGAGGGATGAGCCATTGTTGAAATGAGAGCCCTAACTCTCTATTTATAGGGAGAGGTTAGGTCAAGGAATGAGTTAGGTTTAGCTCTTGGCCAGCCTTCCAAAGCAAGGTATAGAACCGGGCTGGGATAATGTGAAGATTGAATCGGATAAAACCAGGATAAAGCTGGATAAAAACGGGTAGGGGCGCCGGCGACAAGAGGTTTTCTAGGGTTTCATGCCCTTCCATGCCCCCAGGGAGTCTTTAGGTCAAAACACAGCATTTTGAGGCGAAATAAGTGGTAGGGGCGTCGGCCATTGGGGGGCGGGGTTTCTAGGGTTTCGTGCGCTTCCATGCTACGTCGAGAGTCCTTAGGCCAAAACACGGCGTTTTGAGGCGAAAAAGTGGTAGGGGCGCCGACCATGCTATGTTGTTTTGGGAATTATGTGCTCCTAGTCTCGGGTAGACTATCTTGGAGCTTAAACGCATCACTTTGATATTGGTGATCATGAACGTCATCTTGAGATACGCAACAATGGATTCCGTTATCTCTAAAGGCTTGGCTTGGGCTTGGACCGTCCGAAAGAAAAAGGGATTTTTGGATCGATTCAAGGTAAAAGGCTATTTTTGTGGTGATGGGGGTTCTTTGTTGTTTATCGGCTTTCGTCGCACCAATCAAACTCGGTCTATGATCCAAATCCTTAAACAGGACTCTGGATTTTATCATCGGCCAACAAATAAAATAACAGAGAAAAGGCATGACAGTTTTTAGGTGTTTACACCGACCGTGTATTGCAGCAGAATGGGATGAGAGCAAGTGATTCCCAATTTGGACTATGTCCGGCCTACTACCTTTGAATTGTGTAAAGGTTTCGACATGTTTAGGTGAGTTAAGTGATGGCCCAAATACTTGGATGAACTTGCCAAAGTTGTTGAAACTTGCGAGATGAGCCGACTACTAGTATATCCGCATATTATCTAGAGTGGATAACGGAAGTAGACCCGAAACGTCACAAGGCACTAAGGGCTCGAGAGCTGGATCCCCTAGAAGCCGTTCCCGCTGCTGCACCACTCCAAATTCGTGAAATGAACCCTCGGATCGATGAACGAGCCCGCAGAAGGGAATATGAAGCTAAGGAAGTGGAAGAGAGGAGGGCCCACAGAATTGAAGAGCTAAAGAAGCGCACCCATGATGACGGAGCTGAGTTCGTGAACAAAAAGGGAAGAAAGTAAAAATAGACTAGGGCTTCATTTATAAAGAGAATTTTTAGGACGAAATAAAAGAATTAGGAAATTTACTTTTGCTTTTTTAGAATAGTTTTATTTTTCTACGAGTAGTGTGCTTGTTTTTCCCTTTTTAGTAGCTATGTACTCAGGTGAGTAGTAGGCTTACCGTTTATTAAATAAAAGTAAGTTTTATGCTCACTTTATGCTCTATTTTATTGTCGCTCACCTAGAGGTATAAATAAATTGGACCGCCGTTGAAAATTAGTTGAAACAATTAAAGAATTAATTACACTAATGGACCATGTAATTGGACTGTCCAAAAACAAATAAATAAGCGGACTACTATTGAAAAAATAATTACGGATATAAACCTAGGGAAATTGTTCGGCCTAGCCGACCCACCGTTGTCCGAGTGGTGGCCGGCGCCTACCATGGTGCAACTTGGTTGGGCCGGGCTTAGCCTCGCTGTTTAGGGTCACGCTAAACGTAATATTTCTTTAGTTAATCCAAGTTTGTGTATTGAAAGACCTATTCACCATCTAAATCAGTCAATTTTGGTGCCGCTAGTGGCGAGTATCGACTAAGCACAAATGGGCCTTGCTAGTTAGGCCTAAACTTTCCTCGAGGATCCTAGATTGGTGCCCTAATCTCTTTAAGGACCAAGTCTCCAACATGCAAATTTTGAGGCTTCACTTTCTTTTTAAACGCCTTGGATATACGTGCTCGGTATATTTGGACATTATGCAAGGCGTTGAGGCACCTTTAATCCAACAACACTAACTCTTCGTAGCGTGCTTTAGCCTATTCTCGCTTTAGGAATTTGACTTTCAGCATTGATTCGTAACAAGGGGACGACAATTTCTATTGGAAGGACTCGCTTCTATGCCATACACTAGGGGGTAAGGTGTTGCTCCCGTAGTGGTCTTGATGGAGGTGCGATAGCCCCATAAAGCGAAGGGCAACTTATTAGGCCAATCCTAATAGCCGACAACCATCTTCTCCACTATTTTGCTAATATTTTTGTTGGCGGGTTCGACCGCTCCATTGGTCTAAGGGTGATAGGGAGAAGATTTATGGTGTTTGATCTTGTATTTCTCTAGTAGGTTTGTTACTTTCTTCTTGAAGTGACTACCATGGTCACTAATCAATTCATGGGTACCCGATGTCAACGTCACGTAAGAAGTCGCTTCTACCCACTTGGTGAAGTAATCGATTGCTACTAACACAAATTCATGACCTCTTGTTCCTTTAGGGGTCACTTTGCCAATAATATCAATTCCCCAAACCAAGAATGGCCGGGGTGATGCAAGTGGGCATGAGAAATGATGGTGGCTGGTGTTGTAAATTTGCATACACCGACACTTGTGGCACCTTTTAACAAATTCGTGGCAATCTGTTGCCATGATCGACTAGTAGTATCCTAGCCTTTGAATCTTCCGAACTAACATCTTTCTATTCATATGGGGTCCACATTCCCCACCATGAATTTTATCCATGATGCGCTTTGCTTCATGTTGGTTGACACAAAGTAAACTAATCCCTATGTTGGTTTTCTTGTACAACTGTCCTTGGTTGATGAAAAGCCGAGCTACTAGCATCTCGATGGCTCATTGGGCTCTAGGTGTAGAGTCCAATGGATATTCTTGTCTATCCAAATATTGATAGATGTCATGATACCAACTAGTTTGGTCTGTACTAGACACTTATAGTGCATATAAATGCGTAGGCTGACTCCATCTCTTTATGTGAATTGGCATTGAATGAATGTCATTAGGGATATTGATCATGGATGCTAATTTAGCTAAAGCATTTGTGAACTGGTTGTCATCCCTAGGAAGGTGGGTATACGAAATGCTCTCAAAATGTTTTGATAACTCAATCGGATGTGCCTGGTAGGATACCAAGGCTTCACTATGTACCTTCCATGTTTGCAAAATTTGATTAATGATGAGATTGGAGTCACCAAAAACCCCGATGTTTTTGGCTCCGATCTCTATAGTAGTGTGAATTCCTGTGATGCATGCTTCATATTCTACAGCGTTGTTGGTGACCTCAAAATCTAGCTTGACCGAAATGGGAGTATGTGCTCCCTCCGGCGAGACTAGAAGGATCCCTACTTGAAGCCCTTTTGATTGGAAGTTCCGTCGAAGTGCATTGCCCATACGTCCTCCTCTACTTGTAAGATATTTTCGTCGTGGAAAGTCAAGGTGTTCGGGTTGCGATTTAGTTATAGGTAGATCGCCTAGTGTAGACACCTAAAAAGTGTCGTCCCTTATCTCTTTATTACTGTATTTCATTCTATTGGCCCGATGATGAAATCCCGAGTCCTGTTTGAGGATTTGTATCTCGGACCGTGATTGAGTGGTGCAACATAAACCAAGTAAACCACAAAGAACCCCAAGCACCAAATAAATAGCCTTTTGCCTTGGGTCGGTCCACAAATCCCCCTTTCTTTCGAGCGATCCAAGAATCGGGCCAAGTCTTCGGGGACAATAGATTCTAGAGTTGTGTGTCGGGAAATTACAAGTTCGGAATACTACATTTTACTTTTGTCCAAATCGGACATGGAGTCGAAGACCTGAAGATGGCGTTAAAGCGTTGCTTTTCATGATCACGAGCATAAAAGTGCTGGTTTTAAGTTCCATAAGATAGTCCACATGAGACTAGGAACTTCTCCCCTCAAAACAATGTCGTGGTCGGTGCTCGCCTTCTAGAAGCATTAAGTGGAACACTCGCATTTTGGCTTGGAGAATCCCTTGGAGACACGCTAGGGCACAAAACCCTAGGAGCGCCCGGGTGGTCGGCGCCCACCAACCGGGTTCTATCCGGTTCAATCCTCTCTATTCGGTTCAATCTCTTGATTTATTGGCCCAATTTTATTTCTGCTATTTGGACGGCATATTAAAGGCAAACCCTAGGTCATTTATGACCTAGGTTCTCTCCTATAAATAGAGAGTCTTGGCTCTCATTCCCATACGACTTCCCGCCTTAGCCTCACGCTGTAGAAAGCTACCTTAAGTATTGATATCTAAACGTCACTCTCCCGAAATTACTACTCATCGTTCATCTTCTCTTTACTCACCGCCTTTGAATTTGTGCAATGAGATAAAGAATATTCAATTATTATGATCTCTCGGGCATTTATTCAACTGATCCGTCCTGTCACCTACATACATAATTCATAAAAACAAACCCTTTTTCTTTTGCTTGTCGTCGTTGCATCTTGAGATCTAATGTGGAGATCCAAATCAGCAAGGTGGGGCAACCTCGAGGGCAATTGTTTAGCCGTCAAATGACTTATTTTATTTATATGCTTTATTTATCGCTTTCCATATTGTGGTTTAAGAGATGTAATCGCTCCTTTTAATTCCTCCCCGCCTGATGTAATCTTTAATTTTCCGCTTTTCTTCTCTTTACCACTTTCTTTATTGCTTTTCCTTTAATTCTCGTTTGGTTGCTTTTATTTATCGTCATAATATGCTCGTTTGCTTGTTTTTTTACATTATTTTAATTCACTACTCAAACTAGTAATGGTTGTCTTCGGATGGGCGAGAATGTTAGGGTTTTCCCTACGTTTTGTACCTTTGCCCCGAATCCAATTCTTGGTTCAAAGACCGATGGAGTTTATTTTAGCCTCTTTTAGTCTTAGTTTTCCCATACTAACATTGAAAGAGAAACCTTTTGTTTTTGTTAGTTTTCATCCTAAAACCGATTGGCGACTCCCTTATTTTATATTTTATTCTTATTAAATTTGCATCCTCAGCACTAACCTCCGGCCGGCACCCGCCACCACCAGTACAGCTGCCGCCTACACCAGATGTTCAGCAGGCGAGGCTTCAGTCCGCATTGGTGTTTTCACGCCAATCCGGCCCTAAAGCCTCACAACAGGACCAAAACCCTAGTTTTTATTTGTCCTTTAATTAGTAAATAATATTCAGGAATTCGAAAATAAATTATAAAATTAAAATGATTAATAAAACCGCCATCCAAACTTTGCCTAATCAGGTTTAATAAAATTCAAAAATCTTAATAAAAGGTTCATCCCCATATTCCAAAATTGACTTTCTAAAACCGTCTTCAAAATCAATCTTTAAAAAAGAGACCCGACACAAGTGGGGAAGCTTGGTAGGCCCCGGCCGGCCAGTGGTTCCTACGAGTGGTGACTCCACTGGGGACAAACTTTTTATTAAGAGGGAGAAACTTGAAAATTTGAGTAGTGTTTTAATGATGTGCTTGCATTAGGCATCCCGCATTTATCAACCTTTGAACTAGTTTAAATACTATTTTTGTACCACTAGGAAAACTTTACTCGTATCCCCTGTTTACCCTTTCCGGAGAGAGGCTCCCACTAGTTCCTTTAGGCGGGCCCAACTAGACTTGATTGCCCGAGGAAATGGTAGCTCCTCCCTCTTAGCACGCACTCTTGGGCTAAACCTTTTGGTTCACCGAGAGGCATCAAGAATTCTGGTTGGTATCCTTACCGTGCACCCCATATAGGACCAAATTCTCGGATTACGTGTCACCATGTATCCAACCCTTTGAACTCTTCGACCATAGAACTTTTTGGAGTTTTCGGTGGACCCTTGACTTTATTTGCATGCTTGAAAGAGTGTGTGTGTTTTAGATTTAATCTTACGCTTGTGAGCCTTTAGGGATAGGTGAGGAGTGCTGATTGGACCCTTGCATGGGTGAAAATAAAACATTTTAATGAATTCCTTAGAGTCACTCCGTTATGTACATTTAGCCAAAGGTCAAAATTCTTTCTCCTATTAGGGTTAGTTCATTGTTCCCATTTTCGTGTGATTCTAAAATTTTTCTTTTAGTAGTCTAAGTAGTTGCTTGTCTGCAAAAGGGTCGTACCAAAAGTCCCCTTCTTTGTTTTTTGTGTAATCCTTTCTTCCTTTTGTATTCCTATTCTCCATTTGCATTAGCCAAATAAAAACATCTCATATTAGGTGAGTCCATTTGCATTAGCCAAATAAAATCATCTCATATGAAGACTCGGACTTTGTAGGTATATCATTCCGAGTATCATGAAGGAATCAAGTACGGACTTCATCTCTTGTAAGTTTTGATTACAAGTCATTCTAAGTGTTTTAGAAACTTTTCCGAGTGATCTAGAATCTTTTTGAGTGTTACGAAACTATTTCATATGTTTTCACTTTATTCGATTGACTCGGAAAGCATACTCTTGCTTATCTTTTTACATATAGTTCGAGTTACTCGGACAACACTCAGAGCTTATCGCATGTTCAAATATTTGCTCTAATGTGCATAAACACGAGTCCGACTTTATATTCTAAGTTTGATTGAATTACGAGTGTTAATTCATCCTTCTAAGTCAGCATGTCTCGTTTGAACTGTGCTTGTCTAGATAAAGTTCCATTATTCCGATATTCTCTATCAGACTTGTTTTACTTCTAGATCGACTCGGATGGAATTTGAGTATAATGGATATTAGACTCAGCAAATTCCACTCTTTCGAGACTCGAACAATTAGGCACTTAATTATCTTAATTAAATTATTATCTCGTGTCTAATCTTGGACCAAAGTATTTTATACTTTGAGAACCAAATTGATTTACTTTTGTAGGTTATCTAAATGAGGTTATCCTACTTTTGAATTACAAAAGTAACCGAGCTTCAAGATGTCAAATCACCAAGCAGATAAGGCTTTTTCTACTTCGACCAAGGCCCGGACATCGAGTCGGGGTTGTCTCGTTTCCAAAATTGGAAAATCTGCAACACCTAGCTCATCGGTGGTTTCCACCCTACTTTTCGGACACCACCAGTGGATTGGGACATCCAAAAGAGTCAATAGCTGTTGCCTAACGTTCACACCTCAATGGATATTTTCTCGAGTCACTCGGAAAAACCATTGCAACTATCACAAAGGACTTCTAATCGGAAGATAGTCACAAGGGCTAATCCGCTCGGTCATCTATAAATAGAAGCCACTTCACAAGACGAGGAGATTGTTAAACCTACTGCTGAAATTATCTCTCTTTGTATAATTCTCATTCAATCTTCTACTTACAACTCAAACTCTCTACTTAACATATTTCGAGTTGTAAGGTCTTATGATCGATCACAAACACTTGTTCTTACTTTTGAGTAAGGTCCCTTGACCGAGCTGTAAGGGTTAACTCAGCTCAGTTGTCCCTAACTCGTAAAGGTTACCTCGGTTAGGAAGTACTAGATCAGATAAGGGAACTTCGAGTTTAGGAAAATCTTGTAAGGAATTGTCTAAGGGAGCAATTCGGTTGAGTCTTTCTACTGTATTTTGTGGATTCAAAATAGTGGATTTGATTGCTTGGATTAGCACCGACCGTGGTTTTCCGGCCCAGGAGGGTTTTCACTTATTTTCTTTGTTAACACTTTTCCGAGTCCAATTTAGACTCGGATTGTTTTAAAGTCGGTTTCGGATTTTAATCTTTTAGTCTTTGTTCAAGTTTCCTCATCACCCTATTCACCCTCCCTCTAGGGTGAGTTAGTCTCTCCAAGAGCAAACCTTCAATTGGTATCGAGCCTAGCCTTTCAGGAAGGATCTAACCATCCAAAGGTCTAAAGATCAAATGGCTCGTAACAATGGAGAGTTCGATGAAGGAAGATCTTCCAGCATACCACCAAAGTTAAAAGGATCTAACTTCGTGCACTCGGAAGAATCTCATGGAATGTTTTCTGCTGGATCATGATGAAGATGTCCGGAACATTATACAAGTAGGCAACTACATCCCAATGAAGATGGAAAAAACAAGACTCGTGCCTAAAGTAAGGTCGAGTACACTACTAAAGAAGCGAGAGAAGTTCAAAAAGAACTTCAAGGCGATGAACATTCCGATGTGTGCCATCAGCTCGGAAGAATACAACCAAGTGTCAGCCTGTGACACAGCCTAAAGAAGTGTGGGACACGCTTGTCAACACTTACGAAGGCACAAGCCAAGTCAAACAAGCGAAGATGAACCAATATCTTCACAAGTACGAGCTGTTCAAGATCGAGCCGAAGAGAACATCACTTAAATGTTCATCCTCTTCACCGAGATTACTAACAATCTCAAATCTTTGGGTAGAAAGATTTCCCACGAGGAAATGTGTAGAAAGATACTCGAAGTCTACCCAAGAGAAGATGGGGTCTCAAGGTGATAGCCATCGAAGAGGCTCGGAACCTGTCCTTACTGAAGCTAGACGAACTCATTGGGAAGCTACTCACCCATGAGATCCACCTGGAAGAGGAGGATGCAGAGGTCGGCACTAAAAAGAACATCGCACCGAAGGCCTCGTAAAACAGAGAAGCAAATCTGAGTTCCTCTTACTCGAAGAGAATCCCATGGCACTCATCACCGGAGGCTTCAAAAGAATAATGAAGCACAAGAGATGGGATAATAAGCCAAGAGAAGTGTTCTACAAGAAAGACAAGAAGGAGAGAAAAGGTAAACATTCTTCCCCTTCAAAGTTATCTTTAACTAAGAACTCCGACTGTTTTGAATGTGGCAGCAAGGAACACATAGTCAAAGACTCGTCCTAGGAGAAAAAGGGACAGAAAGAAGAAAACGGCTATGATGGCCACTTGGAGTGATGAAGACTCATCGGAAGATGATGAGGACTCGGATGATTCAAAGTGTCCGATGGCACTCTTAGACTCGAAGCTGAATCGGAGTCGGACTCGGATCACTCGGACATTGAGGAAACAAATCCTCAGGAGGTAATAGAATACTTCATCAAGTTTTCCAAAGTTGATTTCACCAAATATATTTATACTTTGGAAGAAAAGTCCAATTCGATTCTTCTCGAGTTTAAAGAACTACTTGAGTCTGTTACTTCGAGAGCATCACTATGAAAAATGAATTAGAAAAACCGAGACTTACTCTAAGAGAACTCACGACTAGTGCTCAATCCAATGAGACCGAGTCCGAGTCACTCGGAAGAGAAAATGAGCATCCGAAGCAAGAGCTCGATGAGTCGCAAGAGCTCATTTTAAAATTTACTCAAGGTCGAAAAACCTTGACATGCTCTTAGGGTCTCAATGTGTCTCCTTCGAAAAGAAGGACTTGGTTTTAACAAATAGGAGGAATCTAATTCCTACTCGTAGCTTTGTAAAAGGATTCCAGAACTGTGAAGTTCGGGAAGGTTGAGCACGGTCCCATTTATAAGAATGGAAGGAGGACTGAGCCTGGACCAGCTTACAGGAGAAAACCTTCTCCTCCTGTTTATAAAAGAAAAGAGTTTCAAAAGAAAGAGACACAAACTCGGTTTTCTAAAAGAAAGTCCGGGTTCCCAAGAGTCTTGTTCCTCGAAAAGGACCACGAGTAAAGGGAGTTACTGGGTTCGTTAGAGGAAGTGAGAAAGGTTAGTTTGTTTCGACTTGCAGGTGGTTCAGAAAAGAACAAAAGGGCATTGGTACCTGGACAGTGGATGCTCATGCAACATGTCAGGAGACTCAAGACTCATTTCGAGTTAGAAGATTACAAGGAAGGAAAAGTCACATTTGGAGATAACAGCAAAGGCAAGATAATTGGCATAGGCAATATTGGAAAAGGAAACAATCTGGTTAGCCCAATATACCTTGTCAAGGGATTAAAGTACAATCTACTTAGCATTTCTCAACTATGTGACAAAGGTCAAGAGGTAAGATTCACTCGGACCAACTGTTATATTTCTGATGATACTTCCAAGGAGACCAAGCTCTCGGGTAAGAGATCAGGTAACACCTACATTATTCCTCTTTCGACCCAAGTTAGAATTTATCTTGCTTAAAAGCATCTCTATATGATGATTCATGGACATGGCATCGTAGACTAGGTCATATTAGCATGCATATCATTAAAAAGTTTGCTTCTTATAGTTTAGTCGGAGGATTGCCTAATCGTGCATTTAAGAAAGATAAAATTTGTGAAGCATGCACAAAAGGGAAACAGGTTAGATCATCTTTCAAATCTCTCAAAACTGTTTCCACATCCAAGGTGCTTGAAATGTTACATATGGACTTATGTGGTGAAATCCCTATCAAGAGTCTCGGAGGTAAATCCTATGTGCTTGTGATTATTGGTGACTACTCACGATTTACCTAGGTTTGTTTTCTTAAGCACAAAAATGAAGCTTTCAAAGAGTTCAGCAAGCTCTGCAGGAAAATCCAAGTTGAGTCTCGGACTTAGATTCGAGAGAATTCAAACCGACCATGGAAGGGAGTTTGAGTACTCGGAATTTGCAGAGTTCCGTGATAAGAATGACATCTCCCACAACTTCTCAGCACTAAGAACTCCTCAACAAAATGGAGTAGTGGAGAGAAAGAACCGTACTCTTGAAGAAATAGGAAGGACAATGATGATTGAACATGATCTACCCTACTATTTCTGGGCTGAGGCGATCAACACAACAAACGACACATTGAACAGATGCCTCATCGGACCCATCCTGAAGAAAACTCCATACGAGCTCTACAAAGGGAAGAAACCCAACATTTCATTCTTTAAACCCTTTGGATATAAGTGCTTTGTTCACAAAAATGGTAAGGATCACTCGACCAAGTTTGATGCTCGGTTAGATGAAGGTATTTTTCTCGGTTATTCATCTCATACTAAAGCTTACCGCATTTTCAATAAAAGAACTAACAAAGTGGAAGAAAGCATCCACGTTGTTTTTGATGAGATTGAACAGGAAAAATCGAGTGAGTCAACATTCTCGGACTGAAGCTCAGCAAAGATGATGATCTTGGTGAAAATGAGCTCATCAAGAATCAAATCAAAGTCACTCGAGAATGAAGTGACTCGGAATGAGACAACTCAAGAGCCAACTCGGAATGTTGAAGGTCAATCGGATAAACAAGCTCAATCGGAACAGACTTCGAAGATCAACCAATTCAACCTACAGATTTGGTAAACCAGAGAACAGGTAGAGGATTCAAATATGCTTCGAGCCACCCACTCGAAAACATCTTGTTTGATATCAACAGTGGGGTAAGAACTCGTTCCTCTGTACAAAATCTATGTGCATTCACTGCATTTATTTCATTAAATGAACCCGAAATGCACTAGAAGCCCTAAATGAACCTGAATGGGTATAGGTCATGCAAGAGGAACTCAATGAATTCGAAAGAAACCAAGTCCGGACTCGACCAAACGACCTTCCGACCACCCAGTCATAGGAACCAAATGGGTTTTTGTTAGCTAGTCGTACAGCTACAAATTAAGCCACTACTTAGGCTTATAATTAACAATATAGCATAGGAAAGTAGGGATTGAATCCATAGGAAAGATATAATAACATGCAAGCTTAAATCTAATTAAATTTACTACTATTTAAAACAAAAGAGAAAATATAAACTAGTAAATTAATAGCTATAAATCACATAAAATTATGCACTAATAAATAAATAATTTATAAAGAATATAAAAATACTATAATGACCCAGAAATAATTTTATATATTTTTAGAATAATTAAAACAGAATACTAAAGCAGAAAATAAATAAATTCTAAAACAGAAAATTAAATAAGTAAAATTATGCACTAAATTAATTACGAAAATAAATACTAAAATTACCTAGAATATTAAAACTAATTTTTAAGACCTATCCAGACCCTAAAAATATAAAAATAAAATTTAAAACTGAATTAACGAAATTAATTAACTAAAAACCTGCAGTAATTAAATTCAAGAATTAAATCTAAAAAATTATCAAATTAATTCCAAAAATTATAAAATTTAATAACATCAAACTAGGACAATATCTAAACCCTAAAAGAAGATAAAACACGAAAAATAACAAAATAAACTATTTTAAAACTAATTTCTAACAAACTGACTCAAAAATAATAAAAGCCGACAAAAAATAATCTGAAAATTAAAATATATAAAGACTCAAAATTAAATTAAAATAAAATTCCTAAAACTAACCTAAAACACTGATCTTTAGGGGGGATAATGAAATTGATAATAAAAGACTATAAATTTATAAATAAAAATTGACAAACTAAAGAAAATAACTAAAAAGCAAACAAATAATTATCAAAGATATCAAATTTATAAAAACACTTAGTATAATCTATATCCACCATACAAATTATTATTTATCATTAACACACAAATTGATCTACTCATGAGCTAAACTGTAGAAGACAACCACTAGCGGATCTTCCCCGTTTTTCCTTAGTTATTAGTTTACTTAGGCCTAGCCCTAATATGAACCCTAATTGATAACCCTAGCACTAGCACTAGAATTTAATCAAATTAGAGCATTAAGTATTAGAAAAACATTATCTAGCACTGTAACAACCCGACCTTAAACCACATTATTTATCTTATCAATTACGAGATTAATATCATTGAGTGCGTGCACTTCAATTCGATATTTTATATTCAAATTATTTTTATATGTGTGTTATCCAGCTAAGGCGTCGAAGTGGCCTCCAATAACATTTCATATTAATAATTATAAATTTACAAATATGTATAAAAAGAAGATTTAGAAATTCATATAAATATATATATCGAATATAAATGTTAAGATACATGGTTATAAAGTTACTAAAGGTTATATTTAAACGAAGCGTTACATTTAAAACAGATTGTATAATCCGTTTACAACATTATTAGAATAAAATAATAATAATAATAATAGTAACAATGTAAGTAAGTTATGTAAAACCAGACAGATAATAAAATAATAGATAAATAAAAACAAAATAAAAATAATGACATCGATATTTTGAAAGAAAAATCCGAAGGGATTTCTCTAGAATGTATATACAGACTTTAAAAATTCATTTCATTCCTCACACACACTCATCCTCTCTCCCGTGCTCCCTCTCTTGTCTCCCCTGCCTCACCACCTCTCTCGCTGCGCTCTCACAATCCGGCCACCGGACGCCACGAACGCCGGCCGAAGCCGGCGCTAGGCGCCGCCCGGCGGCGCCCCTCTCACTCTCCCTCCCTCGCGTGCCTCTGCTCCCCTCCCCTACCTCCACCTGCTACTCTGGTCTCGGCGACCAAGCGCCACCAATGCCGGGCCAGTAGCCGGTGCCGGCGTCGTCGAGGAATACGCCTGGCGTCTCTCTTCCGCGCTCTCCGTCTCGCGCGGGTACACGTCCGGCTCCGCCTCTACCGCGATCCATGTCCATCGGGCAACCACCGCAGCCCGGCGCCGAGGCACGTCGCCGGCCTCTCCCAGCGAGTCGCCATAGCAGCAGCCGCACACCAACATCTCCTTCTTCCTCTCCTTGACTCCTCCTCTCGAATTCGAAGGTAAAACGCTAAACCCTAAATTACCAAGTTTATTATTTATTTAAGCAATCGTAATCGTAAATTGAGGTATATGATTTAGAAATATGTCTATATTGTGAATTTAAGGTTTGAATTGGGAAAACTGTGAATTGGTGTGAACCATTGTGATTGGTATTTTGATGGATTGATTATGTATGGATGTGAATGAATGTGATTCTTTTGGCAATTATGATTTAGTGGATGAGGCTAGGGATGTTTTGTTATAAAAAAAAATTGAGTAATTGATGGAATTGTTATATTCAGGGAATGATTATGTTGAGCAAACGAAGGGAAGAGTGTATGTAAAAGTTGAAACTAGGTAATGTGTAAGTGCAGGGGTGTGAGAAAATAATTTGAATATTAAGCATACCTAATTGTGGTTGTGAATGTGAATTCTATTGAGAAAATAATGCTTAGGCCCTTAAAATGGTGTATGTATGAATTTTGGGCAATTCGGAAAATTGTGAAACCTTCCCATGGAAAGGTATTTGACGGATTAATTAACTACTTAACTATGGGTTTTGAATGTAGTAGAGGGAGAAGTAAGGAATAAATTAGGAATAAGTGTTTGTTTAGGTATACATATATATATACACCATCTTCAATCCAAGTCAACTAACAAATTGAATTACATCAAAATCATTGAGTATCTAATTAGCCTACTCAACTTCTTTAGTTAGTTTGTATGGTATTCAATATTTGAAACGGAATTAACGCAATAAAGTTGAGTAATACAAATGTTAGTTTAATCGATTCTCGTATAAGTATAGGAAATGAAATAAATTGTCAATGCTTATACAAATTCAATCATTAAAACTCAAGAGATACATTATTAACAGACAAAAATCTATTTGAAACAGAACTCGAGGCCACTTCCGTTGCCGATTAGCTGGTAACTTGAATTTTTATAAAAGGGGAGAAACAAATATTCTCAATTCAGTACGTGCATTGCCTAATTATTACGGTAATTAATGAAGTAACATTTATTAAGGTCGATTAAGGTCGCAACGGTACTTTGGGGATTGGTTTATTTAAGTTGTCGGCATGACACCCTGTGACGTAACATTTAATGTTTCCCGACTTACTGAAGCATAACTAATAGACACGGAGTTAGTACGGTATTTTGGTTAAGCCTTGTCCTTTTGTTAGGGCGGCGGTAACGCCTTCGATCGTTAACTTCCGCTGCGACCTTACCTAATATTCTCGAATTAGGGAATTATTAAGTAATGGTAGCTGGGGGTGTTACAAGCACCTAATAACCAATCTACTAGCAAATCGATTTAAGAAGGATCTATAATAATTTCCTAATTAAAAGAGATAGGTATGAGCCATCCATGATTAACTAGGGTGATACTTATGTCTAAAAGATCAAGCTATTACGTACTTAAACCCTTTAAACTATGATATGAATTTATATAAAACTAATTAGCGTGCACTCCAATTAATTAGACATAAAATCATAAACATTAAAATCAAATTATCATAGAATCATGGATCGAATCAATAAGATAATAAAGATCGAAACTTTGTTTCAAAATAAATAATTTAACATGGTTTCAAGTAGATTATACTAAGTATAAAAAAAAACTACTCAAACATAATATAATTTAAAACACGTAAACTAAATAAAAATCGCCTCTTTAATATTAATCTAACAATAAAAATTCAATCTTTACTAGTAAAAAAATTACAATGTTAAATAATACTACCGATATTAATTTCTTTGGCCGCGGAATGAAGATGTTGATGATGGATTGATGATTGTATGAAGATCTTTGATTAAGGGGCTGCGTGGGGATGATTGAAATATTATGGGATGGTGATGAATTGTGACGATGATGGTGTTGGCTGGTGTGAGATACAAGCATGAGATGGCGTGGGTTTTATGAAAGAAAGTAGGTGATTGATGATTAGTGTGAGCTAGTGAGGGAGCGAGAGGATGTGTGTGATGGCGTGGGAGATGGGCAGCGAAAGGTGATGTTCGGCAGCGAAGGAGGGAGCAGCAAGAGGCAGCGTGCGATGATGGGCAACGAAGGAGGGATGGGCGGCCAGCACCTCTGCTCTTTGATGATGATTACAAGTGATATATATATGATGAAGGAGCTAGGGTTATTCCTCTTTCTTCTCTTCTAAGTTTTCTTTTCTCTTCTAATTAGGATTTCCTAAAATATAATATTATAAAATAAATATTTTATGACATATTATTTTTATGGACCGACTTCATATCTTTTCTTGGATGCTTGTCGGTAGCTAAAAATCCACTTTTAGCGTCTTTTCTCTTCTTCCCCACTTTATTCGATAATTACTTATAAATAGACAAAATAAGATAAATTAGATAAAATAAAATATATAATATAAACTAAATAACTACTAAAAATACGTACAAAATACGACTTAACAAATCCCCCACACTTAGACTTTGGACGTCCTCGTGCAAAGAAATCTAAGACTCGATCTAATATTATGCTTTCTTATAAAGATATACATAAAATATAAAGTATACACTAGGGTTGTCTTACTTTGAAAAATAGTTTGATAAAAATTTGTCTTTCCTAAGCAAATGAAAAAAAACTAAATATTTCATTGTCATCATAGAGTTTATTCATCAGCCTCACAATATCTCTTTCATTTAAGCAACAGTAAAAAAATTATTCATCTTTTTCAAACATGTACATTCCGGTCAAGAGGTCTAAAATGTTTTAGGATGGAAAAAATTAAGGTGCGATACGGTTATAGGGACATTGAATCAGCGAGATAACTCACTAAAAATCGATAATAAACTTGTTTTGCAAACTTTTTTTTAAAAAATTTTTTATAAATATAACTCCATTCAAGCACATATTCGAGGCCCATATAGGGTATTAGAAATATAACACTCCTGTCTCCCACTCACCCAAATAGAAGTGCTTGGAGTTTAATACTTTATTTTTCTTTTTCTTTTCGTTAGTATGGTTCGAGCCATTGATCGGCCCAAAAGGGGCATGACTTTCCCAGCATGGGTTACTCCATTCATAAGGCTCAACTTGAGACCTAAACTTAAGGGAAATGGCGCCGAGCCACCAACTCCGACCCATGTTGGTAGACTAACATTTTTTTTTTTTTTGAAAGGCAAAACAAGAAAAATCAAAATTTCAATGAGTCAATTTGCTAAGTTCGAGTAGTCTAGGTGAACGGTTTAAGTCAATTTATTACCTCTATCACGATCATATAACATGATCAAACCGACGAAAAATTATGATTGTCACTAATTGAAGAAATATATGAGGATCAACTCAAACAACTCGGAATGACAATTAACATGTTCAAATTTCTCACTTATAAAGGAAAAAAAAATTAGAAACAGAAAAATTAAGCAAGTTAACCTAGCATATATTCATGTTCATGCATTTCTTTACAAGAATTTTTTTCCTTTAAAAAAAAGATAAAAATAAATGCATAAAATTAAAATGCAGGATGCACTCCCCACACTTAATTCATGTATTGTCCCTAATGCATACAAAATAAAAATAAAATTAAAGTAAAAATTATAGAAACTTCCCGAAAATGTTGGATTGCCTCCCAACCAGCGCCTTTGTTTACCGTCTTTGGCTAGACATTGTTGTAACTCATGGATCTTCTAAATGCATCTCCTCTACTAAGCAAATTTGGCTTCCTTCATAAAAATTCTTTAACCTCGTGACCATTCACCTTAAAAATCTTGTTAGTAGAATAACTTTTAATCTCAACAGCCCCATGTGGATCGAGTCTTTACTACTTCAAAAGGTCCTAGCCATCTAGAGTTTAACTTACTAGGAAAAAGTCTCGGTTGTGAATTGAACAATAACACTTTCTCCCCTTTTGAAATTCCTTCCGACAAGCTTAGCATCATGAAATGCTTTGGCTTTACCTTTATAAATTACTAAATTGTCATCGGCTTCCATACGAATCTCTTCTAATTCTTACGGTTATAGCTTACGCTCCTTTCCCACTAAGTCATAATATAAATTGCACTTCTTTACAGCCCAATATGATTTATGTTCTAACTCGACAGGAAGATGACATGCTTTTCCGAAGACTAGCCTGTAAGGTGACATACCTATAGGGGTCTTGTATGCAGTTCTATAAGCCCAAAGAGCTTCATCTAACCTAAGACTCCAATCCTTCTTGTCCGACCTAACAACTTTTTCTAGAATTCCTTTGATTTCTCTATTAGAGATTTCAGCTTGGCCATTTGTTTGGGGATGATAACTTGTAGATACCTTATGAATTACATGGTATTTAGCTAGCAAGGTACCTAAAGTTTTATTACAAAAATGTGTCCCTCTATCACTAATGACTCGCTCTAGGTACTCCATATCTATGTAGAATACGAGATTTAACATGCTTCACCACAGTCTTAGCATCATCGGCTTTAGTAGCTACTGCTTCAACCCATTTAGACACATAATCAACAAACATGAGTATGTAAGTAAAACCAAAGGAGAGGGGAAACGGTCCCATGAAATCCACTCCCACACATCAAATATTTGACAGACATACACATTATATAGGGGCATTTGATTCCTCCTCGATAAATTTCCTATCTTTTGGCATGCTTCACATTTTTTACAAAAATCATAAGCATCACGAAAAATAGTAGGCGAATAAAATCCACATTCTAAGACTTTGTGTGCTGTTCTTTTTGGGCCAAAATGTCCCCCACTTTGAGATGAGTGACAAAAAGTTAAAATAGAATGAAACTCGGTGTCATCTACACAACGCCTTATAATTTGATCTCCACAAAATTTCCACAAGTACGGGTCATCCCAAACATAATATTTAGCTCGAGATCTTATCTTTTCTTTTTGGGTTCTAGATATGTCTCTCGGAAAAGTTTTGGTAACTATGTAATTTAGTATGTCAGCATACCAAGGTAATCTATCAATGACAACATATAGAGTCTCATCAGGATAACAATCACTGAAAGGGTCACTACTTTCTCCATTTTCTAGCCTACTCGGATGGTCTGCGACTAAGTTTTCAGTTCCTCGCTTGTCTTTAAAAACTATTTCAAATTCTTGCAGTAATAAGACCCATCTAATCAACCTTGGTTTAGAGTCATTCTTTTTCAACGGATATTTAATAGTAGCATGATCAATATAAATAGTAACTTTCACACCTAGCAGATAAGGACGAAACTTTTCGAGAGCAAAAACAATAGCATACATTTCCATTTTTGTTGTGGTATAGTTACATTGTGCTTGGTCAAGGGTTCTAGAAGCATAATGAATTACATGAGGTACCCTCCCTACTTTTTGACCTAAGACAGCCCCTACTGCCTTATTACTAGTATCACACATTAACTCAAAAGGTAAGGCTCAGTTTGGAGGTTGTACAATA
Organism: Talinum fruticosum; assembly: GCA_021018815.1. Lineage (NCBI taxonomy): Eukaryota > Viridiplantae > Streptophyta > Magnoliopsida > Caryophyllales > Talinaceae > Talinum > Talinum fruticosum. Next base: position 5,336,252 of record JAITYX010000028.1, read on the forward strand.
GGAGTAGTGGTCAATTTTAACTTCAATTCATCAAACGGCCTCTCACATTCCTCATGAAAATCAAATTTAGCATCTTTTGTAAGTAAAGCACATAATGGAGAGGCTATCTTTGAGAAGTCTTTAATAAATCTCCTATAAAATCCAACATGACCTAAAAATGATCTTACATCCTTAACACATTTGGGATAGGGTAAGGATTGAATGATCTCTACTTTTGCCTTGTCAACCTCTAAACCCTTAGATGACAGAACATGCCCCAATACGACCCCTTGTTCAACCATGAAATGACACTTTTCAAAATTAAGTACCAAATTAGTTTCAATGCAACGCCTAAGTACTAAAGTAAGATGATGTAAGCACTCATCGAATGAATCACCATGTACAGTAAAATCATCCATGAAAAATTCCATAATTTTGGTGATAAACTCGGAAAAGATACTCATCATACATCTTTGAAATGTAGTAGGAGCATTACATAAACCAAAAGGCATTCTCCTAAAAGCATAAGCGCTAAAAGGACATGTAAAAGTGGTCTTTTCCCGATCTTCGGGAGCTATAGGAACTTGAATATACCTTGAATACCCATCTAGAAAACAATAATGTGTCTTCCCAGCTAATCTTTCTAACATTTGGTCCATAAAAGGCAAGGGAAAATGATCTTTCTTTTTGGCTTTGTTAAGTTTTCTATAGTCAATGCACACTCTCCAGCCACTTTGGACTCTGGTAGGGACTAGTTCACCTTCCTTATTTTGGACTACTTGTTATGCTCCCTTTTTAGGAACTACATGAACTGGACTAACCCATTCGAGAATCAGCTATGGGGTAGATCACTCCAGCTTCTATCCACTTAAGAATTTCTTTTTGCACTACCTCCATCATAGGTGGGTTTAGTCTCCGTTGAGGGTCTCTCTTAGGCTTATCCTCTAACTTTAAAGTGATTTTATATGAACACAATGTTGGGCTCAGCCCTTTCAGGTCTGCTAAAGTCCACCCCTAATGCTTCACTATGTTCTCTAAGCACCTTAATAAGCTTATCTTCTTGTTCAAATGTTAGTGCATTAGAAATTATAACAGGTAAAGTCTCATCATCTCCTAAATAAGCATATTTCAAATTTTCAGGCAATGGTTTCAAATCTAATTTAGGAGGTGAAACACGAGAGGGTAGCAACTTTTCATGATTTACGAGGCAGCTCTATCATACTAGGTCTTTCCATTACTTGCAATCTGTAACAAAGACTCTATGCTATCTACTAGTCCTGAGTTAACATGATAGGGTATAGCATGGAATACAAAATGATCCAACCCTTTGGTAAGCACGATTAACAATTCATCTTCTTGAGATAGATCATAAACATCTTGGGACAATTCATGAATTGTATCAAGTGCACAAACATAATTCACATCTACAGGAAATCTCGGGGCATCAAAAATATTGAACTTAATAACATCACCATCAAATTCCATAGTCAATGTTCCCCTGTGCACATCTATTTTTGTCCTAGATGTTTTAAGAAATGGTCTACCAAGCAAAATAGGAACATCATGGCATGCATTGCCCATGTCCAATACATAAAAATCAGTAGGAAAAATAAGCTCATTGATTTGGACTAAGACATCCTCTAAGACTCCATCTGGATAAGTACTACTCCTATCCGCCAACTGAATTATTAGCCCAGTTTTCTTCAACTCTCCCGATTCAGTTTATCATAAATAGACCGAGGCATCACGTTAATGGAGGCACCTAAATCAAGCATGGCTCTATCAAAGAATAGGTTTCCAATCTTACAAGGGACAGAGAACACACCCGGGTCCTTACATTTAGGAGGGAGCTTCTTTTGAAAAATAGCAGATGCATTCTCCCCACACTTATCTTCTCATTTCCTTTTAATTTTCTTTTAGAAGTACAAAGCTCCTCAAGAAATTTGGCATAACGAGGAACTTGTTTAATGGCATCTAGGAGAGGAACGTTGATCTCTACCTTCCTGAATGTTTCTAAAATTTCTTGGTTTGCCTCATCTATTTTAGGAGTTATGCTTCTCAGTCTACTAGAGAAAGGTGGGATAGGTTCGTAATGGCCTTTCTTATTTTCACTTATCTCTTCAGCATTAGAGGTGTTATATTTCTTTAAATCGGGTTCATATTCCTTGACCTCTAGTTCAGGTTCTACCTCTCTGTTGTTTTTAGGTTCATTAAGTTCCTTTCCACTCCTTAGTCTTATGGCACTCACATTTTCTTTGGGATTCTGGAAGGGTTGAGATGGTAATCTATTTTGAAATTGGGCTCGCGAGTTACTGAACATTGTATCCGTTGCGGTTTGTCTTTCATAAACTCTGCTTAATACTCATTTCTAAACTTTGGAACCTAAGGTCAGATTCCTTCTTTTGGTCATCCATTTTCTTAATCATTTGCTCTAAAGGGAAGTTCGTTTTATCTTAAGCGAGATGGTTGACGCTGGACTTGGTCAAAACTAGGGGATTGTTTCTAGGTCCATACCTAAGGTTAGGATGATCCCTCCATCCTTCATTGTAGGTGTTTGAAAATGAGTCGTACTTTCTTTGACCTTGATTAGGAAAAACAACATTTACTTCCCCCTTGTAATGTAGGGCATGAATCAGTAGGATGCCCCTCCAAACACCAAATTCCACACACTACGCCTTTTGAACTCCTCCAGGTGACGAGTTTGTTCAACATAGCAGTGATTTGAGTCAATTGATTTTCTAATGATGTACTTGAATTTAGCTCATTAACCTTCCTAAATTGGACATCCCTAGTTCCAAACTGTTGAGTATTTTGGGCCATGTAATTAAATAATTCTCTAGCTTGAGCTGGAGTCTTATTAACCAAAGCCCCCCACTAGCAGCATCTACCATATTTCTATCAATTGACAATAGCCCTTCATAAAAATATTGAATCAGTAATTGTTCGAAATTTGATGTTGGGGACAACTAGCACATAATGTATTCAAACGTTCCCAGTATTCATAAAAATTTTCTCCAGTCATCCGTTTAATGCGACAAATTTCTTTTCTAATGGATCCAATTCTAGATGTAGGAAAGAATTTTTCTAAGAATGCTTTATGAACTTGGATCCATGTAGTAAATGTTGCAAGGGGTATGTAATACAACCAATCTTTAGCCTTATCCTCGAAGTGAAAGGGGAAAGGCTCTCAACTTAATTTGGTCTTGTGTGATTCCCTCAGGTTGTATGGTAGAACAAGTAATAATAAATTCATTAATATGATGATATGGGTCCTCCCAGGTAATCCATGAAACTTAGGCAATAAGTTCGAAATCCGAATTCAATTTAAGGGGTCGGTCCAAAGTAGGATATGATATAGGCAAAGGTTGTGTTTCTAAATTAGGTGCAGCAAGCTCACGTAAAGTAGCCTTTTCAAAGTTTATAAAATCAACCTCGGTTTTGCTTCCGAAGTTTCATATGGTAGAGATTCGATGTCATTCTCAACTCTTTCCGTCGTGTGGTCTTCAAACTCTCCGATCATACGACCACTCCGCAATCTCATAAACTAACCGTAATCGGTTAAAATGCGTAAGTTCAAAAATATAAATAAATAGTTAATTATATTAGATTGAAAGAAAACTAAGATTTTTTATTTCTTTCCCTGGCAACGGCGCCAAAATTTATTAAACTTGTCGTACGAGCAACAAATTAAACCACTATTTAGGCTTATAATAGATAATCTAAATTTGACAAAACTATCCTAATTATCTGAAAAATTATAAAAAATATTTCTGGGTTATTATAAACTTTATATTCTGTCTAGGATATTTATTTATATTATTAGATAATTTTCTGTTATTTTTAGTTATTTAATTCTGAATTATTCTATGTTTTAATTTTCTGTTTAAGTTTTTATTTGATTTTCTGTTTTGAATTTTCCAAAATTAATTAGGATAGTTTTGTCAAATTTAGATTATCAAAATAAAAGTGCATAATTTCAGAATTTTTCTCAGAATTAAAATTAGAAATTTAGTGGTTAATTTGATTTGCTTGAATTTTACAAAGTAAATAACTAGAATAGTTAGTTTAATTAGATTGAAAGTTTGATTTTTACGGTGTCTTTCCTCGTGGATTCGATCCCTATTTCCCGTGCTATATTGTTTATTATAAGCCTAAATAGTGGTTTAATTTGTTGCTGTTCGACAAGCTTAACAAATTTTGGGTTCCGTTGCTCCCCTTTCTTGTGTTTATAAGTAGTATATATATATAAGGTGAAAGAGCTAAGGGTTATTCCTCTTTCTTCTCTTCCAAGTTTCCTTTTCTGTTCCAATTAGGATTTCCTAAAATATAATATCATAAAATAAATATTTTATGACATATTATTTTTATGGACCGACTTCATATCTTTTCTTGGATGCTTGTCGGTAGCTAAAAATTCACTTTTAACGTCTTTTCTCTTCTTCCCCACTTTATTCGATAATTACCTATAAATGAACAAAATAGGATAAATTAGATAAAATAAACTATATAATATAAACTAAATAACTACTAAAACTACATACAAAATACGACTTAACAGTTTTCAAGAACAAACTGGATGAAGGTGGGTTGGTAGTTAGGAATAAGGCTAGACTTGTGGCTCAAGATTACAATCAAGAAGAAGGGATTGATTGTGGGGAAACCTTTGCACTGTTGCCAGAATCCAAGCTATTAGAATCCTATTGGCATTTGCATATAGCATGAATATCAAATTGTATCAAATGGATGTTAAATGTGCTTTTCTCAATGGTTTCATTGAAGAGGAAGTCTATGTTGAGCAACCCCTGGATTTGAAAACTCGGAATTTCCAAATCATATTTTCAAATTGCAAAAATCTCTCTATGGTCTTAAACAAGCTCCCGGAGCTCGGTATGAAAGACTCGAGAAATTTCTTGGTTGAAAATGATTTTAGAAGAGGTTAGATTGACAAAACTCTTTTATAAAAACCAAGGGGAAAGACTTTCTTATTGCTCGGATCTATATTGATGACATAATTTTTGGAGCCACTAATGAAATCTTGTGTTGAGATTTTTTCGAGTTAATGAGATAGGAATTTCAAATGAGTATGATGGGAGAACTCAATTTCTTCCTTGGTCTACAAATCAAGCAAGACAAAGATGGCATCTATGTCCATCAATCAAAGTATACCAAGGAGTTGCTGAAGAAGTACACGCTTCAAGATGTGAAACATGCAGCAACACCTATGAGTAGCAACATAAAACTGGACTCGGACGAGAAAGGTAAAGAAGTAGATCGAAACTCTATCGAGGTATGATTAGATCTTTGCTATATCTTACTTCCAGTAGGCCAAACATAATGTTTAGTGTATGTCTGTCTGCAAGATTTCAAGCTAATCCCAAAGAATCACACCTTACTACGGTGAAGAGAATATTCGAGATATCTTACAGGGACTCGGAATCTAGGTTTATGGTACTCTAGAGACTCGGAACCGACTCTCACTGGATACTCAAATGCTGACTATGTTGGGTATAAAGTTGATAGAAAGAGCACTTCAGGAGCCTCGCCAATTTCTGGGTCAATCCCTCATATCTTGGCACTAAAAAAGCAGAACTTAGTAGCTCAATCAACTGCTGAAGTCGGGTATGTTGCAGTTGGAGCATGTCTGTGCTCAGATTTTATGGATCAAGCAATGCTTGAGAGATCTTAGACTTACATTTAAGTCAATTCCAATCAAGTGTGACAATCAAAGTGCAATCAACATCACCAAGAATCCAGTTCAGCACTCAAAGACAAAACACATTGAGGTCGGGTATCATTTTCTAAGTGACCATTCTGAGAAAGGTGATATTGAACTTGAGTTCATTCCTACTAAACTTCAATTAGCTTATATCTTTACTAAGCCACTTAGTGAGGATCAGTTTTGCTTTATTAGGAATGAGCTTGGCATGATCAATGCATGATTATGTGCTTTTCTGAGTGAAATTTCATTGCATGATTATATGCTATATGCTTTCTCTCTTTAATAACATTTAGTTCAGTTGAGCCAGTGATACTGAGCTATGAGTTATTGTTTGCTTGTTGTTTATGAGTCACTTAGAAACTTCACCGAGTCGGACTCAGATTTTGAGAAAAATGGACATCAAAGTTCTGAAATCATCTCTAGATGAGTGGATAATTTCATAAATATCTTTTAAAATCTCTCTTTTTTCTTTCTCTCTCTTGTGCGCATCATTTCAAGACAACTAGCCGTTAGGAGACAATGGCTGGAATTCTAACCGTTGGAGAGCGGAACAGTCACACCGGTCCGAGGCGACCGTTGAAGAGCCGGGTCGAACGAACACCGAAGGACGATTCTTTCACTCTCTACACATACTCTCTCTCACTTACTTCAACTCGAGTAAGCTATTTACGTTCGAAAAAGATTTCATCGCTGTCAAGATAAGTAAAAGAAGTCTCAAGTAAGCACTGTCATTTTCAGCTCTCTCTTTCTACTCTTTCATTTTATTTCTTCTCGCTCACTTTTGTCTCTCTCTTTTCATACAAACATGCCGAAAAGAGGTTCCCACCCTGATTTTCTTGGTTCTGCAACCAAGAAACCTCGAACTAAAAGCCAGGAAGGCCCTTCCAATCCCTCAAAAATCATTGTCACCCAACATCTATCGTTGGATGACAAATTCTTCCCGACCATAAAATTTTCGTGGTTGGCTCACATCAAATCAACAGGGGTTTACAATTTCCTCTGTTTCAGCAAGTTCATCTTCCTAGAACTCGTTTCTAAATTTTATTCTAACCTCTCTAGCTCGAGGGTATCCTCACCTCCGGAGTTCAAAACGTCACGGTTCGCATCAACACCTCTCTTCTTCACCGTCTCTTCAAAGTATCCTCTCTTTTCCTCAACAAGCAACCCCATACCTTTCAACGAGGTTGTCGATGAATTCTTCGAGAAATATACCAAAGAGTTTCCTGAGTCATGTAAAAACTTCTCCGTGACTTAACTCAAATCGAAGCTTGCCTTCTGTGTTTCCTGCTGATGAGAACCTTTTTCTCTCAGCAGTCAAGCAAGGAGAACCCTAACTCCAAGCATCTCAAAGCTCTTTATGACATTCTTGAGGGCTACAAAGTAGACCTCTTTCCTGCTATAGTCGAGCAAATGGCAGTTGTGCTCGCTCGGACTCGGACTAAGAAGACAACTCCACTTTCTTTCAGGGCTCTTCTCACCCTAATCTTCAAACAATTCAAAGTTCCTTTTCCATCGGATCCTAACGCGGTTTCGAGGTCGCTATTGTTGTCGGCAAAAGAAACTTCTTGGGTATGGATACCAAGAGACCCAACCGCGTGTCCGGGTCCATAGCTCAGAACTGAAGCTCCCTTCTCCGCCTCGGACTTAGACTCAAACTCTCCTCTCTCTACCTCCTCCACCTCAGGTGCTTCTCGGATCCTCTCTTCTACCTTGTCCACTACCATCATGGACAAGCTTTCCTCGGTGTCCACCGAATTCAAGGACACCCTTTGGTCATTCAAGACTCGTTCTTCAGTCTATGACCATAAATCAGAAAACTGCTCAATCCCAAATCGAGAGTAGCAGCTTGGTTAAGGAGCGAGAAGAAGATGATTGAGCTCCTTCAGGAAAGGCGCTCCAAGGCGGCTCAGGATCCGGTCGACTCGGCTATATCGGAAGAATCCTCGAGTCCAACCAAATCCCCTGTGCAGAGGAAGAAGAAGAAGAAGAAGAAGGAGAAGAAGCAAAGCCGGCGGTTGAGGCAGCTCCATCTCGAGGAGAAGGAGGAAGGGGAGAAAGAAGAAGAGAAGGAAGAAGAAACAGAAGCCGAAGCGGCCGAGGGCCAAGGTGCTCCAGGACCGCAACCTCGAAGTGATCAGCTCAGACAGTAGTTTGAGTGGGTCGGAAGATCCTGCTGACCATGGTCGGTCGGCGAGATCCCTCGGTCGAGTTCCGGGAGGATGAACCTCCGGACGACTCGGTTCGGGTCGACCACTCGTAGCCGAGCCCATTCCGGAGATACCGGTGCTGCCCTCGCCTCGTTCGTCTACATCTTCATGATCTTATCGGCGAAGGCGCACTACCCGTCCACCATCGTCAACTCGGACTGCTCCCTCCCCTCCATCTTAGAAATTTTTTTTCTGTTTTAAAGTTTTTTTTGTCCGGACATACAAATTTGTATCCTCTTGATACATTCTTCCTCTTTTTGTTTATTTTTTTGCTAAAAGGCAAGGGGGAGAAGATTTAGAAATTTGTTGTCTTGTTTAGGGGGTTTCTCTCACCCTCTTTTGTGTATATATTTGCTATGAATATTAATGAAGTTTCAGTTTCATGCTTATTACTTTCGAGTTTCAATTATCTCCGAGTTTCAAATTCTTGCTTAGTAATTTTCTTTGCTCCGATTCAACAACTCGGTCTATCATTGTTCCGATACTTCGGCTTTTAGCACTAATGCAATCTAAGCTTACTGGCTCGATAGAATTTAAGTTTCAATCACTTATATCACTTCAACTCAGTCTATTTCACTAAGCTTATTTGCACTCGTTTCTCGACTTATTTCTTGAGAAAGAATGAAAAATCAGATCTATATCACTAGCAAAGTTTCTATCTAAGTATGGAATGCCTTTCATCAAAAAGGGGAGATTGAAGACTTAGACTTTGTAGTATATCATTCTGAGTACCATCAAGGAATCAGGTATAGACTTCATCTCTTGTAAGTTGTGATTAAAAGTCATTCTAAATGTTTTAGAAACTTTTCCGATCGAACTAAAATCTTTTTTGAGTGTTACGTAAACCATTTCATATGTTTTCACTTTATTCCGATTGACTCGGAAAGCATACTCTTGCTTATCTTTTTACACATAGTTCTGAGTTACTCGGACAACAATCAAACTTATCGCATGTTCAAATATTTGCTCTAATGTGCATAAACACAGGTCCGACTTTATATTCTAAGTTTGATTGAATTACGGTATTAATTCATCCTTCTAGGTCGGCATGTCTCGTTTGAACTGTGCTTGTTTATATCAAGTTCCATTACTCGATATTCTTTATCGGACTTGTTTTACTTCTAGATCGACTCAGATGGAATTTGAGTATAATAGATATTAGACTCAAGCAAATTCCACTCTTTCAGGACTCGGACAATTAGGCACTTAATTATCTTAATTAAATTATTATCTCGTGTCTAATCTTGGACCAAAGTATTTTATACTTTGAGAACCAAATTGATTTACTTCTGTAGGTTATCTAAATGAGGTTATCTTACTTTTGAATTACAAAAGTAACCGGCTTCAAGATGTCAAATCACCAGCAGATAAGGCTTTTTCTACTTCTCACCAAGGCCCGGACACTATGTCGTGGTTTTCTGTTTCCAAATCTGGAAATATGCAACACCTAGCTCAATGCTGGTTTCCACCCTACTTTTCAGACACCACCAGTGGATTGGGACATCCAAAGGAGTCAAGAGCTGTTGCCCAACGTTCACACCTCAACGGATATTTTCCGAGTCACTCGGAAAAACCATGGCAACGGTGACAAAGGCATTCTAATTAGAAGATAGTCACAAGGGCTAATCTGCTCTGGTCATCTATAAATAGAAGCCACTTCACAAGACGAGGAGATTGCTAAACCTACTGCTGAAATTATCTCTCTCCGTATAATTCTCATTCAATCTTCTACTTACAACTCCAACTCTGTACTTAATATATTTATGAGTTGTAAGGTCTTGTAACCAGATCACAAACACTTATTCTTACTTTCCGAGTAAGGTCCCTTGACTGAGTTGTAAGGGTTAACTCAGCTCATTTGTCCCTAACTATAAAGGTTACCTCAGTTAGGAAGTACTTGATCGGATAAGGGAACTTTTAAGTCCAGGAAAATCTTGTAAGGAATTGTCTAAGGGAGTAATTCTGGTTGAGTCTTTCTACTGTATTTTGTGGATTCAAAATAGTGGATTTGACTTGGTGCTTGGATTAGCATCGACCGTGGTTTTCTCGCCCCAGGAGGGTTTCCACTTATTTTCTTTGTTAACACTTTTCTAATTCCAATCTAGACTCGGACTATTTTAAAGTCGGTTTGATTCTCGGACTATTTTAAAGTCGGTTTGATTTTAATCTTCTAGTCTTTGTTCAAATTTCCTCATCACACTATTCACCCCCTCTAGGGTGACTTAGTCTCTCCAAGAGCAAAACTTCATCATATTAGGTGAATCCATTTGCATTAGCCAAATAAAATCATCTCATATTAGGCGAGTCCATTTGCATTAGTTAAATAAATTCATCTCATATTAGGTGAGTCCATTTGCATTAGCCAAATAAAATCATTCCATATTAGGTAAGTTCATGAGCATTCATTCTTTGCATTTGCATTTAGTTGAAAACAAATTCATCTCGAATAAGGAAAATGCACTATCATATAGAAAACATCTTTTCTTTAAGGATTAGTCATTCATTAGATTATCATCTCAATTAAGTCACACATCATATCATCATCGCATTCTTCTTGTGTATACAAATAAAAAGCATACTTGGTTTCTTTGGGTCTCGCGCTTAAGTCCCTTCCTCCTAAAAGTGATCTTCTCTCACATGGTCCTAAACCCCATCCTTTGGGTTGTAGAATAGGGAAGTCTACGGCAATCGAGTATCATCGGAATCCGAGCTCTAAAAGATTAGAACACCTCACCAAGGAGTCTAACACGTCTTTTTTCTTTATACTCTGCAGTCCACATCGGTGCGACAAACTTCGATGCGCACTACACTTGTCACAATCTATAACTTGTCATAAGACAATACCTAGAAGGAGTTCCCTTCCTATGGATCCTAACCCAAAGCATTATCTTAATCTCGGTTTACTTAATGAGAATATAGCTAAGGTGGAAACCAGATTAGATTATCAAGAGGAACATATGTCATCTATATCGATGGATCTTAAGACTATTAGAAGGGTTATTAAGGTCGAGTAAAAGAGATGAGGAAGTTGAACATTTGAAAAGGGAAGAAGCCTTGGAAGATGAACGTCCGAGAAGGGAAATGACCTTGGTTCCGCCAACTCTGTCTACCATGTCTCCTCCAGGCAGTCCCAAACGCGAATCCTATAAACTCGAATCTAAATCTTAGCCTCGATCCCCGTATAGATCGGATAGAATGAATGTTAAGGGAGTCATCTATGTTCAGTAATCACTACTTTGATCATAAGGGATTCACTTCAATCTCTAAAGGTAAACTACCTCCTAAGTTTACCATGCTGGATATTAAATTCAAAGATTTTGAGAATCCCCATCATCACGTACGCAACTTCTTAGGAGCAATGACTCTTAAGAACATTCTTGAAGACACTTACCACATAATCTTCCCTAGATGTTCGACATTGATGTAATGAAGTGGTACAATGCGGTTGACCTACTCAAGGTTACCAAATGGACTGATTTGTGCAAGGAGTTCCTCCATCAATACTCCTATAACACCGATCTACCCATTACAGTTAGAGACTTTGAATTAATCAAGTAAAGCAAGAAGGAGAGCTTTACGGATTTCCTTATCAAATGGAGAGCAAAGGAAGCTCACATGGTTGATCGACTCTCCGAGAAAAACCAAGTCCGAATACCTTCAACCCAATTATAATCAGCACCTCAAATTTCTACCCATGATGAACTTTTTTCAACTCTTAGAGATGTTGGTTTGTTGATAGAAGAAGAGATGTCTACTGTGACCACAAAAGTCATGACTCGGTAGAGAGGTAATTATCATTCTAAAGATAAGAAAACCTCCATTACGAGCAATGTTAGCAGGGTGCGGATGTCAATGCCCTCAACAGTATACTCGACTAACCCTTTTAGTGGTACCTTAACCATCTTCACTAAACCCATTCCGAGTCACTGGGATCCGTCTATTCTTATCCGAGATGTTAACAAGATGAAACCACTTCTTAACTTACCTCTATTAGATCCAAAAGTCAAGGTCCGAGTGGGTAAGTGATGAAGTAGATGTCTACAAAACAAGAAGCAACAACGACAACAATAGTGACGATTTCTACGGCACACCACTCTTGCAAGAAGAAGACTTTTGGGAAGACACTAAAAGTCCTACAATTCAGTTCTTTACTAGATCTGGATGGCACAATGCACCTTTGGGTCCACAACAGACTCAGGAAGCCCCAAAAGAGCCTAAAGCTACAAAGGAAGAAGACCCAATCCTTAAGCAACTCCAAAAATTAAAAGCCGATATCTCAACTTGGCAATTAATATCTGCTTTGCAAACACATACACGAGGCTTTAATCGATGAACCCAACGAAGATCAAAGTCTCTCCTGAAACTAAGCCGGAGGAAGTAGTAGGATTGGTTAACAATAGGGATGGAACCATTACCTTTGATCAAAAGGATCTCCCGGAATAAGGTATTATACACAACAATGCCCTTTACTTAACTATAACTTGCATTAACAAGTTTGTTCCGCTAACCTTGGTAGATAATGGATCAGTAGTAAATGTATGGCCCGGAGAACTGCTAGAAGGTTACGAATTAGGGAGTAACAATTCTCTAAATAGACTCGTCCATCTTCGAGCTTATGATAATTCTAAAAGAACGGTCTTGGGAACAGTGACCTTGCCAATCCATATAGGGCCAGTGGAAAGGAACATCGAATTCCAAGTCCTAGATATCCTAGCTACCTTCAATTTACTTCTAGGATGCCCTTGGTTACATGATCATCGAGTAGTGCCCTCTACACTACATCGAAGGTTAAGTTGATCATCAAAGGTCAAGTTATAACTATCAACGGGGATAATCTTTGTGCTACTATCACTTCTAAAGAATCCGCAGTTGAGATCAAGCACGATGCTAATGATGAGGAACTATATAGAATCGATACTTGTTGCTACCTTAGGAAAGGATGAAGCACCTTTTAGCTTTAATCCTTATGGCAACCCTAGTGTTCATTCGATGCTTAGGAAGAAGGGGTATTTTTCAGTGTCGTACTGCGAGCCAAAGGGCATACCGCCCTACTTTTCCGTCCCTTGAACCCACTAATAATTACAACTTTGGACTAAGTCTGTCAACCTACTGGTAAGGAAATAGCTCAAGCCAAGTGGGAAATTCAAGCAAAGAGGACTACACCGCACACAGATCCGCTCTATTAAGCCCTTTCCCTATACTTTGAATGGGCGGTTTCTAAGAGAAGGAGACAACTTCTCTTAGTATGGTTTTCCTGAGCCCTACTATATCAAGGAAAAAGGCATCCTAGTACTTAGTCCGGAGATTTTTAATGACTGCTATATTCTGAAAAAGAAGCACCTTACCTCCTTCAAGAGGGACAGTCCATATCAGATTGGACCAATCTCGCCGGACATAATCTTTACGGTCTCCTATTTAGAGAAGAAGGTAACCTAGAAGGGAATTCAATGTGGTACTATTACGAGCTATGTCGCACCCGCAGTTCGATCCATCCAGGTTCATTAATGATGTTGATATTGAAGGGTCCAAGCATGTTACTTGGATTGACATCGAGAAGGGCCAGGAATTTGCTCTGTCAATCTAGGAGCGCATCCTCTTTCCGAGTCTAGTGCTAGGGCTCATACTTCTTCTTCTATTGTTCCTAATTCTTTTCCTAATTCTGTAATTTCTAATCCTATTTTTGAGTTTGACGTACTTGTTGCTTCATTCAACAAAGTGAACCTTTCCGCTTACTCCTTGCCTCTTCTTGGTCTTAATTGTCTTGCCTCTAATGATGAACAAGAAATTCCTCAAGAACTAATAAAAGCTATGGAAGATCATAAAAATCACTCACCAATAATAGAGGAAACAATAACAATTAATCTGGGGTCAGTTGATCAACCCCAAGAAGTTAAGATTGGGAAAACCTTGGATCCGGAAGAGCAGAACAAATTTACTTCGCTCCTTACAAAATTCATAGTTGTCTTTGCATGGTCCTACAAAGACATGTCGGTATAGATCCGAGTATAGCAGAACACAAAATTTCGCTTCATGAAGATGCTAAGCCGGTTAAGCGAAATTGAGGAGGATAAAACCGAAATGGGCTTTGAAGATTAAGGAAGAGCTTCGAAACAGTTAGAAGCTGAGTTCATTAAGGTGGTTCACTACCCTCGGTGGGTAGAAAATATAGTTCCGGCCCGAAGAAAGATGGCAGGGTTCGTATGTGCGTCGACTTCGGGGATTTAAATAAGGCTAATCCTAAAGATGATTTTCAATTGCTTCATATTGATCTCCCGGTAGATAATACAGACAGGTCATGCTTTGCTCTCATTCATGAACGATTATGCCGAGTATAATCGGTGAAGATGGCTGAAGAAGATATGGAGCGAGATGACCATCATCACTCAATGGGGGACTTACTGTTACGTGGTGATGCTATTTGGGCTCAAGAATGTCGGTGCAATGTATCGGAGGACACCAACAACTCTATTGCATGATATGATCATAAAGAAGCTGAAGTTTACGTAGATGATATAATCATAAAATCCAAAGATAGGGTAGGGCACCTACCTAGCTTGAGAAAATTCTTCCATAGACTCGGGAAGTACAACATGCGCCTTAATCCTCAAAAGTGTGCCTTTGGAGTGACCTCGGGTAAACTGCTAGGCTATGTTGTCGGTCTTAGAGGAATTGAAGTTGATCCATCCAAGATCAAAGCCATTCAGGAGATCCCTCCACCAAGCACGAAAAAGAGATAAGGGGTTTCCTAGGACGTTTACATTACATCGGTCATTTTATATCAAAACAAACTATGGTCCGTGAACTTACTTTCAAGAAATTAAAGAAAGGATGTGAACCCATTTAGGATACCAAGTGACAACAAGCATTTGAAAAGGTTAAGGAATACCTAGCTAATCCTCCAAGTGTTAGTTCCACCCCAATCATACTCCTTTATCTCACCACAATGGAAATAGCTACGGGTGCCATGTTAGATCAATAAGACAGGAAAGAAGAATGCGCGATCTACTATCTAAGTAAGAAGTTCCTGGATTGTGAGACTAGATACACGTTATTAGAGTAGGCATCATTGGCATTAGTCTCGGCTACCAAGAAGCTTAGGCACTACATGTTAGCCCACACGAGTACATGTGGTGGCACCTATGGATCCTATTAAGTACATACTTGAGCAACCAACTATCGGCAGTAAGATAGCGCGATGAACTGTCATGCTATCGAATTCGAACTTAAGTTCGTTCCTCAAAAGCGATCAAAGGAAGGATAGTATCGGAATTCTTAGCTGATCTACCTATGCCTAAATCACAACCCGAACACCTTGACTTTCCAAATGAAGACATTTTGTAAGTAGAGGTGGACGTTTGGACAATGTACTTCGATGGCGCTTCCAATCGAAGGGCTTTGGAGTGGGAATTCTTTTAGTCTCACCGGAAGGAGCACATACTCTCATTTCAGTCAAACTAGACTTTGAAGTTACCAATAACGTCGTAGAGTACGAAGCTTGCATCACGTAACTTGAAGCTGCTATAGAGATTGGGGTCAAGAATATCGGGGTTTTCGGTGACTCCGGTTTGATCATCAACCAGATTTCGCAAAGGTGAAAGTTACGTAGTGAAGCCTTGGCACTCTACCAAGCGTACTCGATAGAATTATCAAAGCACTTTAAGAACATCTCTTTCACTTACCTTCCTAGGGATGATAATCAATTTGCGGATGCACTAGCTAAGTTAGCATCCATGATCAATATCTCGATTGGCATTTATTCAATGCCCGTTCACATTGAGTGGCGGAGTCATCCTGAACACATCTATACATTAGAAGTGTCTAATACCGACCATACCAGTTGGTATCATGATAATTATCGATGTCCGGATAAGCAAGAGTATCCCTTGGACTCCACACCTAGAGCCCAATGAGCCATCGGGATGTTGGCCACCTAATTCTTCATCAACCAGGGAAACTATTCAAGAAAACCAATTTTGGGATTAGCTTACTTTATGTCAATCAACATGGAGCAAAGTACATCATGGAGGAGGTTCGTGGTGGGGAGTGTGGACCTCATATGAACGGTAGGATGTTGGTCCAAAAGGTTCGGAGACTTAGTTATTACTGGTCAACCATGACATCGATCGTTATGATTTTGTTAGAAGGTGCCATAAATGTCGGTGTATGCAAATTTACAACACTAAACACCATCATTTCTCACAATGTTAGCTTCACCTCGGCCATTTTCGGTTTGGGGTATAGATATTATTGGCAAGGTGACCCCTAAAGGAATAGGCGGTTATGAATTTGTGTTAGTTACAATCGACTACTTTACAAAATGGGTAGAGGCAGACTTCTTATACAACTTTGACGTCGAAACAAGTAGCCAAGTTCATTACCCAAAATATCATCCGTCGTTATGGGGTTCTCCACGAGCTAATAAGTGATCATGGTAGCCATTTTAAGAAGGAAGTAGCAGATTTGTTGGATAAGTACAAAATCTAACATTGTAAATCTTCCCTTTCTCGCCTTCAAACCAATGGAGCGATTAAGGCCGCTAATAAGAATATTGGTAAAATAGTGGAGAAAATGGCGAGTTACCTATAAGGATTGGCTCGACCAAATTGCCTTTTGCCTTGTGGGGTTATAGAACTATTATTAGAGCCTCTACGGGAGCAACACCTTACTCTCTAGTTTATGGCATCGAAGTAGTCTTTCCAATTGAGATTGTCATTCCCTCATTAAGGATAATTACCGAGAGCCAAATTCCGAAGTAGAATGGGCCAAAGCACCATGAGGAGTTAATATTATTGGATGAAATGCGCCTCAATGCCTTACATAATGTCCAAATGTACCAGGCTCGCATATCTAGGGCATTTAATAAGAAAGTTAAGCCTTAAAATCTGCAAATTAGGGATTTGGTCCTTAAGGAGATAAGAGCACCAATTCAGGACCCACGAGGAAAATTTAAGCCCAATTGGCAAGGCCCGTTGATACTTAGTCGGATCTTACTCGGCGGTGCAGTCAAATTAACTGATTTGGATGGAGAAGAGATTTTCCAAGTACACCAACTTAGATCAATTAAAGAATTACTATGTCTAGCATGCCCCTAGGCAAGAGGCGAGCCCAGCCCAGCCAATCTAGGCCATGGCGAGTGCCAGCCACCACGAGGATAACGGTGGGATGGCCGGGCTAAGGTTTTCCCTTTGATTCTGGCATTCATCTTCAAAGTGTATTATTTGGTTCCCTTATTTATTTACTGAATGATCCAATTAGGCAGTCCATCGTTGTCTTTTATTTATCTTAAGGATGGTCCAATTAGGCGGTCCAATTTATCCATTCTTGTTCTTACCTCTAAGTGAGCGATAAAAATATAAAAGTATAGCCTAATACTTACTTTTATTTAATAAAAGGTTGTAACGCCCCCAATACGTAACCACATAAATAAGAATTAACAGCGGAAGACTTGTAAATTGGGAGACGTTACGCCGTTTCGGAATGAAAACAAGGCAATGTCATTTAAGCAAATTAATTATTCAAACAATTTATGTAACAATCCAATCCAAATTTTCTTCACGGAAAATGAAATCTTCAAAATCTCGAGGATCACTCGAAGGAATCATGAGCCAAGAGACCAAGGGAGGGACTAACATGTATGGGGTCAAGACGAACAGTCGGACATCACTTCTCCCGACCAGCTTTATCTTTTTCTTCCTCTTTAAACTTTAGGTGTAATTGTGAATAGTCCGCCATGCGATCTACTTTCTAAAAATTTAAAACACAAAATAATAGACGTGTGAGCTAGAAGCTCGATACGTTACCGTTATAAAATAAAATTATAATTTAAGTGCTCTTAAATCATTTTTCTTGAATACTCGGCTTGTAAACTTGTCAATTGCCGATTAGCTTTTCTAATTTAGACAAACTTAGGACCCGTACTCGTGAAACAATTAATTATAGACTCCGACTCCTAGGTTCATCAAACCCTAAGGCAGTCGATCGTGAACAATTGAACGATTAACGATTCTCGTGAACAATTGAACGATTAACGATTCTGTGAGACCATCATATATGTAATCGTGATCTGTATAAACAATTCATTTATTTATCTTGATCGATCAGGGTGGGCCCTCGTGAACTGTAATCGTGATCGTGAATCATGAATCGTGAACTACAACTATGGCTGTAAACTATAATTGTGAATCGTGAACTGTAAACTTTAACTATGAACCGTAATCGTAAACTCGTAATCGTGAACCGTAGTTGTGATTGTAAACTATAACCGTGATAAATCTCCTGTAAGCTGTGAATCGTGATCGTGAAATGGGTCCAAATTATTTGTGTTATTAGAACAGTAATCTCGAGTTATAAAGATGAACACTTTGAAAAAGGTACAAGCAATAACGTACCTCAACGTGCCAAACACTTCAATGACTCGATTGTTTCTACAACACAATTTTAATTTGATTTCTGTTTCCAAAACGAATCTAATTTTGTAGGTTACTAGTCCTTTAACCATATTTATAAGCATTTACGATCACCAAACTTTTACTTTTCGCGTACCTATCCATATTGTTTCCTTTTGATCTCGATATTCATACATTTCCCGAAATAAGCTATTGACGATATAGTTTGAATTTGTATATAACGATCGATGAGTTTAATTCCCCACTCTTGTAATAAAACTCAAGTTTGATCTTTTGATTCTATCACCTTTAGTATGTGCTTAATGTAGCCTAACCTTAATTATACCACTCATTTCATCTAATATGCCCAGATGTCCTCTTATCTCGTAAACCAGCTTATACTTCCTATAAAGGTGTCGGTTTGATTTTTCAAATTTTTTTAGAAATTTTGGCGAGTTCCGTTTGAAACATGGCCTAACCATTAAGCTAAATGCTTTAAAAACCTGCATAAAATCCACAATAAAACTCAACGAGCCACATGCTCGGAGTACACAACTCAACGGTCACACGCCGGAGTATATTTACAACCACAAAAACCAAGTTTCACACCAGTATATAAACCAACTTACAATCTCGTCAAGATTCTCATTTTCTTGTGCTCATGAACTTTTCGATTTTTGATCACGACATATATATTGCTAAGGCTCCGGTTAAGCAATTTAATTGTAGAAATCCCGATTATCGGGAAATGGCTCCATACGATTAATTCCTTTATGAGTACTACCAATAATCGCTTAATGATTTAACACGTCGTAGACAAGATAGTGAAACTCATTAATATTTCAACATGTTAACATTTAAATATTTTGAAAAGTGTAGACAAGTAACATACCTAAGGTGTTGTTCGTTTTTTCTTTAAATATCGTTTTTCATTCTTTTCTTCGAACATGTCGTTTCGTCGCTTTCTGTTTTCGTAAAGTAATTTGATTCAACATTCTACATTCTAAACTTCTTTCCAATCCAAAACTTACTTTAAATAGTATCATGAGCCTTCTTTAGAATTGTTGCACACTTAATTATTCACATCTCTTTATAATACAAGCACCTACCGACTTATCTTCCACTCTATAACAACTTACCTCAACAAAATCTTCAATAAGTTCAACAAACCCCTAATTTCATAGCCACTTACATTCTCCTTCATATCTCATTCCCAAAGTTAACATAACCTCCAATTTTTAGTTAATTCATACCAATGAGTACTCCTCCATACTCCATCAAATTTTCACATTTCAAATTCATTCACTCTTGCTTGACTAAACCAATATTCAATCACATTAATTTGCTCAAGTTTAGCACATATACACACATAAATTCAATCTTCCATTAATCTCTAATTACACACTCTTGAAGGCAACTCACCACATTATATATATATATGCTCTTATTTCAATCATCCTCAATATCTTTCTTCCACAACCAAATAACTCATTCATACTCATATAGAAGTTGAACAAGGAAATTTATAATTATAACTAAACCCAAATTAATTTCCAATTCCATATCAACATATAATAAATCCTAAATCCAATTTTTTTTAATTTCTCCCAATATTCTTCCAATTCCACCATAAATTAATTCAATCCTCACATTTACTCGCCTAACTATCTAATTACAACATAAATTTAAGATAGAATTTACTTAGAATTGAGGATTAGAGATATACCTCAAAATGGGTTAGAGGTGAAGTTGAGTGATAGTGGTTCACTGGTGGAGATTCGATGTCCGGGCGGCGATGACGAACGTTGGTCGGCGGCCGAGGAACGACGGCACGCCAGCGGGTGGCACAACCGAGCAGCAGCAAGGGGCGGTTTTGCCCTGTTGGCGCGAGACAGGGGAGGAGGGAGAAGAACATTGGTGGGGGAGCGAAAGGGGCCGATGATGGCTAGCCGGTGGTGGCAAAACCGGCGGCGAGTGGGGGTGAGGAAAAGGGGTGAGAGAGGGATGGAAATGAATGATGTAGCTGTGTTTTTAAACCCCTCCTTCTTTCACCGATATCCCGAGCCTTCCACCATCTTCTCCCTTTTTTTAAAAAATTTATTTGTGTTATAATAATTTGTGTATATATATATATATATATATATATATATGTATACATTTTATTTTATTTCTTTTTACTTATTAATTTAATTTATTCAAATTCGGAATGAAATTATTCGAACGTATATACATTTCGTAGTACAAATGTAAATTTGTACGAATTACCCATTATTATTTGCGATTATCAAATTTGTTCGCATCTTTTTTCAATTTCATAGTCTGCGCATCTAACTGCTCTTAAACAATATTAAAACGATAACATGCAAATTTAAAATAATTAATTACGATTAAGTTTCAGGGTGTTACAAAGGTAAACCTCCTACTTACCTAAATACATAACTAATAAAGGGAAATAAATATTTACAAGCACACTACTTGTAAAATACTAGTAACACTGTTCTAAAAAGGCAAAACTAAACCTCCCTTTCCTTTATTCTATCCTAACTTCTACCCTAAGAGTCCGAGCCCTAGTCTATCTTTACTTTCTTTCCTTTAGGGTCACTAGACTCGCCTTCTTCATCCCGGTGCATTCCTTCAGTTCTTGAATTCGACGGGCTCTCCATTCTTCAGCTTCTTTGGCTTCAATTTCTCTTCGACGGGTGCGTTCAGCCATCCGAGGGTTTATTTCGCGAATTTGGATAGTGGCAACAAGTAGGGACGGTTTCTTCGAGATCCATCTCTTTGAGTCTCGGTGCCTTCCGCCATTGGGGGTCTACTTTTATTATCCACTCTAGATAATAGGAAGAAACATAGGTGTTGGGAATGCCTTCAGGTGTCAACAAGTCTACAGGTGTTAACAACTTCGGCAAACTCCTCCATTATTCGGGCCACGACTTAATCCGTTTAGGGTTACCATGCCCTTTGAACAAGTCAAAGGTAGCTAGCCGGACACACTCCAATAAGGGTATTATTTGCTCTCTTCCCATCTGCTCACCACGCGGCTTGGGAAGTAATACGTGATGTTTTCTAAGCCTAGTAGACATACGAGTGGGTGTTGCGAGGTATGTGTTTTGAATCGGGACACCTTCCGAGTGCTTAACATACCAAAGAAGATTGTTACTCGTGGTTCTTAAGGTATTCCTCCTACTAGGAAGTCGGGTGATCGAGCTACCACCGCATTTCCCTTTCACCGGCGTAAGTGAGTCGCTAAGTACATATTAACTCCTGGAGGAGCCGGAATCGGCTTTAGGTGCTCCATTAACCGGATCTACACATCACAAAAGCAAAATCAAATATTAGTGTCCCGCACAGTCAAGCTCTAATCTTTTAAACCCAATAGGAGCAAAATCAAATAAAAATAAAAACAACGACAACTGGACAAAACAAAATTTAGAGTTTTTAGGCATGAACTGGAGGCATCTCAGCCTCGAAGGCGCCGGACAACCGCCTTATGGTCGGTGTCGCCGATCGTGGCACGTTGTTTTCTTTCATTTGTCGTTTTGTGCTTACCTCGCAATAATAGGGGCTCCCACGAAGTTTTCCTCGGAATTTGCTTCAACTCGATCTAAATCGATGGTTATTTCAACAACTATTAAAGGAGTTAGGGAACAATAATCCTCTAACTATTCTACTAGACTCAGTAAGGTCGCTGGTGCCAAATCCTCATGGCCTCCTACCAGCGAGAACATGCCTACCAAACAGGTGATAATAGCTCGCTGCCTAAGGATGATAATAGATTCAACATAGGCAAATATGTTTCAGTAATGTTTCATTAGATTAGTCGGACTTACTCAATTCCCGATAAGAATCCACCCTAGATTCTTATTGCTCGGTTTTAGCAAGTATTTATATTTCTCATGATGATTTTCCGAGGATTTGGGTATAACTAGTTTTGTTCGCCTAAAACCGCCTAATATGGCATCAAATTCTTCGAGCAAGGGTCACGGTTCCATCTCCAAACCTAAAGACGTAGTGGTGAGGATCCTAATAAGCCACACACGGCTCTCAAGAAAGTCTAATAGACCTTCATGAAGACTCAAACTCGAAACTATATCATTCCGAGTACTACGAGAGACTCAGGTACAAGCCTCTTCCCTCCTATGTTTTGATTACAAGTCATTCCGAGTGTTATAGAAACTATTGCATATGTTTTCATTCGATTCGATCGACTCGTAAAACACATTCTTGTCTATCTTCTCACATTGATGTTTCGAGTCACTCGGACATCACTCGATTTATCACATGTTTAAATAATCTCTCTAACACTTCTTATCCGAGTTATGACTACATATTCTAAAGTAAAGTGAATTACGGTGATAATTCATCTTTCTAAGTCGAGCATGATTGTTTAAGAATTATATGTCTAGATCAAGTACTTATACTCGATGTCTTCACTCTTATAACTTGATCTTTCTTAAGACTCGACTCTGAAGGAATTTGAGTATAATGAATATTGGACTCGGAAAATTCCACTCTTCTCGGCCTAAGATAATTATGCACTTAATTATTTTAATTAAATTATTATCTATGCCTAATCTTGGACCAAAGTATTTTATACTTTGAGAACCAAAATAGTTTACTTTTGTAGGTTATCTAAACGAGGTTGTCTCATTTTTTAGTTATAAAAGTAACCGACTTCAAGTCGTCAATCACCAGCAGACAAGGCTTTTCTACTTCGAACAAGGCTCAAATGCTCGTGTCGTGGTTGTTTGTTCCCAAAATTGGAAAATTTCAATGCTAAGCTCAACGGTGGTTTCCGCTCTACTTTTCAAACAATGCCAGTTGATTAGAGCACCGTTAGGAGTCAAGAGCCATTGCACAACGTTCATATCTCAACGGATCTTTTCCGAGTGACTCGGAAGAACCATTACAATGGTCACAAAGGACTTCGTTTAGAAACTAGCCACAACGGCTAATCCGCTTGGTCATCTATAAATAGAAGCCAACTCTCAAGACTTGAAGATTGTTGAAATTATTGCTGAAAATATTAATTAAGCAAAAGTCATTGTATTCATATTCAATCTTCTTTTTACAACTCCCAACTTGTAATTCATACTTTTCCGAGTTGTAAAGTCTTGTAATCAGTCACATACTCTTTCTTACTTTCCGAGTAAGGTGAATTGACAGAGCTATAAGGGTTACCTCAGCTCGCTTGTCCCTAACTCGTAAAGGTTACCTCATTTAGGAAGTACTAGATCGGATAAGGGAATTTTTGAGTCTAGGAAAACTCTGTAAGGAATTATTTAAGGGAGCAATTCTGGTTGAATCGATCTGCTGTATTTTATGGATTCAAAATAGTGGATTTAACTTAGTGCTTAGACTAGCATTGTCCGTGGTTTTCTGCCCCGGGAGGGTTTCCACGTATTTTTGAGTTTACACTTTTCCGAGTAGAATCTAGACTCGGATTGTCTTGATTATTCTTTTCAAGCTTAAATCTTCCAAGTTTGTTAAAATTTCCTCATCACCCTATTCACCCCTCTCTCTAGGGTGACTAAGACTCTCCAAGAGCAAACCTTCACTTCACATAGCACATGCTGAAAAGGACATTCAGTCCATAATTGGTTAACCCGGATCTATTCATATTACTCATCTCCTACATCCATCATGTTAACTCAATTATAAAGTTCATGGTTTTATGGGGTACAAGTATGCTCTTAGTTTGGTTCGCTGAAGGCTTTTGTGTTTGTTTCTTTTTAGCACCACAAGTGGATCCTATTTATAGAGTTTTTCTAGAGTTCTTAGAGTCCCACTACAACTCCATCACCGAGCAATCACAAATGCCCTAGGATTTACAGGTGGAGGGCGCCGACCACAACACTCGTCGAGCTCGTTTCGTGGTTTTCTTCGGCCCGAGCAATCCTCGGACCATTTTATCTCCTCGCCTCAGCCCATGGTGCTTACCGTGTTATTATTTTGGACCATGCACTTGAGATTTTCCATTTTGCTTTTTATTATTTTCTTTTAGGGGGAATGGGGGCTAGCGCAATTTTTTTTCCAATTTGTCCGTCTAATGTTTCCTAAGTTTTGTACATCATACTAAATAAAAGAATGCATTTTTTACACTCTAGTCTTGCATCTCATCCCGTTGCATAAGAGTCCTCATTACAAAGCAAATATTACTTAATAAACAAACACCCTACAAGGGACCCATTAATCAGCAAGTGACGTAAGCGGTAAGGAGTCTTCTAAGCTTCATCGTTAGAGTCATCATCGAGATGTAGTTCTCGGAATCATCCAAGCGGGATGTGAGGAACCGACCACGTTCATCGCCTTAATAAGAACTACCTCCATGGTCCCAAGATTGAGAAGTTTCATGGGACAACCCGTTATAAGAAAACCGAGGAAAATAAAGAGGATTTCCGTGACGCACGAAGGCCTACAAGGGTAGGATGTTTAAGCTCTCACCGGAATAACTAGGTCCCGCTTCGTAAGTATTAGGCCCGGAAGTCCTAGGTCCCGCCTCGAAGCATTCCTATAATGCGCATGCCCCGAAGAACGCTCGTAAAGAACCTTGTCTAGCATTACTACTAGAAGGTGTTTGTTGATCGGAGGCATGAAATTTTGTCTTGGGTACACCGAGAAGACTGCCGGAGGGAGGTGCTCTAGGTTGGCGCCTCTATAAGATCAAAAGAGCGATTAGCAAATCACTAAAAGCTCAATAAAATTAGCACTTCACTAATCAAGAAATTACTCGGAAAGGAGGAAATGATCACCCGGTAAGGAAGTTTTGGATTCCCGGAGAGCCGATTGAAATCCGATGGACATGGCTCTAGATTCCTCCCCGTTATACTGCAAGTTTTATTCTATGGTGTTAGTTGAAAATACTTTTAGCATGCAACTAAAAGAGAAGAGCATAAAACTTTTACCCTCGCCAATTCCTAGGGAAGGGATGCCTAACACATTCCTGTTCTCGGATTTCGAGAATTCTTACAAAGCAAGGAAGTTCTCCGAGAAGAGTAACATCCACATCAAGACTCGGGATATGAATGTCCGCAGGAGTGAGCTGCCAAAAGATGAAGATTAATTTCCGCACAAGAAATTCAAGTTATAAGGAGAGAGTAAACAACTCACTAATTGGGTCATGATTCGTGTCGCATGATGGGCATAAGATGTGTTTGAGTTTAAAAATAAGGTAAACGGATACCCCACCATAGCAACTGCTTGCTTATTTGGATGAAGGGAACGAAAATAGAACATGGTCGGAGGTGGATCGACCGGAACAAACAGAGGCCACGTGTTGACCGGAATTTGAGGAGTGACCCTCTCTCCAAGATACTAACAAAATCCAAAAGGACCTTCAAACAAGATCCTTCTTTCACTCAATTCTCGTGACTCGAGAAACTCTTTTCGTACTTTTCAAAGAAGTCGTCAACGACCTCAGTGAAAGGAATTGGGTTGCTGTTCAAGAAGAGAGAGGAGACCTTAAACAAGCGATGGAGAAGGGAAGTGTTTATACGAACAGTTATATTTTGAACTCCGGAGGTTAGAACACCTTCGGAGGTTGTAAGATGAGTGTAAAACTCGGATACGAGTTCGGGATATATGAACTCGCTGAAACAAAGAAAATGATAAACACCGGTTGTTTGGATGTATGGCAACCACGAAAATTTTGTGGTTGGAAAGAACTTATCATCCAGCACAAGATGCTCGGGTGACACGAGGTTTTGAGTTGGAGGAGCCTTCTTGGCTTTTTGTGCGAGGCTTCTTTGAGGAAGAGCCAAGAAAGTCAGGGTGAGAACCTCTTTTCGGCATTTTGGAAGAGAAAAGAGATAGAAGTGAATCGTAATAGGTCGAAGAGAGTGAAAGAGAAAAGAGTAGAAGAAAGAGTTGAGAGCAGATCGAGCTTACTTGAGATGAGCTTCACGAAGCTTGAAAATGTCCGAAGTCACCGTAGACGTAGAGAGCTTGTGCGCGAAGTTTTGATTTCGAGAGAGAGAGAGAGTAAGTGAAATGTAAAGTAGCGAGATGAAGGAGAATAAGTGCTATTTATAAGAAAAT
Source organism: Talinum fruticosum (assembly GCA_021018815.1). Lineage (NCBI taxonomy): Eukaryota > Viridiplantae > Streptophyta > Magnoliopsida > Caryophyllales > Talinaceae > Talinum > Talinum fruticosum. The sequence goes on from JAITYX010000028.1 coordinate 5,362,579, forward strand.
AATCGTCCTTCAATATCCGTTTCGACTCAGCCTCTTTCATCGGTCACCTCGGACCGGTGTGACGGTTCTCTTCTCAACGGTTAGAATTCTAGCGGTTTGTCTTGCAACGGCTAGTTGTCCGATCACAGCGCGCGAGAGAGAAAAAGATTTTGAAAATAAATTTTGAAATTCTCCATTTATCTAGAGATGACTTCAGAGATTTGATGTCCATTTTTCTCAAACGACCGAGTCCGACTCGGATAAGTTTCGAATGACTCAAAAGCTAGAAATAAATAATAACTATCAGCTCAGTATCACTAAATAAATTGAATACATGGTTATTAACAATTTGAACGCACATAACACATAATCATGTAATGGGATTTTCCCAAAGAAAGCACATAATTATGCATTTAACATTCCAAGTTCATTCCTAATAAAACAAAACCGATCTTCACTAAGAGGCTTAGTAAAAATATTAGCTAATTGAAGATTAGTAGGAATGAATTCAAGTTGAATATCACCTTTCTCGTAATGGTCTCTCAAAAATGATACTCGACCTCAATGTGTTTTGTTTTTGAGTGCCGAACGGGATTTTTGGTGATGCTAATTGCACTTTGATTATCACACTTGATTAGAACCGATTTGAAAGAAAGTCCAAGATCTCTCAAGTGTTGCTTTATCCATAAACTATGAGCACAAGCATGCTCCGACTGCAATATACTCAGCTTCAGCAGCTAATAGAGCTATTGAGTTTTGCTTCTTTGAGTGCCAGGATATTAAGGATTGACCCAGAAATTGGCACGCTCCTGAAGTACTCTTTCTATCAACTTTGTATCCAGCGTAATTAGCATCTAAGTATCCAAGTGAGAGTCGGTTCCGAGTCTCCGGAGTACCATAGACCTAAATTCCGAGTCCCCGCAAGATATCTCGAATATTCTCTTAACCGTAGTGAAATGTGATTCTTTTGGATTAGCTTAGAATCTTGCGCATAGACAGACACTACTAAACATTATATCCGGCCTCACTGGAAGTAAGATATAACAAAGATCTAATCATACCTCGATAGAGCGTCCGATCTATTACTTTACCTTTTTGTCCGAGTCCAGCTTTATGCTACTCGCTCATAGGTGTTGCCGCATGCTTCGCATCTTGAAGTTTATGCTTTTTCAGCAGCTCCTTGGTGTACTTTGATTGATGGACATAGATTCCATTTTTGTCTTGCTTGATTTGTAGGCCAAGGAAGAAGTTGAGTTCTCCCATCATACTCATTTGAAATTCCATTCTCTTAAACTTAGAAAAATCTTAACACAAAATTTCATTAGTAGCTCCAAAAATTATGTCATCAACATATATCCGAGCGATAAGGAAGTCTTTCCCCTTGGTTTTTATAAAGAGAGTCTTGTCGATCCGACCTCTTCTAAAATCATTTTGAACCAAGAAATTGCTCAGTCTTTCATACCAAGCTCTAGGAGCTTGTTTAAGACCATAAAGAGCTTTTTGAAGTTTGAAAACATGATTTGGAAATTCCGAGTTTTCAAATCTAGGGGCTGCTCAACATAGACTTCTTCTTCGATAAAACCATTAAGAAATGCGCACTTAACATCCATTTGATATAACTTGATATTCATGCTAGATGCAAATGCTAACGAGATTCTAATGGCTTCAATTCGGCAACAGTGCAAAGGTTTCCCCACAATCAATCCCTTCTTCCCGATTGTATCCTTGAGCCACGAGTATAGCCTAGTTTCGACTACCAATCCACCTTCATCGAGTTTGTTCTTGAAAACCTATTTGGTTCCTATGACTGGGTGGTCGAAGGTCGTTTGGTCGAGTCCAAACTTGGTTTCTTTCGAATTGATTGAGTTTCTCTTGCATGGCCTCGTACCCATTCAGGTTTATTAAGGGCCTCTAGTGCATTTTTAGGTTTAGTTAATGAAATGAATGCAGTGAATGCACATAAATTCCGATGAGAGAAACGAGTTCTTACCCCACTCGTTGATATCGGATAATATGTTTTCTAGTGGATGACTAGAAGCATACTTGAATGCTTTACTCGTTCTCCGATTCACCGGATCCGTAGGCTGAATTGATTGATCTTCGGAGGTTTGTTCCTAGTGAGCTTGTTCAACATTCTCGTGCTTGTTCTTGAGTTGTCTCATTCCGAGTCACTTCGTTCCGAGTGTCTTCATTCCGAGTGTCATGGATTTGATTCTTGATGGACTCATTTTCATCTCGATCATCATCTCTACCGAGCTTTAAGTCCGAGAATGATGATTCACTTGGCTTTTCCTGTTCAATCTCATCAAACACAACGTTGATGCTTTCTTCCACTTTGTTAGTTTTCTTATTGAAAATGCGATACGCTTTACTATGAGATGAGTAACCCGGAAAAATACCTTCATCTCGACCGAGCATCAAACTTGGTTAGGTGATCCTTACCATTGTTGTGAACAAAACACTTACATCCAAAGCGTTTGAAGTATGAGATATTAGGTTTCTTCCCTTTGTAGAGCTCGTACGGTGCTTTCTTCAGGATGGGTCCGATGAGGCATCTGTTCAAGGTGTAGTTTCGTCGTATTTATCGCCTCGACCCGTAAATAGTAGGGTAGATTATGTTCAATCATTATTGTCCTAGCTATTTCTTCTAGAGCTCTGTTCTTTCTCTCCACTACTCCATTTTGTTGAGGAGTTCTTGGTGCTGAGAAGTTGTGGGAGATGTCATTTTTGTCACAAAACTCGTGAATTCCGAGTAGTCGAACTCCCTTCCATGGTCAGGCTCAATTCTCTAGATCCGAGTCCGAGACTCAACTTGGATTTTTCTGCAGAGCTTGCTCGAACTCTTTGAATGCTTCCTTTTTGTGCTTAAGAAAACATACCCAGGTAAATCGTGAGTAATCATCAGCAATAACAAGTACATATAATTTACCTCCAATACTCTTAACAGGGGTTTCACCACATAAGTCCATATGTAGCATTTCAAGCACTATGGATGTGGAAACTGTCTTCAAAGATTTGAAAAATGATCTCGACTTGTTTCCATTTTGTGCAAGCTTCACAAATTTTATCTTTCTTAAAAGCACAATTAGGCAATCCTTTGACTAAACCATGAGATGCCAATTTCTTAATAGTATGTATGCTAACATGACCTAATCTACGATGCCATGTCCAAGAGTCATCATGAAGTGATGCTTTTAGACAAGATAAATTCCGACTCGGGTGAGAAAGAGGATTAATGTAAGTGTTACCCGATCTCCTACCGCGAGAGCTTGATCTCGTTTGGTAGTATCATCGGAGATATAACAGTTGGTCCGAGTGAATCTTACCTCTTGACCTTTATCACACAATTGAGAGATGCTAAGCAGGTTGTACTTTAACCCTTTGACAAGGTATACTGGGCCGACCAGATTACTTCCTTTTCCAATTTTGCCTATCTCAATTATCTTACCTTTGCTGTCATCTCTAAATGTGACTTTTCTTCCTTTGTACTCTTCTAAATCGAAAAGAGTCCCGAATCTCCCGACATGTGGCGTGAGCATCCACCGTCAAGATACCAATGCCCTTTTGATCTTTCTCGAGTGGCTCGCAAAATGAAACAAACTAACCCTTCTCACTTCCTCTAACGAACCCAAGTAACACCCTTTACCGTGGTCCTTTTATGAGGAAGAAGGTTTTTCGGAATCCGCATTTGAATGACCTTGGGTTTGGTCCGATTCCGAGTCTTCCATTTAGAGAACCGAGTTTGTGTCTCTTTTTTCGAAAATCTTTTCTCTTATGAACCGAGTGGAGATGATTTTCTCCTCGTAAGCTGGTCCAGGCTCGGTCCTCCTTTTATTTTTGTGAATAAGGCCATGCTCAGCCTTCCCGAACTTTACAGCTTCTGGAATCCTTTTTGAAAAGCTCCGAGTAGAAATTAGATTCCTCCTCTTTGTTAAAACCAAGACCTTTTTTTCGAAGGAGACACATTGAGATCCTAAGAGCATATCAAGGTTTTTCTCGACCTTGAGTAAACTTTAAAACAAGATCTTGAGACTCATTGAGCTTTTGCTTTAGTTGCTCATTTTCTTTTTTGAGTATCTCGGACTCAGCCTCATTGGATTGAGCACTAGTCTTGAGTTCTCTAAGTGTAAGTCTCAGCTTTTCCAACTCATTTTTTAAAGAAATGCTCTCGTAAGAAATTGACTAAAGTTGTTCTTTAAAATGAGAAGAGTCGAATTGGACTTCTCCTCCAAAGTGAAAATATACTTGGCTAAATCAACTTTGGAAAATTTGAGAAAGTATTCAATTACATCTTGAGGATTTGTTTCCTCATTGTCCGATTGATCTCGTGTCTAAGTCGGAAAGTGCCTTCGGACACTTTGAGTCATCTCGAGTCCTCGTCATCTTCCGATGAGTCCTCGTCACTCTATGTGGCCATCATAGCCTTTTTCTTTCTTTTGTCCCTTTTTCTCTTGGGACAATCCTTGACTACGTGTTCCTTGATGCCATATTCAAAACATCCACAGTTCTTAGTCAAAGATAACTTTGAAGAGGAAGAGTATTTACCTTTTCTATCCTTCTTGTCTTTCTTATAGAACTTTTCTTTTGGCTTCTTATCCCATCTCTTGTGCTTCATCATTCTCTTGAAGCCTCTAGCGATGAGTGCCATGGGATCCTCTTCCGAGTCGAAGAACTCGGATCTGCTTCTCTAGTTTCGAGTCTTTCAGCGCAATATTCTTTTTGGTGCCGACCTCTCGCATCCTCCTCTTCCAGGTGGATCTCATGGGTGAGAAGCTTCCCAATGAGTTCGTCTGGCTTTAGTACGAGACAAGTTCTCGAGCCTCTTCGATAGCTGTCACTTTAGGACCCTATCTTTTCTTAGGTAGGCTTCGAGTATCTTTCTGCACATTTCCTCGTGGGAAATATTTTTACCCAGAGATTTGAGATTGTTGGTAATCTTAGTAAAGTGAATGAACGTCCGAGTGATGTTTTCTTCGGCTCCATCTTGAACAGCTTCATACTTATGAAGATATTGGCTTATCTTCGCTTGTCCGACTTGGCTCGTACCTTCATAAGTGTCGACCAAGTGTGTCCTATACTTCTTTGGCTGTATCACGAGCAGACACTCGGCTATATTCTTCCGAGCTAATGGCGCACATCGAATGTTCATTACCTTGAAGTTCTTTCTAAACTTCTCGCTTCATCGCCAGTGAACTCGGCCTTTGTCTTGGGTACGAGTCTTGTTTCTTCCGTCTTCATGGGAATGTAGTTGCCTACTTGTATAATGTTCCGTACATCCTCATCGTGATCCAGACAGAAACATTCCATGAGTTTCTTCCAAGTGCACAAAGTTAGATCCTTTGAGCTTTGGTGGTTTGCTAGAAGACCTTCCTTCATCAAACTCTCCGTTGTTCCGAGCCATTTGATCTTTAAACCTTTGGTGGTTAGATCCTTTCTTAAAAGGCTAAGCTCGATACCAATTGAAGGTTTGCTCTGGGAGAGGCTTAGTCACCCTAGAGGGGGTGAATAGGGTGAATATGAAATTTGCTTGAAATTTAAAATAGATATGAATCCGAGGTGAGCGAGAGTCAATGATGAACTCGTAAAAGTATTAACTCGGAATTCAAGAAAGAGAGAAGAAACAGATTAAGCAGAACTTTGAAACCGTCTCGAGTCTAGAATGCACTCGAAAAGTAATAACTCGTAAAGTACGTGGAAACCCTCCTGGGCGTGAAAACCACGGACCTTGCTAATCCAAGCACGAAGTCAAATCCACTATTTTGAGTCCACAAAATTCAGTAGATCGACTCAACCCGAGTTGCTCCCTTAGACAACTCCTTACAAGTTTTTCCTAGACTCGAAATTACCTTATCTCGATCTAGTGCTTCTTAACCGAGATCACCCTTACAGGTTAGGGACAACCGACCTGAGTTAACCCTTACAGCTCAGTCAAGGGACCTTACTTAGAGAGTAAGAAAGAGAGTGTTTGTAATCGAGTATAAGACCTTACAACTCGGAGAAATAATAAATACGGAATTGGAGTTGTAAGTAGAAGATTGGGAATAAATACAATGACTTTTGCTCAAGTATGTGTATTAACAGTTGGTTCAGCAATCTTCAAGTCTTGGAAGTTGGCTTCTATTTATAGATGACCAAGTAGCTTAGCCGTTGTGTTCATCTTCCGATTAGAAGTCCCTTATGACCGTTATAATGGATTTTCCGAGTCACTCGGAAAATATCCGTTGAGATATGAATGTTGGGCAACGACTCTTAACTCCTTTGGAAGTCCCAAAACCACTTGGTGGTGTCTTGAAAAATAAGGTGGAAACCACCGTTGAGCTTAGTGTTGCAGATTTCTAGTTTTGGAAACGGACAACCCCGACACAATGTCCGGGGCTAGGTCGGAGGTGGAAAAAGCCTTGTCTCGTCGGTGATTTGACGTTTTGAAGCCTAGGTTACTTTTACAATTCAAAATTAGGATAGCCTCATTTGAATAACCTACAAAAGTAAATCAATTTGCTTCTCAAAGTATAAAATACTTCGGTCCAAGATTAGACACAAAAAATAACATAATTAAGATAATTAAATGACTAATTATCCGAGTTAGAAAAGGAATGGAATTTTCGAGTCTAATATCCATGAAACTCAAAATTCCATCTTAGTGAGTCTAGAAGATAACCAAGTCAAAGTAAAAGATCGAGTAAAAAACTTGATCTAGACTAAATAAAGTTCAAACTAAATATGCCGACGTGGAACAATGTAATTCCTGTAACATGAGTTCGGACTCGAGTTTATGTGCGTGAAATAAAGTGTTTGAGCATGCGATATATCCGAGCGTTTAGTGACTCAAAACTTAGTGTGAAGTGGTAAGTACAAGTATGGTTTCGAGTCGGTTAGAGTCATGCATAAACATATATAATAGTTTCCGTAACACTCGGAGAAAATGTTATATCACTTAGAAAAGCTTCTAAGGCACATGGAATGGCTTGAAATCAAAACCCTATAAGAGATGAAGTCTTATACCTGATTCCTTGATGGAACTCGGAAAAGTGTAAGTATAAAGTCTAAGTCTTCGAGAGATGAAGCGAGATAGTCATGGTTTTTGTACCGGTTGCGGTCATAGGCTAGAGGCTCCCAGGAGAAGCCTAAAGCTGGATAAAATGGCAAAATCAAAAGGAGTTATGGTCATCTCACCTAAAGGAAGGTGAAACGTGTTGGTAGTATCCCAAAAGCGCTCACTAATGGCATAAAGTAAGGTAGAGAGGTCCAAACTCAACATTATGCATGATTTCCTCAAGAGGAAAATTTATCCTCCCGCATTTCTCCATGAATTTAGGGATGACTCTTCTACTCCGAATTGAGCCTTTACGCAAGATAAGATTTTAGTTGAAGAACTACTCTAAATGGGTAACTGAAGAAGTTTAAGCCAATTAGCTTACCGAAGGAGAAATATCTAGCGAAGAGACATGATTCTCGGCCTCAACTAAAAGATCATTCAGATTCCATTCATTTTGTGGGCGCCATTCTCGCTCGAGGAAGGAGTATTGAGTAAGCTTCTCTTCTCTGGATCTTCCAGCAGGATGAGCCCTTCTTCCGGACATTTTGAAGACAAGTGATTTTGATAACCAAATAGTTTTCCTAAGGAGCAAAGTGAGAAAGCACAAGAGTAATGCAAGAGTAAGAAGAGGAGTAAGTGTGCAAAATGAAACACACCATATACCTCCTTTTATAAGCAAATTCAGTCAAGATAGCCAAGCACATAGACACGGGTCAAACGAGTAGTGGGAAACCAAGAGAATGCGGCGAGCACGCCGGAGGCCACACTTACCAAAGGCTGGCCGGCGACAACCTCGAGGAGCCGAGAGGTCTTATCGACGACGACCTTTGCAGCCTAGCCTACCCACCTAACTTATGGAGCATTATCAAACTAAGGCATGTGAAATTTTTCCCCTTGTGCATGCACGTGGCAGCTTCCGGGCCCACTAATAAGTTTTTCCGGAATAGCTTTATCGATCTATTTTTGATCGAATTACTCGAGTAAAACACTAAACTTTTATCAATTCGATTATGCACTAAAAAGCATATTAGTACAACAGATTATTTAGCTAAGCTTCGGATCAAAGAACGATCGAAGTTTCGGCATTAAAATATACCAAGCTTCGAGCTCGATCAAGCTAAGCATAGGATCTTCTTACTAGACATCGGAACGCATGCATCCCGATCAAGTTCGGGTTCCATTTGGGAGTTCGGATTTGATCATAACCAATTCCAAGCATCACACAATACCTTATAAAAAATCGAGGTAAGTATCCTTTAGTGTCTACTTTGACCTTTGTCATTTTAAACTCGGTCAAACTGGGGATAACTATAGACACCTAAAAAGTGTCGTCCCTTATCTCTTTATTTACGTATTTCATTTTGTTCGCCCAATGATGAAATTCCGAGTCCTGTTTGAGAGTTTGGATCTCGGATCGTGATCGAGTGGTTCAACATAAACCAATAAACCAAAAAGAACCCCCAACACCAAATAAATAGCCTTTTGCCTTGGGTTGGTCCACAAATCCCCCTTTCTTTCGGGCGATCCAAGAACGGGCCAAGCCTTCGAGAGACAACAAAGTCCGGAGTCGTGTGACGGGAAATTCCAAGTTTAGAATGTTGCATTTCATCGTTGTCCAAATCGGACAAGGAGATGAAGACACGAAGACGGTGTTAAAGCATTGCATTTTATGATCACGAGCATCAAAGTGTTGCGGTTAAGTTCCATAAGACAGTCCATACGAGACTAGGAACTTCTCCCCTTAAAACGATGTCGTGGCCGGCGCCTTCCTTCTAGAAGCATTAAGTGGGACGCTGTGTTTTGGCTTGGAGAATCCCTTGGAGACACCCTAGGGCACGAAACCCTAGGAGCACTCGGGTGGCGGGTCCCCGCCAACTAGGTTCTATCCAGTTCCATCTCTTGATTTATTGGCCCGGTATTGTTTCTGCTATTTGGATGACATATTAGAGGCAAACCCTAGGTCATTTGTGACCTATGTCCTCTCCTATAAATAAAGAGCCTTGGCTTTCATTCCTATATAGCTTCCTACCTTAGCATCACGCTGCAGAAAGCTACCTTGAGTATTGATATCTAAATGTCACTTTGCCGAAATTACTACGCATCGCTCATCTTCTCTTTACTCACTATCATTGAATTTGTGCAAAGAGCTAAAGAATATTCGATTATTCTGATTTTTGAGCATATATTTAACCCATCGGTCCTATCATTTACATACACAATTCATAAAAACAAACCCTTTTTCTTTTGCTTGTCACCATTGCATCTAGAGATCCGAGTATGGAGATCCAAATCAATAAGGTGGGGCAACTCGAGGGCAATTGTTTAGCCTTCAAATGGTTTATTTTATTTATATGCTTTATTTATCGCTTTCAGTATTATGGTTTAAGAGATGTAATCACTCCTTTTAATTCCTCCTCGCTCGATGTAATATTTAATTTTATACTTTTCTTTTCTTTATCGCTTTCTTTACCGCTTTCTTTGTTTCTTTTCCTTTAATTCCATTTGGTTGCTTTTATTTATCGTCATAATATGCTGCTTGCTTGTTTGTTTTACATTATTTTAATTCATTACTCAAATTAGTAATGGTCGTCTTCGAATGGGCGGAATGTAAGGGTTTTCCCTACTTTTTGTACCCTCGCCCTCGAATCCGATTCTCGGTTCAAAGACCGATGGAATCTATTTTAGCCTCTTTTAGTCTTAGTTTTCCTATACTAAGATTGGAAGAGCAAGTTTTTCTTTTTGTTAGTTTTTATCCTAAAAAATGACTAGTGACTCCCTTATTTTATGCTCTATTCTTATTAAATTTGCATCCCGATATTTTCCGATTGTAGGAATAAAAAATTTGGTTCCGGATCTTCAACCAGGGCGGAGGCCGAGGCTGATTTCCTCAGCCCGGCCTCGGCCGGCGCCCACCATGACCAGTGCAGGCTACCACCTGCACCGAGTGGTCGGTAGGCGAGGCTTCGGTCCAGATTGGTGTTTTCACGCAAATCTAGCCCTAGAGCCTCACGAGTAGGACCAAAACCTTAGTTTTGTTTGTCCTTTGATTAGTAAATAATATCTCGGGAATTCTGAAAATAAATTATAAAATTAAAATAATTAATAAAATCACCATCTAAACTTTGCCTAATTAGATTTAATAAAATTCGAAATCTTAATAAAATGTTCATCCCCATATTCCAAAATCGACTTTCTAAAACCATCTTCAAAATCAATCTTTAAAAAAGAGACCCGACACTAGTGGGGAAACTCAATGGGGCCCGGCCAACCGTGGTTCCTACAGTTAGGAATTCCGACACAACCCTTCCTTTGATCACTTTTTAAGGGACATACTTGAGTTCAAATTCGGATAGCTTGACGGTCCATCTAGTTAGGTTGCTGCTGATGGGTGGTTGCTCAAGGATGTACTTGATGGGATCCATCGGTGCTACCACATGTACTTGTGTGGGCCAACATGTAGTGCCTAAGCTTTTTAATAGCCCGGACTAATGCCAATGATGTCTTCTCTAATGGTGAGTATCTAGTCTCATAATCTAATAATTTCTTGCTTAGATAATATACCGCGTACTTATCCTTTCCGTCTCGTTGAGCTAGCATGGCTCCCATAGCTATCTTCCTCATAGCCAGGTATAAAAGTAAAGGTTTCCCGATTGGGGTGGAACTAGCACTTGGAGGGTTGGCTAGATATTCCTTAACCTTTTTGAATGCTTTTTGGCACTCTTCATCCCAAATAGGCTCATACCCTTTCTTTAGCTTCTTGAAAATGGGTTTCACGGATCATTGTAAGTTTTGATATGAAACGACTAATGTACTCGTAAACGTCCTAGGAACCCCTGTATCTCTTTTTTGTTCTTGGTTGCGGAATTTCCTAAATAGCTTTAGTCTTGGATGGATCAACTTTGATTCCTCTAAGACTCGACAACATAGCATAACAGACTTGCTCGAGGTTACCATGAAGGAACGCTTGTGAGGATTAAGGTGCATGTGGTATATTCTAAGTCTTTTGAAGAACTTTGTAAGGTCTGGGTAGGTGCCCTACCCTATCCTTGGACTTAATGATCATGTCATCCATATAGGCCTCGGCTTCTTTGTGGATTATGTCATGCAATAGTGTTGTAGCTATCCTCTAATATGTTACACCAGTGTTCTTGAGCCCAAATGGCATTAACACATAACGATATGTCCCCCTCGAGTGATGAAGATTGTCTTCTCCATGTCTTCTTCTCGCCATCTTAACCTAATTGTACCTAACATAACCATCCATAAAATGAGTGCAGAGCATGTCCCCCTGTGTTATCTATAAGGATGTCGATATTGGGTAGCGGGAAATAATCCTTGGGTCTTTCTTTATTTAAATCCCCGAAGTCAATGCACATCCGAACTTTGCGGTCCTTCTTCGAAACCAGGACTATGTTTGTTACCCACCGAGGATAGTGGACTACTTTGATGAACCTAGCCTCTAACTTCTTCCGGACTTCTTCCTTAATCTTCACTGCCTATTCAGGTTTCATCTTTCTAAGCTTACGCTTATTGGCTTGGCGTCCTCGTAAAGTGAAATTTTATATTTCGCTATACTAGGATCTATCCTTGGCATGTCTTTGTAGGACCATACAAAGACATCTATGAACTCTGGAAGGAGCAAAGTAAATTGCTTCGCTCTTCCGGATCCATTGTCTTCCCAATTTTCACTTCTTCAAGTTAATCGACTAATCGGAGATTAATTGTTATTGTTTAGAGACCACAACTGAATTCGACTCTAATATTGACGAAATTAGCGTCGGAACTCACAAGAGACACTATTTGAGTTGAAAATAAAAAACGGACTCTATTAGTGTCCGATTTTAGAGTTGGATTAAAGTCCAACGCTAATTGGCGTCCGAATTTAGAGTCGATTACAATTCCAACGCTAATTGACGTCCAAATTTAGAGTCGGATTACAATTCCGACTCTAATTGGCGTCCGATTGTTAGGTCCGACGCTAAAGTTGACTAATTCCAACAACTTAGGACGATTTCCCTCTTCATGTCACGGGACTCCAATTCTCAATCCCCAACTCTCCCCTCCTATCCTTCCCCTTAAACGCCAAGCCACTGCCCTCCTCTCCGGCGACGACGTCTTCGCTCCTCTCCGACACCGGCGTCTTCGCTCCCATCCGACACCGGTTTCTTCGGTCACCGGCGTCTTCGCTCCTCTCTCTCTCTAAGTTTTGCTCCATCACTCTCTCTCTATCGAAGTCTCTCGCCCAGCCGTCGTTGCCTCGAATTTTGCGGCCGGCGTTCCTCCCGACCTCCTCCCAATCCGCTACTCTCTGCCGGCGTTTCTGCTGCCGCCAATTCCTGTTCGTGGTGCCCCGAGCTCCCTCGCATTCCCGACCTCCCGAGCATAACATTTGGAAGCAATTCCAATTTTCGGGTATGTTTTTGTTTATCGAAATTTGACATTTGGTTCTCCAAATCACGTGAATTCTCCATAATTTCTGTTCTTTTGTGTATGGACTAGTTTAGCGTTGCTCGTTGTTTTGATTTTCATTATCGCAGTGGAAATTCGGGTAGAGATCATGTGGGTTGGGAAAAGTCTCCCTGTATTTTGCACTTCGTGTGCTTAACATTGAGAAATTAACTTGTTTAGTGATTGAAGGTGGTCTCCAAATCTGACAATTTTCCATAATGCATGCCGGATGTTTGATGAAATGCCACAAAGAAATATAACAGAGATGAAGCATTGGTTTGTTTTGTTTTTTAAGATACAACCGAATATACTCGGCTTAGAAGGCATGTTTTTGTTTTTCATAAAGTCTTTTTGATACACTTAACTTAAAAATTCAACAAATATGTCAAGAATAATCTTCTAATTTGGTCAAATCGGATCCAAGTGACGATAATATATATATATATATATATATATATATATATATATATATATATATATATATATATATATATATATATATATATATATATATATATATATATAATCTAGAGGATCGAGAGAGAAGGATGAACCTATCAAATATCAATCACTCTCCCGTTTGCATACCATGCTTGGTATTCATAGCTCAGTAAGCATGCTCTTCAAAATTTGTTGTTATGTCGTATATACAAGTATGCCTCCATTGAACCTGGAATTGAAAAGCACAATTTCTTCCTTTAGGAAAAGCCAATAACTAGTTATTAACCCGAGAAACAACATCACGGAGAGAATTTGTTCTTTTAGTATTGGAAACTATATATGTTTGTGCCTTTAAGTATGTACAGTTAATTAGGAAAATTTTGGGTGTACTTTTCATCAATATCAGCCCCCACCAAATAGTCTCGAATACTTCTCAGCTTGTTATGTTTTGTTTTCTCACTTCTAACCCAAATGGTCCGAATATTTCCCCAAATGTCTATGCATAGGGATTCTTTCATCATGTCCCAAATTCCGATTCACATATTTTAGGAAACTGTACAAGAAATAGCTAAAATCCCTCCATAATCTGAAAAGTTCTCTCGATTTTCCACATTCTTGTGCCCACGGTCTATATTCCCCATATGGTGTGATCTTGGTTGTTGTCCATTATGTATCCAATGTTCAATGAGTTCTATAATTGATGAAAGCTCGTAATCGTGATCAAATTTCTTCGGAATTCATACAGGAGGATAAACATGGTTGGTCCGAGTTCCGAACTGTCCCACATCTTGTGGACGCCATACATGCTCATCGTGACTCGAGTCAAGTAAACGAACACAATTTTCGGAAGAACAAAGTTGATTAAGTTCGCTTACTACCTATGTTTCGTGAACAGCTAATGTATCAAAAGCATTTTTGTGTTTTGATGTATTGATTTCTTTGCCTTTGTTTGAACTATAAGGTTATGGCTCGACTCGAGAGCTTGAGATAATTAAAATTTTGCATCTCCCGGAAAAATGACGAAATAAAGCTCTGGTATGATTCCTTCCTCGGTCGATCATGATATGCTTGGTGGAATATGTAGACTGAATTTTAACAGGTGTCTCGTCAATTTTAGCTATTCCTTTCTCTTCTCAAGAATAACTTCAATCAACCCAAGAATAACTTATTATCATGATGTACGCTAATTATTTATTTTTTCTATCATGTATTCAATTCCGCTTGTGGAATATGTAGATCGAATAAATAATTAGAAGGAAATATATGTAAAATGGGAATAGCAAATGTAAAAGAAAATCCGCCAAAATAAGCAAAAATTTAACGTCGCATTTTAGCGTCCGACACTAATCCGACACTATTTGAGTCCAAATATCCGATGCTAAACAGACAAATCCGACGCTAAAATGAAGAAGGAGGACGAAAAAACTCGGGAAATAAGCGTCGGACAGAAAATCCAACGCTATTAGCGTCGGATCCGTCCGACGCAAAGCTGCTATCATCTCGACGCTATTAGCGTCAACTAGAAAATCCGACGCTAAATCCGACGCTAATTAGCGTCGGATGATATATCGGACGCTAAATTTTTAGCGTCCGGGTCTTCTAGCGTCGAGTTTTATCCGACTCTAATCCGACGCTAAAGATGATTAGCGTCGGATTTTCCTGATTTGGCGTCCGATTTTGTCCGACACTAATTCACTATTTTACTCGTAGTGCTCTATTATTGGTGAGCGATTTTCATGATCTTCCATAACTTTTATTAATTCTTTAGGGATTTCTTATTCATAATTAAAGGCAAAATAATTGAAAATAGGAGGAGGCAAGGAGTAAGCAAAAAGGTTCATCTTATTAAATGAGGAAATGAGTGCATCGGACTTGGAATTGGAAACAACAAAAATAGAAAATGAACTAGAAGCAATAGGAATAGAAACAAAAGCCCTAGTACTAGACTCAAGAAGGGGATGCCATCCTAAGCTAAAAGCAAACTCCTTGCCCTTCTCAAGCATTGATCCAAGTAATGTGCTTTGACCCTTCAACGTTGATGTCGATGATGAATCTGGATGGATCAAACTGTGTGTACGACATGGCTTGAGACAGTAGCGAGACCGAATTCCCCTCTAGGTTCTTCTCTTGTTCGAATAGTAGACGAAAGATATTATTCCCAGTCAAGTTGGTGCGATCTGGTGCAGATTGTCCCTTTTAAGGAGGTAGGGTGCCTCCTTTTTCAATATAGAGCAGTCATTAATGAAGACTTAAATATAAGTCTCTATCTCTCTATAGTTTTGATTCCAACACATTTTAGCTTTTAAGAAACTCGTATCTAAGTTTTCATTACTTTCCGACCCGCTTAGAAACCATCTATCTAGCATATCACTTTTAATTGGGTTTCTAACTCACTCGAAATAACTCGGAATAATGGCATGAGTAAATAATTTCATAAACACTTTATATTCTGAGTACTCGACTTAGTGCTTAAACTAAAAATGAATTACAACGGTAATTCTGTTTTCTAAGTCGAGCATATTTAATAAAATTATTTACTTGATCAAGTTTACATATTCTGATTGTTTATTCTTATTAACTTGATCATTTAAACCATTGACTCAACATGGAATTTGAACCTAATGAATATTAGACTCGGAAAACTCCATTTGTTAAGGCTAAAGATAATTAAGTGCTTAATTACTTTGAAATAATTATTATCTCGCCTAATCTTGGACCAAAGTATTTTTATACTTTGAGTACCACTTTGATTTGCTTTTGCAGGTTGGTTAAAGTAGTTTCATCTATTTTTTTCAAAAGAAAAAGCAACCGATTTTTAGCCGTTAAACTCCAAGCATACCAAAATCGGCCATTTCTGGACATGACTCGGACATCGTGTAAGGGGTCTTTGTTTCCAAATCCGGTAAACTTCAACTTTGAGTTCAACGGTTGTTTCCACCCTAGAATTCAGTCACAGCAAGAGAGATGGACCACTTTTTGAGTCAAGGACCACCACACAATGTTCATATTACAACGGATCCTTTTCGAGTGACTCGGACTAGCCGTTACAATGGCTACTAAAGCTTACTAGTCCAGAACAAGTCTCAACGGTTAATTTACCCTACTGTGTGTAAATAGAAGCCTTCATATAAGAGTTGAAGCTTGCCAAACATATTGCTTAACACTCAGTGCATACTTATTCAATCTTCAACTTACAACTCCAATTTTATAATTCTTACTTAATGAGCTGTAAAGGAAAGTCTTGTAATCACTTCTACTCTTTCTATTCTCTACTAAGTCTCTTGACTCGCTGTAAAGTTTCAAAGCTATCTCGGATAGGAAGTACTAGATCGGATAAGAGAATTTCGAGTCTAGGAAAACTTATAATTGAATTGTATAAGGGAGCAATTCGTAGAAGAGTCGATCCTGGTATTTTGTGGATTCAAAATAGTGGATTTGACTTGGTGCTTGGATTAGCACTATCCGTGGTTTTCTCGCCACAGGAGGGTTTCCACGTATTTCGTGTTTGACTTGTTTCGAGTGCATTCTACACTTAGAATTATTTTCTCGAGTCTGTTTTGTTCGGAAGAGTTTGTAATTTCTCAAAAATCTTCCATCACCCTATCACCCCCTCTAGGGTGACTTAGCCTCTCCAAGAGCAAATCTTCAATTGGTATCAAAGCCTAGCCTTTTAGGAGGATCTCACAATCCAAAGGTCTAAAGATCAGATGGCTTAGAACAATGGAGACTTCGATGAAGGAAAATCTTTCACCAAACCACCCATGGAAACTTTGAACACTCGGAAGAAGATAATAAAATGCTTCATCCGGAATCTGTGATGAGGATTCATGGAACATCATCAAGCATGGAAACTACACTCCTATGAAGATGGAAGGATCAAGAGCTGTACCCAAGGAGAAGTCGAATACACCATTGAAGAAAATGAAAAATACAGGAAGAACTTCAAAGCTATAAACACTCGATGTGCGCAATCAACTCATAAGAATGCAATAGTGTCTTCATGTGACAAGCTAAAGAGGTGTAGGATACATTGGTCAACACCTATGAAGGAACCAGCCAAGTGAAGCGAGGCAAACATAAGTCACTTTCTTCATAGGTATGAGCTATTCAAAATGGAGCCTGAGGAGAAGATTACTTAGATGTAAATTCACTTCACCGAGATTGTCAACAATCTCAAATCTCTGGGTAGAAGGATCTCTCACGACGAAGTTGTTAGAAAAAATATGAGAAGTCTACCAAAGAGAAGATGGGGTCCCACGGTGATAGTATTGAAGAAGCTTAAGATCTTTCCAAGCTGAAACCAGATGAGCTTATCGGGAAGCTACTCACTCATGAGTTACACCTAGAAGAAGAGGAAGCAGAGGTCGGCACCCAAAGGAACATTACACTTAAGGCTTCGAGAGGACAGACGACAAAGTTTGAGCTCCTCGGATTGTGAAGAATATCCCATGGTTCTCATTGCCCAAGGCTTCAAGAAAATGATGAAGTATAAAAAGTGGCAAAAGAGGCCAAAACAGGAGTTCTACAAGAAAGACAAGAAAGGTAAATATTCATCCTCTTCTAATTTGTCTTTAACTAAGAACTCGGCTATTTTGAGTGTGGCAGCAAGGAGCACATAGTCAATGACTATCCAAAGAGAAAGAAGGATAGAAAGAAGAAAAAAGCTATGGTGGCTACCTGGAGCGATGATGACTCCTCCGAAGATGATGACTCTAATGACTCGAAGTGTTTAATGGCACCGACATACTCAAAAGCTGGATCCGAGTCGGATAGTGATGATTCAGATGCTAAGAAAACAAATCCTTAGGAGCTAATTAGCTATTTCCTCAAGTTTTCCAAACTTGATCTTGCTAGATATATCTTTACTTTAGAAGAAAAGTCCAATGCTGATTCTTCGATTTCAAAGAACAACTAGAGTCTCTTACTACTGAGAGCATCACTTTGAAAAAGGAATTAGAAACTTGAGACAAAATCTGAAAGTGCTTGAGCCTAGTACTCAAGATAATGAGACCGAGTCCGAGTGCCTCGGAACGGAGAATAAGCAACTAAAAAGAAGCTCAATGAGTCTTAAGAGTTGATTTTAAAACTCACTCAAGGTCGAAAAACCTTGATCTTTTACTTGGCTCTCAATGTGTCTCATTTAGAAAAGAAGGTCTTGGTTACAATGCTAAAGAGAAGGATAACTTACAACAATCTTTTCAAAACTATTTCTAGAACTATTAAGTTTAGGAAGGTCGAGCATGGTCTCATTCACTCACAAAGAAAAGGGACTAAGCAAAGACTAGTTACATGAGAAGGATAGACTTAGTTTTCTAAAATGAAGACTCGGAATAAGACCAAGCCTAAAATTATTCAAATCTAGGTTCCCAAAGTGCTCTTCCTCGAAAAAACCATAGAAAAGACTCATTACTTGGGTTTGTAAGAGGAAGTGAGAAGGTTAGTTTGTTTCTGTTTTGTAGGTACCTCATAAACGAAAGAGTCATTGGTACTTAGATAGTGGATGTTGGAGACTCAAGATTCTTCTCTAAGTTAGAAGATATGAAAAGAGGAAAAGTCACATTTGGAGACAATTACAAAGGCAAGATAGTTGGAATTGGCAAGATTAGTCAAGGAGATAACTCAGTCAATTCGATCTACCTTGTAAAAGTGCTCAAGTACAACCTTCCGAGCATATCTCGGTTATGTGACAAAGGTCAAGAGGTAAGATTCCCTCAAACCAACTGCTTCATTTCGATGCAGTCACCAAAGAGATAAAGCTCTTAGGTCCGAGGTCAAGTAATGAGATATACTATTCCTTTCTCATATTCTAGTCAAAATTTATAATGTTTAAAAGCATCTTTGAATGATGATTCATGGACATGGCATCATAGACTAGGTCATATCAGCATGCATAATATCAAGAAGCTTGCATCTCATGGATTAGTATTGTGCATCTAAGAAAGATAAAATCTGCGAGGCATGCACAAAAGGAAAGCAAGTAAGATCATCTTTTAAACCACTCAAAACTGTGTCTACATCCAAAGTGCTTAGGAGGTAAATCATATGTGATGGTTATTGTTCATGATTATTCACGATTTACTTGGGTGTCTTTTTCGAAGAACAAGAATGAAGCCTTCAAAGAGTTCACTAACATCTGCAGGAAAATTCAAGTGGAGTCCGAGTCTTAGATCGGAAGAATTTGAACCGACCATGGAACACTACTAGAAAGGTTTCTAACGACCACATATTAACGACCATATATAAAATTTATCGTTAAATAATACTAATAACGACGAAAGTGCATTTTGGTCGTCCGATTTTACTAGGAAAATTATCACTAGACGATGGGTTATAAAAATCATCGTTATTAATATTTAAAATATGGTCGTTATTGTAAATAGGAGGGAAGAAGATAAAAATAAAATAAAAAAATTTACTTATAATTTCTCTCTATCTAAAATTACCGCACGAAATCAAAAGCCAACCGACCGCTATAGCAACTTCTTCTTTCTTCTCCTACTTCTACAATCGCCATTGACTCATGCCCTCACCTTGCTCTCAATCGCACAACGTACTCTTAGCCTCTCGCACTACTCACGGTCTCTGTCTATCTCCGACACTCGATTGCCGGCCGCCGACCACGTATCGCCTCGTTCTCCGCCCTCCTCTCTCGCTCGCTCTTACCCTCTCGCACTCGCTACTATCATGCTTAGTCCGAAATCGCCGACCACGGACTGCCTCACCCTCTACCCTCCTCATTCACATAGTCTCTCCGACGATCAATCACCGGCCGCCGACAGCCTTGCCATTGCCAAACCCCACGATGCCTAATTTTGCGGTTGATTTCCGAGTACGAGGGTTTCGTTCTCCAAAGTATCCCCTAATTTTTCGATTGATTTCGCTTTGATTTTTAGTCTTTATTCTTTTATATGTTTTGTGATTTTATGTCCACGATTTTGAATTTTGTTGGGTGAAATTGGATTTTTAAAATTGCTTATGACTTGCTGAATTTATGTTCCAATCAAGAGAGATAGAGTTTAGGTTATAATGGTTCACACTCTCGATCCGGCTATTATATTGATTGTTGGAGCTATTCAATTTAACCTTTTAGCTTTCATTGGCATTGTATAAGAAGTTCTATGGCATGTTGGTGTGTTAAATCTATGCATATCCTTCGCAGACAAAAATTCATCCGGTGTTGAAGGTGAGAGATTGACGTAAGCAGCACATATAATTTACTTAGAACTAGTAGACTCGTAAAAGACATTGTCTAGTTAAATAGAATTCCCCTTACACAAGTCTTATATGACACTTTTTGGCAACCTTCTAATGGTTTCTTCTTCAATCGTAATTCCCTTTGACGTTCCTATTAACTAAACAATAATTGCTCAAATCTTGCTGTGAAAAAGGTCACTTCACCTCGTTGCTTGAGGACCAAACTAAATGGAACACCAAGTAAACCAAGCAATTCTTTTCAAACAAACTGGGTTGGTTGATGTATAAGTGAGCATAATTCTTCAAAATGTCTTTTTAGTTGATTTCATTCTCGCTTTAAAGCAGCCTCGAGGTATCTTCATTCTTTGCTATAAAAACTGTTGAGTGTGCAAGTAATCATGAAAGACATTGCCAATGGCAAATGTTATTAACATCAATAAGAAATTTGGTCTTACAATCCATAGTGTTTTTCCTTGTCAACATGTCTTGCAATTTGTGCATTCTTTGCCATATGCAATTGACAGATCATGGTCATAAATTTGAGAATTTATATTTCATTTGTTGTTTTTCCATGGTATGTGCTTACATTTTGGTTTGCTTATTCGTCTAAATCATGAGGTCAGTAGGAAATGGTGCATCTAACATTAAACTTATTTTGATCTAAACCTTTTCCGTAGTTTGGTGCATGATACCAAATCCTTCAGTTGTGAGTTGTGACTTTGACCGAGGGCCTTTGTCATATCTATGTTCTACATTTGTCACCTCCACCTCCACCCCCACCCCCGGTCCCAAAAAAAAGAAATAGAAAAGAAAAAAAGGAAAAATAGGAAAAGGAAGTTGGCAAGTGTGTTTGTGGTTGCTAACTAGTTTGCTATAGTCATTTTCCGATACTCGTAGGCGTTTTTACTCATTGGCCATCTTTTTTGGAAAATAAAGTGCTTCGCCGCTAGTTTTGCCATTTCTGAGGTATATTTTGGTTACCATTCATGGAGCAGTTGCTATTTTCATGCAAAGTAGATCTGCAGAGAAATCAAAGGCTCGAGATGATGCAATCAATGGTATTGTGAAGGATTCTCCTCACAAGGTATGCATGTTGTGGACTTTGGACTTATTTTATGTGTCTCTTTTAGATTTTTGTAAACTTGCTTTGCTTCTGGTCGAACCGTATGTCATAGATTCTTTCCTTTTTCTAGGCTTGAGGTGTTCTTGTACTTCTTTTCAATGTTTGGGACTTATGTTTCTTGCTTTTGTGGTAGTTTTGGAGGGTATGGCAAGATGAGTAGTTTCTCGTACTCGTTTAATCCATGGAGGAATTTTCTGTTTTTTAGATTTTATTTCATTATTTCTCTAAAATAAATATTAAGGACAATGATAACAGACCAATATGGTTTCTGTTGGAACATTCCCCCGATTAAGCAGAGAAGTTGTTTCAATTAAAGAATTTATGTACAACAAAATATTCAAGTAAGATTGGAAAGACAAACCCCATAAAAGAGGCTTCTCCAACTTAGGAAGGATTTCAAGGATAGGGCAAAAGATGGCGATAAAAG
The DNA here is from genome assembly GCA_021018815.1 of Talinum fruticosum. Taxonomy (NCBI): domain Eukaryota; kingdom Viridiplantae; phylum Streptophyta; class Magnoliopsida; order Caryophyllales; family Talinaceae; genus Talinum; species Talinum fruticosum. The sequence continues at coordinate 5,384,227 of JAITYX010000028.1, forward strand.
TGGTAGCAACCACTACTTGCACTCATGAAATAAAGTCGTAAACCTCCTACCGAGTTACTATCATTATCTAGACACAAATAAGCCACCTGCCACTCTGCTGCACCTGAGTGGATACCTACTTTAAACTTTTTCTAATAGCTTTTGTTTTTAGATTAAATATATGTTTCTGGGACAGCTCCCTGCTACTTCATGTTGTTGCTATCATGTTACACTTGCTAAATACAATGAATCTCAATGAATTGTCATGCATCATAGGCTGGATGATTCTCGCTGTTGCTCTCAGCTATCTATATAGATCATGTATTCTTCAGCTTGGTGCTGGAGATGATCCACTCTAACCCATGTGCCCTTGTTCCCTCCTTAGTAAATATCTCCAGAAATCTGTTGGGAAGTCTATTCTAACCTCTTTTGAAAGAAGACACTTTGAGCTAGTCTTCCCCGATCTTATTTGTCTGTGTTATGGGGGATAGATATGTATCACATGTCTTCCCCTATTCTCCAACGTTAATACTCACTTCCATAAATCAAGCTGGAAGTTTAATATTACTTAGTTGGGGCTGCTCTTGAGCATGTGATATCTTTCGGATACATCTCCGATCTCTCATGATAAAGTTTGTCCGAGAGTATTTTAGTGCATCTATCCCAACTTGTGAAATATGCTTCCTTACTTGAAAGACTTTCTTATTCGGGATGTCACACAGAGTGCACTATTTTTGTTTCATTAGTCTCTGAATGGGGTCCTGTTTGTTGAATGTACCAATTATGTTAAAGTCTTGCTTATAAAAAGATAAGAGCTGCTTTAGAAAGTATAAGCTCATCTTTTGTACGAAGTCTTCTGTTCGTCATGTGAAAACAGTTTGTTGAAAATTGCACGTTTCAATTATGTAAAATTGCGAACCTGTTTATGAGAACTACAGATCAAAGTGTTGTGCGTAAGCAAATAATTCACACATTTTTCCTATGGAATGAAGAGGGGCATATTGGGTATTTCTCAAATAAGTCGTGGACAACTGGAATGGTTTAGCCGGAATGTGCATTTCCCCTTCGTTCTCTTTTATCTACCAATTCATCTTTTGTGTCATGTGTGATGTGCAAATGCTTTCTCAACAGCCTTTTGACTAGGGCATCATTACATTCTCGTAAATGTAGGCAAGCAAGGATGTATAGCCATAAATTTGGATGGCTTCATATGGAGTGAGTATGAGGAAAAATCCAATATCATAAGAAATTTGATGTGTACTTTAGAGTTCTAACTGGATCAACAATGTAAGTACCTGATTTTGTTTGAATCTTGACCTCTTAAAGTGTTAGAGGCTTTCTCGTAATGGGTGCTGGTGGCCCCTCTATTGGGCAATTGCGAATTTCAACTCATTCACTTTTATTCAACAGCTTTGTTTACATAATTCTTTTTGGCCAAAAGTTCCAAGTTAAGGAGCTTTAGTTAGTTGTTTGAACTGTGGTCTACACTAGAGAAAATTTTACCATACTACACCGGATGAGTGTCCTAATACCTTATATGATTCATGAGGTACCTACCTATGACAGATTAAGAGAAAGGTTCAAATATTTACAACCTTTTTTTTTTTTTGCAATTTTAGCGTATAACAAGAGCATATGAGTCTATTTCCATGGGATCTTTAATTGGAAAGTAACTCATTTACTACTTCACATTGGAACCATAAAATGGCAACTTGACCTTTCATTATAATTGAGTGAAAATGGCCACTGGTCCCTTCATTTTAGATGTGACCCTTTAATGTGGCTATTGAAATGGGCACTTTATAGCCTAATTTTGCGGTTGATTTCCAGTGTACGAGGGTTTTTGTTGTCCAAATTATCCCCTAATTTTTCGATTGATTTCTGCTTTGATTTTTAGTCTTTATTCTGTTACATGTTGTGCGATTGTGTGTCCATGATTTTGAATTTTGTTGGGTGAAACTCGAGATTATGTCTCGCTGAATTTATGTTCCAATCAAAAGAGGTTATGCCTGCTGAATTTTGTTGGGTCAAATTCGTTGGATGATCATACTCCCTAATTCTCTCCATAATTGCCTTCAAAATTGCTTATGCCTGCTGAATTTATGTTCCAATCAAAAGAGATAGAGTTCAGGTTATAATGGTTCACACTCTTGATGTGGCTACTATTTTGATTCTTGCAGACTGTTCAATTCAACATTTTAGCTTTCGTTGGCATTGTATAGGAAGTTCTATGGCATGTTGGTTTGTTAAATCTATGCCTATCCTTCGCTAACATGTTTTTACTAGAATTGCTTGGTTTCAATGTTTACCGACCAAGTCCGGCTTTTCCGGGGCAATCAAATTCTCCTTGGGAACCGAAATAAGAAAATCACGGGGGTTAGTATAACGGGGAGACAACTTGCAATGGCATCTACACTACTCCATGGGTTTGCATGTAAAATAACAGCACCATGACAATGTAACGCTGCCTATTTCTAGATTTCCCAACCTTGATAGGATCCATATTTGGTTGTCTTATTCTATTCAAGAAACGTCTTGAGTGGAGTTATAATTAATAAAAAATAGAAAATCAACAAACTCGCTAATTTAAAAGAAGGAAATTCAAGCATTTCCTCAGCATGCCCCGACAATCATGAACTCAAGGAAGCTAGCAGTTGTGAATTTGTCAATCGTGGCTCTTAAGATGTTGGATTCCTCGTGAATGTAGGAAAAGCTTAGAGCTCACAACTCTAGCTAGGGAAACAAGCCAATCCGGACACTTACACAGCTCACAACTGCTTAAGCCTCGATCATATAACCCGCAAATCCCTAAGTACAAGGATCTTTAGAGCCCAAGTTTTAGGTTATTCGGATACTACGCAAAGATCCTTTGGGGTCACATGTCATGATGGAGCATATTCTTTAGCTCAAAGCACCTATTTAGTCAAGCAAAACATACAGACTAACTTTACTGTGCCGAGGGGCTCACGACTTCTTACTTCAAGCAAAATAATGAATCCTTAAACCTTGAGATACCGAGCAGAATTACAAAAATTTTCATACAATGGACTCATAACTATGAAACTCCGATGGTAGAATAGAAGATTGAGCCAATTTACAGCATAAAGAAAAAGGAGTGCTATTCTAGCTCGCTAATAGCTACCGAAGCAGTAGATCAAGAAATAGATAAGGCCGATTTCACATACCAAATGTCTTATGTCTCACTTTCTTGCCCAAAAGGAATTCATATTGAACATTTTCATATGCCAAAGCCTTTGCAGATGCAGCTATAGACTCAGCCTCTAATTTACATATTTCATCTCGTAACTCAAGAATCGTTATCTGCCGCAAAAGGTCGCTGCAGCTAACAACGAGCTATGTTTTGTCGCATTGCATATCAAGTAAATATAATATTCCCCAATCCCTCCCTCCATCAAAGAAAAGATTCCTGTCAATCCCGTAACTTTTTAAAAATTTGTAGTTAGTTTTAAAATTTTAGATCCATTATTTTTTATGTTTTGTCGCATTGCATATCGGTTGGAAAATTAAAGCTATAAGAAACCAAAACAAGCACAAGCAAAAGAATCCCACAAGGTCTGAAATTAACATCTTTTCTTGTCTATTAACAACTACTTTTTTTGTAATCGATTATTATTTCAACTAATATATGTGATATTAATTTGTTGCTATTTTTAAAAAGTAGAAAGCAAATGCTCGAAACTCTTCAAATAGAGCAAACTATAATAAGCAGAGACTTCATAGGACGTGAAATAAGCCTTATCGACAAGTTGCTTGGGAATTGGTATTAAATTATGTATCTCTTTCTTTTTTAAATTGCTTACCACATTGATTGTATTTTGACTATCTACTTGTTATTGCAAAAGGGTGCAAAGGACGGGAATGAGCCATCTTTTCTTCAAATGTTCCGTGAAACTCATAAAAGGGTGATGAGCTTGCAACTCTAGAGATAACTTAAAAATATGTACGTATAATATTATAAGCCTACATTTTTTTAACTTTAGTTGGCAAGTGTGATGTATTAATGTTATTGTTGTACTTTATAGGATGAAATCCGAGAAGTTATAGAAAAAGACCATTCTCTTTCCTATCTAGAGGTACATTGTGTTTTTGTTAAATAATTTTTATAACATGTTACACGATAGTTATGTTTTATATATGCATTTTTCTTATTTAATGTGCTGGTTGTTAATAAGGTTTTCAAATCAAAATCGAAAGATCGACTAGTTAGCTTTGGAGGAGGAGTAAAGGTAAAAGATTTAAGGGGACCTTGTCCTACTAGAGCTGAACTTGAAATTGAACTCGCATGCCGTTAGAAAGAAAAATGAGGTTCTTCATGAACGTGTGACAATAGTTGAAACAGAAAAACGAAAAGCTTCAAAATCGTTTAGAGTCGGTTGAGTCGAAATAGCAAATTTCAAGGATGCCATTTTCCAACAGTTCAACATCCATAATCCATCAACTTAAAATGAACCTTGTTTTCGCCAGGTGAGTAGCTTGATTTAGTTTAATAGAATGCGATGAAATATTAAACATTGTTTGAGGTGAGACATGAAGGTCAATTGTGATTGAAGCTTGATTTAGTTTAATAGAATGCGATGAAATATTAAACATTGTTTGAGGTGAGACATGAAGGTCAATTGTGATTGAAGCTTGATTTAGTTTAATAGAATGCGATGAAATGTTAAACATTGTTTGAGGTGAGACATGAAGGTTAATTGTGATTGAAACTTAGTGTAACCGGTTAATAATTGACAATTGGGATATACTTCGGCTACCTAAGATTTGTTCACATTTATAGGGAAAGAATTGAAACATTTTCTTTTGGGACTTCCTTTTGGGTTTGTGATTATAATTGTGATTCTGAAGTAGGAAGATTATAAAGATAATTGAGATAAATTTAGAGCATGATTTTGACATATAGGTTTCAATCAAGTGTAAGAGCACTATTAAAGACTTGGTTTTGCCCGAATACGCTTTACGGAAGAACTATAAGTTTGGCACTAAGATCTCGTTAGCTTTGCTTTGTGGTTCCTTGATTGAACAATATATTTTTTTATTGTAGGGAACAATATATTTTTGAGATTGCAAAGAAAGAATGTTGATGTGTAGAAATCATGGATATATTTCCATTGCTTTGCTCTTAACTTGATTGACTTAAGAGATTTATCTCTTTTTAGAAAGTCTAACCTATTATGCTCCCCTAGCTCTTCCTATCTCCTTGTCATAGTGTTGATGCCCTTGGTATAACCCTTCCAACCATGGACAAAATTTGTTGGACCATTTTCAAACATTCATGCATCTTTGATATTTGCGATGGAGATGCAGCACAACTTCTGCATGTGTTGTAATGCAATGCACCGATGATGCAGTTGTAGCTCCGAACATCAAGTGGTGGTTATTTGTTTGAGTTACATATGTTTGTTTGATAAGAAGTTGAATACTTTTGCAATTTTGTAAAAGTTCTAATAATTCTCTATTTTTTGCAGATGTGGACTTGTTTGGAGATGTAGACTCGCTCATTCAAGTTCCAACACTTCCTTACCTTTTAGTTTTTGGTTAATATTGCTTGTACTCGGATATCAATTACTATGAGAACTTCTAGTTTCCTCGATTGTTTTTTAGATTATGTGTTTTAGGATGCTTTTGATCTTAGGTTATGTTCTATATTGTGTATTCGCGGACTGGTGGTATTCAAAGGAATTAATACATATCAATTCGAGTTTGTTGTTACTATATATTAGAGATCAATAGTTTATTACATATTTTAAATATAATTGACAAAATTATATATTTAGGTTATCCATAATATTATTAACGATGAAAATGTTAATCGTTAAAGAAATAACGATGAACCAAATTGGTTGTTAATGATCATGATTTTAATTTTTGTATTTATGGTTCTTCTAAATCTACGACGAAAAATTTTGTCGTTAATGATATGTAGTTCATCGTTATTCAATCAACTAATTACAACGACATCTTGTTTCATCGTTATTTTAAGTAACGACAAAAATTTTAAAGTCATCGTTAAAAGTATTAACGAGGGAAGCACTAATGACGATCGACGACCAAAATCTTTTTGGTCGTTAATCACTTTTAATGACGATAAAATGTACTTTTAACGACCAATTTATTCGTCGTTAGAACCCTTTTTCTAGTAGTGGAAGAGAGTTCGATTAATTAGAATTTGTAGACTTTTTGTGACAAGAATGACATCTCCCACAACTTCTCAAGCACCAAGAACTCCTCAATAGAATGGAGTAGTAGAGAGAAAGAACATAACCCTTAAAGAAATAGGAAGGACAATGATTGAAAGAAAATGATCTACCTTATTATTTCTAGGCCGAGGTAGTCAACACAACAAATTATACACTCAACGGATGCCTCATCGGACCCATTCTGAAGAAGACACCCTATGAGCTATACAAGGGAAGAAGCCCAACATCTCCTACTTCAAACCATTCTGATGTAAATGCTATGTGCATAACAATAGTGAGGAACATCCGACTAAGCTTGATGCAAGGTCGGATAAAGGTATATTTCTATGTTACTTATCTCATAATAAAGCTTATAGAATTTTTAACAAGAAAACTAACAAAGTGGAAAAAAGTATTCACTTTGTCTTTCATGAGATTAACCATGGCAGGATAAGTGAATCCACTTTCTTAGATATCAAGCTTAACACAGATGAAGATGATATTGCTGAAGCTAAGCTCAGAATCAATCAAAACAAAAGAACTAAGGCAACTCGTAATGAGCCAACTCGGAATGAGGTGACTCGGAATGAGCAAGTTCAAAAGCCAACTCAGATCATCGAAGATCAAGTTGAAGATGTTCAAAAAACTAAACTAGCTGAAGATTAGACCATTCAACCAACAAACCTGGTGAACCGGAGGACGAGTAGAGCTTTCAAATATGCATCCAGTCGCCCACCTAAGAATATACTTTATGATATCAACAAGTGGGGTAAGAACTAGTTCTTTTTTTGCAAAATCTATGTGCATTTTAGCATTCATTTCATTAATTGAACCTAAAAATGTACTAGAAGCCTTACTAGAACCTAAATGGGTAGAGGCCATGCAAGATGAATTAACTTAATTTGAAAGAAACCAAGTCTAGACTCCGACCAAATGACCTTCCGACCACCCAAGTAATAGGGACCAAATAGGTTTTCAAGAACAAACTGGATAAGGGAGGTTTGGTAGTCGAAATAAGGCCAGATTGGCATGAAAGACTAAGCAGTTTCTTGGTTGAAAATAATTTCAAAAGAGGACTTATTGACAAAACTCTTTTCACAAAAACCAAGGGGAATGATTTTCTTATCATTCGGATCTATGTTGATGATATTATATTTGGAGCTACTAATGAAACTCTATGCCAAGAGTTTATATTTGGAGCTACTAATGAAACTCTATGCCAAGAGTTTTCTAAGTTAATGAGACAGGAGTTCCAAATGAGTATGATGGGAGAACTCAATTTCTTCCTTGGATTGTAAATCAACCAAGAAAAGTATGGGATCTATGTCCATCAATCAAAGTACACCAAGGAGTTATTGAAGAAGTACAAGCTACAAGATGTGAAGCATGTAACAACACTTATGAGTAGCAATACAAAATTGGACTCGGATGAGAAAGGTAAAGTCTGTAGATCAGAAATTCTACAGAGGTATGATTGGATCTCTACTTTATCTCACATCTAATAGGCCAGATATCATGTTTAGTGTTTGCCTTTGTGCAAGATTTCAAGCTAATTATAAGGAATCACATCTCACTGCGGTGAAGAGAACTTTTAGATATCTTGCAGGGACTCGGACACTTGGTCTATGGTATTCAAAAGACTCGGATCTTACCCTCACTGGATAATCGGATGCTGACTATACTGGATAAAAAGTTGATAGAAAGAGCATATTAGGAGCATGCCAATTTCTAGGTCAATCACTCATCTCCTATCATTTAAAGAAGCAAAACTCGCTTACTCTATTAACTCGTTGAGGATGAGTACATTGCAGCTGGAGCTTGATGTGCTCAGATTCTCTAGATTAAGCAATGCTTAAAGGATCTAAGATTGTCATTCACATCTATCCCAATCAAGTGTGATAATCAAAGTGCAATCAGCATCACCACGAATCCAATTTAGCACTAAAAAACGAAATACATTGAGGTCGGGTATCATTTTCCGAGAGACCATTCTGAGAAAGGTGAACTTGAGTTTATTCCTACAAAATTCCAATTAGCTGATATTTTCACTAAACCTCCGAGTGAAGACCAGTTTTGCTTTATTAGAAATGAACTTGGCATGTTAATTGCATAATTATCTTAGTTAATGCATAGGTTATTTTACTCGATAGATTGTTATATGCTTTGAGTGAATAACAAATGGATTAGTTGACACAGAATAAGACCGAGCTATGAGTTATTAATTTCGTGAGTGTGTTGTGAGTCACTCGGACACCTTACGGAGTTAAACTTAATTTACTAAAGAAATGGACATTAAAAGTATGGGATCGTCTCTAGATCAATGGAGAATCTCAGAAATATTTTTGAAAATCTTTTCTTCTCTCTCGACCACACAAATAGTCGAAGAACTAGCTGTTAGAAGAAAACTACTTTGAAAACTAATCGTTACTCGTTAGGAGACTCAATGGTCCGACAACCGATGCTTGGAGAGCTGAGTCGAAAGGTGGTTGTTTAATGAAAGTCTTTATTCTATAAATTCACTTTGCCTACTTATTTCTCATACTCGCGCTTTCTTTGCTCTCGCACTTAATCTCTCTCGCACTCAAACTCTCTCTCCATTTCTCACTCATCTCGTGCTCTTCACTTTCTTTCTCTTTACTCTCTAACTTTCTCTATCTTTTTCAATATGCCTAAGAGAGGTTCAGCTATGGAGGGAGGTCCGGCCATAAAGAAGTTCGGAGCTAGAACAACTCAACCTAAGGGTGCCCAAGCCAAGGGAAACGCCCCGCCTCGGATGATTTAAAGGTCTTGGTCGCTCAACATTTCTTTATAGACGACAAATTCTTCTTTAAAACATCTTTGTCTTGGATAAAACCTTCTCTCAAAATACGTATCTTCAATTACATGTGCTTTTGTGAATACATCTACCTAGAACTCGTTATCGAGTTCTATACCCACATGGCAGTAAGAAATAGCGTGATCTCTTACGTTGTCCAAGGCAAGGTGATTCGTATCAATCTTACTCTATTTCACAAGTCGTTTGATGTGAAGTGTCTTTTCTTAATTCTAATCCTATCCCCTTCAATGAAGTCGTGGATGACTTCTTTAACAAATACTTTAAAGAAATCCCTTAGTCTAGAAATTTTTTTTTTCGTGACTTATATGACTTTTGAAGCCGGACTTCTATGCTTCATTCCGATGAGAACCTTCTTCTCCTACTATCCCTAAAAAGAGAACCCTAATAGCAAAGTTCTTAAGGTTCTCTTCAACATTCTGGAAGGGTATGAGGTTGACCTCTTCCCTTTTATTCTGGAATAGATTGCTTCTATTCCATCTAACTAGTATCTCTTTAGAGCTCTTCTTTTAGTCTGTCTTTACTCGGTTTGAGGTCGATCTCCCTTCGACCCAAACAAGTGCTTAGAGCCTCGTTGTCTATTTTGGTAGAGGTGAACACATTGGGCCTTGATATCAGGAAATCCAACCTGGTGTCTAGGTTTATTCCTAAAAACTAGCTCCTTCCCTCCTCTACCTCGGACTCGGACCGATACCGAGGTTCCATTTCTTACTTGTTGGACCTTTAACTTCTCAACTTGCCCATTCACTTGATTTACTTCGAAGGTGGCCACTCATTTTGTCTCATTGGCTAAAGAGTTGCAAACAACTCTAAGAGCCTTCTAGGCTTTCATGCCAATTTTGACTCAATTCTAAGGAAGGGCTCGGACCGAGATTGAACAAAGTCAAGCCTTGATTGCCTAGCTCAAGGAGGTTATTCAACAATAATAACAACAAATCCGTCACCTCCAAGAAAGAAGGTCCAAGACAACAAAGGACTTAGAATATGAAGAAGCACAACCTTTAAAGTCCTCTAGCTCTTCTAAGTCTTGAGTCGGAACAAGTCGAAGAAGAAGGAGAAGGAGAAGTCGAAGGAGAAGGAGAAAAGGAGATCGAATCGGTTCAATCGTGGGTAAGGCCGACAAAGAACCTAAGGTGATCTCTTCAAATCACACTTAGTCCGCCTCGAGAAGAGGCTGGTGATGTAGGCCAATCTAAGGCCCTTACCTCATAACCACAACCTACGATTGCAGATTGCTTGAGGGCTCAAAAGAAGAAGAAGAAGCAGAGGAAGCACTTCATGTGTCTCGCGGACGTATAATTCCACTGCCCGATTTAGCTCGTTATTGCCTCCTTGCCAAGCTAACTCTACTCAAGGCTACGAGCGCAGCGCAACCCTCGCTCTTCTACTTCTCGCCAAACTCGCTCCTCCTCCCTCTTGATCTCAAAATTTGTTTTGTTTTGTCCAACATCTTTGTACATAATTGGTCTTTTCTCCCTCTTTTTGTTATTTTTACTGAAATGCATATAAGGATAGAGAAGATAGAAAATAAAGATGTTTGGTTCAGGAGCAGTTTTTCTCGGTTTGTTTCTTTCATTGTTTAAGTTTCTATGTAATTACTTTGAATGATTAATGAAATTGCTTATTTTTGAGCATATCTATTTTTGAGCATATCTATTTTTGAGCATATTTCGTACTTACTCTAAAATATTTTTCACTATTCCGTGACAAGTATGCTCTGTTTACTTCAAGAAGCCAGTTCTAAGTTGTATATGATCTAAGTTGAGATGTTCAATATTCGTTATTATTTTTCTTGCTCTAATCAACATATAATGAAAACTTAACTTTCTAAACTAATTAGTTTCTATCTTAAGTATGGAATGCCTTTCATCAAAAAGGGGAGATTGAAGACTCACATATAACTCTCTATCTCTCTATAGTTTTGATTTCTAGACACTCTAAGCTTTTAAGAAACTCATATCTAAATTTTCATTACTTTCGACCCACTCAGAAACCATATATATAGCATATCACTTTTAACCGGGTTTCTAACTCACTCGAAATAACTCGGAACAATGGCATGAGTGAATAATTTCACAAACACTTTATATTTTGAGTACTTGACTTGGTGTTCAAACTGAAAATGAATTACAACGTTAATTCTATTTTCTAAATCAGCATATTTAATGAAATTATTTACTTGATCAAGTTTATGTATCCTGATTGTTTATTATTATTTACTTGATCATTTAAAGGATTGACTCAAGATGGAATTTGAACCTAATGAATATAAGACTTAAAAAATTCTATTTGTTTAGGTTAAAGATAATTAAGTGCTTAATTACTTTAAATTAATTATTATCTTTGCCTAATCTTGGACCAAAGTATTTTTATACTTTGAGTACCACTTTGATTTTCTTTTGCAGGTAGTTTAATCTATTTTTTGAAAAGCAAAAGCAAGCTGGTTTATAGTCGTTAAACACCAAGCAAACGAAATCGGCCATTTCGGACATGGCTCGGACATCGTGTCGGGGTTGTTTGTTTCCAAATCTAGTAAACATCAACTTTGAGTCCAACGGTTGTCTCCACCCCAAAATTCAGTCACAACCAGAGGGATGGACCACTTTTTGAGACAAGGACCACCACATACCGTTTATATTACAACGAGATCCTTTTCTAAGTGACTCGGACTAGCCATTACATTGGCTATTGAAGCTCACCAATCCAGAACAAGTCTCAACGGCTAATCCGCCCTGCTGTGTATAAATAGAAACCTTCATACAAGACTTGAAGCTTGCTAAACATATTGCTTTACACTCACTTAGTGCATACTTACTCAATCTTTAGCTTACAACTTCAATTATGTAATTCTTACTTTCCGAGTTATAAAGGGAAAGTCTTGTAATCACTTCTACTCTTTTTATTCTCTACTAAGTCCCTTGAATGAGCTGTAAGGGTTAACTCAGCTCTGTTGTCCCTAAGTGTAAAGGGTATCTCGGTTAGGACGTATTAGACTAGATAAGGGAATTTCTAAGTCTAGTAAAACTTGTAATTGAATTGTATAAGGGAGCAATTATGTGAAGATTCAGTCCTTATATTTTGTGGATTCAAAATAGTGGATTTGACTTGGTGCTTGGATTAGGATTGTCGTGGTTTTCTGCTCCGGGAGGGTTTCCACGTATTTACGTGTTTGACTTGTTTCGAGTTCATTATAGATTCGAATTATTTTCTAAATCTTTTTGTTCGAAACAGTTATAACTTCTCAAAAATCTTCCATCGCCCTATTCATCCCCCTTTAGGGTGAGTTAGCCTCTCCAAGAGCAAACCTTCAATTAAAAATCTCTAAGCTCTGGTACCAAAATATCCTTCTCTTTGAGGTAATATGGCTTAGGAAAACCGTAGTAGGGAAAGTCACCCCCTTCTTTCAGAAATTTCCCGTTTAGAGTATGATGAAAGGGCTTGATAGAACAGATTGTGTGAGGTGTAGTCTTCCTAGTCTGAACATCCCATTTGCCTTAGGCTATTTCCTTAGAATAAGGTTGATAGCCTAGCTCAAATTTATAGTTATTGGTGGGTTCAAGGGATGGAAAGATAAGGTGGTATTCCCTTCGCTCTGCAGTTAGGCCTGGAAAATACCCCTTTTTCCTAAGCATCAAGTGGAAGCTAGGGTTTCCATAAGGAATGAAGTTAAGAGGTACTTTATTTGTACCTAGGGCAGCGACAATCTAAAATCCGTAAAACTCTGTCCTCCACGTCATGCTCAATTTTGATGATCTGTTCTTTGGAGGTGATGGTAGCACAGAGATTCTCCCCATGATGGTTACGACCTGGCCTTTGATGATCATCTTAACTTTCTGGTGCAGTGTAGAGGGCACTGCTCGATGGTCATGCAATCAAGGGCATCCTAGAAACAGATTGAATGTAGATAGGATATCTAGGACTTGGAAGTCAATGTTCTTTACCACATGCCCTACATTGATTGGTAATGTCAATGTTCCTAAGACTGTTCTCTTAGAACTATCATAGGCTTAGAGATGAATAGTCTGTTTAGGGAATTGTTGCTCTCGATTCCTAACCTTTTGGAGGTCCTCCAAGGACAAGCGTTCATGGACAACCCATTGTCTAGCAAGGTTAAGGGGATGAACTTGTTGATGCAAGTTACTGATCAAATAAAAGGCATTGTTGTGTTTAACACCTTCTTCGAGGAGATCTTTCTTATCAAAAGTAATGGTTCCGTCCCCACTGTTGACCAATCTTATCATTTCCTCAGGTGTGGTTTCAAGAGAGACCTTGATTTTGCTAAGCACGTCAATTAAGGTCCGCTTGTGTTTTTGGGAAGCACATATGAGCTGCCAAATTGAAATGTCGACTTTTAACTTTTGATGTCTGTTTCGAGATTGGGTCTTCTTCTTTAGCAGCTTCAAGTTCTTTTGGGGTTTCATGAGTCTATTGTGGACCCACGAGTGCATTATGTCATCCAGGTAACCTTGCATACATCGACCGCGTTCAATTGGTGACCTTGCATAGGTGGACCGCGTTTTACCACCTTATTACATCGGTATCGAAAGTCCACAGGAAGATGATGTGGTAAGTGAGTTCTGGTACGTTCTTAAGAGTCATTGCTCCTAAGAAGTTGCGAACATGGTGATGGGGATTCTCGGAACCTCGAAATTTAATATCGGGCATGGTAAACTTAGGGGTAATTTCCCTTCGAGGATTGAAGTGAATCCCTTGTGATCAAAGTAATGGTTACTAAACATGGATGACTCCCTCAACATTTGTTCTATCCGATATATGTGTGGATTAAGCTAAGGCTTGGATAAGGTAGAGGTGGAGGACCTCCTCCCATTCTTAATTGTTCTTCTTCCTCGGCTTTCTTACTATCCTCAATAGCTTTTAGGATAGCCTTAAGATTGCTTGTCTGTGGACTCTATTTTTCTATCCCGAGACTCAATCTTGGCTTCCATTTTGGCTGAGTTTTCGTTGAGCAAAGTGATGATGGGAGATGATTACGGCGTTTCATCCATTGGAGGGGAATTCTTTTTAGGTACTATCCTACGATGAAAATAGACTGAATTGGTGTGATATGCACCGCAGTATGTCACACTAGTGTAGACCGTGGAGTAAAATGTGGTGCGGAAGATGTGTCGGACTTCTTGTTGAGATGTTCTAACCTTTTGGAGCTTGGATTCCAATGATATTCAATTGCGAGAAGATGTGTCGGACTAGGAATGCTCTTTGTTTGGACGCACATAAGGAATGCACAACAAATGAAATGTATGTAAGGATGCTTATGACTTAAGTCGAGATGATTTTATGATTTGGCTAATGCTTAATTAGAATGCATAAATGATTGATCCTATTTGAAGACGGATTTATTTTGGCTAATGTGCCAAAACTCACCTAATTTAAGATGAATTTTATGTTTTTGGCTAAACGAAAGATAAAAATGCAAAATGAACTCACCTTAATTTGAGATGAGTTTTTTTTTCGCTAAATGAAAAATGAAAATGCAAAATGGACTCACCTTAATTTGAGATGAGTTTTATTTTGGCTAAATGAGAGATGAAAATGCAAAATGGACTAACCTTAATTTGAGATGAGTTTTATTTTGGCTAAATGAGAGATAAAAATGCAAAATGTATTCACCTTAATTTGAGATGAGTTTTATTTTGGCTAAATGAGAGATGGAAATTCAAAATGGAATTGTAGAAAAATGAAGGTCTAAAGAATGACTTGTCTAAAGAGATAGAGGAGTCTTGATAGAAATCTTCTAGACCGACTGGCGATAACTCCCTAAACCGCCTAGAGAAAGGATTTTAGAGTGACTCGAAAATGCAATTAATGGACCGACCTAAAAGGGAAAAGTAATTTTGACTTTGGTTATAAATGCACATAATGGACCGACTCTAGGAAACTTTTATAGTATTTTATTTTCACCCATGCAAGGGCTAATCAACACTCGTCACCTATCCCTAAAGGCTCACAAGTAGAAGATTAAATCTAAAAACAATCACACTCATCCAAGCATGCAAATGAAGAGGCAAGGTACCACCTAAGGACCAAGGATCTATCATCAAAAGAGGGTTAAAACTAGGTAGGATACATGGTATCTCATAGTCCGAGGATTTAGTCCTCCATTGGGTGCATGGCAGGAAAAAATATATTAAATCCTCGGTGCCTCTCGGTAAGCCAAGAGTGCGTGCTATGAAGGAAGAGGTACCGCCTCCATTGGCAATCAAGCCTAATTGGGCCCGCTCGGGACGCAGTGGGAGCCTCTTTCAAAAATGTTTTTCAAGGGGAAAACCTAATGGTCCACCAACAAAAATAAACTATGGTCAAGGTTGCTTATGTGTAGGATGCCTAATGCAAATACATTATTAAAACTCACAACTCAAATTTTCAAGCTTTGCCCTCTTAACAAGTGATTTATCCCCAGTAGAGTCGCCACTCGTAGTAACCACGGTCCTCCGTCCCCACAGGAGGCGGCCCCGGCTTCCCCATGAATTTGGCGGGTTTTAAATTTTTCTTTTTGATTTTTGAAGATGAAAATGATTTTAGGATTTTGAAGATGAAATTTAAAAAGTGGGGATGAATCTCTTATTTCGATTTCGAATTTTATTAAATCAAGTTAAAATGAATTAAATCAAATTGAGTGGTGATTTTATTAATTATTTTATTTTAGAAATTATTTTCCGAAATCCTAGGATATTATTTCTTAACCAAAAATAAAGAAAAACTAGGGTTTACCTAATCTTCCGTGAAGCTTTAGTGTCAAACCGGTGTGAAAACACTTGGTTTTGACCCGAGCCTCACCTGCCGACCACTCGGTGCAGGCAGCCTCGGCCTCCGGCCTGGCTGGCGGATCCAAAATTACTTTTTTTATTTATTATTATTTAGTTAGAAAGGCTGAGAAGTAAAATAAGAGAATTAAATAAAACACGGGAGTCGCCGATCGGTTTTAGAAATTAAAAACTAACAAAACAAAGCAAATAAATACTCTTTCAATTTTAGTATGGGCAAACTAAGATGAAAGAGGCCAAAAAGTGACTCCATCGGTGTAGAATCGAGAATCGGATTCGGCGGCGAGGTACAAAACGTAGGGATAAGCCCTTCCATTCCGCCCATCAAACCACGGCTATTACTAGTTTGGGTAGTGATTCTAAATAACATATTAAACATAAGAAAACAACATGCGATACTGAATTCAACGCAACCGAAACATACCCAAAAATAATAAAAGTAGATATAAAAAGCGATAAACGAAAGCAATAACGAAAGGAAAAGAAAAGCGGAAACAAAAGAAAGCGAGAAATGAAAAGATTACATTAGGCGGGGATGAATTTAATGCGATGCAATTCTTTCTCCACAATATGGAAAACATTAAAAATATGAAATAAATAAATAACCATTGTGAAGGCTAAATTGGTGCCCTCGGGTTGTCCCACCTACTCATCCGGATATCGGACCTGGATTTGTTGATGCGATGGTGGTGATTCAAGAAGTCTTTTTGTGAGTTTTTGAGGAGATGAATAGGTAGAAAGATGAGTGATGGAGTTTTCGGGTTAAGATGCGGTTGGAATGGAGAGTAGATGAGGAATAGGCCAAAAAGAAACCAAGAGATCAAAATACAAAAGAGGAGTATTCGGTGGCTCTTAGTCGGGTTTCAGCGACATGACATTAAGGGAATAAGCCGTTTTAATTCGAGTATTCAACAACGTGACACTAAGGAATGAGTCGTTGTGGAAATGAGAGCCTAAGCTCTCTTTTTATAAGGAAAGGCTAGGTCACAAAATCAACTAGGGTTCCCACTCAATCAACCGTCAAGACTAAACCAGAATCGGCTAAAAAATTGGTCTAGAAGATAAAGGGATAAAGCTGCATAGACCCGGATCCCGGTGGTTGGGGCGCCGAACATATGGCGTCGATCCGGGGTCTTGCACCCTTTCCATTATGCAACATGATTCTCGGGAAAACGCGGCGTTTCAAGGCAAAACAAACTAGGTACGAGGCGCCGACCACGACGTCATTTTGAGAGAAAAAGCTCCATGTCTCGGGCTAAGCTGTCTTGGAGCTAAACGCGACGTTTTGATGTTGGTGATCATGAAACGCGACGCCTTACATCATCTTGGGGTGGACAAAATTGAAACGCGAGTATTTTGAGCCTTTAATTTCTTGGTACGCGGCACTCTGGACTTCCGTTGACTCTGGAGGTTTGACCCGGGCTTGGACCATCCGAAAGAGAAGGGATTTTGGACTGACCCAAGGGAAAAGGCTAATTATTTGGTGATAAAGGGTTCTTTGTTGTTTACTGGCTTCGTCGCACCAATCAAATACCGACCGTGATCCAAATCCTCAATTGGGACTCGGGATTTCATCATCAAGCCTACAATATATAATACAAAAATAAAAGAGATAAGGGATGACACGTTTTAGGTGTCTACAGTGCGCCAGGCCATAACAGCGTCGTTTTGGGTCGTCCAACTCCTTCCGTGTTGTAGTGAGACACTTAGGAAAAATGCAACGTTTTAGGTGAACTGGAACCCGGTACGCAGCATCGGACATAAACGACATAGTTTTAAGGAAGTAAGCTCCATGACTTGGGCGGGTCTGTCTTAGAGCAAAACGCAGATGTTTTGATGCTTCGATCATGAAACGCAATGCCGAACACGACGTCATTTTGATGTCTTCGATCTCCGTGTATGGGTTGGATGCTTGGTGATTAAACGTAGCGTTTTGAGCTTAGAATCTCCCTGTACGCAGCGCCGGACTTCGTTGACTATAGAGGTTTGACCCGGGCTTGGACCGTCCGAAAGAAAAGGGTTTTTGGACCGACCCAAGGCAAAAGGCTATTTATTTAGTGCTAAAGTGTTCTTTGTGGTTTATCGGCTTCCGTCGCACTAGTCGAATATCTTTCGTGATCCAAATCCTCAAATAGGACTCGGCATTTCATCATCGGGCCAACAAAACAAAATACAGGAATAAAAAGAGATAAGGAATGACACATTTTAGGTGTCTATAGTTAGCCCCCACTTTGATTGAGTCCGAAAGGCAAAGGTTCAAAGTAGATACTAAAGGATACTAATCTCGCTTTCGGGCATTGTTTCAAATGCTGATTGTTGCATAGCTTACGGAATTTGTTGTCTGTCGAACCCGAACTCGGAGACGGGGCCTTAACTTGATTGCATCACACGCCTTCTAAAGTCTACTAAGATGATCCTAAGCTTAGATTGATCGAGCCTAAAGCTCGATGAAATTTTATGCTTGAAACTTCGATCGTCTTTGATGTGGAGCTTGGCCCGATAATCTGTTGTACTAACATGCTTGTTAATAGATAATCATATTGCTTAAACTTTAGTATTTTACCTCAATAATTCGATTGAAAACAGATCGAAAATCTGATCCGCAAAAGCCGACATTGTGGGTCCAAAGCTCCACTTGCATGCATATGGTGCCAAGCATCCACTTGCCACGCCTGATGGGACTCCTTAAGCTAAACCACCAGCTAGGGCTACAAAGCTGCCAGCGATGGGACGCTACCAGGCCTCGTGATCTGGCGCCGACCAGCCTTCGGTAGGTCCGGCCCCGGCATGTCTGTCGGATTCCCTCTTCGATCTCCTCTTGCTTTTTTGACTCTTATATTGTATGTTTGGCATGCCTTGGCCGAATACGTCTATAAAAGGGGAGTTGATGTGTTCATTTTGCACATTTCACTTAGGCTCTATTTGATCCTAAGAAAATAGGTTGGAAAGAAAATTTAAATGGAAAAAAAGTGATGAGGAAAAAAGTTAAGAGGAAATTAATTTTTTTCCTTATGTTTAGTTCAAGGAAAAATAGAGGGAAAAAAATTATAATCATTACATTGTCATGGAGAGCATAGAGAAAATACTCAATAGCATTGATTAATTGAGAGGAGAGAGAAAATTTGTAATGGCATTTCTTAATAGAATTCTCTCTCTTTTTTCATTTCTCTCTCTTTGTGAAATTTTTCTTCCATTTTCCTCTCAATTTTGGAAGGAAAATATCATTGATCAAATTGACAAAATTTTCCATGAGTTTTTCCATCAAACTTTTTTCTCTCATTTTTCTTCAATTCAAACAAGGGAAAGAAATTCATTTTCCACATTTTTTTCTTTCTTTCTAATTTTCTTAGAATCAAATAAAGCCCGACTCCTCTCTTACTTTCTCTAGCTTTGCTCTTTGTTATGCTCCTGCTTGACTCTTTGAGAAAACTAATTGGTTTTCAAATCATCTCTTCAAATATGTCTAGAAGAAAGGCTCATCCAACTAGAAGACCAGGTGCGAGAAGTTGCTTCACGACAACTTTCTAGAGTGAGAGTGGTGCCCCCATGATGAATGGAGCCCAAATAATCTCTTGGTGGAGGTCGAGAATCACGTATTTCACTTGCCATCATTCCCATCGGTAAGCTTATTGGCTTAAACTTCTACTTTTACTTACTTAGAATAGTATTTCTACTAAAAATCTTGTTGGATTTTCATCTTGCAGTAAAGGTTCCATTCGGAGTAGCGGGGCCATTTCAAAGTTTATAGAGACATGTAGAGAGACGAACTACCCTTTAGAAGACATCATGAATAATGCCGGGTTTGGTACCCTTTTTACCACTTTGAGTTATTTGTATGAAAAAAAAGAGCGAGATCCCATTAGAACTATTAGTGAGCGCTTTTGGGATACCACTAATAAAGGAAGATGACTATTACACCTCTTGATTTTCTCGTCTTGTCGGTTTTGGGCTTCTCGGGAAGCCCCTAGTCTATGACCGAAACTTATATAAAAATCGTGACTATCTACGTCACCTCTATGGTCCCGTGCCTAGTAGGTTTACTTGGGAAAATTTCTTTAAATATACTCTTCTTTTAATGCTTTCGAAAGTGTTGAGTTTTGGGCTCAACACACACCTCAACAAGTCCGAGTTGTGCTTGCTCTCTTGTTAAGCACGGTAACATTTTCCAACCAAGCTTCAAAGGTTCATGTTCACTATTTGGTGAACTTAGTGGACCTAGATAGGATTAAAGAGCTTAACTAGGGTGCACCCGCATATTCTTGCCTCATAAGGGGTATACGTGCTGGGGTGAGGCATTCTAAGCCCAAGAAGGACTTAGACAAACTATCCTCCCCTATCCGGCTTGTGGAATATAATTGAGGTATGTTCTATTTCTTCACTCATTTCCAACATATTTTTATCTTATATGAATAAAAAATCTCACTTGTCTTGCAAAAATGTAGTAGTGGTCGTATGAATATTTCCCGCGCCTTTTACCCAGCTTAACGAATCACCCTACATTACTAGCCTCGGTATCATACGCCAAGATCCATCTTTGACAAACCAAAGCCCGTGACCTAGGCTTTTTGCAGTATGCGCTCAATCCTATGACTTCTGTCACTACTAGAAAATTGTCATATAGCGACGGAAACAGCGACCGAAAAACGTAATTTAGCGACGGAATTTTTCGTAGCTAATTTTCGCGTCGCTAAAAACTAGCGACGGAATTATGCGATTCCGTCGGTGATTAGCAACGAAATAGCGATGGAATTTGATTCCGTCCCTATTCGAATCAGCGACATAATTTCTTGTTCCGTCGCTGATTGGATTAGCGACGGAATCAAATTCCGTAGCTAATCCATCGCTAATCGGCGTCGGAATCGCAGAATCCGTTGCTGATTCATCGCCAATTTTTAAAAATAAAAATTAACAATTTTCTGTATTTTTGAGTGTTTAATACAAAAATCTTGAACGAAATACAAATTCAAATAATCCGGCAGCATAACAACCTCAAATTCAACTTCAATTGAAACACAAAAATCATATACAAACACAAAAATCATAAATAATCCAACTTCAATCACCAACATCCATAAAAACTAATTGAAAAAAAAAAAAATTAAGAGTATTACATTATTTACAAACACAAGTTATGTTCTTCATCTTCGTTTTCCTCTTTTTCTTCCTCTTTCTCATTATCTTCACCTTTTACCTCATTTTCATTCCAACCATGCCTATCAAAATAAATTATATCAAATCCTCTAAAATCTGAAATTTTATAGTAAACAAAGTAAATTATAAATACAACCAACAATGAGGGAGGATGGAGAAAGCATACCTACAAGATGTTAAAGGTGGTTAGTTGGTGGCGGTGGCAGCGAAGGTGGTGGCGGTGGTCGCCTCTTGCTCTCTCACACTCTCACTTCTCTCTAATTCTCAATCTATCTCTCCTTATGATTTTGCCGAGCCTCGTTGAAGTCGGACTTTTATTTGCAACATAACGACGGATCAGCCACGAACGAGTCCGTTGCTACTTAAAAAATTTAGTTAGCGACGGAATCCGTCCGTCGCTAACTAAAAATTTTAAAATTTCAAAAGCTGGAGAAAATTTAATAGCTCGCTAACCTAAAATTTTTCAAATTTTGAATTAGCGACGAAATTAGTAACGGACTTCTCCGTCGCTAACTAAAAATTTGAAAAATTTTATATATTTGAAAAATGAAAATAGTTGGCACATTTAAATTTTGAAAATTTTGGATTAGCAACGGAATTTTCCGTCGCTAATTTAAATTTGAGAATTTTTATATTTTTTCAAATTAAAATAGGTGGCAAATTTAAATTATTTAAAATTTTGAATTAGCGACGGAATAATTCCGTTGCTAAGTAAAAAAATAAAAAATTAGATTTAGCGACAGAATCGGCGACGGATTGATTCCGTCGCTAAATAAAAAAATTTTAAAAATTATTTTCAAAAATCCGTCGCTATTTTTTCCATTTCCATCGTTAGGTCCGTCGCTAATAAGTAAAATAGCGGTGAAATTTGTTTCCGTCGCTAAGTTCATTTTATCCGACAATTGTCGGTTTCGTTGCTAGTTAATGACGAACGCGATTCCGTCGCTATTTAACGTTTTTGTAGTAGTGTGTATGTCATTTTCAAGTTTTAAATTTGCCTCAAAATATACCCCAGAAAAATTTGCTTCACTTATCAATCTGGTTGCCCCAGCCCACGGCTTGTGGTGGGCTGGAGGGCACGACCGTGATGGCGGCGCCTACCATAGGCGGGCATTTGGGCACCCAATTTTTGTCATTCTCTCTTTCTTTTTGTTTTTTCTCCTTAGGGGTCCTGCGTGTGCAGGCCAATTTCCATCCGTGGGCCCAATTTCAACTTCCTCCAAGTGTAGGCGTTTTGCGAGAGTTAAGTGAGAGGAGGATTTTGTTTGAGGGTCCTTTTGGGTTTTGCTAGTACCTTTGCAAGCAAGTCATGCCTCAAATCCGCTGCAACACATGGCCTCTATTTGTTTGTTACGATCCACCTTAGACTATGTTTTATTTCCACTCCCTTTCTCGACGAGGAGCAAGAGGAAGCAATTACCGAATATCCTTAAACGCAGTTCTAAAACTTATATACATCCTATGCGTATCATTTCGGACAGATTATGATCCGACTGGTGAGCCTTCCTTATTAACACCATTAAATCTTTGTAGTATGATCGGGAACAATCTCGGACCATATCCGTTAGATTCCAATATGCCCTTAGAGGTATCCGGGACTTATTCTCCGGGACTACTTTTCAAACCATGCGGGTGAGTCTTAGTTAGTGTAAATGCTAACTTTATTGAGTTTTTAGTAGAAATGCTAATTGCTCCATTGTTTTATAGAGGCGTCGATCTAGAACGTCTTCGTCAGGAGGCTTCCTTGGTGGCTCGGGGCTCAAATGCATTCAACTAGCCAACAAATGCCCTCTCGGTGAGTACGGCTGGAATTGGTACTTCCCAACGCTCTTCACGACGTGCACATCATCGTAGTGCTTTTGAAGTGGGGCCTACTCTTCCGGGCCTAGTTCTTCCGGTGCTTGGGCCTAACTTTTCCGAAGAATGTATGGATATCCCACCTCTTCAAGCACTTGATCATCACGGGAACCCGATTAACTTCCATCGGATATCCTATAGTGGGCTTTCTCATGGAGCTTCTCAATCTTGGGACCATGGGGATAGCTCTACACAAGGTGGTGGAGACGGTCGGTTTTCCACATCCATTTTAGAGGACTTCGACAACTATCTTTTTGATAATGCTTCGATGATGAGGATTAGTGAATCCCTTATAAGGTGCTTTTGTTTTTAATGTTTAATGTTTTGTAAAAATTTAACTCTATGCAATGAGATGAAATGCAAAGACTCAATTCTAAAAATGCTCTCTTTTATTAATATGATGCAAAAATTCTAAGGAAAATTTACAATGACAAATATAAAAAAAAATAATAATAGCCCCCATTCCTCCCAAAAGAAATTAACAAAATGAAAAATGGGAATTTGTAAGTGGATGATCCAAAATAAAGGGCTTAACCGAGATGGGCCTGAGCGAGAAACAAATAATGACCCAAGGAGTCCCTCAAGCCAAAAGAAATGATGTAGATCGCCCGGTCCGAGCAGCCTAGCCATCGCCTATCACGTAAGAGACCGAGACGCTGGTGGTCTTCGATGGTGTGGCGCAGTAGGACTCTTGAACCTAGAAACTTCTATAAATTGGACCTTCTATTGGATGACGAAAATTATGCCTTCTAAACCTTGTTCTGCAATTCCCTAAGAAAAATAGATCCTAAGAAAATTCCTTAGTGCCTTCTATTCCCTTCTAATTTCAACGATGAATTTCATGACTGAGTTATCCCGTTGGATGCATGAGATGACTAACGTTGAGAAGGTAGGATTGTCCCAATGTGGGCTGAATACCCTATTCGAGCATTCGACAGTGAAAATCTATTGGACTTTTCGAAGGGCTCTTGTGGCCTGTTGGGACTCCCATTACCATGTTTTCAGGTTTGCGGATAAGGAATTATGTCCTTTACCTGAAGAGTTTGATGCTATTCTGGGTATCTAAAGCCGTACTAAGCTTGTTATGCCCAAGTCCTCGGAGAACATACATGAAACCTACAAGCACCTTCTCAAGCTGAATAATAGGAATCTAAGTTGGATTCTCATTAGGGCTCGAGTGGACTTAATGAATATGATGAAGCATTACTGCTCGATGTACTCGTCATTAGAGTTTGTCCGCATTCGTAGATGTCGAGCTATCATCACCTTTCGATAGGTGGTTTCCTGCTGGTAGGAGACCACGGGGATATGGCTCTGCTACATTACTTAGCTTTGTTGAGCAATTGGAGGACTACTTGTTCCTCGACTCCACCGATAGTCACTAAAACTATTATAGGGTTAGGACCGGGTCGAAGCCAACCCGGACGAAGATTTTGCTGGGAGGCCCCTGTTATTACAGGTGAGCGAGAAAGAACAATTGAGACCAACCGGTGAGACTAGGTCGGTGGCGCTTGCCATAGGGTGGCAGTGTGGCGCCGTCGAGGCTTACAAGCCTTCGGTTTTGCCCAAAGTTTCTATTTTTTGCCCGTTCTCTTTTTTTATTTTATTTTTACTCCTTTCGGCCCGCAAATAAGGTTGAATTAGACCGTGCAACTACTACATGCTCTCGTGGATGTGGACTCTTATGTAGCTACACATTTCGGTCGGGGAAGTGATTAGACGTGGTAGCCGATCACTCGGCTTCCTAGTGGGAGGCTTGGCTTAAGAACCATAGTAGTACCATTGAATGGAACGTTAAACATTGGAAAATGTCCTAATTTAGGACACATATTGGACAACAGCCCTTTGTATGCCTCGCTGGGTCTAAAAACCAGTACATACTACTTCCTTGACCATGTATTATGAAAAATACGACGAGAGCATGCGATCCTTTATCTAGACTGTGTTTGGCCCGCTACCTTCGAACTATTTGCGAACTTTGGCTGTTCATAGCGAGTTAAGCCATGGCTTGAGTATTGGATGACCTACCAAAGCTGTTGAAACCTACCGATAAGCGTATCGTTATGGTTTCGAATATTATCTAGAGTGGATAACAAAAGTAGACCCCAAACTTTGTAAGGTATCGAAGGCTCTAAAGCTAGATCCCCAAGGAGTCTGTCCCATTGTTATCACTCCAAATTCGCGAAGTAAACCCTTGAATTAATGGAGGCCAAAGGAGTAAATGAATTATAGAAGGGAATCGGAGGCTAAGGAAACCGAAGAGAGGAGGGCCCGCAGGATTGAAGAGCTAAAGAAGCGCAAGCGAGATGATGCGGCTCGGTCTAACGATACAAAAGGGACGAAAGTGAAGATAGACTAGGGCTTTATCATTAGAGAGAAATTTTTGGAAGAATAAAAGAATTTTAGGAAGATTAGTTTTGCCTCTTTAGAACAGTTTATTTTTTACAATTAGTATGCTTGTTTTGAATTTTCCTTTTATTAGCTATGTACTCGGGTAAGTAGTAGGTTTACCTTTTATTAAATAAAAGTAAAAAGTAAGTTTTATGCTCACTTATATACATTATTTTATTTTTAATCACTTACCTAAAGGAGTAAATGAATTGGACCGTCCTTAAAATTAATGGAAACAAATAAAGAATTAATTAAACCAATGGACATCTAATTGGACTGCCCAAAATAGAATAACAATTAATTAGATAAACGGACCGTCTGATTGGACCATCTAAATAAATAATTATAGAAATAAGACCTAGGAAAATTGTCCGACTCGGCCAATCCACCGCTGTTCGGTTGGTGGCCAGCGCCGCCCATGGCACGACCTGGTTGGGCTAGGCTTGGCGCGTTATGCCATATGTTTAGTGTCATGCTAAACGTAGTATTTCTTCGATTGATCCAAGTTTTTGTATTGAAAGATCTCTACATCATCCAAATCAGTCAATTTTACTACTCCTCCCCACTTAGTGAAGTAATCAATTGCTACTAACACAAATTCATGACCACCCATTCCTTTAGGAATCACTTTGCCAAGCCCAAACTGAGAACAACCAGGGTGATGCAAGTGCTATAAGAAACGATGGTGGATGGTGTTGCACATTTGCATATACCCGTCACTTATGGCATTTCTTAACAAATTCATACCAATCTGCAACCATGGTGGACCGATAGTATCCAAGCCTCTGAATCTTCCGAACAAATATCCTTCCACTCATATGGGGTTCATATTCCCCACTATGAATTTCATCCATGATGCACTTTGCTTCATGTTGGTTGACGAAAGTAAGCTAATCCCTATGTTGGTTTCTTGTACAGCTTGTCCTTGGTTGATGAAAAGCTGGGCTGCCAATATCCCGGTGGTTCGTTGGGCTTTAGGCGTGGAGTGTAACAGATATTCTTATTTATCTAGATACTGATAAATTTCATAGTACCAATTGGTTTGGTCGGTACGGACACTTGTGGTGTGTATATGTGTGCGGTCGACTCCGTCGCTCTATGTGGATGGGCATTGAATGAATGCCATTACGGATATTAATCATGGATGCTAATTTAGCTAAAGCATCTGCGAATTAGTTGTCATCCCTAGGAAGGTATGTGTATGAAATTCTTTCAAAATGTTTTGATAATTCAATCATATCTACCTGGTAAGGTGCCGAGGCTTTACTATGTATCTTTCATTTTTGCGAGATCCGATTAATAATCAAACTAGAGTCATTGAAAACCCCGATGCTTTTGGCCCTTATCTCTATGTCGACTTGAAGTCCTGTGATGTATGCTTCATATGCCATGGCGTTGTTGGTGACCTTAAAATCTAACTTGAATGAAATGTGCTCCTCTCGATGAAACTAGAAGGATCCCTACTCCAAAGCCCTTTTGATTGGAAGCGCGGTCAAAGTACATTGTCCACACGTCCATCTCCACTTCTAAGATATTTTTGTGTGGGAAGTCAAGGTGTTCGAGTTACGATTTAGTTATAAGTAAATTAGCTAGGAATTCCGACACTAGCCTCCCTTTGATCGCTTTTGAGGGACATACTTGAGTTCAAATTCCAATAGCATTACAGTCCATCTAGCTACCTTGCTTGCTAATGGTCGGTTGCTCAAGAATATACTTAATGGGATCCATCGGTGCTACCACATGTATCATGTGGGCCAACATGTAGTGTGTAAGCTTCTTAGTAGCCTAGACTAATGCCAACGATGTATTCTTTAATGGTGTGTTTCTAGTCTCATAATCTAAGAATTTCTTACTTAGATAATATACCACGTACTCTTTCCATCTCCTTGAGCTAGCATGGCATCCATGGTGGTCTCTATTGTAGCGAGGTATAAAAGTAAAGGCTTCCCTGGTGGGGCGGAACTAACAGTTGAGGGTTGGCTAGATATTCCTTAACCTTCTTGAATGCTTTTTGGCAGTCGTCATCCTAAATAGGCTCGAGACCCTTTCTCCAACTTCTTGAAAATGGGTTCACAAACCATAGCCGGTTTTGATATAAAATGACTAATGTACTCGTAAACATCCTTAGAAACCCCGTATTTCTTTTTCTATTTTGGGCGACGGAATTTCCTGAATAACTTTAATCTTGGATGGATCAACTTCAATTCCTCTAAGACTAACAACATAGCCTAGCAGTTGACCTAAGGTTACCCCAATGATACACTTTTTAGGATTAAGGTGCATGTTGTATTTTCTAAGTCTTTCGAAGAATTTTATAAGGTCGGGTAGGTGCCTTGCCCTATCTTTGGACATAATTATCATGTCATCCACATGGACTTCAGCTTCTTTATGAATTATGTCGTGCAATAGTGTTGTAGTTGTCTTCCGATATGTTGCGCTAGCATTCTTGAGCCTAAATGGAATCACCACATAATAGTATGTTCCCAGTTGAGTGATGAAGGTTGTCTTCTCCATGTCTTCTTTTGCGATCTTCGATTGATTGTACCAAAAATAGCCATCCATAAATGAAAGCAAGACATGTCGCGTTTTATTATCTATAAGAATGTCGATATAGGGCAGCAGGAAATCATCTTTAGGGCTTACCTTATCAAATCCCCGAAGTCGATGCATATCGGAACCCTTCCGTCTTTCTATGGAACCGATTACTATGTTTGCTACCCATTAAGGATACTGAATTACTTTGATGAACCCAGCCTCTAACTGTTTTTGGACTTCTTCCTTAATCTTCGATGCCTACTCGGGTTTCATCCTCCTCGGCTTCGTTTCTTGGCTCGAGCATCCTCGTAAAGTAGAATTTTATGTTCTCCTATACTTGGATCTATCCCCGACATGTCTTTGTAGGACCATGCAAAGAGATCTATGAACTCTGTATGGAGTCAAGTAAATTTCTTCTGCTCTTCTATATTCAACGTTTTCCTAATTTTAACCTCTTAGGGTTGATCAACCGATCCTAAATTAATTGTTACCGTTTCCTCTATTATTGGTGAACGATTTTCGTGATCTTCCATAGCTTTTATTAATTTTTAGGGATTTCTTGTTCATCATTAGAGGCAAAACAATTAAAAATAGGAGAAGGAAAAGAATAAACAGAAAGATTCATCTTATTGAATGCGTAAATGAGTAAACCAGACTTGGAAGTAGAAATAACGAAATTAGAAACAACAAAATTATAAGATAAAATAGAAGAAATAGGAACAGAAACAAAAGCCCTAGTGCTAAACTCGGGAATGGGATACTCTCCTAAGCTAACAGCAAATTCTTGTCCCTTCTTAGCATCGATTCAAGTAATATGCTTGGACGCTTCATCATCGATGTAGGTGATGAATCTAGACAGATCAAATTGTTGGTACGACATGGCTCGAGATAGTACCGAGACCGAATTCCCCTCTAAGTTCTTCTCTTGTCCAAGCAATAGACCGAAGATGTTACTCCCTACCAAGTTGGTCTAGTTTGGTGTGGACTGTCCCTCTTCAAGGAGGTAGGGTGCCTCCTTTTCCAATATATAGCGAGTCACTAAAGGCCTCTAAACGAGGTACCAATATGCCCTTTTCCTTGAGGTAATAAGGCTCGGGAAAACCGTAGTAGGAGAAGTCATCCCCTTCTTTTAGGAACTGCCTATTTAGAGTATAAGGAAAGGGGTTGATGGAACGAACTGTGTATAATGCAATCCTCTTAGTTTGAACTTCCCACTTGGCTTGGGTTATTTCCTTAGTAGTAGGATGATAGCCTAGCTCGAATTTATAGTTGTTAGTGAGTTCAAGGTGTGGAAAGATAGGGTGGTATACGCTTCGGCCTACAGCTAGGCTTGGAAAGTACCCTTTCTTCCTAAGCATTGAATGGATGCTAGGGTTGCTATAAAGATTGAAGTTAAGAGGCGCTTCATTCTTATCTAAGGCGACAATAGTTTTAAACCCATAAAGCTCTTCGTCATCGCATTGTGCTCAATTTCGACGACCTATTCTTTAAAAGTGATAGTAGCACGGAGATTGTCCCTGTTGATAGTTACGACCTGACCTTTGGTAGTCATCTTAACTTTTTGGTGCAGTGTAGAGGGCACTCGCTTGATGGCCATGTAACCAAGGGCATCCTAGAAGCGAGTTAAATGTAGCTGGAATGTCTAGGACTTGGAAGTCAATGTTCTTCACCACTAACCCTACATTAATTGGTTAGGTCACCATTCCCAAGACTGTCCTCTTGGAATTGTCATAGTGTAGACACCTAAAACATGTTGTCCCTTATCACTTTTATTTCTATATTTTATATTGTTGGCCCAGTGATGAAATTCCGAGTCCAATTTGAGGATTTGGATCACGAGACGGTATTTGATTGGTGTGACGGAAGCCATTAAACCACAAAGATCCCTTCGCACCAAATAAATAGCATGTTACCTTTGGTCAGTCCAAAATCCGGTGCCACGTACGGGAGATTCCAGGCTCAAAATACCGAATTTCACTTTAGTTCAGCCCGGACAGGGAGTTGAAGACATCAAGACGATGTTACAAGCCGCACTTCATGATCACAAGAATCAAAATGTCGTGTTTAGCTCCAAGACAATCCGCCCGAGACACGGAGCTTCCTCCCTCAAAACGACGTTGTAGGAACCACAGCCGGTCGGGGCTCGCCGAGATTCCCCACTATGTGTCGAGTCTCTTTTTTAAGATTAATTTTTAAAATGGTTTTGAAAGTCGATTTTAGAATGTGGGGATGAACCTTTTATTAAGATTTCCACTGAGTTTTATTAAGTCAAGTTGAAATGAATTAAATCAAATTTGATTGGTGATTTTTATTAATCATTTTATTTTAGCAATTATTTTCGAAGTCTCGATATATTTCTTTCTAATTAAGGAATAAGAACATTAGGGTTTCAAATCTACCATAAGGCTTTAGAGTCAAATTGGTGTGAAAACACCAATTTGGACTGAAGCCTTATTAGCTACCCCCACGGTGCAGGCGGTGGCACTGCCCGCAGGGTGGCCGGTGCCAGCCGGAGGTCGTGGCTGGTGGAACCAGCCTCGGTCTCTACCTAGTGGGTAGATCCGAATTCTAAGGTTAATTTTCCTGCAACCAGAATGCACCAAGATGCGAAATTTATCGGATCAATGCATAAAATAAAGGAGTCGCCGGTTAGTTTTTATAGAAGAAAAACTAACAAAAACAAAATAAATGCTCTTGCGATCTTGAGCCGAGAATCGGATCCGGGGGTGAGTATACGAAATGTAGGGACAAACCAGGTGTCCTTAGAATAATGTAAACAAATAAACAAACAACATCATGCGAAGCAAAACTAAAACAACCAAAGCATTAGAAGAAAAACAATAAAGGGAAGCGATAAAGAAAGCGATAAAAGAAAGCGGGAAATAAAAATTACATCCGTCGGGAGGAAATTAAAGCGGTTACATCTCTTAAACCACAATACGGAAAGCGAATAAAACAAAAATAAATATAACCGTTCAAAGGCTGAAATATGGCCTTCGGGTTGTCCCACCTTGCTGATCTGGATCTCCTCGTCGGATCTCTTGATGCAATGGTGACAATCCAAGAAAAGGGCTAGTTTTGTGAATTGAGTTTAGGGTGTGGTAACGATAAGTTGAATGAGTGCCTAGAGATCAAAATAAGTGAATATTCTTTAGCTCTTTGCACAGATTCAACGCCGATGAATAAAAAGATGATTGTTCAAGATCAATTTTGGCGGAGTAACGTTTAGATGAGAATACTCTCTTGGCCGAGCGAGAAAGTCTGAAAAGATTGTTTCCAACTAGATTGGTCCGATCTAATGCCGATTATTCCTTTTTGAGGAGGTGAGATGCCTCCTCTTCCGGAATATTTCAATCATTGAAGATTTCCGGACCAGGTACTAGGATACCTTTCTCTTTGATGTAATAGGGCTCAGGAAAACCATAATAAGGGAAATCATCTCCTTCTCTAAGGAACTGCCCATTCGGAGTATAAGGGACAGGCTTAATAGAACGGATTGTATTTGTTGCAGTCCTCTCCACTTGGATTTCCCACTTGGCTAAAGCTATTTCCTTAGTAATGGGTTGATAGCCTACTCCAAAATTGTAGTTAGTGGGTTCAAGGGGTGCAAAAATAGGGTGGTATGCCCTTCGGCCCGCAGCAAGACCTGGAAAATACCCCTTCTTCCTAAGCATCGAGTGGACACTAGAGTTCCCAAAAGGGTTAAAGGTAAAAGGTTCTTCATCTTTTTCCAAGGTAGCGACAGTTTCAAATCCGTATAGTTCTTCATCATTAGCATCACGCTCGATCTCCACCATAGACTCTTTAGAAGTGATAGTAGCGTAAAGGTTATCCCAGTTGAGAGTTATAACCTTACGTTTGATGATTATTTTGACTTTCCGATGCAGTGTAGAGGGCATTGCTTAATGATCGTGCAACCAAGGGCATCCTAAAAGCGATTGAAAGTAGTCGAGATATCTAAGACTTGGAATTCAATATTCCTCTCTACCGGCCCTGTATTAATTGGTAGGGTCGGTGTTCCCAAGACTGTTCTCCTAGAATTATCGTAGGCTTGAAGATGAATAGTTTTCTTCGAGAGTTGTTGGTCCCTAATTCCTAACCTTTTAGCAGTTTGCTAGGGGCACACATTAACGGATGATCCATTATCTACCAAGGTTAAGGGAACAAACTTGTTAATGCAAGTTATAGTTAAATAAAGGGAATTGTTATGTGCAACGCCTTCTTCCGGGAGATCCTTCGATCGAAAGTAATGGTTCCATCACCACTCGTTAACCAATCCTACTACTTCCTCTAGCGTAGTTTCATCGAAACTTCAATCTTGCTGAGCGCATCGATTAAAGCCGGTCTATGTTTTTGGGAATCCGATATTAGTTGCCGGATAGAAATGTTAGCTTTGAGTTTCGGAGTTGTTTAAGGATTGAATCTTCTTCCTTTACAGCTTTAGGTTCTTTTGGGGCTTCCCGAGTCTGTTGTGGACCTAAGAGTGCGTTGTGCCTTCCTAATCTAGTGAGGAACCGAACGGTAGGGCCTTAGTGTTTCTCCAAAGGTCTTCTTCTAAGGGTGGTGTGCCCCGAAGTCATCACCATTGTTGTCGTCATCTCTTGTTTCGTAGACATCTTCTTTATCACTTACCCACAGCCCCTGCACTTCTTGATCCAATGACAGTAGATTAAGAAGCAATGGTGATTCATTAATATCTCGGATCAAAATAGAAGGATCCCACTGACCTGGTATGGGTTCAGTAAAGATGGCTAAGGTGCATCTAAAAGGGTTTTTGTTATTAGTTAGTTTCTTGGTAGCCTTAGGCGAGGGTAATTAGCCATTTCGAAACATATCTTCTAGTGTGTTCTTGAATGTCCAACACCGTTCGATATCATGTCCTCGTGCACGATGGTACTTATAAAATTTTCCCACGTCCCAATTGTTAGGCTGTTTCGCAATTTCGAATTCTGCTCTAATAGGTGGCAACTCTATCTTCCTTTTGTCCAAGAGACGGTCAAGGGCTTGAGCATAAATAGTATCCATAGGAATGTAGTCAATAGACATGTTGAGGGCATTAACATCTACACCCCTAGTAACATTGCCAATATTGGAGGTTTTCTTATCTTTGGAGTGATAATTACCTCTATAGTCGATCTGCAACTTTTGTGGTTGCGGGGACGGTTCTTCTGCTATCAATAAACTAGCATCTCTAAGGGTCAAAAAGTTCATCATAGGTAGAAATTTAAGGTGCCGATTATAATTGGGTTGAAGGTTCTTCACAATAATGCGGACTTGATCTTTCTCGGATGGTCGGTGAACCATGTGGGCTGTCTTTGCTCTCTATCCGGTTAGGAAATCGGTGAAACCCTCCTTTTCACCTTGCGTGATTAACTCCAAGTCCCTAAGAGTAATAGGCGGATCCGTGTTATAAGAGTATTAATGGAGGAACTCTTTGCACAAATCTGTCCAATTGGAACCCTTGCGTGGGTCGACCACATTATACCACTTCATGACATCGGTATCAAACGTCTAGGGAAGATAATATGGTAAGTGTCTTCGGGAATGTT
Organism: Talinum fruticosum; assembly: GCA_021018815.1. Classification (NCBI taxonomy): domain Eukaryota; kingdom Viridiplantae; phylum Streptophyta; class Magnoliopsida; order Caryophyllales; family Talinaceae; genus Talinum; species Talinum fruticosum. The sequence goes on from JAITYX010000028.1 coordinate 5,417,501, forward strand.
CTTAAGAGTCATTGCTCCCAAGAAGTTCAAGCACGTGATGATGGGGATTCTCGAAACCTTTAAACTTAATGTCGGGCATGGTAAACTTAGAAGGTAGTTTACCCTTAGGAATTGAAGTGAATCCCTTGTGATCAAAATAATGATTGCTGAACATGGATGACTCCTTCAACATCTGTTCTATCTCGATCTATGCGAGTTTTGGATTCGGGTTTAGGATCATCCGAAAAAGATTGGATGGGTGGAGGTGGGATAATTATGGTCGTTTCTCTTTGTATACGCTCGGTTTCTTCAGCCTCCTCCCTTCTCCTGCGTTTAGCTTCTTCATTTCTCCGACTAGCCTCCATAGCCCTTGTGATGGTCTTAAGATCTCTTGATATAGAGGATATCTATTCATGTTGGTCACTCAACTGGGTTTCCACTTTAGCTATATTCTCATTAAGCATACTGAGACTAAAATACTATTCGGGATTAGGATCCATTGGAAGGGAACTCTTTTCGGTATTGTCTTAGAACAAGGAGTAGATTGTGATGGTGTAGTATGCACCAAAGCCTCGTTGCACTTGTTCTTGACCGCAGAGTAGAAAGAAATGATGATGCGCCCGATTCCTTGGTTAAACATTCTAATATTTTAGAGCTTGAATTCGAGGATACTCGGTTGCCGTAGACTTCCCTATTCTGCAGCCCAAAGGATGAGGTTTAGGACCATGGGAGAGAAGATCACTTTTAGGAGGAAGGAACTCACGCGCAAGACCGGAAGAGACTAAGAATGCTTTTTATTTGGACGCACATAAGAAATGCGATGATGATATGATAAATGATTTTATGGACATAATCCTTAAAACAAAGATGCTTTCTATGATGATGCATTTTCTTATTTGAGATGATCTTAAGGCTAAATGTAAAATGAGAATGATGGACTAATATGAAATGATTTTTGGACAATACAAATGGACTCACCTAGTATGAGATGATTTTATTTGGCTAATGCATATGAACTCACCTAATATGCGATGATTTTATTTGCCTAAGTACATATGAACTCTACCTAATATGATATGAGTTTATTTGGCTAATGCATATGGACTCACCTAATATGAAATGAGTTTATTTGGCTAATGCATATGGACTCTACCTTATATGAGATGATTTTGTTTGGCTAGTGTATATTGACTTACCTTATATGAGATGAGTTTAATTGGCTAATGCATATGGACTCACTTAATATGAGATGATGAAAATATAACAATGCCAAAGAAAATAAAAGGACTAGAAAATAAGAAAAGGAAACTTCCGCTAAGACCCTTTCACGAATAGCGACTACTTAGGCTAAAAGATAATTTTGGACTGACACGGAAGAAATGCAAACAATGGACTGACCTTAAAAAGAGAAGGTATGTTGACTTTTGGCTAAATGCACATATTTGGACTAACTTAGGAAATTTATTAAAGTGTTTTATTTTCACCCATGCAACGATCTAAATCAAGCACTCCTCACCTATTTCTAAAAGATCACAAGCAAAAGATTAAATTTAAAAAAACACACTCATTCAAGCATGAAAATGGAGTAAGAGGGAAAACCTAAAAGTCCAAAAGTTCTATGGCCCAAGAGTTCAAGAGTTTGGATACATGGTGACAAGTAGTTCGAAATTTGGTCCCCCATATGGTTGCACGATTCGAGATACCAACCAAAATCTCGGTGCCTCTTGGTGAGCCAAAGGGTTTAGCCCAAGAGTGTGTGCTATGCGGGAGGAGGTAAGTCTCCTCAACAAATCAAGCCTAGTTGGGCCCGCCGAGGAAACAGTGGGAGTCTCTCTCTAGAAAAGGTTAAACAACGGGTACAATAAAGTGTACCTAATTGGTCCAAAACAATATTTAAACTAATTCAAAGGTTGTTAAATGCAAGATGACTAATGCAAGCACATCATTAAAAACACACTACTCAAATTTTCAAGTTTCCCCCTCTTAATAGAAAGTTATCCCCATTGGAGTTTCCACTTGTAGGTACCACGACCGGCCGGGGCCCTGTGAGCTTCCCCACTATGTGTCGGATCTCTTTTTTAAGATTAATTTTGAAGATGGTTTTGAAAGTCGATTTTAGAATGTGGGGATAAATCTCTTATTAAGATTTCCCGAGTTTTATTAAGTCAAATTGAAATGAATTAAATCAGATTTGCTTGGCGATTTTTATTAATCATTTTATTTTAGAAATTATTTTCAGAAGTCCCAAGATTTTTCTTTCTAAATAAGGAATAAGAACATTAGGGTTTTAAATATGTCGTAAAGCTTTAAGGCTAAATTGGTGTGAAAACATCAATCCGGACCGAAGCCTTACTGGCTGCCCCGAGAGGGTAGCCGACGCCGACCAGAGGCCGTGGCTGGTGGAACTAGCCTTAGTCTCTACCCAGTGGGCATATCTGAATCCTAAGGTTAATTTTCCTGCAACTAGAATGCATCGAGATGCAAAATTTAATGGATCCAAGCATAAAGTAAAGGAGTCGCGCGAGTCGGTTTTAGAGAAGAAAAACTAACAAAAACAAAATAAATGCTCTTCCGATCTTAGTATGAGAAAACTAAAACAAGAAGAGGCTAAAATATGACTCAGTCGATCTTGAACGGAGAATTGAATTCGGGGCGAGGGTATAAAATGTAGGGACAAACCCTTGCGTTACGCCCGTCCGAAGATGGGAATTACTAGTTCGAGTAGTGTGCTTAAAATAATGTAAACAAACAAACAAACAACATCATGCAAAGCCAAACTAACGCAATTAAAGTATAATAAGAAAAACAATAAAGGAAATCGGTAAAGAAAGGGATAAAAGAAAGTGGGAAATAAAAATTACATCGGTTAGGCAGGAAATTAAAGCGATTACATCTCTTAAACCACAATACGGAAAGAAAATAAAACAAAAATTAATATAACCGATCGAAGGCTTAAATATGGCCCTCAGGTTGTCCCATCTTACCGATCGGGATCTCCTCGTCGGATCTGTCAATGCAATGATGACAATCCAAGAAAAGGGCTAGTTTTGTGAATTGAGTTTAGGGTGTGGTAGCAATAAGTTGAATGAGTTCATAGAGATCAGAATAAGTGAATATTCTTTAGCTCATTGCACAATTCAATGATATTGAGTAAAAAGATGAATGTTCAAGATCAATTTTGGCAGAGTAGCATTTAGATGAGAGTTTTCTGGTTAGGTTTCTACAGACTTGATGCTAAGGCAAGAAGCCAGTATGGGAATGAGAGCCATACGTCTCTATTTATAGGAGAGGACTTAGGTCACAAATGACCTAGGGTTTGCCTTTATTCAGCTGTCCAAACAACAAAAAGAAAATCGAACCAATCCTTAAGAGATAGAACCAGGATCGGAAGAGGATAAGACCAGATTGAACTAGTAAAAATAGGATGGTGGACGCCGACCAACCGGGGCCTCCTAGGGTTTCGTTCACTAGTTGTGTATTTGAGGACTCTTGAAGCCAAAATACAGTGTTGCATCAAACTTCTAGAAGGCGGGCGCCGGCCTCATGACATCATTTAAGGGAGAGAGCTTTTAGCCTTGTGTTGGCTGTCTCGTGAAGCTCAAAATGCGGCACTTTGATGCTCCCGATCATGAAATGCAACGCTTCAACTTCGTCTTCAGGTCTTGAGCTCCTTGTCCGACTTGAATGAAAGTAAAATGTAGTATTCTGAACTTGGAATTTCTAGGCACACATCATGGGACTCCACAATCTCTTAAGGCTCGGTCCGACTCTTGGACGGACCGAAAGAAAATAGGATTTGTGGACCGACCAAAGGTAAAAGGTTATTTATGGTGCTTGGGGTTCTTTGTGGTCTACTAGCTTATTGCATAGATCGATCACAGTCCGGAATCTAAATCCGCAGACAAGACTCGGGATTATCATTATCGGGCCTATAAAACAAAACGCAAAAATAACGAGATAAAGGGCGACACTTTTTAGGTGTCTACGAGACGTCATGGTCGGCGCCCCTACCTGGTTTGTTTTGCCTTGAAACGCCGCATTTTGCTTGAGAATCCTATTGCAGCATAGAAAGGGCTCACCTCCCTAGAACGACGTCGTATTGTCGACGCCCCTAGCACGAGATCCGATTCTATCCAGTTCAATCTTGTCATTTTCTAGCCCGGTTTTGCAGCTGATTTCGGTTCGGTTTGGACGGCTAACTGAATTAAAACTCTAGGTCATTTAATGACCTAGCCTCTTCCTATAAATAGAGAGCTTAGGCTCACACTTTCACAATGCCTTATTCCTTAACGTTACACTTGCTAAATACTAAGCTGAACGACTCAACCCTAGCTATTGAATGCTCCTATCGGTATTCCGATCTCTTGGTCTTTTTCAGCTTATTCTTATTCTACTCCCCATTCCAACTACATCCGAACCAGAAAACTCCATCGTTCATCTTTCAATCTACTCATCTCCATAAAAACTCACAAAAACCCTCTTCGATTCGCCATTATCACATCACCAAATCCAGATTCCTCCACAAAAACTCACAAAAATGAGGGCATCAATTCGGAACTTCACAACGGTTTACTTATTTATTTTATACTTTTACCGCTTCCGTATTGTAGAGAAAGAATTGTATTGTTTTTTAATTCCTCCCACCCCGACGTAATCTTTTAATTTCTTGATTTGTTTTCTTTACGCTTTTATTTTCTTTTCGTTATTGCTTCCTTTTATCACTTTTTATTTTTGCTTTTACCGCTTTCATTATTATGTTTTAGTTGATTTTAATTACGTATCGCACGTTACGTGCTTGTGTTTTATATGTTATTTAGATTCACTACTCAAGCTAGTAATGGTCGTCGTTTAACGGGCGAGAATGAAAGGGCTTATCCCTACATTTCGTACCCTCGCCCTTGAATCCAATTCTCGGTTTTAGACCGATGGAGTCGATTTTCCACCCTCTTTCATCTTAGTTTTCCCATACTAAGATATGAAAAGCATTTATTTATTTTTGTTTTGTTAGTTTTTCATTCTTAAAAACCGACTGGCGACTCCGTTCTTGATTTAATTCTCTTATTTTGCTTCTCGAATTTTCTCGAGCGAACAGTAAAAAGGCGAAATTCGGATCTGCCAGCCGGACCAAAAGCCGAGGCAGACCACCCCGGTCGTGGCCCTTGGCCGTGCCACCGACCACCAGGCACGAGGTTGTTGCACCGCACCAAGTGGTCGGCAGGTGAGGCTCAAGTCCAAACCGGGTCCAAATTGGTGTTTTCACACCGAAGACTCGAGACAATGCTCAATACTTTTCCGAGTTATGTAAAAGGAATCAGGTATAACAATCCCATGCATATAGAGTTTTGATTCCAAGGCATTCTCGGTATCGCGGAAACTTCTTTGGGTAAAATAGTATCTTCTCCGAGTAATACGGTTTTCACTTATTGCATTTAGTGCGTTTCCATAAGCGACTCGAAAACTGGTTCCTATTTTCCGAGTTCATCTTCACTCAGATTAATCGCATTTTGAGTATACCATTATTCCACTTGTTTCTCACTCGGAATCGACTTTTGGGTATACGTTCTATTCTCGTTATAGTCGGTATTCTTAGTTCATTTTATGCTTAGTCTATATCAAGTTAATCCTCTCTAATATCCTTTATCGAACTTGATTCTTCGCTTAGACTAAGTCGGATGGAATTCCGAGTATCATGGATATTGGACTCGGAAAATTCCATTTCGTTTCGACTCGGATAATCGGTTGCTTAATTATTATAATTATTTTATTATCCGTGTCTAATCTTGGGCCAAAGTATTCTATACTTTGAGAACCAAAATTAATTTACTTTTGTAGGTTATTCATTCGAGGACACACCTTTTTCAAACCTCAAAAGTAACCTAGGCTCGAACGTCAAATCACCAGCAAACATGGCTCTTCACCTTCCCTGCTCTAGTCCCGGAAGATTGTGTCGAAGCTGCATGCGCTTCCATATTCGAAAAGCTGGAACGCTAAGCTTAACGGTGGTTTCCACCTCATTTTTCGAGACACTACCGATGGCTTTGGGACTTCCAAGAGAGTTAAACCGTTGTCCAACGTTCATATTTCAACGGATACTTTCCGAGTGACTCGGAAAGCCTCTATCAACGGTCACGAGAAGACTCTTGGTCAGCGAGATGAAGATAACGGCTACTCTATCTCGGTTATCTATAAATAGAAGCCACTTCACAAGACTTGAAGATTGCCGAATCTGTTATTAATACACATACTTGAGAAAAGTCATTCTATTTACTTTCAATCTTCAACTTATAACTCCCACTCTGTAATTCATTACTTTCGAGTTGTAAGGTCTTGTACTTAGTTACAAACTCTTCTTACATTCTTTGTAAGGTCCCTTGACTAAGTTGTAAAGGTTAACTCGGCTTAGTTGTCCCTAGCTGTAAGGGTTATCTCAGCTAGGAAGTACTAGATCGGATAAGGGAACTTCGAGTCTAGGAAAACTTGTATAGAGTTGTCTAAGGGAGCAACTCGGGTTCGATCAGTTCACGGTATTTTGTGGACTGAAAATAGTGGATTTGACTTCGTGTCCGGATTGACACGGGCCGTGGTTTTCTGCCCCGGGAGGGTTTCCACATAAAATCTAAGTGTTATCTTTCCGAGTTCATTCTAGACTCGAGACGGCTTTACTGCTCCTGTTCCTTCGATTCATTGCTTTACGAGTCCAATCTTTTCGACCCTGTTGATAGACTCGGAATCTGTCTTTGTCTCTCTTCCGCGCAAAAGTGTGTGTTTTCACCAAGAATTTTCTATCACCCTATTCACCCCCTCTAGGGTGACTCGAGACTCTCCCCAAGCAAACCTTCACATATAGTTTGGCCCGAAAGCCTCATGGTAGAAAAAGAAACCCTAGTTTTCTTTATTTTTGGTTAAGAAATAATATCTCGCGGATTTCGAAAGTAATTTCTAAAACAAAACAATTATAAAACCGTCATTTAATCTGATTTAATTCATTTTAACTTGGTTTAATAAAATTTGGAAATCTAAATAAGAGATTCATCTCCACTTTCGAAATTTCATCTTCAAAACCCTAAAATCATTTTCATCTTCAAAAATTAAAAAAAATTTTAAAACTAGCCAATTCGTAGGGATGCTCGGGGCCCGCATCCCCGTTGGGCGGACGGAGGACCGTGGTTTCTACAGTGGCAACTCTACTAGGGATAAATCACTTATTAAGAGGGCGAAACTTGAAAACTTTAATAGTAAGTAATAATGTATTTGCATTAGGCATCTCGCATTTTAAGCAACCTTGAACATAGTTTATTTTTGTTGGTAGACCATTAGGCTTTCCCCTCGAAAACATTTTTGGTAAGAGGCTCTTACTCCAATCCAGGCGGGCATAACTAGGCTTGATTGCCAACGGAAGAAGCACCTCTTCCCTCATAGCACGCACTCTTGGCTTACCGAGAGGCACCGAGGATTCAATGCATTTTTTCCTTCCGTGTACCACACGGAGGACTAAATCCTTGGTCTATGAGTCACCATGTATCCTACCTAGTTTTAACCCTCTTTTTATCATAGACCCTAGGTCTCTAGGTGGAACCTTCTCCTTTCATTTGTATGCTTGGTTTAGTTTAGTTGCTTTTTGGATTTAATGTTCTACTTGTGAGTAGAGAGCTGATTAGCCCTTGCATGGGTGTAAATAAAATAGCATAATAAAATTTCCTAGAGTCGGTCCATTATGTGCATTTTCTTTAGCCAAAAGTTCAAATTACCTTTCCCTTTTAAGTCGGTCCATTGATTGCATTTCCGAGTCATCCTAAAATTTTCTAGGTAGTTTAAGTAGTTACCGTATGTCGGTCCGGAAGGGTCTAACCAGGGTCCTTTATATCTCATTAGTCGATCAGTCTTTAGATTTTTGCCTTTTTCTGCATTTTCATTTCCCATTCTGCATTTTTTTTTTTACATTTAGCCAAAATAAAATTTATCTCAAATAGGTGAGTCCATTAATTTCCATTTAGCCAAAATCAAATTCATCTCAAATAGGTTAGTCCATTCATTTTGCATATAGCCAAAATAGAATTCATCTCAATTAGGTGAGTGCATTTTCATCTAGCCAAAATAAAATTCATCTCGATTAGGTGAGTTCATTTAACCAAAACAAATCCATCTTCCCTTAGGATCAATCGTTTGTGTATTCCAATTACGCATTCGAGTTAGGCATTAGCCAAATCATAAAATCATCCCAACTTTAGTCATAACCATCATACACTTCATTTTGTTTTGTATTTCTTATGTGCATCCAAATAAAAGAGCATTCTTAGTCTCTTCGGGTCTCGCGCTTAAACCTCTTCCTTCTAAAAGTGGTATTCTTTCACATGGTCTTAAGAATGATCCTTTAGGCAGCAAAATAGGGCAGTCAACTGCAATTGAGTATCGTTGGAATCCGAGCTCCAAAAGGTTAAAACGCGTCAACAAGGAGTCCAGCACATCTTCTCCCGCCCTGCACCATGGTCTACGCTAGTGCGATATACTCCGGTGCATATCACACCAGTTCGATCTATTTTTAGTCGTAAGACAAGTACCTAAAAAGAATTCCCCTCCAATGGAAGGAACACCAAAATCATCTCCCATCATCACCTTGCTCAATGAAAACTCAACCAAAATGGAAGCTAGGATTGAGGCTCGGGCTAAGAAAATAGAATCCATATCAAGCGATCTTAAGGCCATTTTAAAAGTTATTGAGGATAGTAAGAGAGCTAAGGGAGAAGAATGAATAAGAATGGGATAAGGTCCTCCACCTCCACCTAGTCTATCTCCTCTAGGCAGTCCTACACATGAATCCAAGTCGATCCACGTATAGATCGGATAGGACAAATTTTAAGGGACTCATCCATATTCAATCATCACTATTTTGATCATAAGGGATTCACTTCAATCCCCGAAAGGAAACTACCCCTAAGTTCACAATGCCCGATATTAAGTTCCGAGGTTCCGAGAACCCTCATCATCATGTTCGTAACTTCTTAAGAGCAATGAATCTTAAGAACATTCCTGAAGACACTTACCATATCATCTTCCCATGGACTTTTGATACTGATGTAATGAAGTGGTATAACACGGTCAACCCACGTAAGGTCACCAATTAGACCGATATGTGTAAGGATTTCCTACACTAATACTCCTATGACACCGATCTACGTGTTACACTTAGAGACTTGGAGTTGATCAAACAGGACTAGAAAGAATGTTTTATAGACTTTCTCACTAGATGGAGGGCAAAGGCTACGCACATGGTAGACAAATCTTCTAAGAACGACCAAGTACGGATCATCGTGAAGAACCTTCAACCTGCCTATAATCGGCTTCTCAAATTCCTACCTATGATAAGTTTTTCAACCCTTAGAGATGCTTGCATACTGATAGAAGAAGAGCTATCTACCACGACCACAAAAGTCGTGATTAGGTATAGAGGTAATTATCGGTCTAAAGATAAGAAAACCTCCAATAAAGGCAATACTAGCAAGGTGTAGATGTCAATGCCCTCAACAGGTATAGTGACTACACTCCTATCGATACGACATATGCTCAAGGCCTTGACCACTATTCGCTAAAGGGAAGATAGAATTGCCACCCATTAAAGCATAATGAGATACTATATCGACATCCCGGTAGACAACACAGTGGGACATACTCTGCTCTTATTTATGGATGACTATGCTAGGTACAATTAAGTGAAGATGGCGAAAAAGGACATGGAGAAGACGACCTTCATCACTTAATGGGGGACGTCATTGTTATGTGGTGATGCCATTTGGGCTCAAGAATGCTAGTGTAACATATCGGAGGACAGCTACAACACTATTGCACGACATCATCCACAAAGAAAATAGAGGTCTATGTGGATCACATGATCATTAAGTCCATGGATAGGGCAAGGCACCTACCTAGCCTTTGAATATTCTTCGAATGAGCGAGAAAATACAACATGCACCTTAATCCTCAAAAGTGTGCCTTCGGGGCAACCTCGGGCAAGTCTGTTAGGCTATCTTGTCGAGTCTTAGAGGAATTGAAGTTGATCCATCCAAGATCAAAGCTATTCTAGAAATTCCACTACCGAAAATAGAGAAGGAGATATAGGGTTTCCTAGGATGTTTATAGTACATTAATCGTTTCATTTCAAAATTGACTATGGTTTTTGAACCCATTTTCAAGAAGTTGAAGAAAGGGTCTAAGCCCATTTGGGATGATGAGTGCCAAAAAGTATTCGAGAAGGTTAAGGAATATCTAGCTAGCCCTCTAGTGCTAGTTCCACCCCAACTAGGGAAGCCTTTACTTTTCTACCTCGCCATGGCAAAGACAACTATGGGAGCCATGCTAGCTCAACAAGACGGAAAGGAAAGTACGTAATATTCTATCTAAGTAAGAAGTTCTTAGATTATGAGACTAGATACATGTCATTAGAGAAGACATCACTTGCATTAGTCTCGGGCTACCAAGAAGCTCAAGCACTACATGTTAGCCTACATGGTACATGTGGTAGCACCGATGGATCCCATTAAATACATCCTTAATAAACTAACCATCAATAGCAAGACAGACTAGATGGATTGTCATGCTATTAGAATTTGAACTCAAGTATGTCCCTCAAAAGCGATCAAAGTAAGGGTAGTATTAGAAATCCTAGCTAATCTACCCGTAACTAAATTGCAACCCCAACATCTTGACTTTCCCGACGAAAATATTTTACGAGTAGAGGTGGATGTATGGACAATGTACTTCGATGGCACTTCCAATCAGAAGGGCTTTGGACTCCGGATTCCTCTAGTCTCACAAGAGGGAACACATACTCCTATCTCGGTCCAGCTGCATTTTGAGGTCACCAACAACATCGCGTAATATGAAGCATGCATCATAGGACTTCAAGCTGTTATAGAGATCGGAGCCAAGAGCATTAAGGTTTTTGCTGACTCTAGTATGATCACTAAACAAATTTCTAAAAAATTGAAGGTATGTAGTGAAGCCTTGGCACCCTACCGAGGCATATCTAATTGAGTTATCAAAACATTTCGAAAACCTTACATATACCTACCTTCCTAGGTATGACCACCGGTTCGCGGATGCTTTAGCTAAATTAGCATCCATGATCAATATCCCTAACAAAATTCATTCAATGCCCATCCACATAGAGCGACAGAATCAACCTACATGTATAAGCATTAGAAGTGTTTAGTACCGACTAAACCAGTTAGAACCATGACATCTATCAATTTCTAGATAAAAAATAGTATCTGTTGGACCCCATGCCTAGAGCCTAATGAGCCATTGGGATGCTAGCAGCCCAATTTTTCATCAATCAAGGATAGTTGTACAAGAAAACCAACAAAGGGATTAACTTACTTTGTGTCAACCAACATGAAGAAAAAAGCATCATGGATGAAATTCATGGTGGGGAATGTGGACCTCATATAAATGGAAGGATGTTGGTTCGGAAAATTCGGATGTTTGGATACTACTTGGTTGACCATGGTAGCAGACTGCCATGAATTTTTAAGAAATACCACAAGTGTCGGTTGTATGCAGATTTACTGACACCAGCCAACATCATTTCTCATGACACATGCATCACCCTGGCCATTCTCGGTTTGGAGAATTGATATTATTGGTAAAGTGACCCCTCAAGGAACTGGTGGTAATGAATTTGTGTTAGTAACAATCGACTACTTTACTAAGTGGGTAGAAGCAGCCTCTTATGCAACTTTGACATCAAAGCAATTGGCCAAGTTCATCACCCGCAACATTATATTAATCTGTCGATATAGGGTACCCCATGAATTAATCAGTGACCATGGTAGTCGCTTCAAGAAGGAAGTAGCGGACCTACTGGAGAAGTACAAGGTCAAACACCATAAATCTTCCCTATCACCCTCAAACCAATGGAGCGATCGAGGCTACCAACAAAAACATTCGCAAAATAGTGGAGAACATGACTATCATCTACAAGGATTGGCTCGACAAGTTACCCTTCGGTTTGTAGGGCTATCGGACCTCCATCGGAACCTCCACAGGAGCAAAACCTTACTCCTTAACATATGGCATGAAAACAGTCCTCCCAATAGAAATTGCCATCCCCTTGTTACGAATCATTGCTTGAGAGTCAAATTCCTAAAGCGAGAATAGGCTAAAGCACACGAGTTAGTGTTGCTAGATGAAAGGCGCCTTAAGGCCTTACTAATTTCTAAATATACCAGGCGGGTATATTAAGAGCATTTAACAAGAAAGTGCAGCGTCAAAACTTGCAGGTTATAGATTTAGTCCTTAAGGAAATAAGAGCACCAATTAAGGATCCTCGAGGAAAGTTTAGGCCTAATTGGCAAGGCTCGTTTGTACTTAGTCAAATACTGCCGGGAGGTGCGGTAAAATTGACTTATTTGAATGGTAAAGAGATCTTTCAATACACAAAGTCGGATCAAATGAAGAGGTATTACATTTAGCACGACCCTAAATAGCGAGGCCTAGCCTAGCCCAATCAGGCCGCTCTATGGCGAGCACGAGGCCACCACTAGGGATGGCAGTGGGTCTGGACCCGACCTGGACCCGCCGGATCCGACCCATTTAATCGGTGCCGGGTCCAAAAATTTGGACCCGATGGATCCGAGTCCGGTCCGGGTCTAACTGTCTCGAGTCAGGGTCAGGTCCGGGTCTCAAAAATAAGACCCGGACTCGACCCGAGACCCGTTTAAGACCCGAACACTAATTTTATTTTTTTGAAAAATTCTAACAAGTAGTATTCATGCAAATTTGGACCCGGTGCAATTTGAAAACCCTTCCTACAATTTGTTGTTGAACTTTGATGGACTTTGAACTTTGTGTTGTCAAACTTTGATGAACTTTGTGTTTAATATATTGGTGTATTCGATTTGTATGAACTAAGTTTTTTGTTTGTATAATAGATTGGTTGATAGATAGATTAGTATAATGCTAAAGAGGTTATATGTAACAAAATTGCTAGTAAATTTACAATAATATTAAAATAGGGCACAAAATATTGATTTTTGAACTCATTTATGATAAAAATATAGTAGACTCGTTTAAGACCCATTTAAGACCCGTGGACCCGTGGACCCACCGGGTCCGGGTCCGAGTCCAAATTTTACAGACCCGTCGGGTCCGGGTCGGGTCCGGGTCCAAGTCTAAAAAGTTAAATGGAGTGCGGGTCCAGTCGGACCCGACCAGCATCCGACCCATTGCCATCTCTAGCCACCACCAAGCAATGTTTGGCTGGCCGGGGTGAACAATTGCCCCTGGTTTTAGCTCTGTAAATTATTTTTTCGAGAGTCCAATCGGACGATCTATTTAATTAATTGTTATTATTTTGGACGGTCTAACTAGATGGTTCATTGGTTTAACTAATTCTTTAATTTCAATTAATTTTAAGGACGGTCCAAATAGGCGGTCCAATTCATTTATTCCTTTAGGTTAGCGATTAAAAATAATAAAGCATAAAACCGAGCATAAAACTTATTTTTTACTTTTATTTATAAAAGATAAGCCTACTACCTAACCGAGTAAATAGCAAATTAAAAGGAAAAACAAGCACTCTACTTGTAAAAAATAATAAAACTATTCTAAAGAGGCAAAACTAAATTCTTAATTCTTCCTAAAAGTTTCTCTCTAAAAATAAAAAGCGCTAGTCTATCTTCACTTTCTTTCCTTTCGAATCGCTAAACTCAGCTCCATCATCTTAGGTGCACTTCTTTAACTCCTCAATTCTGCAGGCCTTCTTCCCTTCGACTTCTTTAGCCTCAAATTCCCTCCTTAAAGCTTGTTCATCTATCCGAGGGTTTACTTCACGAATTTGAAGTGGTGCAGCAGACAGGAACATTTTCTTGGGGATCCAGCTCTCGAGCCTTCAGACATTTTGTGACGTTTCGAGTCTACTACGTTATCCACTCTAAATAATATTCGAAACTATGGTGGTGTGTTTGTCTACAAGTTTCAACAGACTTCGGCGAGTTCATCCAATATTCGAGCCAGGACTTCACTAGCCTAGAACTACTAAAACCTTCGAATAGTTCAAAAGTAGCAGGCCAAACACAGTCCGGATGAGGGATAGCTTACTCTCGTCCCATTTTCCGTAACACACGGTCGTGGAAGTTATAAGTGCTGGCTTTCGGTCCCAGCGAGGCATACGAAGGGTTGTTGTCCAATATGTGCACTAAATTGGGACATTTTCCAATCTTTGACATACCATTCAATGGTATTGGTATGGTTTTTAAACCAATCATCCCACCAAGAGGCCAAGTGCTCCACTACAACCTCTAATCGCTTTCGCTAACGTAAGTGTATTGCTAGATACATTTCAACATCCGTATGAGCTGGTATTAGTTATAGATGCTCCATTAACCAAATCTCTATACCACGGATAGAAGAAAAAATCATAAGAGTCTTGCATGGTTAAATTTAACCTATTTACGACCCAACAGGAGCAAGAATAAAAAAAGAGAGCAAAAAGCATGAAAAGCTGAGACTTTTGGTGCAAAGCTGGAGGCATTTTTAGCCTCGATGGCACTAGATAGCGAATGGCTCCCAGCGAAGTTTTCCTCCGGATTGGCTTCTACCCAGTCTATAACTTTAAGAGTCTCAGCGACTACCAATGGAGTCGGGGAATAGTAATCCTCTAGCTATTCAACTAAGCTCGGAAGTGATGCAGGCGTCATGTTTTCATGGCCTCCTACCAGCAGGAAACCGCCTATCGGACAGGTGATGATAGCTCGATGTCTAGGAATTATGATGGACTCTAATAATGCATACATCGAGCAGTAATGCTTCATCGATTCAATAGGTTCACCCGCTCCCCAATAAGAATCTAGCCTAGATTCCTATTGGTCGGTTTCGAAAGCATTTGTAGGTCTCGTGCGGGTTCTCGGAAGATTTGGGCATAATAGGTTTAGTATGGCGTTGCATGCCCAAGATAGCATCAAACTCTTCAAGCTAAGGACATAATTCCTTATCCTCAAACCCGAAAACATGGTAATGCGCATCCCAATAGGCCAAATCAGCCCTTAAGAAAAGCCAATAAACTTTCACTTATCGAATGCTTGAACGAGTATTTAGTCCATATTGTGACAGTTCCGTCCTCTCGGTGTTTGTCATCTCATGCATCCAACGGGATAAATCGGTCATGAAATTCATCTTTGAAAATTGAAGGGAGTCAAAGGCACTAAGAGAATTTTTGAGGATCTGTTTTTCCGAGGGAATTACGACGGAAGGTTCGGAAGGCACAATTTTCGGTCATCAACAAGGCTCCAATTTATAGTAGTTTCCAGGCATAAGAGTCCTACTACACCACAACCAATGAAGACCGCCAGCACTCGGGTTTCTGCGTGGTCGGCGCCGGCCGAGCCTCCCGGAGCGGCCGATACGCATTATTCTTTTGGCTCGAGCAGTCCTTAGGCCATTTCTTGTTTCGACCCCGACTCATTTTTGGTCAAGCCCCGTTATTATTTTAGATCATGCATTTATAAATTCCCATTTTCATTTTTATTATTTTCTTTTGGGGGAATGGGGCTGTGCAAACTTTTTTTCTATTTGTCTTTATTATTTTGCTTAGAATTTTTGCATCATATTAATAAAACAATGCATTTTTAGAATCGAGTCTTCGCACTTTTCTCATTGCATAGAGTCAAAGAAGTTTACAAAATATTAAACATTAAACAAAAGCACCTTACAAGGGATTCACTAATCTTCGCCATCGGAAGCATCATCAAAGAGGTAGTTCCCGAAGCCCTCCAAGATGGACGTGGAAAACCGACCGTCTCCACCATCGTGCTTGTACCCTTTCAAAACCGACAAGTTCACTAATCTTCGCCATCGGAAGCATCATCGAAGAGGTTATCTCATTTTTGAATTACAAAAGTAACCGGTTTCAAGTCGTCAAACACCAGGCAGACAAGTTTTATCTACTTCGAACAGGGCTCGGACAACGTGTCGTGGCTGTCTCGTTTCCAAAGCTGGAAAATTCCAACACTAAGGTTAACGGTGGCTTCCACCTTGCTTTTCGGACATCACCAGTTGACTGGAGCACCTTTAGGAGCCAAGATCCTTTGCACAACGTTCACATCCTAAAGGATCTTTTACGAGCGACCCGAAGGGCCGTTACAATGGCCACTAAAGACTTCTCGTTCGTAACCAAGACATAACGGCTAATATGCTTGGTCATCTATAAATAGAAGCCACTTCACATGGCTAGAAGATTGCTTGGAATTATTTTTGAAACACATTACTTAAGCAAAAGTCTTTGTTTACTCATTCAATCTTCTTTTTACAACTCCAAGTCCATACTTAATATTTTTCCGAGTTGTAAAGTCTTGTAATCGATCACATATACTTCTTACTTTTTGAGTAAGATCCCTTGACTGAGCTGTAAGGGTTAACTCAACTCAGCTTGTCCCTAACTATAAAGGTTACATCATTTAGGAAGTACTAGATCATATAAGGGAATTTCTAAGTCTAGGAAAACTCTATAAGGAATTGTCTAAGGGAGCAATTCTGGTTGAGTCGATCCGTTGTATTTTAAGGATTCAAAATAGTCGATTTGACTTGGTGCTTGGATTAGCACTCGTCCGTGATTTTCTCGCCCAGGAGGGTTTCTATGTATCTCCGAGTTTACACTTTTCCGAGTCCAATCTAGACTCGGATTATCTTGCTCATTCTTTTCAAGTTTAAAGTTTCGTAGCTTGCTAAAATTTCCTCATCACCCTACTTACCCCCTAGGGTGACTAGGACTCTGCAAGAGCAAACCTTCAAAGTATTTTGAAAGGGTACAAGTAATAATGTACCTTGGTTGGAGGTGGGTCATTTCAGTAAATTTTGGTTTGCCTTGCTTTCTTTAGTAATGATGTTTCCGACAACTTTCTGTTTCAAAAAAAAATTATCCTTTACTTTAATAAAGTTATATAGATATGCATATATTTCCATATAATCTTTTTACCAAATTACTATCAAAGTTACTATCCATCTCTTGGACTCATTTTCTGAAAATAAACATATATATATATATATATATATATATATATATATATTATTAACCCTTTCCTTCTTTTTAACTATTTGTTTCCAATATGAATAATTAAATTTAATCTAAAAGAGTAAGGGAGGGCAGGTGGTGGTCGACGGCAAAGAGGGGTTGGCGGCAACGATGGGGTTTGTGCGTGGGCAGTGCAAGAAAAGGGGTTTGGGCTTGGTGATTTTTGTGAGCTCTCTCTTTGCTTCCTTTTCTTTCCGGTCAAGCCGAATTGCCCCCTCTCTTCCTATTTATAATGGACTCGCAGAAAGCCCAATCCTTATCCTCTTCCACAAGTCTTGTCAAATTTAGATTTATAGTTATCTAAATAATTATTATTTTACACATGGTTAATTCTTAACCATACAATTATATTAACCTTATTTGCTGTAAATTTTTTATTATTATTATTATTATTATTATTATTATTATTATTATTATTATTATTATTATTATTATTATTATTATTATAAATCAAACTAATCCGAAACAGAATTTCGTAGTAAATAATTGTATACGTGCCCATCAACAAATGCATGTTTGCACATATTATGAATATTTAAGCGTGAAATACTATTTTCGAGTCACTTAACCGACAAATCCATTCACATTTCACATTTCAGTGTCAATATTTATGTGTCGCTCACTGCTCTTAAATATTAAGATGGTAAAATGCAATAATTAAATACAATTAAATTTTGGAGCATTACATCCTCCCCTTAAAAAAAGTTTCATCCTCGAAACTATAATCAAGTAGTAACATACCTTTAAAACAGATAGGGGTAACGATTTTTCATCTCCTCCTCGATTTCCCATGTTACTTCGAAAACTCCATGGTGAGTCCAAATTACATTAACTAAGGGTATTGTTTTGTTGTACACCTATTTAACCTTTCGGTCCATAATTTTTACAGGTTGCTCTTCATAGGTTAAACCTTCGCTTCAATATTTAGCAGTTCGTACACGATTGTGTGGGTTGGATCATATACATACTTTCAAAGTTGGGAAAGGTGAAACACATCATCTATGTGTTGTAGTTCTGGTGGCAAGGCTAGTCGGTAAGCAATAGGATTAATTTTCTCGATGATCTCAAAAGGTCCGATGAAACGGGGACTCAATTTCCCTTTTACATTGAATCTTTGAATTCCTTTACTTAGAGAAACCTTAAGAAAGACCTTATCACCTTCTTGAAATTCAAGAGGCTTCCTCCTACAGTCCGCATATGATTTTGGGCTATCTTGGGCCACTTTCATATTATGTTGAATAACTTTCATCTTTTCGATTGTTTCCTAAATCTTTTTCGAACCAAAACCAAGGTTTCGTCTAGATCGTTCCAACAGAGAGGAGTTCTACATCTTTTGCCATACAATGCTTCACAAGGTGCCATTCTAATAGTCGCTTGCTAACTGTTATTATACAAAAATTTAGCTAATGGAAGATAATCCTCCCATTTCCCTTAAAACTCCAAGTATACATGCTCACAAGCATATCTTCAACCACTTTATTTGCTCTTTCTGTTTTCCCGTTAGTTTCGGTGGTGATACGAGCTACTGAATTGTAATTTTGTTCTAAATGCTCTTTGCAAAGCCCTCCAAAATTGAGCCTCGAAAATCTTGAATCCCTATCCGAGATTATATCCTTGGGAATCCCATGCAAACGTACAATTTCTTTCACATATGTTTGTGCTAATTTATCAATCCCCCAAGAATCACGTATTGGTATAAAATGAGCAGATTTTGTAAGCCTATCAATAACCACCCATATCGCATTTTTCTTTGATGCGGAAAGAGGTAATCCCATAATAAAATCCATAGAAATCGAATCCCACTTCCAAACAGGGATCTCCAATGGTCGTAACTATCCAACCGGGCATTGGTGTTCTGCTTTAACTTTTTGGCAAGTGAGGCAATTATCCACATATTGGGTTATATCTCTTTTCATGTTGTTCCACCAGAAGGTTTGTCTCAAATCTCATTTTCGTGCCCCTGTGGTGAATAGAGTACCTTGTGTTGTGTGATTCTTCTAATATTTTCTCCCTTAATTCCATCTTTTGCGGCACACAAACTCTATTTTGAAATCTTATACTTCCCTGATCATCCTCATGAAATCCCAAGGCCTTTCCTTTGCTTATACCTTCTTTGACTCTTTCAATCTCATCATCCCCGACTTGTGCTTGCGTAATTTCATCCGTAAGGGTAGGTTGGACTATTAACACCTGTCAAGATCGTGTTTGACTCATGGGGAAACACCAATTCAATTCCCATTCCTTACAAATCTCTTATTATTTCAGGACGAATAACCTTTTATGCATTCACACCATGATGTGCTTTTTGACTTAACGCGTCCGCCACGACATTGGCTTTCCCCGGGTGGTAATGAATTTGCATATCATAATCCTTTAAGAACTCTAACCACCTTCGTTGTCACAAATTCAACTCCTTCAAGGTGAAAATATACTTGAGACTTTTATGATCAGTGAAAATCTTGCATACACTTCCATAAAGATAATGTATCCAAAATTTCAATGCAAAAACTACCGTGGCTAATTCTAGATCATGAGTGGGATAATTCTGCTCATAGGACTTTAATTGCTTAGAACCATAGGCTATGACTTTTCCATTTTGCATCAAAATGCACCCGATTCCTTATCTAAATGTGTCACTCGTAGATAGTGAATTTCTCCACCTTGCTCAGGTAAGGCCAAACCGGTGCGATGAGTGAACCATTTCTTAAGTTCTTGAAATGCAGCTTTGTACTTATTATTCCATTCAAACTTTGTCGTTTTTCTTAAAATATTAGTAAGAGGCAAAGCTATCCATGAAAATTCCTGTACAAACCTTCTATAATATCCACTCATTCCCAAAAACTTCGAACTTTCGTGACATTAGTTGGCCTAGGCCATTCAAGAATCGCCTTGATCTTTTGTGGGTCAACTTTAATTCCTTCTTTAGAAATTACATGCCTTAGAAAAATTACTTGAGACAACCAAATTTCGCACTTCGATAACTTAGCGTATAACTTATGAGACCTCAAGGTTTGCAAGTATAGCCCTTAAATTATCAGCATGCTCATCCTTCGTCTTAAAATATATTAAAATATCATCAATAAAAACAACAACAAATTTATCCAAATAAGGCCTAAATATTCTGTTCATCAAGTCTATAAAGGCTACTAGAGCATTTGTTAACCCAAAACGCATAACCGTAAATTCGTAATGTCCATAATGCATCCTAAATGCCGTTTTGAAATATCCTCAGGCTTAATTTGCAATCGATGATATCCTAACCGGAGATCAATTTTTTAAGAATACTCCCATCCCCTATAATTGATCAAATAAATCATCGATTCTTGGCAAAGGATACTTGTTCTTTACGAGTGACCTTATTTAGTTCTTTATAATCTATACATAACCTCAAAGTCACATCCTTCCTTTTTACGATCAAAACCGGTGCGCCCTAAGGAGATACATTCAGCCTTATATACCCTTTTTGCAATAAATCCTCTAGTTGAATCTTTAACTCCTTCAGTTGGTGAGAGCCACCCTATATTGAGGTTTAGAAATGGGTCGTGCTCCCAGCTCAATTTCTATTTCAAAATCGGTTTCCTTTTTAGGGGTAACCTAGGAATTTCATCCGGAAAACGTCAGGAAACTTTTTAACTCCAGGGATATCTTCTACTTTTGTCTCCTGTCTTTCTTCTGTTACAAAGCATAAATAAGCCTTATTTCCCTGCTTAACAAGTCGTCTAATGACCCTTAAAGATACTACGGTATAATCTCTAGCACCATTGGTACCTTGAAAAATACCCTTTAAGGACACCCTTTACCCTTGGCAATCTTTTTTGCCCCATATTTAGACAACCAATCCACACCCAAGATTATATCAAATTCCGACGAGTCAAACTATATCAAGTCATCTTTAAAATTTTCTTGACCTAGTGTAATAGGCAATTATTATACATAACATCACATTTTATTGTTTGACATGTGAGTAGACTTACATATAGTTCTACGGGTTGCTTACTCTGTTCCAAGCCTATTTAGGATGCAGCCTTATTGATGAAATAAAAGAGTGCATAGCACCCGAATCAAATAAAGCAATAAGTGGTATTGAATTTAAAATGAGCGTACCAATCACAATGCTCCTCGAGTCGGTAGCTTGCTTTTTACTCATTATGTAAGCGCTTCTAACTTGCCTATTGCCCGTAGATGTTGTTGTTGCCCTTGTACTCCTTTGGGCTTGACTAAGACCTTTTCTTGTTTGCGAGAGTCTGGTTTGGCGGTTTGCAATTAAATGGTTGTAATATCCACACCAATAATAACGACTATTGCCAACCCAATAATCCACTATGTCGTGGTTCGTTCGACGACATTTCGCACATTGTTTCTTGGTTGGGGTCGAAGTTTAGGGTTTAGTTCCCATACTTGCAGGCTTTTTCTTGGTGTTCCCTCTGCATGGCTTCTTTTCTCATTCCCTCTCTTCTTCGAGGTATTCGGACTCAACATCCGTAATTCCCCTTTCATCCGTTCCACTTATGCGGCTCGCTCATACGGTTCTTGACTAGTTTGCATAGGTTGTCCGACTAATTGATGCCTAATATAGGGTGCTAATCCTTCCTTAAATCTTAGCATTCTCATACGATCCGTGGATACATATTCCGAGGCAAACCTAGATAGTTCCGCAAATTTGCTTGCATACTCCATCACCGATATATTATATTGCTTTAATTCAAAAAATTCCTTTTGCTTTTGTTTTTGTAAGGACACCTGGGTTAAATTTTACTCTCAACTCCTCCAAAAAATTTTCCCACAAGCCCCGAAATTTTGAAACTTAGTCCTTATAGTTCCCCACCGGATATCAGCTTGTCTAGTGAGCAAAAAAGCCCCAATGTTTACACGCTTATCGCTTGGTACCTCTACCACATCAAATATCTTCTCTATTTGCCTAATCCATTCTTCCGAATACTCGGATCTATTTTTCCGTCATAAGTTTTTGGATTTTGTTTTGTCACCCTTTCAAAGAGTCTACCCTCATTTCCGGAATTTTCAAAGCTAGATTCCTTAAGCTTCCGTGTCACAACAGACTATATCCATCCCCAATAATTCGGGATCTATATCTTTGAGTATTCCCTTTTATCTAGCTGATTTTTGACCTTTTGCACATCACTTTTGCACTCGATGTAGGGTTGGAAGGGTTTGATTAACTGATTGAGCATGCAAAGATTCTTCGATGTTTTCTTACAATTCATTTTTCAGAATGCTCTCATCTTGACTTGACATTCTACTCAATATGGAAGCACAATGATGATTAGTTTCCTTTTTTTCTTTTATTTTTTTCCACTAAATTACTATTATCCCCCTTGGTAGATTTACAAAATGTCCACCCTTAGCAACAAAATGGGCAGAGAGAGGGGTTAAATTAGCTATTATTCTCGATACCCGTACTTATAGGGCCATACAGTTCCGTTCCTTCTCTCTTTTTTTTCCATCAATTCATTTATATTAGACCCTGTTTTACATATTTACGTTTTCTACATAGCTAGTTACTCCTAAATCCATCAACTCCCCTCCCCTCAGCTCTAACCGCATGAAATCCGGATCATCGTTGTTACTCGTAGACACCTAAAAGTGTCGTCCTTTATCTCTTTATTTATGTATTTTTATTCTGTTAGCCCGATGACGAAATCTCGAGTCCTGCTTGAGGATTTGGATCTTGGACTATCATCGATTTGTGCAACATAAGCCGATAAACCACAAAGAACCCCCGAGCACCAAATAAATAACCTTTTTCTTTGGGTCGATCCACAAATCCTCTTTTCTTTCGGACGATCCAAGAAAGGGGCTGAGACTTTAGAGACAATGGGGTCCAATATTGTGTGTCAGGAAATTCCAAGTTCAGAATACCACATTTTACTTTTGTCCAAATCGGACAAGGAGTTGAAGACCCGAAGACAACGTTAAAGCGTTGCATTTCATGATCACGAGTATCAAAGTGCTATGTTTAAGTTTCACAAGACAATCTACATGAGACTAGAAGCTTCCCCCTCAAAACGACGTCGTGGTCGGCGCCTGCCTTCTAGAAGCATTAAGTGGAATGCTGTGTTTTGACTTACAGATTCCCTTGGAGACACACTAGGGCACAAAACCCTAGGGGCGCTCGGGTGGTAGTCGCCCGCTAATCGGATTCTATCCAGTTTTATCACCTTCTTATCCTGTTCAATCTCTTAGGATTTGTCCCGGTTTATTTTCAACTGCTTGGATGGGTGGATGGAGGAAAACCCTAGGTCATTTGTGACCTAGGTCCTCTCCTATAAACAGAGAGCCTTGGCTCTCATTCCCATATGGCTTCGGTGAGGCTTTGGTCCAGATTGGTGTTTTCACACCGATTTGGCCCTAAAGCCTCACAGCAGTAACCTTAACCCTAATTCCATTTATCCCTTAATTAGTAAACAATATCCCGAGAATTCTGAAAATAATTACTAAAATAAAAAACTACCATTCGCTTTAGATCAAATTTAATAAAATTCAGAAATCTTAATAAAACGTTCATCCCCACATTCTAAAATCGACATTCAAAAACCATCTTCAAAATCAATCCTTCAAAAAGAGAGACTTGACACAAGTGGGGAAGCTCGGAGGGCCCCGGCCGTCACGGTTCCTACAGAGTGATGACTCCGATGGGGATAAACTTTTTATTAAGAGGGAAAAACTTGAAAATTTAAGTAGTTAGTTTAATGATGTCCTTGCATTAGGCATCCCGCATTTAGCAACCTTTGAACTAATTTAAATATTGTTTTGGACCGTAGGAAAACTTTATTGTACCCCTGTGTAACCTTGCTGGAGAGAGGCCACCACTTGGTTCCTTTAGGCAGGCCCAACTAGGTCTCATTACCCAAGGAAACGGTACCTCCTCCCTCGTAGCACGCACTCTCGGGCTAAACCTTTTGGTTCACCGAGAGGCACCGAGAATTCTGGCTTATATCCTTATCCGTGCAACCCATAGGGGACCAAATTCTCGGACTACGTGTCACCATGTATCCAAACTCTTTAACTCTTTGACCATAGAACTTTTTGGACTTTTACGTGTCACCCGAATTCATTTGCATGCTTAAATGAGTGTGTTTGTTTTAGATTTAATCATCTCGTTCGTGAGCCTTTAGGGATAGGTGAGAAGCATTGATTAGACACTTGTATGGGTGGAAATAAAACACTTTAACAAATTTCTAGAGTCAGTCCATTATGTGCATTTAGCCAAAAGTAAAAAATCCTTCTCCTATTAGGGTTGGTCCATTGTTTGCACTTTCGTGTCATTCTAAAAAAATTTCTCTTAGTAGTCTAAGTACTTGTTATTTGTGAAAGGGACTTACTGGAAGTCCCCTTCTCTTTTCAAATTGTGTAGTCTCTTTCTATTACATTCTCATTTTCCATTTGCATTGGCCAAATAAAATCATCTCATTTTCGGAAAGTCCATTTGCATTAGCCAATCATTTTAGAAAAGTCCATTTGCATTAGCCAAAGAAACTCATCTCATTTTAGGAAAGTCCATTTGCATTAGCCAAATAAAATCATCTCATATTAGGAGATCCATTTGCATTAGCCAAATAAAATCATCTTATGTTGGATAGGTCTTGTTGCATTTAGAATTCGTCTTCTAATAGGTGAATACATTATTTTCATTTGCAGTTAGTCCAAAACAAATTCATCTCGAATTAGGAAATGCACTTGCATATAGAAAGCATCCTTTCCTTAGGGGTCTTTCATTAGATTCTCATCTCAACTAAGTCATGTATCATGTCATCATCACATCCCGTATGTGCATCCAAATAAAAAAGCATCCTTAGTTTCTTCGATTCTCGTGCTTAAGTCCTTAGGGGTCGTTTGTTTCCAAATCCGGTAAACTTTAACTTTGATTCCAATGGTTGTTTCCACCCCGAATTCAATCACAACCAAAGGGATGGACCACTTTTTGAGCCAAGGACCACCACTCAACGTTCATATTACAACGGATCCTTTTCTAAGGACTTAGACTAGCTCGCTACAACGGCTATTGCAGCTCACCGAGTCCGGAACAAGTCTAAACGGCTAATCCGCCTTGCTCTGTATAAATAAAAGCCACTCTACAAGACTTGAAGATTGTTGAACACATTGCTTAACACTTACTTAGTGCATACTTACTCAATCTTCGACTTACAACTTCAATTCCGTAATTCTTACTTTCCGAGTTGTAAAAAGAAAAGTCTTGAAATCACTTCTACTCTTTCTAGTTTCTTCTAAGTCCCTTGACTAAGCTATAAGGGTTAACTCAGCTCGCTTGTCCCTAACTCGTAGAGGGTATCTCAATTCGAAGTACTAGATCGGATAAGGGAATTTCTAAATCTAGAAAAACTTATAATTGAATTGTATAAGGGAGCAATTCGGTCAAGATTCAGTCCTTGTATTTTGTGAATTCAAAATAGTGGATTTGACTTGGTGCTTGGACTAGCACTCGTCCGTGATTTTCTACACCCGTAGGGTTTCCACGTATTTCGTGTTTGGCTTGTTTATGAGTTCATTCTAGACTCATAAGTATTTTCTAAATCTGTTCAGTGAAAAAAATTTTGTATAAGAATCCTCCATCACCCTATTAAGCCCCTCTCTATGGTGACTTAGCCTCTCCAAAAGCAAACCTTCACTTATCTTTAGACGGATAGTTACCTTTATACCTAGTCATGACTTCGTGGTCATGGTAGACAACTCTTCTTTTATCAACATACCGGCATCTCTAAGGGCTGAGAAACTCATGATGGCATGAATTTAAGATGCTAATTATAGGAAGGTTAAAGGTTCTTCACGATGATCCATACTTGGTCCTTCTCGGAAGGTCGGTCTACCATGTGGGCAGCCTTTTCCCTCCATCAAGTGAGAAAGTCTGTAAAGTTATCTTTCTCGCCTTGCTTGATCAACTCCAAGTCTCTAAGTGTGACAGTAAATCAGTCTTATAGGAGTTTTGGTGTAAGAACTCCTTACACGTATCAGTCCAATTGGTGACCTTGCATGGATCAGCCACGT
Source organism: Talinum fruticosum (assembly GCA_021018815.1). Taxonomy (NCBI): domain Eukaryota; kingdom Viridiplantae; phylum Streptophyta; class Magnoliopsida; order Caryophyllales; family Talinaceae; genus Talinum; species Talinum fruticosum. The sequence goes on from JAITYX010000028.1 coordinate 5,443,563, forward strand.
TATACCACTTTATTACGTCGTATCAAAAGTCCATTAGAAGATGATATGGTAAATATCTTCTAGTATGTTCTTAAGAGTCATTACTCCTTAGAAGTTGCGAATATGGTGATGGGGATTCTCGGAACCTCAAAACTTGATATCGAGAATGGTGAACTTAGGAGGTAGAATACCTTTGGGGATTGAAGTGAATCCCTCATGGTCAAAGTAGTGATTACCGAACATGGATGACTCCTTTAACATTTGTTCTATTTGATCTATATGTGGATCAGGTTTGGATTCATGATTGGGATTGCCTGGAGGAGATGGACTGGTGGGGGTGGAGGACTTCCTCCTCTTAATCGTTCTTCTTCCTTATCTCTCTTACTATCCTTAATAGCTTTCAAGATAACTTTGAGATTGCCCGATATCGACTCTATTTTCTTATCCCGGGCCTCAATCCTAGTTTCCATTTTAACTAAGGTTTCATTGAGCAATGCCAGGATAGGAAATTGTTCCAGTATTTCATCCACTAGAGGGAAATTCTTTTTAGGCACTATCTTACGACGGAAAATAGATCGAACCGGTGTGGTATACACCGAAGTATGTTGCACTCGGTGTAGACCCCACAGGGCAAAACGAGTTGTAGAGCGGGGAGAAGATTTGTCGGACTCCCTATTGAGGTGTTCTAATCTTTTGGAACTCGGATTCCGACGACACTCAATTCCGGTAGACTTCTCTATTTTTCATTCCAAAGGATGATGCTTAGGACCATGTGAAAGAATACCACTTTTGGGAGGAAGGGGCTTAAGCACAAGACCGAAGGAAGTAAAAATGCCTTTTATTTGGATGCACATAAAGAATGCGGAACATATGAAATATATGCAATGATGCTTATGACTTAATTTGGAATGATTTTATGATTTGGCTAATACATAATTGGAATGCATAAATGATTGTTCCTAATTGAAGATGAATTTATTTTGGCTAAATAAAGAATGAAAATACAAAACAGGCTCACCTAATTTTAGATGAATTTTATTTTGGCTAAATGAAATAATGAAAATGCGAAATGGACTCACCTAATTTGAGATGAATTTTATTTTGGCTAAATGAGAAATACAAAACGAACTCTCCTAATTTGAAATGAATTTTATTTTGGCTAAATGAAAGAGGAAAAATGCGGAATGGACTCACCTAACTTTGAGATGAATTTCATTTAGGCTAAATGAAAAATGAAAATACGAGAATGGGAATGCGAGAAAATAGACTAAAATCTAAAGACCGATCGATCGAAGAGATAGAAGAGACCTTGGTAAGACGCTTCGGACTAACCGGCGGTGACTACCCGGACCACCTAAACCAAGTGAGATTTTAGAATGACTCGAAATGTAGTTAATGGACCAACCTAAAAGGGAAAGGTAATTTGGACTTCTAGCTAAAATGCACATAGCGGATCGACTTTAGGAAATTTATTATGGTATTTTATTTGCACCCATGCAAGGTCTAATCAACACTAGTAGATGATTAAATCTAAAAACAACCACACTCATCCAAGCATGCAAATGAAGAGATAAGGTACCACCTAACAACCAAGGGTCTATGGTCAAAAGAGAGTTAGATCTAGGTTGGATACATCGTGTCTCATAGTCTAAGAATTTTGTCCTCCGTGGGGTACACGACAGGAAATAACATGAATCCACGAGTGCCTCTTAGTAAGCCAAGAGTGCGTGGTATAAGGGAAGAGGTACCGCCTCCGTTAACAATCCAGCGTAGTTGGCCCGTTTGAGTAGCGGTTTGAACCTCCTCTAAAAATTATTCTTAAAGGATAAAGCCTAATGGCCCAACAATATAAAACTAAACTATTTTCAAGGTTGCCTAAATGCGGGATGCCTAATGCCAATACATTATTAAAAGTCACTACTCAAGTTTTCAAGTTTCACCCTCTTCATAAATGATTCAATCCCCAATGGAGTCGCCATTACAGGAACCACGGTCCCACTGGGGCCCGAGCTTCCCACGAATTAGCGGGTTTTAAAATTTTTCTTTTTAAAGATGGAAATTATTTTAGAGTTTTGAAGATTAATTTTTGAAAATGGGGATGAACCTCTTATTTAGGATTTCCGAATTTTACAAAATAAAATGAATCAAATAAGGTTTAATAGCGATTTTATTAATTATTTTATTTTAAAAATTATTTTTAGAAATCCCGGGATATTATTTCTCAACCGAAAAATAAGAAAAAGTTAGGGTTTATGGATTCTGTCGTGAGGCTTTAAGGCCAAACTGGTGTGAAAACACCGGCTTGGACCTAAGTCTTACCCCGTAACGCCCTAACCCATAATCATTAGTTTAGTCTAAATAAAGTGCTAACTAGTGATTAGCGGAGCAAAAAGAGAGTTAGGAGTCGTTATCGCTGCCCTTACCAACAGGAAGGGTAAGGTATTGTGAGTCGGATGCAAAACTATTTAACATTAATTACATTATCTTAACCGTCAATAACGAAAAAAACTATACTATGTACAAAAATCGAACAACGAGTACATTATAACTCAATATTTGATAACTTCATAGCAACACTCGTTTACTATTATCCCGAAAGGTCATCACTCGTGAGCCGAGCCCCTAAGTCTCGAACAAAACTCCTCTACGGCTTGTCATCTCCAATATTCTCACCTAAAACAAAACCGGACAAATATTTTCGAAACGTGAGTCGAAACTCAATACGTTCACTAACATGCTCTACAAATAAAGGTTATTAAATTGTTGAGTTAAGCGCATGCATTTTAATTCATTTGTAAATGAGGGGCAGAGCATAATTTAAAACAGCTTGCTCGTTTATTATCTTAATGGATCCCTTACGATCATCGGGTTTCCCTAAACGCACGTGCACATACTTAGACCGATCGGATAGTCCGAGTTGAAGGTCACCAACGAGTCACGGTGTCGGACGTACCTAAATATTGATGAGTACCAAATAATGGTACTTGATGGGGCGGGTTCATTTTTATATGGCAAATACTGTGTACAAATGTTCTTTGTAGTAATTGAATAAGCCATACCCGAATTTTGTTTATAATTGAAATACTCGAAAGGCATAATCAATGAACGTACCTTATGTTGATGTTCGTCCTTCCTTTTTGGGCGGAATCCGGATGAACACACGACGCTCACGACCTTAAGTAAAGATATAAAAGTTTTATTAATAAATTAAATTTTTATTTCTTATTTATTAAATCATTTCAAGGCTATTTCAAATTGTAACACCCCTAAACACCCCTAGGAGTATTACATCGCCAAAGTCCCTTACGGGAACTCCCAAGGCTCTATCAGGTGTCGGTTTGGCCTTCTAAATTCAACTTAGAGGTCATAAAGGTGATCTTCTAAAAGAATTGAAATTTTCTAGAAATTTTGGCAAAGTTCTGTTTGTAATGAGGATTATCCCCGTATGCTTAAAGCCTTAAAACCCCGCATAAAACCACAATATAACTTGACGAGTCACACGCTCGGAGTATACAACTCAACGGTCACACACCGGAGTTCACCAATTCATGCGATAAACTTAAAACAATCTAAATGGTTTGTGGTACATCGGGTACAACTATATGAACTAAATTACAAGTACAACATTTAGAAACATAAGAATGCATGTCAGCCACTTGAGTCACTTTAGCAATCGGCAGTCAACAAGAGTCCGGAATACGCTACGCTTAGATCCTACCTTCCGATAATGCACCCGCACACTGGGGAAAAGGGGGAAATTTGTGGGGGTGAGCAGTAAACCACGAGCTCACTGGAGTCTTATACCCTTAAAATGAAAATTCTTTACACGTACTACTCATAATAACGAAATCGGTAAAAACATAATAACATAATACAATTCTAGATGCTTTCAATGAAATCTCTTGCAATGTAAATATCCCGACTATTTAATCATTTAAAACACGATTTCACATTCTTGAACAATTCTTTGGGAACTTAATCAACTCTCTAGGCTTTCTAAGGACTCAAACTAGAATTTCTTTAATTCCGGGCGCGACCCCGAACAAAAGGCTCCCGGGACCTATCTTCAACAAGTCTCAAGGCGGGCATCCCGCCTCTACATGACCATCTGTTAGAACCCTTCCCTCGAAGTCTCAAGGCGGGTATGCTAAACGATCCGTAGCAGTCGATTCAAAACAATTTGAACATATTCATTAATCACGTTCACTTCACAGTTTTCTAAAATTGATTTAACATCAAGGATGGCATGACGCCACGTGTCACCCTTATAAATTCACTTTCTCAAATCAGTTTGACACACTAGAAGGCATAACATTACGTGCCATCCTTCCAAATTCAATTTCTCAATCAGATTTGCTTCTTTAAAACAGAATCACGTTTGAAAGGCAATTCACAAGAAGTTGCATTCAAGGACCATCTCACGTAAAATACAAAACTCCTTTCAAAACTACTATCGACATCATTTCACAATCACTTGCACGAGATAGCCACAACTCAACACGAGATAGTCATTCTCAACTTCATTCATAACTACACCTTTCTCAATTCCCCAATTCAGTAAGATTGATTCCTTTTCGAGCCACAATAACCATAAGTAGATAATACCTAATTCAACGTTCCCCTTTTCACAATTCATTGTTTTTACCTCAATTCCTCATTTTATGCCTCCATTTATAACTCAACTTCTCCCAATTTACCATCTTTACTTCAATGTTTGGTGCTCCTTTCTCCCTCCCCTGTTCCGCTTCTTTTTTTTGCTTTCCCTTGCCCCCTCCCTTCGGTACCTCCTTTGTTTTATTTTTGCACTCTCTTTCTCCACCGCCCGACAAAACCCACCTTCCCTTTCTATTGGACCCCTAATTAATCTTTCTTATCTCTTCATAATCTAGCCAAAGTAATCATGGGCCCATGTACGATAAGTTCATATCCCTTCCCCTTTCGTCCTCTTACGCTTCGTCTCCTAACTCATTTTAATACGCCGGCCACGACAATTCCTAACCGTGTAAAGGTTCAGCTCAATAAAAAGGGAGGCAATTTCCTTAATTTAATTTATTCAACAGTAGCCTCCAAAGGGATAGTAACGTAATACGTCTTGTTGTAATTAAAATTAGTCACTCACCCCCTAGATTCGCGGAATAATGCTCAATAATTCTATGCTTTACAATCGCTTTTCATTAAAATTACGGGTATTACACAAATGAAGACCAACAATGTCAATTTTTACTAAATAATATTAATGTTATCCCTAATATTAAGATTCATTTATTTTATTTTATAAAAATACATACATGTGTATATATATATATTAACACCAAATACGTATCTTATTTTTCTCTAAAAAGAATTTACCATTAATAAATAATATTAATATTGATAAAATATAATGTAATATTTGCTTTAAACCAAGTAAAGGAAGTTTATACTTTTATTGAAACCTTTAAGTACTATTATTATTTATTTTATTATGTATATACCTTTATTCATTCATTTTGTGTTTATCTTCTACCCTATTCTAATTAATAACGCCATAAGTTAACTTACAAGAAAATGCTTATTTCCTTGTGTAATGTTCTCATATAACTCAATAATCCTACTTCCCATAAGTCTTACCATATATTATTCTCAATTCTTCTAAAATTACTATAAAATCAAATAACCACAAAAATCAATCTAAATAATTTATAACTCACGAATATTATTTATACAGAGATTTCACCATAAATTTCCTTTAATTTCAATACATCAAGTATGTATCAAATATCATCAAAATTTTCCTAAATTTTGTGAATCAATTAAACATCCACATAGTATCATCAAAATTTAATTTCCAATTTCTTTTGAATAATACTAAAAAGAACAACTTATTACAACCTAAATATTCGAATTAAAAGAAGTAAATCTGGAAATTTACCTCAATAAATAGGTGAAGGAGGTTAATCTAGGGTGTTTGAGGATGGTAAGTTGGGTGGTGGTTGAGGGTTAAAGGGCGATGAAAGTCGAACAAGCAGCCGGTGGTTGAAATAGCCGCCGGTGGTAGCAAGCGCCGCCGGTGGCAAAGGGTGGCAGAGAGCGGCGGCAGACGATAGCGGAAATTGGCCGAAACAGAGGCGATAGTGGTGGTTAGTGATGTTTTTGGGGGCTCAGGTAGCGCTGGTGCTACTGGGTGGTAGCCGATGGTGGCGGCGGCTGTCGGTGGTGCCATGGTTGTGTTTTCGGTGGCTAAGACGAAAGATAAGGGGGTGTAGAGGCAGAGGAGGCAAGTGAAGGGAGAGGGATGTGATTTTAGGTGATTTGATGATGGTGTCGGTGATGGTGATGGTGATGGTGACGGTGGCTGACCGGCGATGACTGTCTCGTGTGGCAAGGGTGCCGCCGCTGCTGTCGGTTGGCGGTGGAGACAAGGGAATAGGGAAATGGCAGAGGCATGGGTGGCTAGGGAGAGAGAAAAAGCCGAGAGTTTATCATATTTAGGTTTAGGATAATGATAGCTTAGATTCTCTTATTGCTTTTATAGTCCCTTTGCCTTCTCTTTAAATGGGTTTGCCGACTTAACTCGATCTTCTAGCCGCCCAATTCTTCATGTATCACGTACCTACTCTAACTTCTAATTTTTAACACACCTTCTTCTATTAATATTTTTATTATACTAATTTATGCTATTTTTATTTTAAATATTATTAGGTTTATGTATATATAAATCATATTAGTCTCACTTTACAGAAATTTTGCAAAATCAAAATAAATCAATTATAAAAATATTGACATTTTAAAATAATAATGTCGATAAATCTACATATTTTCTGAATAAAATCTTCACAATACTTATTAATTGAAATAAAGTTATTCATGGAAATGATAAGCAATAGATATCTTTTCGAATCATTTTTACAAATTTATGAAATATAGTCATACGTCGTCGTTGCTATCATCTAGTTCCTGCACTTTAAACAACGTTCATATATATATATATATATGTATATATATATATATATATATATGTATATATATATATATATATGTATATATATATATATATATATGTATATATATATATATATATATATGTATATATATATATATATATATATGTATATATATATATATATATGTGTATATATATATATGTGTGTATATATATATATATGTGTATATATATATATATGTGTATATATATATATATATATATCTATATATATATATATATATCGTGTGTGTGTGTGTGTGTGTGTGTGTGTGTGTGTGTGTGTGTGTGTGTGTGTGTGTGTGTATATACATATATATAATGTAATATGAAAATTTAAAAATTGAAATGCACACGCTCAAGCTAATTTTTAACGCATTAAAGTTAATTATTTTATTACGAATAGATTGTTACAGCTCTTTCCCCTTAAAATAAGTTTCGTCCTTGAAACTTGTAGGTAAAACAAGTATAAATGTTACCTTAGAATAAATGTGGGTATTGGTTTCTTATATCTTCCTCGGTTTCCCAAGTGGCTTCAATTGAAGTATGATTTGACCATAAGACCTTGACCGGAGGAATAGTTTTATTACGAAATTGTTTAATCCTACGATCTAAGATTTGGATTGGATATTCCTCATGTGTTAAGTTTTTGGCTATACCCACTGGTTCAGCCTCCATAATGTGGCTTGGGTCGGGCATATACTTTCGAAGTTGAGATATGTGAAAAACATCGTGGACATGTTCTAGATCGATTGGTAAAGATAATTTGTAGGCCATAGGGTTTAACATCCGAATGATCTCGTATAGCCCAACGTATCTAGGGCTTAATTTGCCTCTAATTTCGAATCCCTTTAGTTGGGGATACCTTTAGAAAGACCATATCTCCTACTTGAAATTCTAGAGGTTTCCTTCGTTGATCTGCATAACTTTTTGTCTACTTTGAGCTTCTCCGATACGCTGTTGTATCACTCTAACTATTTCAGTAGTGTCTTGTATTAATTCTGGTCTTATCGTGAGCATTTCATCCAAATCGCTCCAACATAAGGGGGTTCTACATTTTCTTCCATGAAGGGCTTCGAATAGGGCCATTTTTATTATGGCCTGGTAGCTATTATTGTATGAGAATTCAACTAAAGCAAGATAATCTTCCTATTTTCCTTGGAAATCAAGAATGCAAGCTTGCAACATATCTTTTAGAATTTGGTTAACTCTTTTAGTTTGACCGTCTGTCTCTGGATGATATGAGCTACTAAAGTTCACCTTAGTCCCAAAAGCTTGCTGTAAGGCTTCCCAAAATCGAGATTGGAACCGGGTGTCTCCATCGGACACTATATCTTTGGGTATTCCATGAAGTCCGACAATCTCCTTTACAATTGAGCTAACTTGTCTACACTCCAACTATTATTAATTGATATGAAATGTGCAGACTTTGTAAGACGGTCAACTATCGTCCAAATAGCATTCTTCCCGGTGGCGGATACAGGGAGTCCCATAATAAAGTCCATCGATATTGAATCCCATTTCCAAGTTGGAATCTCCAGGGGCCTTAACTCGCCTATAGGCGTTGATGTTCTACTTTTAGCCTCGTGACATGTAAGACATCTATCTACATATCTTACAATATCTTATTTCATGTTAGGCCACCAGAAATTTTTCTTTAAATCTACATACATTTTTGTCCCTCTAAGATGGACAGAATAAAAGGTCGCGTGAGCTTCATCCAAAATCTTCTTTTTAATGTCCTCCTAGTTGGGCGGACACAAACGATTTTGAAACCTCATAAGTACCGTCCTCATGTACGATGAATCCTGGGGATTTACCCTTTTGATATTCTACTCAATCCTCACCAACTTCTCATCTTTCTTCTGTCCTATTTTGATTTCATTTGTAATTGACTGGTCTAACTTCCAAAATGTTTAGCACCCCTTTGTCTCCTTGGTGTCTAATGATCTCAATTCCTACTCTTTGTAATTCCTGAATAAGGATTGGTTGGGTGATAATTAGGCTATTCATGTTATGGTGAGCTTTTCTACTTAAAGCGTCGGCTACGACGTTGGCATTACCTGGATGGTATTGAATCTCTAAGTCATAATCCTTTAACAACTCCAACCATCTCCTTTGTCTCAAATTAAGCTCCTTTTGAGTGAACAAGCACTTCAAACTTTGATGATCAGTATATATCTTACAAGATACTCCATATATATAATGTCTCCAAATTTTTAAAGTAAACACAACTCAACCAATTCCAAATCGTGAGTAGGGTAATTTCCTTCATATGGTTTTAACCGCCGAGAAGCATATGCTACCACTTTACCATCTTGCATCAATACGCATCCTAATCCATTTTAAGAAGCATCACTACAAATGGTATATTCCTTGCCTTCTTTAGGGAGGGTCAATACTGGGGCAGTAGTCGGTTTATCTTTCAAGGTTTGGAATGCTTTTTCACACTCATCGGACCACTCAAATTTGGTGGTTTTCTTTAAGAGGTTAGTTATAGGCAGGGCCAATTTTGAAAAGCCCTATACAAATCGTCGATAGTATCCGGCTAATCCTAGAAAACTTCTCACCTTAGTAACATTGGTTGGTCTAGGTCATTCGTTAACTACTTGTATCTTGCGTAGGTCTACCTTTATCCCATCTTTGGATACCAAATGACCTAAAAATGTCACTTCATTTAACCGGAACTCACACTTTTGTAGCTTGGCATATAACTGGTGCTCTCGTAAGACTTGCAATACTATCCTCAAATGATGGACATGTTCCTCCTTATTCTTTGAGTATATCAATATATCATCAATAAAAACTACCACAAATTTGTCCGGATAAGGTCTGAAAATCCTATTCATCGGATCCATAAACTTGTCGAGTGCATTGGTTAACCTAAAAGGCATGACAATAAACTCATAATGGCCATACCTAATTCGAAATGCGCTTTTGGGTATATCTTAATTCTTAATTCTAAGTTGGTGATATCCAGACCTTAAGTCTATTTTTGAAAATATTTCAGCACCATCAATCCGAGGTAGGGGTATTTATTTTTAATTGTAAGTCTATTCAACTCCCTATAATCAATGCATAACCGCAAGGTACCATCCTCTTTCTTTACAAACAACACTGGTGCTCACCAAGGTGAAGTACTTGGTCGAATAAATCCTTTCTCCATAAGTTCTTCCAATTAACTTTTTAATTCTTTCAACTTCATTGGGGCCATTCAATAGGATGTTTTAGAAATTGGTCGGGCTTCGGATATAATTATACTTCAAAATCTACTTCTTTCTAAGGCGGCAATCTTAGAAGTTCCTCAAGGAAAACATCAGGGAATTCACTTATAACCGGAATATCCTCGAGCCTCACTTTTTCCTCTTTCTCTTCAATAGTATAACACAAATAACCTTGACACCCCTTTTTAAGAGTTTTGTTACATTCACCAAAGATATGAGGGAACACTCCAATTTAATTTTCATCTTCACAAAAACATACATTTCCTCCTTACCTACTTTTTACTATTACCTTTTGTTCTTCACAATTGATTTTGGCCCCATATTTTGATAACCAATCCATTCCTATAATCATTTCAAAATTAGCTAGATCAAACTGGATATGATTGGTTGGAAAATCCTCCCCAGCTATAGTTAATAGAACTTCCTTATAAGAAAATGGGCACTCTACCACTTGGCCATTTGGTAAACTGATTTGGAAGTTGGTCGGGGTTTTGTGTTTTGCTAAATTGAGTTGAGACACAACGTGGGTTGATACAAATGAGTGCAAAGCTCCAGAATCAAATAATACGTAAATTGGCTTCGAATTTAAAAAGAGAGTTCCGGAGACTACCTTACCCGAAGGGGCTGCATCCTTTTTGTTCATAGTATATACTCGACTGCGTTAACGGGGATAGGCTGGGGAGGTCCTGTACGCTGGTTAGGTAATGGCTTTATCGCTCCCTTTTCCATGGCTTTCGCCTCCTTGGACAGCTGAGCACTTAATGCTCAGTACTTTCACACCAATTGCATTTATTTGTCCCAACACTGCACTCTATTGTTGTATGGTTGGTCCTACCACACTTCTCACATGGTTCATGGCTAGCAGGTGCGTGGTTTTTAGCTTGGCTGAAGTTAGCCTTCCTTGCTATATTATTTCCATCCTAATTTTGGTTTCCCCTATCGTTCCATTTTCGTTTGAAACTTCCCGAGCTTTAAGCTCTCGGTTCGATCTTTATCCTTTCAACCTCTACGGCTCTCTCATACAACTCCCGAGTGGTCTTAATTGGTTGCCCAGCTAGTTGATGTCGTATAAACAGAGCCAAACCTTCTTTATATCTCAACATTTTCATTCTCTCTGTAACCATAAAGTCTTAGGCAAACCGGGCCAACTCATTAAACTTAGCGGTGTATTGCATCACCATCTTGCCCTCCGTCATCCTTAGTTCTAAAAGTTCTTTCTCTTTCGACATTGTACCGAGGCTCGGGTAAAACCTAGCTCTAAGTTCCTCTAAAAATTTGGGCCAGGTAAACTCGGGTCCTTGGCATCTTTCTTTAATTGTGCCCTACCATATGTCCACTTCTCCGGACAAATAAAAGGTTCATATGACCATCCTTTTGTCTTCAGGTACATCAAGGAGCATGAAAATCTTCTTCGATTCCTGCTCCACTCCTCTAATTCCACTCGGGTCAATTTTGCTATTATAAACTTTGGCGTTCCTTTTTGCCACCCTTTCTGCTAATTTTTCTATATTATTGGAATGCCTAACTAGGGCCATAGGGATAGGTACCCTCTTCGAGTAGTTCTTGGAAAAGATTTCCCCAATATGCAGTGGTTGACATTTTTTGTGAATTTGGTTGGGCAACAAGCAGCAGAACCGGGTGGGTTTGGTTGCTTTCATGTTGTGAGTTAGCAGGTACTTCATTAAAATTGATGACCAGATCTCTCATTGTACCTTCATGACCACTATTCTCAAGCTGGTTGTTACTTGCACCTTGAGACATTCTACAAAACAAATAGATTTATCTTTACTAGATTTATTCATTTTGTTACCGGACTTCTTGTTCTATGTTCAAATATTCAATACTAAAGCACTAAAATCTTCTAAACCTAATTTGATCTGTTACAATTTCTATGTGGCTCGAAGTGATATCTTAAACCTAGGCTCGATACCACAACTCTAACGCCTCCAATCCATAATCACTAGTTTAGTCTAAATAAATCATTAACTAGTGATTAACGCAGCAAGCAACGACTCCTAACTCTCTTTCCATTGCATTAATCACTAGTTAGCAGTTTATCTAGACTAAACTAGTTATTATGGGTTGGGGGCATTACACACCCACTGCCCACTCGGCACAAGCGAGAGCCGGTGTCTTGTGGTCGATGGGCTCGACCAGGGGCTATGGCTGAGGTGGTCAGCCTTGGCCTCCGACCTGGCTGGCAGATCCATAAACTTTTTGTTATTGTTCAATCGAAAAGGCCGAGAAGCAAAATAGAAGAATTAAATCAAATGTAAGAGTCGCCAATCAATTTTTAGGAATTAAAAACTAACAAAAGTAAAATAAATAAATAAATACTCTTCCGATCCTAGTATGGGAAAACTAAGCTTAGAAGAGGTTAAAAAGTGACTCCATCGGTCTATAACCAAAAATTGGATTTGGGGGTGAGGGTACGAAACATAGGGATACTTCCGTTCCGCCCGTCCAACGACAGATCATTACTAGTTTGAGTAATGAATTTACATAACATATTAAACACAAGCATACAACATAATATGATGCAGATTTAAAAGCAACCAAAAGATGATAATGAAAGCAGTAAAAGAAAGTACGAAAAGCGATAAATGAAAGCAATATCGAAAAGAAAAGAAAAGCGAAAAGAAATGAAAGTGAGAAATAAAAAGGTTACATCGGGCGAGGAGGAATTAAATGTGATACAATTTTTTCTCCACAATATGGAAAGCAATAAAACATAAAGTAAACAAATCATCATGAAGGCCGAATTGGTGCCCTCGGATTGTCTCGCTTGCTAATCTAGATCTCCGAACTAGATCCGTTGATGCGACGGTGGTGAATTGAGAAGGGTTCTTTGTGAGATTTTGTAAGGGCCAGTAGAAAGATGTAGCTGGTGGAGTATTAGGGATCGGATATGGGGAGTATGATGAAAAGTAGGCTGAAAATGAACCAAGAGATCGGAATACTAGCAAGGCATTCAATATCGCTCGATCTAGCTTCAGCGAAGCATAACATTAAGGAATGAGCCGTTCGGTTACTTTTTAGCATTGTGACGCATAAGAAAAGCCATTTTTGAAATGAGAGCCTAAGCTCTCTATTTATAGGGAAAGACTAGGCCACAAAATGACCTAGGGTTTGGATTTAATCAGCCATCCAAAGCGGGGTAAGTACCGGCTAGAAAATCACAAAAACCGGGCCAAAAATGAAAGGATAAAACCGGATCTCCGGGTTGGCGGCTCCGGCTATAGTGGCGTCGTTTTGGGTCATCCAACTCCTTCCATGTTGCAGCAAGACTCTTAGGCAAAACGCAGCGTTTTAGGTGAACAAGAACCTGGTACGCGGCGCCGGACATTAGCGGCATCGTTTTGAGGAAGTGAGCTCGTGTTTCGGGCGGATCGTCTCGAGCAAAATGCAACGTTTTGATGCTCTTGATCAAGAAACGCGGCGCCGGACACGACATCATTTTGATGTCTTCGGTCTCCGTGTCCGGGTTGGATGCTGGTGATGAAACGCGACGTTTTGAGCCTAGAATCTCCATGTACACGGCGTTGGACTTTCATTGACTCTTGAGGTTTGACCGGGCTTAGACCGTTCGCAAGAAAAGGATTTTTGGACTCGACCCAAGACAAAGGCTATTTATTTAATTCTAAAGGGTTCTTTGTAGTTTACTAACTTCCGTCACACCAATCAAATAACGTCCGTAATCCAAATCCTCAAACAGGACTCGAGATTTCATCATTGAGCCAACGGAAAAAAAAATACAGGAATAAAAAGAGATAAGGAATGACATGTTTTAGGTGTCTACGGAAGGTAATTAACTTTAATTCTATATTATGTCAAAATTATGTGTGGATATCACTTTAGAATTTAACATAATATTACATATTTAAATATTTGCCAACTCTAAATTTAAGGGTAGTTGTCAAAATATGTAATATCTTATATTTTCAATGACTCTTGAATTAGTACGTACTTAGTAAATATTATATATATAGACAATATTAATAGGGTACTTTTGAAATTTTCAGTCTTACTAATATGATGAGATCACTACAAAAAAAAAAAATCAAAATAGCGACAGGCCAAATTCCGACGGAAATTTCCTTCATAATTTTCCTCCGACGAACGGAATTTCAAAAAAAAATTTATAAAATAAAATAAAATAAAACCCCGTCAGAATTCCCGTTCTCCATCATAAAATTTCCGTCGGTATTTTTATTTTTTTTGTAGTGGATGGTCATTTATGTTATTATAATATATAAGTCCATGGATAGTAGAAGTGGAAAAACATTGATAAAATTAAACCATACTCAATTGTTCATTTGCTAACTTACATTCCGAGTTAGATAGTAAAATAAAAAAGAAATGTATCTATCATTTCAATACCATAATTAAATATTTTAAGTTAATATTCAAAAAGATCCTTAATTATGGTAATGAAGACCGCTTCTAGTAATGTGGAAGTTCAATCCTCATTTTTTAAGTAAGAAGGAAGAAAAATATATATGAATTAATTGTTGTTTAATAAGAGTAATATTAAAAGGTTCAATTAATTTACGAAGGAAGAGACGCTAAATTAGAGAATATTCAATATGAGGAATTTATACATGATAATTTGTGATCTTGACTTTCCTTTACTTCTTCATTACCTATGATTTTTTTTTTCATTTTCAATCTAATTCTGCTAATAATTCCATTGACAAATATTTGATTATTATAATACGATTGTTATATATAGCACTGTTACATTATTGAAGGTTTTCTTAATTATGCTAATACATAATTCATGAGTTTAAATCTTATATTGTCCTGATAAATTATATATTTGGTCCACTGAATTATTTGAGAATGAATTTCTATACCTATTTGACAGACACATGAGACCAATTTATAGACAAATTTGTCCAACCATCTGCATAAATAGATTAGGTAGATGAATGATCGGTTACAAAAATTCATTGGTTATAAATCACTAATGATCAAGTGAAGGCAACAAGCAATTATGGATAATTGAATGGCCAGTGTTTAATCAAGATACATATATAATTCATGCATTGATGCCTCACATGTTATGACCATAGTTTTAATCACCCAAAATACAAAGGTATTGATACCGGAAGCGTCTACTTATTAGCTTTTAACTTCAGAAATGATTTCCCTCAAAAAAAAAAAGAAACTTAAGAAACAATTGAAGGGAGAAATAAAGCTAAAAGAATAAAATTCTTAAAAAAGCTAAATACCAATTATGATAATAACAATAATGAGAGAGGAAAAATGCAGCTATCTAAATGAAAGAGAGGTAAAGATGTGCATACGCCCAAATAGGAAATTGAAGGAGATAGAAAGTAGGAAAAACAAATAAGAGAAATAGGAAGAAAAAAAATTGTTGCCTCTTTAAGTCTTTCCTTACTCATCTACTCCCTTTTAATTAGAGCTGGCAGTTTTTGACCCGACCCGAATTTTCTGGGTTTTGGACAAGAAATTCAGACCCGACACCCGAAATTACCCGAACCCGAAAACCCGAAAATTTTCGGGTCGGGTCTGGGTCGACCCAATGGGTCAGACACAAAAAAATCACGCTTCGTTGGGCTTGGTCGTGAAACTGAAAATTTTAAGTTAGGCTTGTATTTGTTTAAAAAGTGGCCCATGAAAATGACAAAACCTATTGCTTCTACTTCCTCTCTGTCTCTCGCCTCCCCTCTCTCGTGCTTCTACTCGTGGCTTCCCATCGCCATCTTCTTCCCGAGCCCTTGCTCCCATTGCCTCGCTACTGCTGCATCTCGCCTCCCCTCTCTGTCTCTCGCCTCTCGCCTCCCCTCTCTGTCTCTTGCCTTTCGCCTCTTTGTCTCTCGCTTCGCTTGTGTTCTGCCATTGCCGGGCCTCGCTGCTGTCTTCTTCCCGAGCCCTCGCTGCCATTGCCTGCTGCTGCTGCATCTCGCCTCCCCTCTCTGTTTCTCGCCTCTCGCCTCCCCTCTCTGTCTCTCGCTTTTCGCTCGTTCGCCATTGTCGAGCCTCGCTGTCTTCCTCTTCCCGACCCTCATGCCGCCACAACGTCGACCTAGCACAATCGCCCGTGGAAGAAGAACATCCGGTTCAAGTAGTTCAACGCCTAGTCTACCACCTCTTGCCCGAAGTAGTGGAACCTCAAGCCCTCCTTGCTCCAATTCTCCGGGTTTACCTCTCGATTTATCTCTCAATTCTTAAATTAAGTATAAGATTATGTTTGTATTGTAAATTTAAATTTTCTCAATTCTTAAATTAAGTATGAGATTATGTATGTATTGCAAATTTAAATTTTCTCAATTCTTAAATTAAGTATGAGATTATGTATGTATTGTAAATTTAAATTTTCAAAATTGAGCGGTGATCTAAAGTGAGATGTGAGGTCGAAGTATGACGTTTGTATTGTAAAATTAAGCCCCAAGTATGATGTTTGTATTGTAATTTTACATGTTGAAATTAAGTCATGAGATTATGTTTGAAATTGAGTGAGATGCTAAGTCAAAGTAAATTGATTTTATCCAACATAATGAGGACAGGAGGGTGAAAGAAAGAAAACAAACGTTTGAAATCAATACTTATGAAATACTCAACATGACTTGTTAATAGATTTACGTACTTATAAAGTGCTAATTCTTATTATAATGGTATTATTGTTACCAAAAAAGTGAAGGATATATTCATACAAAGTTGATTAATTTGACTCTAAATATCGATTTTATTTTCTCGAAAAATAAGAAAAATGGCGCTCTTGACCCGTTGGGTTGACCCGAAACCCGCAAACCGAAATACACCCGACCCGTATTTACCCGAACCCGAAATACACCCGACCCGTATTTTACCCGAACCCAAATACACCGGACCCGTATTTAACCCGCCCGCCCGAATTGACGAGTCTACTTTTAATATATATATATATATATATATATATATATATATATATATATATATATATATATATTAGAGTTAGGGATGTAGCTCGGGATTGGATGTGGTTGAGTAGCGAGGGAGGCAGAGTGACAAATTAATTTAACAAATTGTTTTTCAAAACAAAAGATGAAAACAATAAATTAAATAAAGCATAATTGAAATGAAGAATGATGAATCAAAACTTACTTTCTTTGATTAAATGAAAAACTTGTACAACAATTTGAAATATAAGCTCTCGGGGAGAGAGGGGTTGGATAGAGATTGAGAAGCTAAGGAAAGTGTTTACAAGTGATTACTAAAGGCAAGTGTTTTCTTCATGATGAGTTACTGCCTCTATTGAATTAATGAATACATATTTATAGAATACAATGATGAATTAATGTCGAACATTTGGACGGTTGAGGATGCTTGATTGGAATGGAATCATAATCTTGAAAACATCTTCCGACAATATTGAATTATTGGAATAGTATTGATTGGACTGAAAGCATAAATAGTAACTTTGCCAACAGCATTAATGAATAGTCTTGAACACACTTTCTTGAATAGTCTTGAACAAGTGCTTGACGGATGGACAGCCAAAGGATAGTGATATCCATGAATAGTACTTGAATAATAAAATATCCATGAGTGAATAGTAATGTCCATGAATGAACAGTGGCAATATTGCAATGTCTTCTTCGATCATGAATAGTTGTTTGTCACCCATGAATAGTAAGTGAACAGTAACGTCCACTTCCTTCCTGGGGATTTTGAGAAGTGAAATATGAAATTTCACTAAAACAAAAACCTGCATAAAATTCGTTAGAAATATAATTTTTTTTTGAATACCCTTTAAGGGTTAAATGCTATATGGATCTTGGGCGCAAGGCCCATCAAAAGGATCATAATTTGATTGAATAGATCCTGAAGAATTAGATGAATTTGTACTTGTCTTTAGGAGTAAACACTGGTGCTTGTTTCTTGAGTAGCTTAAGTTCTTGCTTGAGTAATCGAATTTCTTCATCATGAACTTTCTCTTTCCCTTTTGAATTCTTTTCTTGCTTACGTGGGGTAGGAGATGCTTGGTTGAGTTGATGATGCTTGTCTTAATCCCTAAGGCAACCTGGATGTTGAACTTGTCCCACCATTTAATTTTGAATTCTCCGACTAATGAATATGATGTTGGTTGTAATATTGAGAAATGATACTTGGCTAAATTAATATTGAGAGCTAGAAGATCCTTGGAGGAATTTTCTTGTTAAAAAACCAGGTAGGGAATTATTTTCCCCTTTAATAAATTGTATATCAAAATCAAAACAAGATAAAATTGATAGCCAACGGGCAAATATTTGTTTGGAAACAAGATTTTGAACATCTTTAGTAATGATTTTTCTTTTGCTGATTTGCAATCAATGCGAAGAAGGAATTTATTATTAAATAGATCATCTTGAAATTTTGAAACATACAAAACGATTGATAAGACTTCTTTTTAATGGTTGAATAATTTTTTTGAGTCTTATTCCAAATTCCAGAATGATATCTACCTAGTTGAGTCTGTTTTGAAGTTATAGACATTTTTTGTTTTAATATGCCACCATATCATAATTCGGAGGCGTCTGTATCAACTATCATGAAGGCATTTGGATGTGGAATACCCGGACGTGGTAAAGATTTGACCTTTTGTTTAAGAAGGCGGACAATTTGGGTATGTTCATCCGACCATGGTGGTGGGTTAATATGTAATCTCCTATAAAGAGGCTGACAGGTTTGTCTTAATTTTGGAAAGAAATCGGACACGTAATTAAGACATCCTAAAAACCTCCGCAATTGAGTTTTATTTTTTATTTCATCTCGGAAATTTATCTCGTAAATTCAATAGCTCTAGTAATTGGTTTAATAGCTCCTTGATAAATGTCATGTCCTAAAAATCTTATTTTTATTTGGAATAATTTCATTTTTGATGCAGAAACAATTAGACCATTTTTTTCATTACATGCAAAAAGGTTTGTAAATGTTTGAAATGTTGTTCAATACTATTAGAATAGACCAAAGCATCATCATAATATGTTGAAATTCGAAGGAGCATTCTTTAATCCGAAGGGAATTACATTCCATTCATAATGCCCAAAGGGGACAGTAAAAGTCTGTTTTATAACAATCTTGATCAGCAATTTGAACTTGACAAAACCACTTTTCATATCAAATTTTGAAAATACTTTCGCGTCATATAGTCTAATAAGTAAATCTCGTTTATCGGGAATGGGATATCTAACCCATTGTAAAACTTTATTTAATGGTTTATAATTAATAATCGGGCGAGGAACTCCTCGTTCCTTTTCGCTTGGTTATTGACATAGAAGGCGGCACAGCCTCCAAGGAGATTTAGAAGATCTTATCAATTTTTTATCTAATAGTGTTTGAATCTCCTTTTTACAAAATTCTAAAAGCTCTTTGTTCATTTGAATAGGTCGAGCTTTAGTAGGTATATTTTTTCTGAAAAATCCTTTTCATAAGGGAGTGTGACAACATGCTTTTTCTTTCCTAGAAAGCATTGGGAAGATCAGCACAAACTTCTTTGTGGAATAAATCTTGTAATTGCTTAATTTTGTTTGAATAGAAGGTTGTTGTAATTTTTCTTCAATTATTTTATAAGTAATTTCTTTTTGTTAAAAACTAATTTGTTGTTTTTTGTTTGCAATAAAATTGATTTTTTTATTATAGTGGATTCTTGAAGTAAGGATACACTACTACAAAAATGTTATATAGCGACAGAAATTAGCGACGGAATAGAGTCCGTCACTAGATAGCGACTGAAACCGACATTTGTCGGATAAATTTAACTTAGCGACGGAAAAAATTCCGTCGCTATTTTACTTTTAGCGACGGGTCTAACGACGGAAACGGAAAAAATAGCGACGGATTTTTGGAAAATTAAATTTTTAATTTTTTAAATTTTTCAAATTTAGCGACGGAATCAATCCGTCGCTGATTCCGTCGCTAAATCTAATTTTTTATTATTATTTTTACTTAGCAACGGAATCAGTCCGTTGCTAAATCTCATTTTTAATTTTTTTAATTAGCTACGGAATTATTCCGTCGCTAATTCAAAAATTTTAAAATTTTAAATTTCACCGCCTATTTTAATTTCAAAAAATAATAAAAATTTTCAAATTTAAATTAGCGACGGAAAATTCCATCGCTAATTTAAAATTTTCAAAATTTAAATGTGCCGCCTATTATCATTTTTCAAATATATAAAATATTTCAAATTTTTAGTTAGTGACGGACCAGTCCGTCGCTAATTCCGTCGCTAACTCGAAATTTGAAAAATTTTTGGTTGGCGGGCTATTAAATTTTTTCCAGTTTTGAAATTTGAAAATTTTTTTAATTAGCGACGGACGATTCGTCGCTAATTCCGTCGCTAACGAAATTTTTAAGTAGCGACGGATCGTGTCCGTCGTTGATCCGTCGATATTTTGCAAATAAAAGGCCGACTTCAACGGGACTCGGCAAAATATTAAGGAGAGATGGATTGAGAATTAGAGAGAAGTGAGAGCGTGAGAGAAGGAAGAGGCCACCACCGCACCGCTGCCACCGCCACCGCCGCCACCGCCAACTAACCACCTTTAACATCTTGTAGGTATGCTTTCTCCATCCTTCCTCTTTGTTGGTTGTGTTTATAATTTACTTTGTTTACTATAAAATTTCAGATTTTAGAGGATTTGATGTAATTTATTTTAATAGGCATGGTTGGAATGAAAATGAGCTTGAAGATGAAGATAATGAGAAAGAGGAAGAAAAAGAGGAAAAGGAAGATGAACATAACTTGTGTTTGTAAATAATGTAATACTCTTGTTTTTTTTTCAATTAGTTTTTATGGATGTTGGTGAATTGAAATTGGATAATTTATAATTTTTGTGTTTGTATATGATTTTTGTGTTTGAATTGAAGTTGAATTTGAGGTTGTTATGCTTGCCGGATTATTTGAATTTGTATTTCGTTCAAGATTTTTGTATTAAACACTCGATAATAAAGAAAATTGTTAATTTTTTTAAAAATAATTGGCGATGAATCGGCGACGGATTTTGCGATTCCGTCGCCGATTAGCGACGGAATAGCGACGGAAGGAATAGCGACGGAACTTGATTCCGTCGCTAATCCAATCAGCAACGGAACAAGAAATTCGTTCGCTGATTCAAATAGCGACGGAATCAAGTTCCGTCGCTAATCAGCGACGGAATCGCAAAAATCCATCGCTTTAGCGACGCTGAAATCGGCGACGGAATTTTGCATTGCTAATTCCGTCGCTAATTAAGAAATTTCGTTGCTAAATTACGTTTTTCAGTCATCTGTTTCCGTCGCTATATGGCGATTTTCTAGTAGTGATAGATCTTTTGTACGGATAGGGAAATAAATTGGAACGAAATATTTTTCCAAAAATTTCTATATGAATACGAAATTGATCGACTTTAAAAGGATAAATTTGAGTGATGAAAGGGGTAGCTAGAATAACTTCTTGACCTATGTCTCTAACAAGGATAAAAGTAATTTTGAAACAATAACCTTGATTACAAATGTAAGCATTTGATAATTTATATTTGATTTGTAGTGTCATTCCATTACCACTATGGAGACGTTCTTTAGTTTTTTCATAAAACTTGGATGGAATTAATCCTTCTTTAATACAATTTTGATGTGCGCCACTATCGAGTAAGGCAATAGTATTAAGTTCAAAGTCATCATTAATCTTTAGAGTAATATAAATATACCATTTTTGATAATTAATATGATTAATTGTAGAAATAAATTGTTGATTATTAGAAGAACTTGGAATGTCTTCATCAACATTTGAAGAACTTGATTTATTTTCAATTAATGATAATCTTGTTTCTAATTCTAAATCTTTAGTTTGAAGGGAACATAAATTTTTATTAATCTCTTTAATTTGTTCTTTAAGATTATTGACTTCATTTTTAAGTCTTGAATGTTAATTACCTTTAAAATATTTGGAGTATCATACTTCTCAAATATTTTATTAATATTGGAGTTAAGAGGAGTATCTTTTAATGAATCTTCTTTTATCAGAATACTTTTGAGTTTTTCTAAATATTCCTTTCTTAATTCTGGATCTTGAATTTGTTCAATTAAATTTAATAAAAATTCCTTTTCACTTTTAGTATTATTAATCATATTGATGCATTTGTAACATATTCTGGATGATTCATTTCCGATGAATAATCACTTGAATTACTTTCTAATTCATAAAGACCATTGTCTTCAGAATCGGAGGATGAGTTTTCAGAATTAACTGGAGTATCTTTGAGCTCAAATAAAGAAATGATCTTTTCTTGAATTTCATGGTTATCACCACAAATTTCATTTAATTTTTCTTTAATTTTGGCAATTCTTTGCATAATGGCCTGGTTTTGTTAATTCTTTATTTAAATCTAAGCTTTCTAATTTTTTTGATAATAAGTCAATATCTTCTTTTTAGATATTTCTTCTATTTGAGTAGAAACCATATTAATTTGTCGAGAGACTGTATGTAAAACTTGATTAGTATAATTATTTTGATGATAGACCTTTTAATATCTTCTAAAGCTATTTGAGAATCATCTCGGATTGTTTCTACCTATTTTAAATGGAACAGATAGGAATATGACCTTGATCCGAAGGGATCCAAATCTCTTGTAAAGGAGGAGTTATTGATGTAAATTTATTTCCATTTGATAAAGTCCATTTTTTGCTAAGATTTTGATTAGTATTAATTTCTTTAATACCATGAGGATCCGGTAGATTATTTTCTAAAGCAAACATGGTCCAACATGTAAAGAATAGAATATTGCATTCAATTCTTTCCATTAATGAATACCATTCTTGCCTTATGAATGCTTGAGCTTTTAAATCAAAATGAGATAAAAACCATTCTTTTTATCTCTGTTTTCAATTGAATTAAAATCTTCCCTTAAATATTCTTTATTAATTTCAAAGGGTTTTGAAATAACATTAATAGAAGAGTATGAAGGAGGTTGCATAGTTGAATGAGTAGGAGAACCTATTGAAGAATTATCTTCGTCAATTGGTTCTGCTATAGATGATTTGTAATAGATTTTTGAGGAAGAAGACTCTTCTATTTGATTATCTTTTAAATAATCATAATTAGTAGACCTTGAAGGCATAGAAAAGAGGATCGAGGAAGATCTCTTTTTCTGAAATTCTTGAAGAATTTGTTCTTTCATTAATAGAATTAAATCTTATTAATACTCTACCATCAGGTTCTTCAATTACTTGTTGAATATTCTTTTGAGCAATATTTCTAGGAGGCTTAATATTTTGAATAATAAATTCTTGAGGAATAGTTATCTCATTCCATTTTAATAATTTAGGAGTAAAGTTAAAATATTTTCGGACTCAATTTTTAATAAGATTGTCTCATCTAGAGAAGGCTTTAATAAACACTTTGGATTAAGTTGAGAGGATAGTAATTTGAAATAAATTCTGTAAGTAATAGCAAAGTTTCTTGAAAGTTCTCTAAATTGTACTTTTGAATCATTTTGTAAATGAATATCTAAAATTAATGTATACATTATCCAAGGATCATTCAGATCTACTGAATAATTTGGACAATCATTGAAATAAATAGGATCATTACATATATTAGTTTGAATCATAGCTAATAATGAATCTTTATATCTAATTAATCTATTGTCTCTAAGAGCCATGAATATAGGACAATCTAATCCTATTCTTGTTAAAGGTTTGAGTGCTATTTGAATCATACCAAAATGAATATATATGTATTTTTCGTTCTATTTTTTAATAGAGATGTTTGAGAGTAACTTGATATGGATATGGTTGAGTAGCAGGGAGACAGAGTGACAAATTAATTTAACAAATTGTTTTTCAAAACAAAAGATGAAAACAAGTAAATTAAATAAAGCGTAATTGAAATGAAGAACGATGAATCAAAACTTACTTTCTTTGATTGAATGAAAAACTTGTACAACAATTTGAAATATAAGCTCTCGGGAGAGAGGGGTTGGATAGAGATTGAGAGGCTAAGGAAAGTGTTTACAAGTGATTGCTAAAGGCAAGTGTTTTCTCCGTGATGAGTTCTCGCCTCTATTGAATTAATGAATACATATTTATAGAATGCAATGATGAATTAATGTCGAACATTTGGACGGTTGACGATGCTTGATTGGAATAGAATCATAATCTTGAAAATATCTTCCGACAATGTTGAATTATAGAAAAAAAAAATTGTTGCCTCTTTAAGTCTTTCCTTACTCATCTACTCCCTTTTAATATATATATATATATATATATATATATATATATATATATATATATATATATATATATATATATATATTAATAAAGGAGGGGTATATATTACTCATAATCACACTCCAAACAAGAGTCTTAACAAAGCTAGCTCAGTTATACTATCAGGAGCTCTCTCAACCCAAGATTGAATAAAGAAATCATAAGGTTGAAGGTGAGCTAGAGTATGAGCTACCCAGTTCCCCTCCCTCCTAATATGAAAAAAAGAACAAAAATCAAAATAATCCGAAAAGGAAAAAACACTACTAAGAATAAGTCCAACTTCCGAGTTAGGACACGATTTATGCTTGAGCTTAGAAATGATGTTGAGTGAGTCCCCTTCGATGATAACCCACTTGAAGCCATGTTACCATGCCATCTTACTCGCCCAAAGACAAGCCCGAGTTTCCTCCATTTCCGGCCCATCGAATCTAGTTCCTTGGTTTCAAGATGCTAGTCTAATACTCCCAAAAGAGTCACGAATGATGACACCCTAGCCATGACTTTCGCCTTGAATTTTTACACCATCAAAATTCACTTGTGCCCAGCCCGAACACGGTGCCTTCCACCTTATATCCCCGGACCACGGCTGATGGATTTGAACCTTCTATTGAGCTTCTCAGTATGCCTTAGCAAAGTCTAGGGCTTTACCAACCTCATACTCAGGTGCAAGGTCGGGAGAATTGTGGATGTATTTGAAGACTCGAGACACTCGCTCAATGCATTTTTGAGTTACATTACATGAATCAGGAATAACCATCTCGTATTTATAGAGTTTTGATTCCAAGGCATTCTCTGTGTTTTAGAAACTTTTCTGAATGAAATGGTATCTTCTCTAAGTACTACAACTTGCACTTCATGTGTTTATTGCGCTTCTTTAAGTGACTCAAAACCGATTCTTTGTTCCGAGTCCAAGATCACTCGCATTTATCGCAGATTGAGTGGACTAGTGTTTCACCTTCTCTCACTCGGAATTTGGCTTCGATTATAAGCTCTATTTCATTAGAGTCGGTACCTCTAGTCTGTTTCATACTTAGTCTATATCAAGTTATCTCACTCGATATTCTTTACTTATCTTGATCTATCGCTTAGACTAAGTCGGATGGAATTTTGAGTTATATAGTTATTGGACTCGTAAAATTCCACTTCTCTTCGACTCGGATAATTAGTTGATTAATTATCATAATTATTTTATTATCTCGTGTCTAATCTTGGACCAAAGTATTTCATACTTTGAGAACCAGAATTGCTTTACTTTTGTAGGTTATTCAAACGAGGATACACTTTTCAAATCACAAAAGTAACCTAGCTTCAAAACGTCAAATCACCAGCGAGACATGGCTTTTCACCTTCTCTCGCTCTAGTCCCGTAAGATAGTGTCGAGCCGTCTGTTTCCAAATCTGAAAACCGAGACACCAAGCTTAACGGTGGTTTTTACCTTATCTCTCAAGACACCGCTAGTAGTTTTGGGACTTCTAAGAGAGTTAAACCGTTGTCCAACGTTCACATTACAACGGATACTTTCGAGTGACTTAGAAAGCTTCTATCAACGATCACATAGGACTCTCGGTTAGCAGATGAAGATAACGGCTACTCTGCCTGGTCATCTATAAATAGAAGCTACTTTACAAGACTTGAAGATTGTCGAACTTATTGTTAATATACGTACTTGTGCAAAGTCTTTGTATTCATTCTCAATCTTCTACTTACAACTCCTATTCTCGTAATTCATTACCTTCCGAGTTGTAAGGTCTTGTACTCGCTACAAACTCTTTCTTACTTTCTTTGTAAGGTCCCTTGACTAAGCTGTAAGGGTGAACTCAGCTTAAGTTGTCCCTAGCTGTAAGGGTTATCTCAGCTAGGAAGTACTAGATCGGATAAGGGAATTTCGAGTCTAGGAAAACTTATAAAGAGTTGTCTAAGGGAGCAACTCAGGTTCGGTCAGTTCACGGTATTTTGTGGACTCAAAATAGTGGATTTGATTTCGTGTCCGGATTGACACGGTCCGTGGTTTTCTCGCCCCAGGAGGGTTTCCACGTAATCTCTAAGTGTTTACTTTCCGAGTTCATTCTAGACTCGGATCTGTCTTAAAGCATTTGCTTTTCTTGCCATTTCTATCTATCCAGCCTTTCGAGTCTCTACTTTTCCGACTTTGTTTTGACTCGGAACCGCATTCTGTATTTTACCCGGCAAAAGAGTTTGAATTTCCACAAGATTTCCTCCTCACCCTATTCACCCCCCTCTAGGGTGACTCAAACTCTCCCCGAGCAAACCTTCGATATTTATTTCTAGCATTCCAAGCAAGCCTAGAGAACTACTAAGAAATCAGCCAAACCCTCCTTATCAGCCTGCCCACTTCCATTGTATTAGTTCCATTGTCGAGCAAAAACGAGCTATCATACCATCAAGCATAAATGCTAAGGCCCTCCAAATGGATTAGGCCACTGGGCATTCCATAAGAGTGTGGATATCATTCTCCTCCAATCCATCACAAACTTAGCACCTCATGTCCAACCCCATTAATCTCGTTGCAAGAGCACCTCTTTTAGGTAAAGGCTTACGACATGCTCTCCATACAAACATTTTCACACTCGGGGGATCTTTAAACCCCAAATAGTTTCCTGAAACCTTTTGTAAGGTTAGAAGCTATTCATTGGGCTCATGCTCCCCCGAAGTGTCTTGATAAAGTAATAGGCTTATTTAACCGTAAGCTCACCCAATACGGAGTAGTGCCACATAATTTTGTCTCTAGGCCAAGAAGTGTAAAGAGGCATATTTTTAATCACCTTCACGTCTATGGGGAGGAAGATGCTATTAATCAATTTAATCCTCCACACTCTATAAACAAAATTGATTAGATCACGGACCCGAATAGAGAAATCTCCAGTTTCATCTATGTAATGACACGAGAATGACAGACTACCTTGGAATCCACTTATCCAACCATATATTTAGATTCTGGCCATCCCCCATAATCCTTCTCATCCCTTTTGAAACCACACCCAATGTTCCCTATAAACTCTTCCACGTATAGCTTGGTCTTGAACCAAGTTCCGCTTCCGACATTGTCGAATATGGAAAGTAATGAGCCTTCAAAACTCTAAAACCAAGGATTCTTCAACGTGCATCAAATGCCACACTTGTCGTGTTAGTAAAGCTAAGTTAAAAGCTTCTAGATCCCTAAAACCGATCCCACCTTATAACTTGTTTTTGCACATCTTATCCCTAGACAACCGAGTGAATTTTACGCCCCTCCTCTTTGCCTCCCCACTAGTATTTGAGCATAAGGGACTGCATGCTTTGAGTAATATGGCTTGGAAGTTTGAAGACACTCATTGCGTATGTCGGGATTGCTCGAACCACAGCCTTCACTAACACATCTCAGCCTGCCCACGAGAGAGTTTCATGGATCCAACAAATAAGCTAGAATGCCACACGGTCCTTAATTGGAGTAAAATATTTTGCCTTTGACTTGCATACTCTAGTCGTAAGACCCAAATATTTATCATACAAAAGGACCTCTTTAATATCGAGGATGATAAGCACTTCTTCTCGGGTTGAATACAAGCACCCCCTTACTAAACACCACACTAGACTTGAAGTTTTAACTTGCTGCCGAGAAGCCACCTCATAATAGTGCAACATTTCCTTCACAACTTGTGCTTCATCCTTATTTGCACAACAAAAGATTATAAAGTCATCCTAAAAAAGCAACTATGATACCGATAGCATTCTCAATAAGATAAGATAATCCTTTCACACAAAAAAGGAAGAGGTATGGTGAAATTGGGTTGCCTTGCCATAGACCTCTACTAGGAGTAATGAAGCCCTTCTGTTCCCCATTAATTATGAACGAAAAGGTAGCTATTATTCTCCTATCTTTCGCTCCCTATCTTTAGTACCCCTCACGTGGATATTTTTCCTTTTATTCATCTCTCCTCCACCCTCCATCGCAACCTAATGATCCACTTGTATTAACACAACAGCCTCCTTACCTTTTGCTCCACACTCCGGAGGTAACTTCTTCTTCACACGGCTCGCCGATTCCCCACCCCTTATCTCCAGCAGTTTCTTTCTATTAGTATTCCACTCTTCTTCCATCCCACGCCGCTTTTTCTTAATGGGTGAAGCCCTAAGCCAGGTTCCGTATTGAAGTTCTTCTTCCGGGACATTTGCATCATAGTAGTCACATCCCTTCTAAATATGTCCCAACATCCCACATATGTAACAGGAATCAACTAACCTAACGTACATTAGTCGTATCCACTTTGGCTTTCCAGCAACCTTTACCGTAATCCCCCACCATAAGGGTTTGTTAACATCAACCTCCACTCTAATCTGCGTAGATTTAGACGGGGTAAGAATATCTTCTTCCTCTACCTCCTTCAATCTGTCTAATCTTTGCTCCAATGGCTTCCGCAAATGACTGAGTTTTCATCTTCATGGGAAGGTCATACACCTTTACCTAGAAACCGGTAGTGTTAAACTCGATCTCCGAAGGTTGGTCCATTCCTGTTATCTCTTTAAGCAACAAAATATGTCCGTTAAACGCCCACGGGCCTTCGTTTTGTACCATTAGTTTGTCGGCAAGTGAATATAACCGAAAGGCAAACAAATTTTTCCCAGTGTCGCTGATAAGCACTCCTTTGTGGGTCTCCAAATATTTCACAATTGTCGCTAATCAACGATCGAATCGTAGAATTCCATCGCTATTTCATTGCCAATTTTTTAAAAAACAATTAACAATTTTGTGTATTTTTGAGTGTTTAATACAAAAATCTAGAAGGAAATATAAATCCAAATAATATGGCAGCGTACCAACATCAAATTCAACTTCAATTCAAACACAAAAATCATATACAAACACAAAAGTCATAAATAATCCAACCGCAATTCACCAACATCCATAAAAACTAATTGAAAAAAAAAACAAGAGTATTACATTATTTACAAACACAAGTTATGTTCATCTTCCTTTTCCTCTTCTTCTTCCTCTTTCTCATTATCTTCACCTTCTACCTCATTTTCATTCCAACCATGCCTACCAAAATAAGTTATATAAAATCCTCTAAAATCTGAAAGTTTATAGTAAACAAAGTAAATTATAAATACAACTAACAATGAGGGAGGATGGAGAAAGCATACCTACAAGAGGTTAAAGGTGGTTAGTTTGGTGACGTGTACGGTGGTGGCGGTGGTGGCGGTGGCGAATGACGGTGGTAGATGATTACGAAAGGAGGAAAGGTTTTCAGCCTCTTGCTCTTACTTCTCTCTAATTCTCAATCTATCTCTCCTTATGGTTTGCCGAGCCTCGTTGAAGTCGGGATTTTATTTCCAACATACCGACGGATCGGCGACAGATCGTTCGTCGTTACTTTAAAAAAATTATTTAGCAATGGAATCAGTCCGTCGCTAATTAAAAAATTTTAGATTTTCAAAGCCGGAGAAAATTTAATAGCCCGCCGAGTGTAAAATTTTCAATTTTTGAGTTAGCTATGGAATCGGCGACGAAACAGATCAGTCGCTAACTAAAAATTTGAAAAATTTTAGATATTTGAAAAATAAAAGTAGGCGGAAAATTTAAATTTTGAAATTTTTGGATTAGTAACGGAATTTTCCGTCGCTAATTTCAATTTGAAAAATTTTTATACTTTTTCAAATTAAAATAGGCGGCAAATTTAAAATTTTAAAAAATTTAAATTAGCAACGGACTAATTCCGTATCTAATTAAAAAAAAATTAAAAATTAGATTTAGCAACGGATTGATTCCGTCGCTAAATAAAAAAATTTTAAAAATTAGACTTAGTGACGGAATCGACGATGATCGATTCCGTTGCTAATTTAAAATAAAATCAAAAATCATTTATTTCATAAATTCGTCGCTAATTTTTCCATTTCCGTCATTAAGTCCGTCACTAATGAGTAAAATAGTGACGGAATTTTTTTCGTCGCTACTTAAGTTTTATTTGACAAATGTCGGTTTCAGTCGCTAGTTAGCGACGGACTCGTATTCTGTCGCTAGTTTCCGTCGCTATATAATAGTTTTGTAGTAGTGTTAGGCCTTCTTTGGCACCAATGTTAGCCACTACCTGCTCCCCCTCCCCCGAGCCCAAGTTCCAAGCTATTAATGTCTGTAATATTTTAGGCGATTGAGTTCACCATATGCATACTGTATTATGTATAGATGATGCATACAAATGCAAACTTACCATAAAAGGAGCTGATAACATTGCATGACTATGCATAAGTCGTAATGTTTCTAAATTGACAAAGAAGCATGTTGCTTGGAAACTTTGCTTACTTCAAGCATATGTTGGCACTCGAACAATTAAACCCGGGTATAGACTTGATATTTCATCATAGACCGAAACGTATAAGATTTTCATAAGATAGACAAATCGATTGCTCAAGCACTTATATTGGGGGCATTATTAGATGCAAGTAACATAGTAAATAAAAAGTTAAAGTTCAACTATGAGAGGACCTATATATCACTAGTAATCAGTTCGTAAATGGATTATTGTAGATACTCGAACAAGATGGCGAAGCCGATGTTAGTGTCTATAAAACTATGGATGCCTATTAGCTCAATCGGTAGAGCATTTATGTTATTACACAAAGATGTGGGTTCAAATCCCACATAGGCTAAAAATAAAACTAAACAACCTTCAAAACTAGAAACAACACATTCGGACTAGTTTAAACATGCACAAGTTCAACTAGAAGCTAAAGACTTGAATAAAATTTGGAGGCAATGTAATTTGAGGTCTGTTAAGACCTTAGACAAGTCCCAAAAGCAATCAAGGAAGATGATCCATAAAGAGAAGGACTATCCAAGCAAGGGTTCCAATTTCAACATATTGAGTTCCTAGTATTAGGCGGATTTTTTTAATTTTGAAATAATTTTTGCATTTATTGGTCTCGTAATATTTTAGGCAATTTTTAGTTATGTTTTGCAGATCTTGATGGATATATTCCATCCCTATTGCTGCCACCAATCTGTCACGCCCTTCAATTTAGTCTAGGCTAGAATAAGTCTAGTTGCTAGCAATACATGTACGTAAAAGTTGAAGAAAGTGTATTTTGGAGTAGCCATGGCTATGGACAAGTCTAAAATAAAGTTAGGAACGTTATTCCATGGAGGAAAGAGCAGTCCGAGTAAGAGTTTCAATTTTAGCATATTGAGATCCTAATTTTCAATAGAATTTTTGTTTTTGGGATAATTTTTGCATTTGTTAGTCTCGTAATATTTTATTAAGTTTTTATTTATGTTTTGCACATCTTGTGATGGATATATATTTCATCCCTATTACAGGTGGCCACGTGTTATGCCCTTCGGTTCGATCTAGGCTTGAACAAGTCCAGTTGCTAGTAAGACATGCACGTAAAAGTTCATTTTGGAACAATCGGGGTTATAGACAAGCCTAAAATCAAATTGGGATGGTTATTTCATGGAGGAAAGAGTAGTCCAATTAAGGGTTCCAATATTCAGTTTAGTCTAGACCAGTAACAAGTCCAGTTGCTAGCAAGACATGTGCGTAAAAGTTGAAGGAAGTTAATTTTGAAGCAGTTCAGGCTATGGATAAATCTAAAATGAAGTTAAGAAGCTTATTCCATGGAGGAAAAGCAGTCCAAGCAAGGGTTCCAATTTCAACATATTGAGTTGCTAATTTTTAGTATAATTTTTTATTTTTGAAATAATTTTTACATTTATTGGTCTATACTAGTTTAGCCGGCTTTTATATATTCCATCCTTATTCTTACCAAGTAGAGTTCCATGCCCTTGAGTTCAGCCTAGACCGAAGAAGTTCAGTTCTTATTGTTGGTAATGACTTAAAACTTTTCATCTCCCATCCTATACTTTTTTGAGTTTTTGTTTGTCACATTTAGTAATGATTCTAATATTTAGTCCATTTAGCATGAGTCTTTTAAACCGCATGCATATATGGGCTATTATTGATGATTGTGATTTGCTAATTTCTATTCCAATGGTTGTTTATAAGAAGCAATGATAAAGGTTGGTTAATATTTGCTCCAATCTCCTCTTTTTCTTATGACAAAAACTCTATTCAATCATGAGTCCTCTTCAATCATGGAAACGTAAACCCTGTTCCCGTGAATTTCGACGAAAACCGGCCTTCCCCGTCCTCTTCTATGGACAGCCTGGAGTGCTTTACCCTCTTATACAACAATCCAAGAGCATTAACCATACATGAGAAACCAAATTCGAATGCAATCTATATAGGAATTGAACCTACACCTTTTGTGCAGCTTGCACAAATGCTCTACCATTTGGCCTAATTGGCTAGTTCATATACCATTTGAGCAAATGAAATATCACGATTATGATGCCAATGTACCCGCACAAATTGTATAAGCGATTGTTTCCTTCAAGCCTTCAACACTCAATTTATGTGCCCAAGTTTTTGTTTTTTAAAGCAAAGGAGATAGACATAGAGAACTAGGTGGTCATTCTTTTCCAAGCCTTTTGGGCCAAAGAATGCGCTACACGTACAACGCTTTTCCCGACTTTGACTATATGAACATAATTGAAACTACGGACAAGAGAAAGAATGTTTTCCTTGATTCCCATATTTTCCTTATCTCGTGTTTTCCCTTCGAGAAGTTGTGTTAAAGCTTGTGCCGAATCTATAATAATTACGATGCAACTCACTCCTAACATCTTGAGGTCTTTCAGTGCTAATTCGATCGTCATTAGTTCCGTTTGGCTTGCTGATTCTACATACCCTTCCCATACTCCATGATTGACATTAAGCTGAGTATCCTTTGTAATCTAGGCCGCATCTGCAGACAACCTTAAATGATCCCATGTATCTACCTTTACTTTAATAATTTCTTCTTGCCGTAACCCTTGATTACCGTCATGCTGGAAAAAGGTTGTTCACTTCGGTTGACCGACTCATCGAACTCTTGTACGATTTTTTGCTGAATGTGCTTTCATTCAATCTAGCACATGCCTTCTAATGTTTACCAATATTCCATTTGGTCTGCAGACTCTTCTTCTCAAAGTAGATTGCATTACATTCCTTCCACAGCTCCCACAATGTGATCGTTAACCATGTTATCTTCACGTTTTGTCCCCGAGAGTTTTCTTTAGTCGACAGACTTAACCAATCCCGTAACCAATCCCAAATATCCATATCCGCAATCCTATCAACTCTCAATCCTAAATCTCCACCGTAGACACCTAAAAAGTGTCATCCTTTATCTAATTATTTCGTGTTTTGTTTTGTAGGCACGATGATGATAATCTCGAGTCCCGTTTATGGATTTGGATTATGGACTATGATCGATCGGTGCAATATAAGACAAGAAACCACAAACAACCCCCAAGCACCACTTAAATAGCCTTTTGTCTTGGGTCGATCCACAAAACCTCTTTTGTTTCGGCACCGTCCAAGAGCCGGGCCGAGCCTTTAGAGATTGTGGAGTCCCATGATGTGTGCCGGGAGAATCCAAGTCCGTAATACCGCATTCTACTTTCGTTCAAGTCAAACCCGGTGCTGAAGACCTGAAGAAGATGTTAAAGCATAGCATTTGATGATAAGGAGCAACAAAGTGTTGGTTTTTGAGCTTCACGAGACAGCCCACATGAGGCTAGAAGCTCTTTCCCTAAACGACGCCGTGAGGCCTGGCGCCGCCTTCTAGAAGCTTGATGGAATGCTGCGTTTTGAGCTTGGAAAGTCCTCGAAGGCACAACTAGGGCATGAAACCCTAGGAGGCTTCGGCTGGCCGGCGCCCGCCTTCCCATTTTAACTCGTTCTATCCGATATTATCTCTTTTCGATCCTGGTCTTAACTCTTAAGGAATGGTCCAGCTTCTCTTTCATCTGCTTCTGCAGCTGAATGGAGGCAAACCCTAGGTCATTTGTGACCTAGGTCCTCTCCTATAAATAGAGACGTATGGTTCTCATTACCATACGGCTTCCTACCTTAGCATCACACTATAGAAAGTTAACCGGAATACTTTCATCTAAATGTTACTCGCCAAAATTGATCTTGAATATTCATCTTTTCTACATACTATCGTTGAATTTGTGCAAAGAGTTAAAGAATATTTGATTATTCTGATCTCTCGGGCACTCTTTCAACCGATCATTACCATATCCCGGACACAATTCACAAAACTAGCCCTTTTCTTCGGATTGTCACCATTGCATCAAGAAATCCGGCAAGGAGATCCAGATCGATAAGGTGGGACAACTTGAGGGCCATATTTCAGCCTTTGAATGGTTATATTTATTTGTTTTTTATTCTATTTCCATATTGTGGTTTAAGAGATGTAATTGCTTTAATTTCCTATCCAACCAATGTAATCCTTTATTTCTCCCTTTTCTTTCTTTTATCGCTTTCTTTATCGCTTTCCTTTACCGTTTTCCTAGTTATGCTTTGGTTGCTTTAATTTCGCTTTGCATGTTGTTGTATGCTTGTTTTCTTACATCATTATTAACACACTACTCAAACTAGTAATGGCAGTCTTCGGATGGGCGAAACGCAAGGGTTTGTCCCTACGTTTCATACCCTCGCCTCGCCCCGAATCCAATTCTTGGTTCAAGATCGACGAGTCATCTTTTAACCTCTTTCGATATTAGTTTTCCCATACTAAGATTGGAAGGGAAAATCTTATTTTTTTAGTATTTCTTCCCTAAAACCGACTGGTAACTCCCTTGTTTCATGTTTATTTCTACATAAATTCGCATCTCGGTGTTTTCTCGGTTGCAGAAAAAAATGAGATTAGGATCCGGATCTGCCCACGAGGCGAGACCGAGGCTGGTTTTACCAGCCACGACCTTCGGCCGGCGCCCGCCTTCCCTTGGTGCTGGCTATGGCCAGCGCCGTGGGGTGGCGGTGGTGGCTTTGGTCCAGATTGGTGTTTTCACACCAATCCGTCCATAAAGCCCCACGGCGTAACCAACACCCTAATGTTATTTAGTCCTTAATTAGAAAATAAGATCCCGAAAATTCTAAAAGTAATTGCTAAAATAAAATGATTAATAAAATCGCCAATCAAATTTGATTTAATTCATTTCAACTTGATTTAATAAAACTCAGGAAATCTTAATAAAAGGTCCATTGTTTGCACTTTTCCGTGTCATCTCAAAATTATCTTTCTAATAGCGTAAGTAGTTGCTATTTGTGAAAGGGTCTTACCGTAAGCTCCCTTTTCTTATTGTTAGTCTTTTTCTTTTGCATTATCCCCTTTCATTTTGCATCATCTCATATTAAGTGAGTCCATCTCGCATTAGCCAAATAAAATCATCTCATTAGGTGAGTCCATTCGCATTAGCCAAATAAAATCATCTCATTAGGTAAGTTCATTCGCATTAGCCGAATAAAATCGTCTCATTAGGTGAGTCCATTTGCATTAGCCAAATAAAATCATCTCATTAGATGAGTCCATTTACATTAGCCAAATAAAATCATTTCATACTTAGAATGATTGAAATCAAAACCATAAAGAGATAGAGAGTTATACCCGAGTCTTCAATCTCGCCCTTTTGATGAAAGGCATTCCATACTTAAGATAGAAGCTAAGAATGCAAAGAGTTAAGTTGTCATTATATTTTGATTAAAGCAAAAATATCACAAGTATATTGATTAATATATATCTCAAAGCATAGTTATCAAATTATTATGAACAAGTATAAGAGCAGGAATAAGACATATCGTAGTAAAGATAAACTATAAAAGATGTAACTTAGTTATGCTCGGAAATAGAGAAATTTCATTGAAACTCGGAAAGTGTCATACAGAGATACTTAAAAAAACAAAGAAATAACTCAAAGAGCTCCCCTAAGCCAAACATTTATCTTTATCTCTCCCCTATGCATTTCATTAAAAAAATATGGAGGAATTAACAAGAAAGTACAAAGATGTTGGACAAAAATATTAAAATTAAGATGGAGGTGGGGCAAGTGCAGGTTGATGTAGAAGAACGGGGGCATGGTCTCGCGTCTCGTAACCTTAAGTAGATGCAGTTGGGTGAGGAGGCAAGAGTAGAGGCAAGTCAAGGACTTGAAATGCACTCCTGCGAATCGGATGTTGTACATCCTCTCGGTTCTTCTTTTGAGCCCTCAGCCTCTTGAGCGTGAGGTCGTTATATAGAGGAAGGGGCCTTGGATCGGCTCGCATCACCAACCTCTTCCGAGGCGGACCGAGTATGATATGAGGAGATCACCTCGGGTTCTTTTTCCCCTTGACCCTCGCCTAGGCCGATCCAGCTTCCTTCTTCTCCTTCTCTTTCTTCTTCTCCTTCTTCTCCTTCCGACTCAAAGTCGGAAGAGCTTGAGGACTCGATGGTGGTGCTTCTTCGGAGGATGGTTCCGAGTCCTCGGTAGCTTTGGATCTTCTCTCTTAGAGGCAACGGATCTAATCTTGTTAGCGCTTGATCACCTCCTTGAGTTCACCGACCAGTGGCTTGACTCGATCGATTTTAGTGCTCGAGCCTTGCTCTAGAACCGAGTCAAGATTGGCATGAAAGCTTGGAAAGCTACCACAGCTGACTACAACTCTTTGGCTAGGGCAGCAAATTGAGAAGGGGCATGTTGGGAAGATGAAGATCCAATAGTGAGAAGAGGAGTCTCGAAACTTTCCGAGTATGAGGTGGAGGAGGAAGAGCAAGTTCGAAGTATGAACCCGGACACCAACTTGTATTTCCCGGTATCCTAGTCCAATGAGCTCAATTTTGCCTATACAAACAGCTGGCTCTAGAAATTTGGTTGGATCACTAGGAAGATCCACTTTAAATTGAGCAAAAACAGTAGAAAGCAAAGCTCCAAAGGAAAGAGGGGGCTTTTTTCTAATATGAGGGAACATAAGCAATATGCTCCAAGGTAAAAGGGAAGAGGTCAAGCGCATACCCTTCAAGGATATCATAGAGAACCTTAAGGACTTTGTTGTTAGGGTTCTCTTTAGAGGGCTAAAAAGAAAAGAAAGTTCTCATTAAGATGAAGCAAAGAAGTCTTGCTTTTGAGGTCATCCGAGTCACGTAAAAGTTCTTTCCGGACTTAGGGATCTCTTTGGTGTATTTTTCAAAGAAGTCATCAGCGACTTCATTGAATGGAATGGGGTTAGAGTTTAAGAAAAGACACTTCACATTGAAAAGATTGTGAAGGAGAGCGAGATTGATACGAATGATTTTGCCTTGAATAACGTAAGAGATTATGTTATCTCTTGCAGCCATGTTAGAATAGAACTCAGTGACAAGTTCTGGGTAGATGTAATCGCAGTAAACACAAATACTCGGAAAGTACCTGTGTTGAGAGTGGATTTGACCTAAGAAAAGGTGGTGGTAGAGAAGAACTTCTCTTCTATGAAGTAGTGTTGGGCCATGATGAGTTTTTGGTTATTGTAGGCAAGGGCTTTGCCCTTAGATGGATCCTTTTGGGGATTCTCGGAGTGAGTGGATTTGGTTCTAGCCTTCTTTGTGCCCGAATCTCCTTCGATGGCACTTCCTCTCTTAGATGAGAGAAAGTGAAAGAGATTGAGAGTAAGAGAGCAAAGAGAGTAGATGAATAAGAGAGAGAGAGAGAGAGAGAGAGAAAGAAAGAAAATATCTCGAGTACGAGTGCAAAGAGTGCAAGAATGAGAGCAAGAAATAGCAAAGTGAGAGAATGAAAATGAAGGGCTGCCATTTATAGAACAATAGCTTTCATGAAACAAAAGCCTTTCTGAATCAGCCCTCAAAGTAACGGTTAGCAAACCGTTGAGTATTCCAATGAGTAACGACTATCTTGAAACCGCTTCCCTTTTTAAGAAGGAAAAACTAACAAAAACATCAAAAGAAGATTTGCTCCTTCGATCTTAATATGGGAAAACTAAGACCGAAAAATACTATAAAGAAAACCGACTCCACCGGTCTTGAACCGAGAATCGGATGCGGGGCGAGGATACGAAACGTACGAATAATCCCTCAATTCCGCCCGTCCGAAGATGGCCATTACTAGTTCGAGTAGTGTATTAATAAAGATGTAAGAAAACAAACATACAACATGCGAAACAAAGTTAAAGCAACCAAACCATAACAAGGAAAATGATAAAGAAAAGTGACAAAGAAAGTGATAAAAGAAAGAAAAGCGGGAAATAAAAGATTGCATCGGTCGGGAGGAAATTAAAGCGATTACATCTCTTAAACCACAATACGGAAAGCAAATAAAACTGAAATAAATATTACCATTTGAAGGCTGAAATATGACCCCGAGGTTGTCCCACCTTGCCGATCCGGATCTCCTCGCCTCGATCTCTCGATGCAATGGTGACAATCCGAAGAAAAGGGCTAGTTTTGAGAATTGTGTCTAGGGTATGGTAATGATCAGTTGAATGAGTGCCTAGAGATCGGAATGATAAGAATGTTCAAGTTGGCTTTCAGCAGCGTAATGTTAAACTCTTTTAACTTGATCATCTTTAGGATTGACTCAATATGGAATTTGAGTAAATTGAATATTAGACTCGGAAAATTCCATTCTTTTAGGCCAAAGATAATTAAGCATTTATTTTCTCGGATTTAATCATTATATGTGTCTAATCTTGGACCAAAGTATTTTATACTTTGAGAACCAATGTGGTTTGCTTTTGTAGGTTATTCAAAAGACACTAACTTATTTTTAAAATATAAAAAGCAACCGGATTCTAACCGTTAAACAAAGCATGCTTCACATCTTGTAGTTTGTACTTCTTCAAAAGCTCCTTGGTATATTTGGATTGATAGACATAAATGCCATCCTTGTCTTGTTTGATTTGTAGACCAAGAAAGAAGTTGAGTTCTCCCATCATACTCATTTGGAATTTCTGTCTCATCTACTTAAAAACGCTTGACATAGAGTTTCATTAGTAGCTCCAAAAATGATATCATCAACATAAATCGGAGCGATAAGAAAATCTTTCCCCTTGGTTTCTATGAAGAGAGTTTTGTTAATCTGACCTCTTTGGAAATTATTTT
Source organism: Talinum fruticosum (assembly GCA_021018815.1). Classification (NCBI taxonomy): domain Eukaryota; kingdom Viridiplantae; phylum Streptophyta; class Magnoliopsida; order Caryophyllales; family Talinaceae; genus Talinum; species Talinum fruticosum. The sequence continues at coordinate 5,482,917 of JAITYX010000028.1, forward strand.
CAACTAAGAAATTGCTTAGTCTTTCATACAAAGCTCCGGGAGCTTGTTTAAGACCATATAAAACCTTTTGCAATTTGAAAACATAATTTGGAAATTTTGAGTTTTCAAATCCAGGGGTTGATCAACATAGACTTCTTCTTGAATGAAACCATTCAGAAAAACACAATTGACATCCATTTGATAAATCTTGATATTCATGCTAAATGCAAATGCCAACAAGATTCCGATTGCCTCAACCCTAGCAACAACTGCAAAGGTTTCCCTACAATCAATTCCTTCTTCTTGATTGTAACCTTGGGCAACAAGTCTAGCCTTATTTCTGACTATCAACCCTTTCTCATCCAGTTTGTTTTTTAAAATCCATTTGGTTCCTATGATTGGGTGATTAGATGGTCATTTGGTCGGAGTGCGGACTTGGTTTCTTTCAAATTGATTAAGCTCTTCTTGCATGGCCTCTACCCATTCAGGCTCATTTAGGGCTTCTAATGCATTTTTGGGTTCGAGTTAATGATATGAATGCAAAAATGCACACAGATTATGCAAAGAAGATTGAGTTCTTACCCCACTATAGTATGTTTTCAGGTGGGTGGTCTGGATGCATATTTGAAAGCCTTACCTGTCCTTTGGTTTACCAAGTTTGTTGGTTGAACAGGTTGATCTTCAGTTGGTTGATCTTACTGAGTCTCATTGACTTGTTCTTCCGCATTTTGAGCTGGCTCTTGAATTTGTTCGATCCGAGTCATACATTCTAAGTTGCCCCATTATGAGTTGTCTCGATAATTTCGTTTTGACTCTTTCGAGCTTAGCTTCACCAAGGTCGTCTTCATCTCTGTTAAGTCTAAGATCCGAGTATGTGGACTCACTTATCCTGCCAAGATCAATTTCATCAAAGGCAACGTGGATACTTTCTTTCACTTTGTTAGTTCTCTTGTTAAAAACACGATAAGCTTTACTATGAGATGAGTAACCCGTAAATATACCTTCATCCGACCTAGCATCAAACTTAGTCGGATGCTCCTTACCATTGTTGTGCACAAAGCACTTACATCCAAATGGTTTGAAGTAGGAGATGTTAGGTTTCTTTCCTTTGTAAAGCTCGTAGGGTGTTTTCTTCAAGATAGGTTTGATGAGGCATCCGTTGAGTGTGTAATTTGTCTGTGTTGATCGCTCTCAACCTAGAAATAAGTAAGGTAAATCATTTTCAATCATCATAGTCCTTCCTATTTCTTCAAGAGTTCTGTTCTTTCTCTTTACTACTCCATTTTGTTGAGGAGTTCTTGGTGTAGAGAAGTTGTGAGAGATGTCATTCTTGTCACGTAAGTCTTCAAATTCCGAGTAATCAAACTCCCTTCGATGGTCAATTCGAATCCTTTTGATCCGAGTCCGAGACTCCACTTGACTTTTCCTAAAGAGCTTTGTGAACTCTTTGAAAGCTTCATTCTTATTCTTAAGAAAACATACCCAAGTAAATTGTGAGAAATCATCAACAACAAGTACATACGATTTACCTCTAAGATTTTTCACGAGAATTTCACCACATAAATCCATATGAAGCAATTCAAACACTTTGGATGTAGATACAGCTTTGAGTGGTTTGAAAGATGATCTAACTTGCTTACCTTTTGTGCATGCCTCACAAATTTTATCTTTCTCAAAAGCACAATTAGGTAAACCCCTAACCAGCCCATGAGATACAAGTTTTTTATAGTATGCATGCTAATATGACCTAGTCTACGATGCCGAGTCCATGAATCATCACTCACGGATGCTTTCAAACAAGATAAATTCTGGCTTGAATTGGAGAGAGGAATAGTGTAGGTGTTACCTGACCTCGGACCTGAGAGCTTAATCTCTTTGGTGATTGCATCGAAATGTAGCAGTTGGTCTCGAGTGAACATTACCTCTTGACCTTTATCGCATAGTTGGGAAATGCTAAGGAGATTGTACTTGAGTCCTTTGACAAGGTAGACTGGGCTTATTGTGTTGTTTCCTTCACCAATTTTGTCAATCCCTACTATCTTGCCCTTGCTGTTATCTCCAAATGTGACTTTTCCTCCTTTCGGATCTTCTAGCTCAAAGAAGAGTCATGAATCTCCTAACATTTGGCATAAGTAACCACTCGTCTAAGTACCAATGACCTTTCTTCTTCTTCCGAGTTATCTCGCAAGACGTAAACAAACTAACCCTTCTCACTTCCTCTTACGAACCCAAGTAACTCCCTTTACCGTGGTCCTTTTCGAGGAAGAACACTTTTGGGAACCCAGATTTGAATAATTTTGGGTTTGGTCCGATTCTCGAGTCTTCCTTTCGAAAACCGAGTTTGTGTCTCTTTCTTTTGAAAATATTTTCTTTTGTAAATGGGAGGAGAAGGCTTTTTCTTGTAAACTGGTTTGGGCTTAGTCCTATGTTCATTTGTATGAATGGGACCATGCTTAGCCTTCCCGAACTTTACAGCTTCGGAATCAATTTTGAAAAGATTACAGTAGGATTTTGATTCCTCTTCTTCATTGAAGCCAAGTCCTTCTTTCTTGAAGGAGACACACCGAGAGCCTAAAAGCATATCAAAGTTTTTCCGACCTTGAGTGAATTTCAAATCAAGCTCTTGAGACTCATTGAGCTTTCTTTTTAGTTACTTATTCTATGTTCTAAGTGACTCGGACATACGTCTCATTTGCTTGAGTACTCGGTCTTAAGTTCCGTCGATTTTGTCTCGGCTTTTTCAATTTGTTTTTCAAAGCATTGCTCTCATCAGTAAGAGAGTCAAGTTGTTCTTTGAACTGGAATGAGTCGAATTGGACTTTTCTTCCAAAGTAAAAATATATCGTGCTAGATCAACTTTTGAAAATTTGAGAAAGGATTCAACTACCTCATCAATATCTCGAGTTCACGTTGTCCGACTCGGATTCAACTTCGAGTCCGTCAATGCCATAAGACACTTTGAGTCATCTCGAGTCATCTTCTTCGGATGAGTCATCATCACTCCGGTATCCATCATAGCATTTTTCTTTCTGTCCTTCTTTCTCTTGGGACAATCTCTGACTATGTGCTCTTTGTTGTCACATTCATAGCAACCAGAGTTCTTAGATAAAGATAACTTTGAAGGAGAAGAATATTTACCTTTTCTGTCCCTCTTATCTTTCTTGTGGAACTCATCCTTTGGCCTCTTTTCCCACTTCTTGTATTTCATCATTCTCTTGAAGCCGCGGGCTATGAGTGCTATAGGATCCTCTTCTAATTGTGAGGAACTCAAACTTTCACATCCGCTTTCGAGGCCTTCAGCGCAATATTCTTTTTGGTGCTTACCTCAACATCCTCTTCTTCTAGATGAATCTCGTGGTTAAGTAACTTCTCGATAAGCTCGTCTCGGTCTTACTTGAGAGAGGTTCTGAGCTTCTTCAATGGCTGTCACTTCTTATTTAGTAGACTTCTCATAATCTTTCTGGACATTTCTTCATGAGAGATCTTTCTACCCGGAGATTTGAGATTATTAGTAATCTCGTAAACCGAACATACATCCGAGTGATGTTTTCTTCGGCTCCATCTTGAACAACTCATACTTGTGAAGATATTGACTTATCTTTACCTGCTTCACTTGGCTTGTTCCTTCATAGGTGTTGACCAGAGTGCCCCACACCTCTTTGGCCGTGTCACGAGCTGAGACTCTATCGTATTCTTCCGTGCTAATGGCATGCATTAGTGTGTTCATCGCTTTGAAATTCTTTCGAATTTCTCGTCTCCCGAGTGGTGAACTCGGATTTTGCTTTAGGTACAAGAGTTGCATTCTCCTTTTTCATTGGAATGTAGTTACCGGCTTGAATGATGTTCCAAACATCTTCATCGTTGTCCATCGAGAAACGTTCCATCATCTTCTTCCAATGGGCAAAGTATAACCCTTTGAACTTCGGTGGTCCGGTGGATGATCTTCCTTCATCGAACTCTCCATTGTTTTGAGCCATATGATCTTTATACCTTTGGATGTTGAGATCCTTTTGAAAGGCTAGGCTCTAATACCAATTGAAGGTTTGCTCTTGGAGAGTCTAAGTCACCCTAGAGGCGGTGAATAGGGTGGTGAAGAAAATTAAACAATTTTTTCACCAATACAAGCTAAAAGCATATTCTCGAGTCTAGAATGGACTCAAAATGGCAATAACACCGATATACGTGCAAACCCTCATAAGGCAAAAATCACTGGACGGTGCTAATCCTATCACCAAGTCAAATCCACTATTTTGAATTCACAAAATATAGAGGATCGACTCAACCGAATTGCTACCTTAAACAATTCCTTACAATGTTTTCCTAGACTTAGAAGTTCTTTTATCCGATCTAGTACTTCCTTACCGATGTAACCTTTACAATCGGGGACAATTGAGTTTAGTTAACCCTTACAGACTTAGTCAAGGGACCTTACTTAAAAAGTAAGAAAATAATGTAACCGATTACAAGACTTTCTTTACAACTCGTAAAATATTAAATACAAACTTGAAGTTGTAAATATAAGATTGAGTAAGAATGAGAACAAAAATTAGTTCAACAATAAATTCGAGCCCAAGAATGTGTTCAAGAATCTTCTAGTCTTGTGAAGTGGCTTCTATTTATAACCAATCAAGCAAAGTGATCTGTTGATTCTTGGTTCCGGACGAAGTCTTCACTAGCCGTTGTAACGGCATTTATGAGTCACTTAGAAAAGATCCGTTGGGATGTGATCGTTGTGTAACGGCTCTTAGCTCAAAGAGATGTTCCAATCAACTCGGTGGTGACTGAAAGTTAAGATGGAAACAACCATTAGTCCTAGAGTTGGAGTTTTCCAGCTTTGGAAACACACAACCCCGACACGATGTCCGAACCATGTCCGAAGTAGCTAAAACTTGTCTCGCTTGTGTTTAACGACTAGAAGCCGATTGCTTTTTGTATTTCAAAAATAAGTTAGCCTCGTTTGAATAACCTACAAAAGTAAACCACATTGGTTCTCAAAGTATAAAATACTTTGGTCCAAGATTAGGCACGTATAATGATTAAATTCGAGAAAATATATGCTTAATTATCTTTGGCCTAAAAGAATGGGATTTTCCGAGTCTAATATTCAATATACTCAAATTCCATCTTGAGTCAATTGTAAAGATGATCAAGTTAAAATAGTTTATCGAGTATAACAACTTAATCTTGTCAAATAATTCTTAAGGAAATAAGTCGACTTAAAATAAACAATTAATGTTGTAATTCTCTTTGCGTTGAAATACAAAGTCGATGCTCGTAATAAGAGTGTTAGAGAAATTATTTGAGCATGCGATAGTTATGAGTGATGTTTGAGTGAGTCGAAACACCAAGTGTAGGAGATATGCAATAAGGCACTTTTTGAGTCGACCATAACAGTAATGAAAACTTAGATAAGAGTTTCTATTGTGCTCGAATGACTTGGAATCAAAACTTAAGAGAGATAGGATTTATACATGAGTTTTCATGTAATACTCGTAATGTCTTAGAGTCAAAACTTGAGTCTTCAAACAAAATAGGATAAATTACATAAAATAAACTATATAATATACTACAAATAACAACTAAAAATATGCATAACGTACGACTTAACAAATTCCCCCACATTTAGACTTTAGACATGCTTGTGTGTAACACCCCTAAGGCCCACCCTAGGAGTATTACATGCCGTGGTTCTCCGAGAGGAACTCCTAAGGCCGCTTAAGATCTCACTTGGGGTTAATAACCCTTTCTTGGATTGGCGGAAGCGTAATTCTAGGTTTTCGAAGGTTTTCGTAAAATTTCGACGAGTTTCCTCCGTAATATGGCTAATCCCATAGGCTTAAAGCCCTAACCCCGCACGAAACACAATCTTAAACTCAACGAGCCACACGCTCGGAGTATCAACAACACAACCTCAACGAGCCACACGCTCGGAGTAATCACATAAGGCTTTTACATTCATAATCAAAACTTAAGTTCACATACAACCAGCCTTTACAACATCTTTACAAACAAAAGACAAATAAATATGTCGTAAGTCCAGCATCTCCTATCCGTTGGTTCGTTTCTTCTAACGACCAAAAGCAACTCCAGGGAGTCCGAACTTCTATACCCGAAATTTTGGTGAGGTCATGAGCTCCATGAACCCAATGAATAATCCAAACCCAACCCCGGGTTTCACTTTGCACATTAATTCATTAACAACCACATGTAAGTTCATAACTCATTCATAACATACGATTCCGATCATACATGCTTAAGACATGCAAGATTCTAAACTTACCAACTTGCCGAGAAACATAATGACATCACTTACTCATTCAATTAAACATACTTCATTCATCTTTCTACGCAAGTAAGTCATAGAATCATTCATCATGTGAATCATCATAAATCATATCTTAGTTCTTATCGTATTCATTTCTTATGAAATCGGGATTCGATCTTCTTCTTATTCTTCTTCTTGAGTTCAATCGTGCATTTCATAAATCATTAATTCTTTCTTTCTTGTTCTTTATGCATGATCATTCGTTTCTTCATATCATAATTCTTTTAAGTCTTCTTAGTTTCAAATGGAAAGAAGATTTATGTTCTCGCTCTAAAGACCCAGCTCTTGGAGCCAAAATAATTCGTGGGCTCGGCTCACGGAGGCATATAATTCGTGGCCTCGAGGCAAAATAATTCGTGGTCTCGAGCGGCCTCCCTTCCCCGAAGGACGCATACCGTCAATAATTCGTAGAAGCAAAATAATTCGTGGCTTCGGGTCGATGGACACTTCTATGGCCATAGCTTCGAGAGGGTTCTTTAATTCGTGGGGTCCTAGATCAATAACACAATCCTTTCTCCCTTCTTTAGTTCTTTATGTTTCTTATCTTCTTATTACTTATACATAAGATATACTTAATTCATATAATTCATGCTTAACACGTTCATACGTAACTTCTTCAAAACAAGCAATTCACATAAGCATGTTCCAACTCAAGCACAATCAATTCATTTCACATACGCATGTTTATGTCATTTATCATCAATGTAATTCAGGATAAACACATAATCACATAAACATGCCAACTAGGATTTCTAATCAACGAACTTATCGTTTTCATGATCGCGTATTATCGCATATAAGTAATTTATGGTTCTATAACTTTTTTAATCATTAAGTATCTCTTAATCTAGCCATATAGCTTCTTAAATTTCAGTTCTTGACTTAATTACTCATTTAGTTCCGATTTTGTCTAAAACAATACATTTTCACTCAAAAATCCATATCTCCCAATTTACTCACCCAATGCATACCAAATTTTACAGGAAATTCTCATAAATTATCACGAAGTTGCAGTAAAAATTTCAGGAATTTCAGGCTACACATGACAAGCACAATAATGCCGACAAGCAGGCTCTATTCACCGAAAAATCTGCACTAAATCATGAATTCAATTTTCCGATTTTTCTCACTAAACGTATTCAAGTTATTTTCATCAAATTCTCAATATACAGTTCAATAATCATGCTTAAGAATGGTCAATAATCACTAAATTCATGAATCGGACATCAAATTCGCAACATGCTTTTCAATTCGTGAGTTGCTAATTCGTGATTTAGGCCTCTAGCTTCTTCAATTAACTTAGGGTTTCCAATTTCATACTTCAAATTCAAGTTCAATCCACCTAATTCATTTTAATTCTTGAGGATGAATTCGAATTACTCACCTTAGATTCTTAGAGGTTCTAAGAATTTCGGCTTTGGAAGGTTTTCGGATTAGTTTTGCTTTACGTTACTTTCTTCTTCCTTCTTCTTTCCCGACCCTCTGCTTCTTCCTCTCGCTGCCTCGGTCCCGGTCTCCGACTTCCTCTGTTTCGGTCCGATTATGGTCCTCTTCATCTCCCTCTTCGCGCTCACCGGCCGTGCGAGCACGCCGTGCTCCTCTTCCTCTCTCGTCCCTGCGCCGGCTCTCGTCCTCCCCTTGCTTTCCTCTCGCTTCCGCGTTCTTTCGTTCCCCTTTCTTCTTTTGCTTTGCTCGGCCTCCCGAGCCCTCGCTCTCCCTTTGCCTACCGGCGGCGGCATCCTCCCTGCTCAGGCGGCCACGGCCTCTCGCGCTCTCTCCCTCTCTCCCTCTCTCGCTGTGCGTTCTCCCTCTCTCGCTTGCCTCTCGCTTCCTCTCGCTCTCCTCTCGTTTCTATTTCTCGCTTCTTTTCCTCTCTCTCGCCCGGTTCCTCTTCATCCCAGCTTTGGTTTCTCTCTCCTAATTTCCTTATTCCACATAATGGGCTTCGTCGCTCCCTTTCAATTGGACCCATCTCTCTCTCTTTGCTTAATTCCTTGCCAGCTCCTCCTTCTCAAATACCGACCATCCTTCTTCATTTCTCATTTCCTTTCTTTTTATTCTAATTGGGCCCAACTTCAATTTCAATAGGCCCAATTAGCCCATGCTCGGTTTCAGCTTCTCGGGTTTTAATTCGACTCGAAAAATTCTAATTCACTTAATTTTAATAATTTCGAATTTTCACTTAACTTTTAGTAATTTAATTCATCAGCAAGCACGCATCCGAAATTTCGGGGTCTTACATTGTGCAAAGTAATTAAAGACTCGACCTAAAATTACATTTTCTCCTAAAGACACACATAAAACATAAAATATACACTAGGTTTCCTTTGCTTCAAAAGCAGCTTGATGAAAAGTTATCTTTCCTAAGTAAGTGAAAAACCTAAACATTGAATTGTCATCAGAGAGTTTATTCATCGGTTTCATAATATGTCTTTCAATTAAGCAACAAGATCAAAAATTCTCCTCTTTATTCAAACATGCATTTACCAACCAAGAGGTCTAAAAAGTTTTAAGATGGGAAAAATTAAGGTACAATATGGTTATAATGATAAGTGAATCGGAGATAACCCAATGAAAATTGATAAACTTGTCTTGCAATTTTTTTTTCAACTTATTTTATTTCACTTTTTTTCCTAACTCCATTGAAGCACATGTTCGAGTCTTAGAAATATAACACTCTCTGTCTTGCAATCACTCAAATAAAGTTGTTTGAGTTAATACTTTATTCCTTTTTTTTTCTTTTAGTATGGTTCAAGTCATTAATAGGCCGAAAAAGGGCATGACTCTCCCAACATGGGTTACTCCACTCATAAAGGCTCAACGAAACCTAAACTTAAGGGGAAATGGTGCGAAGCCACCAACTCGAATCCATGTTGGTAAATTAACATTTTTCTTTTCTTTTTCGTACTTTTTTTCTATTTACTCGTTGTTGGCATGTTTCGAGTCATAAACGACCCTTAATAGGATTAACTTTTCCAAAGCATAGGTCTTTTCCATGCACAAGCCGCTTAAGGGGAACAAGTGTCGTACCACCCGAACCAACTTATGTTAGTAAACCAATATATTCTAAACTTTAATAGGCAAGATAAGAAAAATCAAATTTTCAATGAGTTATTCTCGCTAAATTCATTAGTCTATGTGAACCGTTTAAGTTAATTTATTACCTCTACCATGGTCAAATTACATGATCAAATAAAATAAAAAATTATGATTGTCACTAATCGAAGAGATATGTGAGCATCAACTCAAACAACTCGAATGTCAATTAACATGCACAAATTTCTCACTTACAAAGGGAAAAAACTATAAACAGAAAAATTTAAGCAAGTTAACCTAGCATATATTCATGTTCATGCATTTCATTATATGAAGACACTAAAAAAAGTTTCAAAAGATGAGATAAAAATACATGCGTAAAATTAAAATGCAGGATGCACTCCCCACACTTAATTCATGTATTGTGCCTAATCCATGCAAAATAAATAACAAGCAAAAATAATAGAGATAATATAAACTTCCCCGAAAAATGTTAGGTTCCTTCCCAACCAGCGCCTTTGTTTACTATCTTTGGCTCGACACACTCGTAGCTCAAGGATCATTTAATTGAATTTCCTACATTAAACAGATCTGGTCTCCCGCATAGTTGCAATTAGGGGGAAAATTTTCTTTTGGCACTTAGCATAACGAGGTACTTTCTTGATGGCATACAGGAGAGGAATGTTGATTGCTACCTTCCTAATTGTTTCTAAGATATCTTATTTTTTATCATTTAACTCGAAGTTGTGTTTATCAATCTATTAGGAAAAAGTGGGATAGGCTTGTAAAGATCTTTCTTATTTTCACCTATTTCCTTAGCATTATAGGTATTGTCTTTGTTTTGTTCGAGTTCATATTTCTTACGCTTTAATTGTGACTATACCTCTATGTTTTTCCTAGGTTCATCTAATTCTTTCTCAATTTTATGTGTTATGACACTCTCATTTTCTTTTGGATCCTAAAAAGAGTTGAGATTAGATTTGGGCTTGCGAGGTTGCTAAAGAATGGTAAATTGGTAGTTTGTGTCTCTTCCCGCTTAATGGTTATCTCTAAATTTTGGAACCTAAGGTCAATCTCCTTTTTCTAGTCATCCATCTTTTTAATGACTTACTCTAAAAGATAATTAGTTCTATTCTAAGCAACATATTGTTCAAATTCTAAGGGATTTTCTTCAAATCCATACCTAAGGTTAGAGTAGTCACTTCATTCGTCTAGAAATGGGTCATAATTCATTTGACCTTGGTTGGAAAAAATAGCATTCACACACCCTCCATTGTTGTGTAGGGCATTGCATCAACAACATGACCCTCTAAATAGCAAATACTACAAACTACTCGTTTCTTCTCTATTGACCAGCTTTGTTCAACATAACGAGTAATTTGGGATAACTACGTCTCTACGTAAGAACCTACATTGAACTCATTAACTCTCCTAAATTAGGTATCTCCAAATCCGAATTGTTGAGTATTTTGGGCATAATATTAAATAATTCTCTAGTCCGAGCTGGAGTTTTATTAAACAAGGTCCCTCCACTAGTAACATCTACCATATTTCTATCTACCGGCAATAAACCTTCATAAAAATATTAAATTAATAAATGCTCGTAAATTTGATGTTGAGGAAAATTAGCACATAATTTATTAAAACTTTCCCAATATTTATAAAAAATCTCCTCAATCATCTGTTTAATGCCACAAATTTCCTTTCTAATAGACCCAATCCTAGAGGTGGGAAAAAAATTTCTAAAAATGCTTTATGAACTTGGGTCCAAGTAGTGAATGTTGTAGAATCAATTTTTAGCCTTATCCTCGAAGTGAAAAAGTCAAAGCTCTCAACTTAATTTGGTCTTGGGTGAATCCCTCAAGTTGCATGGTGCAACATGTAATAATAACCTCATTGATGTGATGATATGGGTGCTTACTAGGCAATCCATGAAACTTAGGTAACAAATTTAAAAATTCAAAGTTCAATTTCACCGGTCGATCCAATGCAGGATATGAGATAAGTAGAAGTTGCGTATCCAAGTTGAATGCAGTAAATTCACGTAAAATAGTCATCTCAATAATTTCATACTTACGTAAACAGATCCGTAAACACTTACTTAGTTTTCAAATTCGTCAAATGTATGCTTCTTGTAAAAAAAAAACTAACTAAAACAAACTACAAAAATAAACCAATAAACTCAAAAAAAAAAAATAGTAAAAGTAGTAAATCTAAATAGACACAAACTAACAACTATTATTTCTTTCCCAAGCAACAAGCACCACAATTTTTTAGCTTGTCGTACGTATACAAATTAAATCATTACTTAGGATTATAATAAATAATATAGTGTAGGGAAGTAGGGAATGAATCCACGAGGTAAGATATAATAATATGCAAGCTTTGATCTAATTAAATTTACTACTCTTAAAATCAAAGTATAAAACATAACATAGAAAATTAATAACTATAAATACATAATTTAGACAGAATATAAAAATTCTAATAACCTAGAAATAGTTTTGTATAGTTTTAGAATAATTAAAACAAAATACCAAAGCAAGTAAAATAAAATAGATTCTAAAACAGAAAATTAAATAAGTAAAATTCTACACTAAAATAATCACGAAAATAAATAATAAAATTACCCAAATAATTCACTACACCTAAATAAACCCTAAAAATATATGAATTTATTTAACTAAAAAACTGCACTAATTAGTTTCAAGAATTAAATCTAAAAAATATCAAATCACTCCCAAAAATTCTAAAATTTAATCAAAGCAAACTAGGACTCTTTCTAAAACCTAAACCAGATAAAACATGAAAATTGATAAAAGAAGCTATTTTTAATATAATTTCTAACAAACTTACTCAAAAATAACAAAAACCGACAGAAAAATAATCTAAAAATTAAAGTATGTAAAGACTCAAAATTAAATTGATCTAAAATTATTAAAAGTAACCTAAAAGACTGATCTTTACGGAGGGAATAAACAAAATTAATAATAAAAGATTATAAATTTGTAAATAAAAATTGACAAACTAAAGAAAATAACTAAAAAGAAAATAAATTATTATCAAAGATATCAAATTTATAAAAAATAATTAGTGTAATCTATATCCACCATGTAAATTATTATTTATCATTAACACACAAATTAATTTACTCATGAGCTAAACTCGTAAAAGATAACCACTAGAGGATCTTCCCCGTTTTTCCTTAGTTATTAGTTTACTTAGGTTTAACCTTAATATAAACCCTACTAATATTGATAATCCTACCACTAGTACTAGAATTTAATCAAATTAAAGTATTAAGTATTAGGAAAACATAATCTAGCACCTACTAACCAATCTACTAGCAAATTGATTTAAAAAGGATCTATGATAATTTTCTAATTAAAAGAGATGGATATGAGTCATTCATAATTAACTAGGACGATACTTATACCTAAAAGACCAAACGATTACGTACTTAAGTCATTTAAACTATCATATAAATTTATATAAAACTAATTACCATGCACTTTAATTAATTAGACATAAAATCATAAACATGAAGCACAAATTATCATACAATCATGGATAAAATCAATAAGACAATAAAGATCGAAACTTTATTTCAAAATAATTAATTTAACATGATTTCAAATAGATTATATTAAATATAAAAACTACTCAAATATAATATATTTTAGAACACGTAAACTAAATAAAAATAACATCTTTAATATTAAACTAATAATAAAAATAGGATCTTAAAATAAAAATTACAATAATAATAATAATGATAATAATAATTAAACTACCAAATTATCCTTGTCATTAAGGTGATGATCAAGCTGGCGATGATGAAGATGATGATGGTGATGAGGGGAGGCGTAGAGAGGATGGCGTGGATGTGGTGAAGAGTAGAGTGGTGATGATTATTATGGTGATGGCGTGAAGGTGCAAGGGAAAGAGAGGAGTAGTGAGATGGCGTGAGATGAGAAGCAAGGAGAGCGAGCGGCTGTGTGATGGTCATGGTGATGATAATGAGAAGATGGTGGTGACGAAGGTGATAAGTGGTGATGAATAGTAAGGTGGATTGCAGCCGTGAGGGGTTGCATGAGAAGTGGCTTTTAATTAAGGAGTAATATCCTTTTTAATGTGGAGTTAGACGAGTAGTTATAAAGGGATTAGAATTAGGGTTATTTTTATTCCGTGATGTCCAAGTCTCCCTTTAAAATAAGACTTCAATAAATCCTCGTAAAATTAATACTTTATGAGTAATTATTTTTAAACTGACTTAAATATTATCTTGAACCTTGTCGGTAATAAAAATCCCACTTTTTACGTCTTTTTTCTCTTTTCCACCTTATTTAATAATTATCTAAAAATAAACAAAATATGATAAATTAGATAAAATAAACTATATAGTATATTAAAAATAATAACTAAAAATATGCATAATTTACGACTTAACAGAGAGGAAAAAAGGGACAAAAAAAGTCCATAAATGACCCTAAGAATTGGTATAGGACACCAGTTGAAGTCTAGTAAGTAATTAAATTATCACTTATTTCTAAGAGATCGCCTTTCTCTATAACAACAATGCTTAAGGTTTAAATCGGACATTAAGGGAGGGGTCAGGGATTACCCACATTCATCACCTCAAATCAAGGCTTAAGGTTCGATCTAGATCGGTTTGCTATCATCTACTTAAAGTAATAGAGGTGATTTTCTATATTTTTAAAAAAATTTGAAAAAATTTTAACAAAGTTCCTTTTGTAATTTGACTATTCCCCCGAGCTTAAAACCTTAAAGCTCCATAAAACTACAATAAAATTCAATGAGCCACACGCTCGGAGTATAGAACATCCAACTCAATGGTCACATATCGAAGTACAATCAATATACAATAAAAACTCAAAAAGCCTATTTACCCTACGACACAACTTCCGTAACTACATGAACTTATTTATACATATACAAAGATTAATAATTTATTCAAAACCTACAACTTAAGCATATCATTTGCTCTTAAACAAATACAAGAGCATTTTAAAAAGAAATTACGTAAACCTCATTTCGAAAAGCCATTGCCCAATCAATGTTTCACGCATCACACAAGTTCACGTTTAAAGCCTGCAGATTCAATTCAGCACCAAATCAGGTTCCTTTCAAATCAAGTTTGAATCGTTTCAGGTTCGTTTTAGATTCAGGTTTGATTTATTTCTTATCTTCCCAACTTAATACAGTTTATCCCATTAATTCGCAAACATTCAATAATTCTGAAATATTCAACTCTTTAAAACACGTTCAACTATATAATTCTCGATTTCATTATAGAACTCAATTTCATTCAATTCAAGTTATTTCAACTTCACTTCAGTTCCTTTCAAGTTTGAATCGTAACCTGATTCCCACCAACATATAATCGATTAACAAGGCACTCAACAAGACAAAATCAATCAATTAATTAATTTACTAATTGTATTTAAAATAGAGTCTAAACCTATAACAACTCATTTCATTGTTCTGATTCATGACGCCAAATAATAGTCACAATAGCACTTTTGTATCCCAATTCGCCTAGTGCTACACCAAATTAAATCCTTATATCGCAATTATGCAATTATGACTCCAACTCAATTTGAACCAACTCAAACGTACGAATTCATGAGACTTCATAAAACAAGCACAGTAACCCAACAACAAGCAATCAAATCCACAAGTTCTCAATCTAACTTATTCCTTCCCAATTCATTCATATGCTACACCTCCTAATTCATTTCCATGATTTAACCCAAATTAGACAATTCAACAATAAATTCATTTAGGCTTTAAGATTTCCACTAATTCGAGAGTTTGAATTACCCACCTCGAATTCTAAGATTTTAACAATTGATTTGCGACTCTTGCCTTCCCCCTTCTTCTTCCTCACAAGTTGTTGCTCGTTATTCCTCCTCTGTGTCGCTCTCCCTTGGTCTCTTTCGCTCTTTACTCCGTCACCCTGCCTCTGTCTCGCTCTCCTTCCGTCTTTGGTTCTCGGTTCTCGCTTCCTCTGTTTCCACTCACTCTCCTTCCGTCTCAGGTTCTCGCTTCCTTTGTCTTTGCTCGGGTTCTCCTTTTGTATCTCTCTCGCTGCCCTCTGTTTCTGCTCCCTCGCTCTCGCCCATCTCTCGCTTTCTCTGCTCTCGCTCATTCGCCATCTCACCCTCTTTACTCTTGCTCTGGTTTTCTGCTTCTGGCTCTAGGTCTTGCTCTCCCTCTCTCATTCGGTTCCCCTTCTCTGCTTCTTCTTCTTCCCCTGCTCTCTGCTTCTCCCGCTCATCATTCTCTGCCTCCTTTCACCTTCTTCTCGCCCTTGTTCTCTGCTCTTTGGCTCAATCTCTCTTCCTCGCTCTCCCTGCCTTCTCTATTTCTCAGCCCCTCTCGGTCTCTCCCTCTTAACTCTCTTCTCTCTCTCCACAGCCTGGTAATTCAAGGGCAATGTAACTGGAGACCCCTAATAGTCCAAATTCTATCTCGTCCCCCTTTTTTTTTGTTTTTGAGATTTACAGTTGAGTGCATTTCAATTTACAATTACATTTTTAGTGGTCACGTAAGTCATTTAAAAGACAGCTACAGCCTTCCTTTTATCTCTTATTTTCTGTCAGCTTCTCTCTCTTCAGCTTCTCTCTCTCCTCCCGCTTCCTCGATCTGTCTCTCTCTCCCTCCCCTCCTCTCTCACACACTTTTTTTTTTTAATAAAATGAATTATTATTATTATTATAGATAGAAAATTAAATATTTGTATTATAATTTATTTTTTAAAAATTTTTTAATAAATAATTATTTTATATTTTAAATTTTATTTTCATTATAAATTGTTTTAATATTATTATGTGTTTCTCTTATTATAAATAAATGAACTTATTTTTCATACAAAAATAATACATTTATTTTTTAATATAATTTTAAATATAATTTGAATTTTAAGTTCATTATTATAAAAATTAAAATTTTTAGTTTAATTTTTCTTATTTCAATTAAAATTATTTTAACTAAAAAAATGAAAATATTATTTAAGTTTTAAATCTTCATTACTCAAATTAAAATATTAAACTAAAATAATTTTGATTGAAATAAAAAAAATTATAATTAAATCCCTAGATCTTAATTACTCAACTTAAAATATTAAATTAAAATAATTTTACTTGAAATAATTAAAAATTTTAAATTTTATAATAATAAACTTAAATTTTAAATTTTATTTAAAATTAGATCAAAAAATAAATATATTATTTTTTGTATGAAAAATAAAGTAATTTAATTATAATAAGAGAAATGCATAATAATACTAAAAACAATTTAATAACAAAAAAATAATACATATAAAATTTTTTTAAAAAAACTAACTATAATACAAATAATAAATTTTTTATCTATAATAATAATAATAAATTTTTTATTTTTATTAGAAAAATAAAAAGAAGTGTAAGAGAGAGTAGAGTAGGGGAGGAGAGAGAGACACAGAGAGGGGCTGAGGAGAGAGAGAGAGAGCGACAGAGAGAGGGGGTGAGGAGAGAGAGGGGGCTGACAGAGAGTGGGTGAGGAGAGAGATGAAGGGTATAATAGTCTTTTAATGATTGGAGTGTAAAAATAATAACCAAAAGTATAATTATAAAGTCAAAGCATCACTTGTCTGTAAATTTCCCTTTTTTTTCGCCAATCACGTGAGGGTATACAAACATATAATCAAATTTATTTAATCGGTTAATATATATATATAATCGAATGTTTTACTGTTGGTTTAACATGTATCAGCTTAGTTGGCATAATAAAGTTGAGTTGGATGTTTTTCATTAGCCCATATATTTGCAAAAGAAAGACATTAATTGCTTATTATTAATGAAATATAAATATGCATGTAACTTAATGTTATTTTTGCAAAAAAAAAATTGTTATTTTTGTTCTAACATGGACCCAATGTATACTATAAAACACCTTACAAAAATTAACATGATTATATATTAGAAAGGGCAAACAACAAAACTTTATGAAAAATAATATCGTGTACATTTAAATGGGACAATTTTTTTTTCCTGGAAAGAGATATAATATTTTGTTTTGTATAGATACTTTATAAATACAATAGCACATTTTTGGTTTGATTAAAAATGTAATTTTTTTAGATGTGATGGATATATTGTATCATATTTAAAAATAAATAATAATATAAAATTCATAAGTTAATGGTACAACAATATAATTAGTGCATGCATTGCAAGCTAATTTTGATCAATTTCAATAAGTTATGTTTCAATAATTACCTTATTTGGGTTATTATATCTATTTTTCCTATAAACCCAAACGTATCCTTGCATTGCAATGGATGAAAATGACATTTATCTGAACAAATTAGCAATAAGTTTGATTATTTATTAATGGCTAACTAGCTAACTTCTAATGTGTTAACTTTGTGATATAAAAATGATTTCTTTTGGTTTTTACTTGAAATCTTTTGCAACCGTTTTCAAAGGTGAAGACTCGGACTTTACTCCGCACATTTCGAGTACTATCAAGGGAATCGGTATACGACTTTCTCACTTATACGCTTTTGATTCCAAGGCATTCTCTCGTACCTTAGAAACTTTTCTCGAGTGATATAGTATTTCCTCTAAGTGATATAGCAATTATTTCATGTATTTATGCATGACTCGTCTCGACTCGTAAAGCATATCTATACTCACTTTTGTACACTCGCTCCGAGTCTCTCATCACTTAGAATTATCGCATGTTCAAATGACTGGTATTTGCATAACCGCACTCGTGGCTAACTTCTTGTTACGGGTCTTATTCTCGTTAGAGTGAACGCTTCTAGTCCGAACCATGCTTAGTCTAGATCAAGTTTGTTTCACTCGATATTCTCTATTTAACTTGATTCTCGCTTAGACTAACTCGGATGGAATTTCGAGTTTCATGGATATTAGACTCGTAAAATTCCATTCCTTTTCTCGACTTAGATAATTAGTCACTTAATTATCTTAATTATGTTATTATCTCGTGTCTAATCTTGGACCAAAGTATTTTATACTTTGAGAACCAATTTGATTTACTTTTCTAGGTTATTCAAACGAGGCTACACTTTTGAAATACAAAAGCATCCGGCTTCACCAGACAGACAAGGCTTTTTCCACCTCCGACCTAGTCCCGTAAGACCGTGTCGTGGCTGTCTGTTTCCAAAACCGGAAATCTGCAAGACCAAGCTAAACGGCGGTTTCCACCTTATCTTTCAAGACACCACCAAGTGGTTTTGGGACTTCCAAAGGAGATAAGAACCGTTGTCCAACGTTCATATCTCAACGGATATTTTCCGAGTGACTCGAAAACCCTTAACAACGGTCACAAAGGACTCTCGACCGAAGATGGACTCAACGGCTAAGCCGCTTGGTCATCTATAAATAGAAGCCAACTCTTAAGACTTGAAGATTCCGAATCTGTTGTTAATATACATACTTGATCAAAAGTTATTGTATTCATTTTCAATCTTCTACTTACAACTCCCACTCGTAATTCATTATATTTTGAGTTGTAAGGTCTTGTACTTAGTTACAAACTCTCTTCTTATTCTCTAAGTAAGGTCCCTTGACCGAGCCGTAAGGGTTAAACTCAACCGATTTGTCCCTAACTATAAGGGTTATCTCAGTTAGGAAGTACTAGATCGTATAAGGGAATTTCGAGTCTAGGAAAAACTTGTAAAGAGTTGTCTAAGGGAATAATTCGAGGTCGGTTAGTCTACCGTATTTTGTGGACTCAAAATAGTGGATTTGACTTCCCGCTTGGATTAGCACGGTCCATGGTTTTCTCGCCCAGGAGGGTTTCCACGTACTTTCGTGTCTTCACTTTCGAGTACAATCTAGACTCGCATGCACTCAAAGTTTCAATTTTATCTCGCTTCTTTACTCCTCACCGCAATTCGAGTTCATACTTTTCTCGACCCCATTATAGACTCGGAACTGCTTTGCTCTGTCCCTTGCTCAAAAGAGTTTGATTTTCACAAAAATCTTCCACCACCCTATTCACCCCCTCTAGGGTGACTTAGTCTCTCCCCGAGCAAACCTTCAAAAGGAATTTCTAATATGTTTTTAATTTATTGATACTTTATTACTTTTTGTTTAATTTCATTTGTCGCAACGGTTGTGTAGCCAGTACGTAGCTTCATCTATAAATATGCTAACTGAAAGTTCATTGAGTTCATTGCCAAGTTTTTCCTTCCTCATTTTTAAAAAATTAAAATTATGAGTTATGAATAGTAGATACTCTCCTTTAAAATACAATATGCTTTTGAGCAAAAGTGGGGCAATATTTTCAACTAAAAAGGGATTTTATTAGAAAAAAAGACAATTTAATTATGTTATTAGAGTGAGTGTAAGACTGTAGGAGTGTTTCAAGATGTCTCTAACTCATGTTATTTCTAAGTCTTTTTTCTCACTCTTTTACTAATTTATTAATCTTTTTGCAGCTCGCTAATTTTGTTAATTATTAATGTCTATGTTTCTAATGTTTTATATGTAAATTAGTGCATTTTATGTGTAAATTCACACTATTTCTATTACTTCAACACTTACAATCAATATTATATTTTATTACACATATTTTTTTGAAAGATTATTCCATTACTTCAACACTTATAAAATTAAAATTTTTTGGAAAAAATACTTAATAAAAATAATACTTATTGTATATAATTAATCTAATTGTTATAAAAAAATATAATATAATATCTCTATTAATTTCAGTATTAAAACTTATATGATTTAAATAGATTATAATAATTATGATAATTATAATATCGTTATAATTTTAATATTTTAAACTTTTTAAACATTCTTTTTTTATCACAAATTTTTTAAACATTCAACTGTCTTTATTTTATTTCATATATTCAGTTACATACAACAAACTAAAATCCATTATATATGAAATGAAAAGTTATCATTGGCCATTCAAATTTTACATTATTCTTTTCAATTATGCAACTAATTAATAGGCAACATTATTATTAATATACAAAATTTCAGTTTTTCACTCATAATATTATATTAGAGTAAGAATGCCAATTACAATTAATCTTTCAAAATCGTGCTTTTAGTTGAAAAATTAATGGAATATTAATTGATTAATACTAGGAATTAATGATAAAATGGGACAAAAAAATTTACTCCTATTAGGGTAATCCTTCTAATTCTCTTTTTTCTGCTTTTTTATATTTTAAAAAATTATTTTGACTTTATTTGCATAGTTTGTCTTAGTTCAATTTATCATCTATTGGCCCCATCTTTCGATTAAAAAAATCTATATATTTTCATATTTTTGAGATTTTTTGGCATACTATTATGTACTTTTATTGGATTAGTGTTGTTTTCTATTAACTTTAAGTTATCCTCTACCTTATTATAATATATGTCTTGATAATGTACATGATTTTACAATTATTAATGTCTCCTTTTTTTTAATTTTAATTTAAGTTTTTTATTCAATGTATGATGCAATTATATTTTGAAGACTCGTATACATCGCTTTATATATTTCGAGTCATGCAAAAGGAATCGGTATAACGATGTCATTCATATAGTGTTTTGATTCCAAGGCATTCTCTCGTGTCTAAGAAACTTACTTGAGTGAAATAGTATCTTTTCTATGCGATTCGGCCTTCACTTATCTATTTAATCGCTTTCAGCTAGCGACTCGTAAAACTTGTTCTTTATTCCGAGTCCACTCTCACTCGTAATCCGACTTGTGATTATCTACTCTATTGTTTGCAAAGTCAGCATTCGTAGTTCATTTCATGCTTAGTCTACATCAAGTGTTTCCCACTCGATATTTGTTATAGAACTTGATTCTTTGCTTCGGACTAAGTCATATGGAATTCCGAGTATCATGGATATTAGACTCGAATTTTCCATTTCTTTCTCGACTCGGATAACTGCTACGTAATTTTCATAATTATCTTATTATCTCGTGTCTAACCTTGGACCAAAGTATTTTATACTTTGAGAACCGAAGGTGTTTTACTTTTGTAGGTTATTCAATCGAGGATATCTTTTCAAACTACAAAAGTAGCTGGCTTCGTAACGTCAAATCACTAGCAGATATAGCTTTTCACCTTCCCCGCTCTAGTCCTGTAAGATTGTGTCGAAGTCGTCCGCTTCCATATCCGGAAACCGAACGCCAAGGCTAACGGTGGTTTCCACCTCATTTTTCAAGACACAACCGATGGTTTCGGGACTTCCAAGAGAGTTAAACCGTTGTCCAACGTTCATATTTCAACGGATACTTTCCGAGTGACTCGTAAAGCCCTTCACATCGGTCACGTAAGACTCTCGGTCAGCAGATGAAGATAACGGCTACTCGCTCGGCTATCTATAAATAGAAGCCACTTCACAAGACTTGAAGATAGCGGAACATCTTGTCAATACTCCAACTTGAACAAAGTTATTGTATTTACTTTCAATCTTCAACTTACAACTCCTACTCGTACTTCATTACTTTCGAGTTGTAAGGTCTTGTACTCGATTACAAACACTTCTTACATTCTTTGTAAGGTCCCTCGACTAAGTTGTAAGGGTTAACTCAGCTTAGTTGTCCCTAGCTGTAAGGGTTATCTCAGCTAGGAAGTACTAGATCGGATAAGGGAATTTCGAGTCTAGGAAAACTTGTATAGAGTTGTCTAAGGGAGCAACTCGGGTTCTCATCAAGTTCACGGTATTTTGTGGACTCAAAATAGTGGATTTGACTTCGTGTCCGGATTGACACGGGCCGTGGTTTTCTGCCCCAGGAGGGTTTCCACGTAAATTCTCTCGTGTTCTATTTCTGAGTTCATTCTAGGCTCAAACATCCCCGCTGAACGTGTTTACTCCGATTCATTACATTCCGAGTCCAATATTTTCCGACCCCCGCTTAGACTCGAATCTGTCTTTGACTCTTCTCTCGTCAAAAGGTGTGTGCTTTCGGAAAGAATTTTTCATCACCCTATTCACCCCCTCTAGGGTGACTCAGACTCTCCTCGAGCAAACCTTCATATTTTATTTAATAGAATTTACTGTTGCTTAATTAATTTATTAGTCAATTAATTTATTAGATTAGTGTAGTTTTTGGTGACTCTTTTATATCATTCTCTTTAAGATTTATTTTTAATTTTTATTAGGCATTTGACACATATTATTAAAAATATTTTTGTGTTTTATTGGCTATTCAAAATTCACCTAAGGTAGAAGACTATTTTTTATTTTCAGCAAAAAAAAAAAATTAAGTTAACAATTAGTAGGAGAAATTATATTGATTATCTTTAATGTATTTTGCTATTATGATGAATAATTTTGATCAAAGGTATTACCTATATCATGTTTATTGAGTATATTTATTCAAGATTTTATTATTTGTTTTATAAAAGGGTAAAAATTACACCATATGGCATTAAAAGAAATTATAATTAATTCCTTACTTTTTTTCATCAAAAATATATAAATTATATCTAAATATAAAATATATCAACTATTTAAATAATAGCACATACTGCGTGCGAAGCACGAGATTCACACTAGTATATTTATTAAAACCGATTAATTAATTTAACTTATATAATTACCTCAAATAAAATGACTATTATTATTATTTTTTGATCGAGAAAAGTCGGCTTTATTAATCACGGACTAACGAAGCGTCGCTACATGACCAACTCTAGGACCGACTCCGTGCCATTTTCGACCCACACTTTAGTAGAAAGCTCAACAGGTTGAAGGTGGGCTAAAGCATGAGCCACCTTATTATCCCCTCTACGGATATGCGAAAACAAATAGGACTCAAATAGCTTACAAGTATCTAAAATCTCATAAATAAACAAACCAATCTCGTAACCTATAAACAATTTCTTGGAGATCTTCGCAACAATTGCAACACAATCACTTTCAACAATAACCCGTGGAAAACCATAATATAGTGCCAACTTCAGCCCAAATAATAGCACTCTCGCTTCCTCGATTTTAGGGCCAAGGAAGCCATTACCTTAATGAACCCCCATAAGCACCACTCGACCCCAAGCTATCCCGCACAACAACACCCCACCCAAAGCCCCAACAGCCCAAAGCATTCCTCCATCCACATTAATCTTCCACTACCCGTAACTAGGTAGACTCCACTACTCCATTCTCGGTGATGTATTCAAAGCCATGGCCAAGTAAGCTCTCCGATATTCATGTATGAAGACTCGTACACCGCTCGGCACAATTCTCGAGTTCTAACAAAGGAATCGAGTATAAGAATTTCTCACTTATAGAGTTTTGATTCCAAGGCATTCTCTCGTACCTTAGAAACTTTTCTTAGTGATATGGTATCTTCTCTAAGTGATATAGCATTTACTTCATGTACTCTTGCTTGTCTCTCGTGTGACTCGTAATGTATTCGAATATCCCACTCGCTCCGAGTCCCTCATCACTTAGATATATCGCATGATTGAATTGACTAGTATTTCTCTTTACCGCACTCAGTCCGACTTCATGTTATAAATTCTATTTTTGTTGGAGTCGATGCGTCTAATCTGAATCATGCTTAGTCTAGATCAAGTTTGTTTCACTCGATATTCGTTGTATAACTTGATTCTTGCTTAGACTAACTCGGATGGAATTTTGAGTTTCATGGATATTAGACTCGTAAAATTCCACTCACTTTTCCGACTCGTATAATTAGTTGCTTAATTATCTTATTTATATTATTATCTCGTGTCTAATCGTGGACCAAAATTGATTTACTTTTGTAGGTTATTCAAACGAGGATACACTTTTTGAATTACAAAAGTAACCGGCTTCAAAACGTCAAATCACCAGCAGACATGGCTTTTCCTTTTCTCTCGTCCTAGCCCCCGATGATTGTGTCGTGGCCGTCTGTTTCCAAATCTGGAAAATCGAAACGCCAAGCTTAACGGTGGTTTCCACCTTATCCGTCAAGACACCGCCAGTGGTTTTGGGACTTCCAAGAGAGTTAAGAACCGTTGCCCAACATTCACTCCACAACGGATACTTTCCGAGTGACTCGAAAGTTCTTAACAACGGTCACAAAGAACCTCCCGCCGAAGTTGGAGATAACGCCTATGCTGCTTGGTCATCTATAAATAGAAGCCAACTCACAAGACTTGAAGATTGCCAAACCTATTGTTAATACACGTACTTGAGCAAAGTCATTATATTCATTCTCAATCTTCTACTTACAACTCCCACTCGTAATTCATTACTTTCGAGTTGTAAGGTCTTGTACTTAGTTACAAACACTTTCTTACTTTCTGGTAAGGTCCCTTGACTAAGCCGTAAAGGTTAACTCAGCTTAGTTGTCCCTAACTCGTAAGGGTTATCTCAGTTAGGAAGTACTAGATCGGATAAGGGAATTTCGAGTCTAGGAAAACTTGTAAAGAGTTGTTTAAGGGAGCAACTTGGGTTCGGTTAGTCTACGGTATTTTGTGGACTCAAAATAGTGGATTTGACTTCGTGCTTGGATTAGCACGGTCCGTGGTTTTCTTCCCAGGAGGGTTTCCACGTAATCTCTCGTGTCTTTACTTTCTGAGTTCATTCTAGACTCAGACAGTCACAAAGCTTTAGCTTAATCGCTTTATTACTCTTTATTGTAATTCCGAGTTCATACGTTTCGACCCCGCTTTAGACTCGTAATCTGTTTCTGTCTCTACTTTGGCAAAAGAGTTTGTTTTTCATCGAAAAACCTCCATCACCCTATTCACCCCCTTTAGGGTGACTCGGACTCTCCCCGAGCAAACCTTCAATTGGCATCGAGCCTAGCCTTTCGTAAAGGACCTAAACATCCAAAGGTATAAAGATCAAATGGCTCGTAACAACGGAGAGTTCGATGAAGGAAGATCTTCCAGCAGACCACCAAAATTCAAAGGATCAAATTTCGTGCACTCGGAATAAGCTCATGGAATGTTTCCTTCTAGATCATGATGAAGATGTTTGGGAGATCATACAACAAGGAAACTATATTCCTATGAAGACAGAGGAGTTTAGAATCATTCCCAAGACAAAGGCCGAGTTTACTCCAGGTGAAGCAGAGAAGTTCGTAAAGAACTTCAAGGCAATGAGCATTCCGATGTGCGCCATCAGCTCGAAGAATATAATCGAGTATCTCGCTCGTGATTCAGCCTAAAGAAGTGTGGGACACACTGGTCAACACTTATGAAGGGACAAGCCAGGTCGACAAGCGAAGATCAGCCAATATCTTCATAAATATGAGCTATTCAAGATGGAGCCGAATAGAACATCACTCGATGTTCATTCGATTTACCGAGATTACCAACAATCTCAAATCTCTGGGTAAGAAGATTACACACGAAGAAATGTGCGTAAAGATACTCGTAAGCCTACCAAAGAGAAGATGGGGTCCCAAGGTGATCGCCATAGAGGAGGCTCGTAACCTATCACTTCTAAAGCCGGACGAGCTCATCGGGAAGCTTCTCACTCATGAAATCCACTTGGAAGAAGAGGATGCCGAGGGCAAGCACCAAAAAGAACATAGCACCGAAAGCCTCGAAACCGGAGAAGCAGATCCGAGTTCCTCTCGACTCGAAGAGGATCCCATGGCACTTATTACTAGAGGTTTCAAGAGAATGATGAAGCACAAAAGATGGGATAAAAGGCCAAAAGAAGAATTCTACAAGAAAGATAAGAGGGACAGAAAAAGGTAAGTATTCTTCTCCTTCAAATTTAACTTTATCTAAGAATTCTGGATGTTTTGAGTGTGGCAAGCAAAGATCACATAGTCAAAGACTCGTCCAAAAAGAAAAAGGGACAGAAAGAAAAAAAGGGCTATGATGGCCACATGGAGCGACGAGGACTCATCGAAGATGATGAGGAGTCGGTGACTCAAAATGTCCGATGGCAATCTCCGACTCGTAAGCCGAAAGGGAGTCGACTCGGACTCGCACAATGAGGAAACAAATCCTCAAGAGGTAATTGAATACTTCCTCAAATTCTCCAAAGTTGATATAGCTAAGTATATTTTTACTTTGGAAGAAAAGTCCAATTCGATTCTTCTCTCGAAGGTTTGCTCGGGAGAGTCCGAGTCACCCTAGAGGGGGTGAATAGGGTAAGGAAGAGATCTTGTGGAAATTCAAGCTCTTTTGCCAGGTAAAATACGGAATGCGCTTCCGAGTCAAAACAGAGTCGAAAAGTAGAAACTCGTAAAGACCGAATAGATAGAAATGGCAAGAAAAGCAAATGCTTTAAGACAAGTCCGAGTCTAGAATGAACTCGTAAAGTAAACACTTAGAGATTACGTGGAAACCCTCCTGGAGCAGAAAACCACTGACCGTGTCAATCCGCACACGAAGTCAAATCCACTATTTTGAGTCCACAAAATACCGTGAACCGACTAAACCTCGAGTTGCTCCCATAGACAACTCTTTACAAGTTTTCCTAGACTCATAAATTCCCTTATCTCGATCTAGTACTTCCTAGCTGAGATAACCCTTACAGCTAGGGACAACTTAAGCCGAGTTCACCCTTACAGCTTAGTCAAGGGACCTTACAAAGAAAGTAAGAAAGAGTTTATAATCGAGTACAAGACCTTACAACTCGAAGGTAATGAATTACGTAATAGGAGTTGTAAGTAGTAGATTGAGAATGAATACAAAGACATTGCACAAGTACGTATATTAACAATAAGTTCGGCAATCTTCAAGTCTTGTGAAGTAGCTTCTATTTATAGATGACCAGGCAGAGTAGCCGTTATCTTCATCTCGCGACCGAGAGTCCTCTCGTGACCATTGATAGAAGCTTTCGAGTCACTCGTAAAGTATTCGTTGTAATGTGAACGTTGGACAACGGTTTAACTCTCTTGGAAATCCCAAAACTACTAGCGGTGTCTTGAGAGATAAGGTAAAAACCACCGTTAAGCTTGGTGTCTCGCTTTCCAGATTTGGAAACAGACATGCTCCGACACTATCTTCCGGGACTCGGAGCAGAGAAGGTGAAAAGCTATGTCTCGCTAGTGATTTGACGTTTTGAAGCCTAAGCTACTTTTGTGATTTGAAAAGTGTATCCTCGTTTGAATAACCTACAAAAGTAAAGCAATTTTGGTTCTCAAAGTATGAAATACTTTGGTCCAAGATTAGACACAGATAATAAAATAATTATGATAATTAATCAACTAATTATCCGAGTCGAAGAGAAGTGGAATTTTCCGAGTCCAATAACTATATAACTCAAAATTCCATCCGACTTAGTCTAAGCGATAGATCAAGATAAGTAAAGAATATCGAGTGAGATAACTTGATATAGACTAAGTATGAAACAGACTAGAGGTACCGACTCTAATGAAATAGAGCTTATAATCGAAGCCAAATTCCGAGCGAGAGAAGGTGAAACACTAGTCCACTCAATCCGCGATAAATCTGAGTGATGCTCGGACTCGTAACAAAGAATCGCTTTCCGAGTCACTTAAAGAAGCGCAATAAACACATGAAGTGCAAGCCGTAGTACTTAGAGAAGATACCATTTCATTCAAAAAAGTTTCTAAAACACAGAGAATGCCTTGGAATCAAAATTCTATAAATACGAGATGGTTATTCCCGATTCATGTAATGTAACTCGTAAATGCTTTGAGCAAGTGTCCGAGTCTTCATTCTTATTTCAAAGAACAACTTGAGTCAATTTCTTCTAAGAGCAATTCTTTGAAAAATGAATTGGAAAACCGAGACTTACACTCGGAGAACTCAAGACTAGTGCTCAATCCAATGAGACGGAGTCCGAGTTACTCGTAAAAGAAAATGAGTAGCTAAAGCAAAAGCTCATTGAGTCTCAAGATCTGGTCTTAAAATTTACTCAAGGTCAAAAAACCTTGACATGCTCTTAGGATCTCAATGTGTCTCCTTTAGAAAAAAAGGTATTGGTTTCAACAAAGAGGAGGAATCCCATTCCTACTCGGAACTATTCAAAAGGATTCCGTAACCGTAAAGTTCAGGAAAGTTGAGCATGGTCCCATTCATAGAAATGAAAGGAGGACTAAGCCCGAGAGTCGTTTACAAGAAGAAACCATCTTCTTCGGCTTCCAAAGGAAATGTTTTCAAAAAGAAAGAGACACAGACTCGCTTCTATGTAAGGAAGACTCGGAATCGGACCAAACCCAAAGTCATTCAAATCTGGGTTTCGAAAAACTTCTTTCTTAGAAAAGGACCACAAGAAAGAATTTTACCGGGTTTGTTAGAGGAAGTGAGAAGGGTTAGATTTTCTCTATTTTGCAGGTTACTCGAAGAGATCAAAAGGACATTGGTACCTTGACAAATGGATGTTCACGCCACATGTCGGAGACGCAGGACTCTTTTCCGAGTTAGAAAAACATAAAGGAGGAAAGGTCACTTTTCGAAGCAAAGGAAAGATAGTTGGGATAGGCAAGATTGGAAAAGGATGCAATCTGGTTAGTCCAGCTTTATCTTATCAAAGGATTAAAGTACAATCCGCTCAAGCATCTCTCAACTATGTGATAAAGGTCAAGAGGTAAGATTCACTCGGACCAACCGTTACATTTCGATGCTACCACCAAGGAGATCAATCTTTCGGGTAAAAGATCGGGTAACACTTACATTATTCCTCTTTCGACCCGAGTCGAATTTATCTTGCTTAAAAGCATCTCTTCATGATGACTCATGGACATGGCATCGTAGATTAGGCCATATTAGTATGCATACTATCAAAAAATTGGCATCTCATGGTCTGGTTAGGGGTTTACCTAACCGTGCTTTTGAGAAAGATAAAGTTTGTGAAGCATGCACTAGAGGGAAACAAGTCGATCATCATTCAAATCTCTAAAGACAGCTTCCACATCCAAAGTGCTTGAGCTACCGCATATGGACTTATGTGGTGAAATCCCTATTAAGAGCCTTGGAGGTAAATCATATATATTTGTTATTATTGATGATTATTCACGATTTACCCGGGTGTGTTTTCTTAAGCACAAAAATGAAGCATTCAAGGAGTTCAAGCAAGCTCGTAGAAAAATCCAAGTTGAGTCTCGGACTCGGATCCAAAGAATTCGAACCGACCATGGAAGGGAGTTTGACTACTCGTAATTCTCGAGTTTTGTGACAAAAATGGCATCTCTCACAATTTCTCAGCACCAAGAACTCCTCAACAAAATGGAGTAGTGGAGAGAAAGAACAGAACTCTTGAAGAAATAGCAAGGACGATGATGATTGAGCACAACTTACCTTACTATTTCTGGGTCGAGGTAGTCAACACAGCCAACTATACTCGAATAGATGCCTCATTAGACCCATATTAAAGAAAACACCTTATGAGCTCTACAAAGGGAAGAAACCAAATATTTCCTATTTCGCACCATTTGGATGTAAGTGTTTTGTTCACAACAATGGTAAGGATCACCTGACCAAGTTTGATGCTCGGTCGATGAAGGTATTTTTCTGGGTTATTCTTCTCACAAGCAAAGCTTATCGCATTTTTAATAAGAGAACTAACAAAGTGGAAGAAAGCATCCACGTTGTATTTGATGAGCTTGAACAGAAAAACCAAATGAGTCCTCATACTCGGACTTGAAGCTCAGCAGAGAAGATGATGAAACCGAGTCTACAAAGATTCAAACTCAACCGGCTCGTAATGAAGTTACTCGTAATGAAGTGACTCGTAATGAGACAACTCAAGAACCCACTCGTAACGAACAAGCTAATGAAGAAGATCACTCGTAACAAGCTTCGAAGATCAGGTAGCTCAACCCACAAATCTTGTGAATCGGAGAACAGTAGAGCATTCAAGTTCACTTCTAGTCATCCACTAGAAAACATACTATCCGATATCAACAAGTGGGGTAAGAACTCGTTCCTCTCTTCAAAATCTATGTGCATTCACTACATTCATTTTATTAACCGAACCCAGAAATGCACTAGAGGCCCTAAATGAACCTGAATGGGTAGAGGCCATGCAAGAGGAACTCAATCAATTCGAAAGAAACCAAGTCTCGGACTCGACCAAACGACCTTCTAACCACCCGACCATAGGAACCAAATGGGTTTTCAAGAACAAGCTGGATGAAGGTGGGGTGGTAGTTAGAAACAAGGCTAGACTTGTGGCTCAAGGCTACAATCAAGAAGAAGGAATTGATTGTGGAGAAACCTTTGCACTCGTTGCTGTAATCGAAGCTATTAGAATTCTGTTGGCATTTACATCCAAAGCATGCATATTAAATTATATCAAATGGATGTTAAGTGTGCATTTCTCAATGGTTTTATTGAAGAGGAAGTCTATGTCGAGCAGACCTCCTGGTTTTGAAAACTCGGAATTTCCGGATCATGTTTTCAAACTTCAAAAGGCTCTCTATGGTCTTAAACAAGCTCCCCGAGCTTGGTATGAAAGACTCGAGCAATTTCTTGGTTCAAAATGATTTTAAAAGAGGTCGATCGACAAGACTCTCTTTATAAAAACCAAAGGGAAAGATTTCCTTATTGTTCAAATCTATGTTGATGATATTATCTTTGGAGCTACTAATGAATATCTCGTGATGAGAATTTTCTCGAGTTGATGAGTCGAGAATTCCAAATGAGTATGATGGGAGAACTCAATTTCTTCCTTGGTTTACAAATCAAACAAGACAAAGATGGGATCTACGTCCATCAATCCAAGTATACCAAGGAGCCGCTAAAGAAATACAAACTTCAAGATGCAAAGCACGCATCTACACCCATGAGCAAGCAAGTATAAAGCTTGACTCGGACGAGAAAGGTAAAGCAATAGATCGAAACTCTATCGAGGTATGATTGGATCTTTGCTATATCTTACTTCCAGCCAGCCGGATATAATGTTCAGTGTGCGTTTATGCGCAAGATTCCAAGCTAATCCAAAAGAATCACATCTCACTGCGATGAAGAGAATATTCGGATATCTTGCAGAACTCGGAACTTAGGTCTATGGTACTCAAGAGACTCGTAACCGACCCTCACCGGATACTCGGATGCGGACAACGGTGGATACAAAGTTGATAGAAAGAGCACTTCCGGAGCTTGCCAATTTCGGGTCAATCCCCAATATCTTGGCACTCAAAGAAGCGTAACTTAGTAGCTCTATCAACTACCGAAGATGAGTATATTGCAACTGGAGCATGTTGCGCTTAGATTTTATGGATAAAGCAACACTTGAGAGATCTTGGACTTTCCTTTAAATCAGCTCCAATCAAGTGTGACAATCGAGTGCAATCAGCATCACGAAGAATCCAGTTCAAGCACTCAAAGACAAAACACATTGAGGTCAGATATCATTTCTTAAGAGACCACTCCGAGAAAGGTGATATTGAACTTGAGTTCATTCCTACTAATCTTCAATTAGCCGACATCTTTACTAAGCCTCTTGGTGAAGATCGGCTCTGCTTTATTCGGAATGAGCTTGGTATGTTAAATGCATAACTATTTTTTTCATTGCTTGATTATGCGTTATGTGCTTATGCTTTATTGCTGGCTATTAGTTCAGCTTGATTTTGTGATACTCGAGCCAATAGCCGTTAGTTTCGAGTCACTCGAAACCAATCCGAGTCGACTCGCACGTCGAGAAAAATTGGACTTCAAATTTCTAGAATTATCTCTAGATTAGTGGAGAATTTCAAAATATATTTTCCAAATTTTCTTCTCTCTCTTTCTCACTCTCTCGCGATCTCGTGATGAAACGATAGCCAATGGATTTCAAACTGCGATGAATCCTAACCGTCGAAGAAGAGAACCGTCACACCGGTCTAAGGTGACTCATGGACAACCCGAGTCGAACGGATAGTTAACTGACGTTTATCTTTCTATATATAGTGCCTATTCATCTTTGTCTCGTTACTTCACATTCCATTCTCTATCTCTCTCGTACGTAAAACTTCTCGCGAAAGCCTTCTACGTCTACAAGTGGTCTCTGGACATTTTCAAGCAACGCAAAGCTCATCTCAAGTAAGCTCGATCGCTCTCAAACTCTTTCTTCTAATCTTTTTCTTTCATTCTCGTGAACCTACTCTCTTCTTTTCTTCCTCAAAAGTTTCATCTTTCATTCCTCATTCTCACAAAATGCCTAAGAGAGGTAATCATCCAGACTTTCGGGTCTCCTCCTCTAAAAGCCTCGCACCAAAAACCCGTAAAGCTCAACCCCTTCTAAGCCTCGTTGTCACCCAAAGATCTCACGTTGGATGACAAATTCTTTCCAACCATAAAATTTTCGTGGTTGTCCCACATTCAAACCACCGAGTGTCTATAACTTTCGTGTTTCAGTGAGTTCATTTACCCCGAACTCGTTTATGAGTTTTACACTCACCTTACTCACTCGAAGGTGTTCTAACCTCCAGGGTTCGGAATGTGACTGTTCGCATCAACACCTCTCTCCTCCACAACCTGTTCAAGATTTCCTCTCTTTTCTTGAACAAGCAACCCTATTCCTTTCACCGAAGTCGCCGACGACTTCTTTGAAAAATACGCTAAAGAGTTCCTTGAGTCACGGAAAAATTTTTGATGACTCGGTTGAAGTCGAAGCACGCCTTCGTGCTTCTTGCCGATGAGAACCTTTTTCTCTCAGCATTCCAAGCAAGGAGAACCCTAACTCCAAGCATTTAAAATCTCTTTTTGATATTCTTAAGGGCTAAGAAGTAGACCTCTTCCCCTCCATAATTGAAGCGGATGGCAACTGTGCCGACTTAACTCCAAAATAAGAAGAACACCCCTCTTCCCTTTGGTGCTCTTCTTACCCTTGTCTTCAAACAATTTAAAGTTCCTCTCCCCTCGGACCCAATTGCTGTGTTTGAGGCTACCGTTGTGGTCGGCAAAAAGGAACTCCGGGGTATGGGTACCAAGAAACTCAGCCTGGTATCCGGGTATACAACTCGTAGCCGAGGCCTCCTTCTCCACCTCGGACTCGAAAGAAAACCCTCTCTCTCTCACCGCCCCACCTGTTGGTGCTTCCACCTCAGTGCCCAAAAGTCTCTCTCCGCTATTTTGTCCTCTCGCTTTCATGGACAAAATCAACTCCGTGTCCTCTCGAATTCAAGGACTCGCTTCGCTCATTCAAGATCTGTCTATCGGCCTATGTTCATCAATAAAAAATAGCCCGAGTCCCAAATCCGAGAGCAGCGAAACACTAGTTCTTGAGATGAGGGAGTTGGTGAAGGAGCGAAGGAGCTGGTCCAGCTCTTCCAGGAGAGAAGATCCAAGGCGGCTCAGACCGTGGCAACTCAAACACTTCGAAGCGTCTTCGAGCCCGGGCCCGACCTCCTCGAAAGTGGGGAAGAAGAAGAAGCAGACGCCGAGGAGCTCGCGGCCGAGGCAGCTCCGTCTGGGCAAGGGGTGGAAAACCAAGAAGAGGCAGCAAGAACAGCTAAGGGTCGATCGCTCCTCAAGCTCAAGTGGCAGTACTCAGCTCGCATGGCAGCCTCGAGTGGGTCGACAGACCTAGCCGTGCTACGACAACATGCAGTAGGTCGACCGAGCAACCCCTCCAGCTACCGAGGTCCACAGGGAGGAACCCCTAGATCCACTCGTTCCGGGTCAGCCCACTCGAGCCGAGCCCTTGACGACAATCTCGATTCTCCCTCCGCAGCACTCAAGCACATCGTCAAGATCCTATCAGCGCCGGCGTACCTCTCATCCCTCCGCTTCCACTCGGACATCCCCTTCTCCCTCGTAGGCACCATGCATTGTGTCACAATTCCACAGCCTACCAGATTCTTCTTCTTTCCGAGAGATTTCTACTTATATCTTTTGTCCGGACATCAAATTTGTACTAACTGTTATATTCTTCCCATTTCTTTTGTTGTTTTTGTCTGAAAGGCAAGGGGGAGAAATATAGAAACTTGTTGTCTTATTTAGGGGAGTTTCTTCATCTCGTGTACTCTCTTTAATTTCAATGAATTAATGCTTTCTCTTCAATTTTCTCTCGTGATTATTGACTATTGCAACCATTTCGAGTTAACATTATTTCATTGCCAAGCATATATTCTTTATGATCTAATATATTAAGCTTGCCTTATCTCGATTTCATACGCAAGTATTCAAAAGCAGATCTTTATCACTAACAAAGTTTCTGTCTAAGTATGGAATGCCTTTCATCGAAAAGAGGGAGATTGAAGACTCGGACACTCGCTCGGCACAATTCCGAGTTCTAACAAAGGAATCAGGTATAAGAATTTCTCATTTATAGAGTTTTGATTCCAAGGCATTCTCTCGTACCTTAGAAACTTTTCTTAGTGATATGGTATCTTCTTTAAGTGATATAGCATTTACTTCATGTACTCTTGCTTGTCTCTGTGTGACTCGGAATGTATTCGAATATCCCACTCGGCTCCGAGTCCCTCATCACTTAGATATATCGCATGATTGAATTGACTAGTATTTCGCTTTACCGCACTCAGTGTCCGACTTCATGTTATAAATTCTATTTTTGTTGGAGTCAGTGCGTCTAGTCCGAATCATGCTTAGTCTAGATCAAGTTTGTTTCACTCGATATTCGTTGTATAACTTGATTCTTGCTTAGACTAACTCGGATGGAATTTTGAGTTTCATGGATATTAGACTCAGAAAATTCCACTCACTTTCTCGACTCGGATAATTAGTTGCTTAATTATCTTATTTATATTATTATCTCGTGTCTAATCGTGGACCAAAATTGATTTACTTTTGTAGGTTATTCAAACGAGGATACACTTTTTGAATTACAAAAGTAACCTAGCTTCAAAACGTCAAATCACCAACGAGACATGGCTTTTCCTCTTCTCTCGTCCTAGCCACGTAAGATTGTGTCGGGCATGTCTGTTTCCAAATCTGGAAAACCGAAACGCTAAGCTTAACGGTGGTTTCCACCTTATCCGTCAAGACACCGCCAGTGGTTTTGGGACTTCCAAGAGAGTTAAGAACCGTTGCCCAACATTCACTCCACAACGGATACTTTCGAGTGACTCGGAAAGTTCTTAACAACGGTCACAAAGAACCTCCCGCCGTAAGTTGGAGATAACGCCTATGCTGCTTGGTCATCTATAAATAAAAGCCAACTCACAAGACTTGAAGATTGCCAAACCTATTGTTAATACACGTACTTGAGCAAAGTCATTATATTCATTCTCAATCTTCTACTTACAACTCCCACTCTGTAATTCATTACTTTCGAGTTGTAAGGTCTTGTACTTAGTTACAAACACTTTCTTACTTTCTGGGTAAGGTCCCTTGACTAAGCTGTAAAGGTTAACTCAGCTTAGTTGTCCCTAACTCGTAAGGGTTATCTCGGTTAGGAAGTACTAGATCGGATAAGGGAATTTCGAGTCTAGGAAAACTTGTAAAGAGTTGTTTAAGGGAGCAACTTGGGTTCGGTCAGTCTACGGTATTTTGTGGACTCAAAATAGTGGATTTGACTTCGTGCTTGGATTAGCACGGTCCGTGGTTTTCTGCCCCAGGAGGGTTTCCACGTAATCTCTGTGTCTTTACTTTCGAGTTCATTCTAGACTCGAGACAGTCACAAAGCTTTAGCTTAATCGCTTTATTACTCTTTATTGTAATTCCGAGTTCATACGTTTCGACCCCGTTTTAGACTCGGAATCTGTTTCGTCTCTAGTTTGGCAAAAGAGTTTATTTTTCATCGAAAAACCTCCATCACCCTATTCACCCCCTTTTAGGGTGACTCAAACTCTCCCCGAGCAAACCTTCAATGTACAATACTTATGGCCTTGACAGACAGGACCAACCAACGAGAGATCCCCCTCCTCAAAAGTCTCCGGTTGCGGGCATTCCACACCTCCCACATCACAGCTAAGAATTCCTCCCACTTCGAAATCCCCAATTTAGATTTGGCATAGAGAATAAGGTCCCAAGGAGTAGAGAAGCCAGCTTCCCACAAAGAGTAAAAAACTTGCTTGAATTCCGGATCGATACCGCTTGAGGACAACGGAAAAGGGCATGGCAGACATCCTCTTCGGATAAGTTGCAGATCCTGCAGACTCTTAGACAGTTTGGAATACGGCTAGCTAGATTTACGAGTCATGGGAAGAGACCAGGAACAAGCCCACCACACAAACACCTTGAAACAAGGCGGCAAACATGCCCTCCATAGCTCTTTCCAAGTGGCTTGGAGCTCCGGTGATTACTTGATCTTAATTCATCCGCATTGTTCCAATTTTGGATACGAGTGATAGGCAGCCTTAATAGTGAGTTCACCTGTTGACGAAAAGTGCCAAAGGGGCCTATCTGCAGGGAAAGAACAAGAGAGAGTGATGGATTTTATACGGTCCACATCAATCGACAAAAACATCCTCTTCGAAGCATATCCTCCTTCAAATTGCAAGTGTCCCTATCAATAAGATCTCTAACCCTAATAAGCGAGCACCTCGACTCCATATTTGTGATCACCTTGAACGAGTGAGGTCTAGGTAGCCATTTATCAGTCCACACATTAACTGAAAAACCATCCCCTATACGCCATCTCATGCCACAAGACAACCCACCGGACATTCCAAATACTTCGCCGGATATAACTCGGGCAAAGCCCCAAAGGGGCATAAAAAGAGTGGTATTCGTAAAGTAGCGAGCTTTTAGAACTTAGAACACTAAGGAGTATCTCGTTATTAATTAGTCTCAATACTGTTGTGCAAGGAGAGCTAGATTAAAATCAGCAAAGTCTCCGAACCTCATACCACCAAACGATTTACTATCACACAATTTCTTCCGACTAACCCAATGAATTTTACAGGGAGTTTGTAGAGTGACTCCACCAAAATCTATTCACCGTCGCTTGTATCTCATCACAAAGCTCTTTGGGAAACAGAAAAACACTCATAGCATAGGTAGGGATTGCTTGGGCAGCTGCCTTGACTAGCACTTCCCTTCCTACCCACGAGAGGTAGCGGTCGAACCAACTATTCAGTCTTTTCCCGATACGGTCTTTAATGAAGAGGAACGGTTGCTTCTTTGACCTCCTAATTCGAGTAAGAACCCCCGGATATTTGTCATGAGACAAGACTTCCCTAGTATCCAGCTTCAACGAAACTGCCTTTTTCCTAACTGCAGACGTCCTTTTACTAAAGGCCACACTAGATTTGTCGAAGTTGATTTTTGGCCCGACGCCAATTCGTAAGTAGCTGAATATTGGTCATAATTTCAGCTGACCCTCGGTTGCTTCACAAAATATCATAGTATCATCAGCAAACAAAAGGTGAGAAATCATTGGAGCTCCGTTGCAAATAGTATGTCCTTTTATTTCCCTAGAGTGAACTGCATCGGAGAGACGATAAGAAAGGCCTTTAGCAACAAAAAGAAATAGATACGGAGAGATAGGGTCTCCCTACCGGAGACCTCTTTCGAGTCGAAGAAAACCTCTCGGTTCACTATTAATCACGAAAGACATTGAGGTGGATTCCACACATGACATAACCAAATTAACCTAGCCATCGGTGAAACCCATTTTCAACATAACCCTTCTAAGAAAAGACCACTCCACTCTGTCATAAGCTTTCGCCATATCAAGTTTAATCGCCATATCTCAATTCACTTTCAAAGAATAGTTTATAGCATGGAAAATCTCAAAAGCCACTTGGATATTGTCCGAGATAAACCTTCCCGGTGTAAAGGCACTTTGGGACACGAAATAATGTCCGGGAGGAAAGTTTTTAGACGATTAGAAATGACCTTGGTGACCAACTTGTAAACTACGTTACACAAATTGATAGGGCAAAAATCCTCGATACGAGCGAGGATTTGTTTTGGGATTAGGACCACATGGGTATGGTTTAATCCTTTAGGCATTGGCTCACCATTAAGAATACCTAAGACTGCAGTCGAGACATTCCCCCTACTATATCCCAATAATTTTGAAAGAAGAAGGGATTCATACCATCCGGGCCTGGAGCTTTCGATGGGTGCATCCGATTCGGTGCAGCTTCTACCTCTTCGATTATGTACAGACTTACATAAAGCATCATTCATGCTTTGCGAAACCACCGTAGGGATAACCGAAATCACCTCATCCACATGGGACATGTGATCCGTTTTGAAGATATTTATGAAGTAGTTGGTGATTATTTCCTCCAGCTTCTCTCGTATCCGTATGTTGCTCACCATTTGTGTCCATAAGGCCCGAAATGAAATTTGTTCTACGTCTAGCATTTGATTTTTCATGGAACCATTTGGTATTCTTGTCCCCAAATTTGACGTAATTAGCACGGGATCTTTGCCACCATAAGAGCTCTTCTCTATGTCTCCAAACAACAAGTTCATCCATAAGCACACTCCGGTCATGAACATTCGGGCTGCTTTTAACTATTGAGTACGAATAGCAATTTCTTTACGAACCTGGCCAAAGTCACTTCTATTCCATTCAAGTAGCACGGAGTTATCTATCTTCCGATCCACCCCTCAATGCAGACCAATCCCCTTTGACTACTGCCTCACACCCCTCATCCGTAGCCCACATCTATTCAAACCGTTTCCTACCTTGCCGCCGGTCTCTCCTGGAAATAGCTCGATAAACTCGGAGCGGAATTGGTAGGTGATCGGATAGTTTCTCATCAATGTGTATCACGGTAGCATTAGGGAACAAAGCGGACCATTCTGCTGAGCCGAGAACTTATCTAATCTTTCCTCTATCGACTCCTCACCATCCCTCCCATTCCACCGGGTAAATTCATGCCCAGAAAAATTTAGGTCATAGAGACCACAGTCTTCCTAAATAGTCCTAAAAGTATTCAAAACAGATTCACTCCTCGATGCGAGCTCATTTTTTCGAAGTTATAAAAGATCTCATTATAATCTCCTCCCACTAGCCAAGGAAGAGAAGAGTTACCACTAATGTCGATAAGCAATTCACACGTTTTCGGCTTGTTTGAAGCTTCCGGCCACCCATACAGACTCGTAAAACGCCATTGAACATTATCCCTTTTCTATTTGAATTCGAAGTCAATATGGTTTAGTGATGAAGAAAGAAAATTCATCGTAGACCCATTGTCCCACGAGTATGGCTACGCCCCGATCTTCCTCTACTATCGACACACATTGCTCGAAAATTACCAATCTGTTTTAATTTAGTAACAAACTCTACACAACTAAGTTTGGTTTCCGAAAAGAAAACTAAATTCGGCTTAGACCTCTCGCAACAGGTTGTGGAGGTCCGGAACTCGCCCGGGGTCGCCGTGCCCCAGACGGTTCGAGCACAAAACATTCATTGGGCCTAGCGGGGCCGCTCACCGGCCTCCGCCTCGACCGGTTGCACTCCCCGGCCTCATCCACCACCCGAACCTTTCTGTCTCTATCTTTCCCATCCCGACATCATGGATCTTCTTTTTCCCAAGTATCATTAGAATCGATCACCATATCCTAGTGGGCTTCTTTTCTCCCTTTCCCTGTGGCTGCAGATCCTTCGGCGCTTATGATGTCTAGACTCGGTTTCTTTTTACCCTCGAAGCACTACCTCCATTACGTAACTCCAAAAGTTTACGTCTCTCCTCTCATCCTCATTGCTTCTCCTCTTTCTTTTGATTGGTGAGGCGCGAATTCTAGGGTCGTATTGGAGCTCGTCTTCGGAGTCTCACCATCATAACAATCACGAGTCCTTATACACATGCCCCGAGCACCCGCAAGCGTAACAATAGTAGGGTAACTTTATGTACTTCAGTTCAATCCACTTCGTTTTACCATCCACAACAATCCTAAAGCCCCTTCATAATGGTTTAGCAATGTCGATCTCAACACGAATCTTTAGGTATTTAGAAGGTGTAAGAATATCTTCTTCATCCGCCTCTATAAACTTCCCAATTTTTCCACTTAATTGTCCAAGCAAAGGCAAAGGATTTTTTCTTCATGGGTAATTCACACACCTTTACCAAGAAACTAGCTTTGTCAAAGATAATATTAGAGAACGGAGTGTTCCAATCAAACGGTTTCAAGCATAATTAGGTTTTTATCAAAAGACCAAGGACCTTCTTTGACTACCTTCTCCAAATCGATCAGGGAAAAGAACTGGAACGTAAAAGATTTTTGTGAAGATCCTTTACCAAGACTCCTTTTGAAGGTTTCCGGATGTTCTTGATAGCATCCTTGAAGCACTCAGTGTTAAAACTACTTGACATGAGAAGTTTCGCCACTAAGCAAAGAGCGATTTAGGCATCCACATTTTCCTCACCATTATCCTCCTCACCATCATCCTCAAAGTCCAGAATCTCTTCTTCTTCTTCGTTAATTTGAGACAGGCTATTTGAGGATCAAGATTCACTGCCATCGAAACCCTAAAATCGAAGCAACCGACTTGAATAGGAGAGAAGCAAGCAATCGGCAAAAGCCCACCAATTCGAGGCCGGAGAACGGACCTACGGACGAGGACGGCCGGAGAAAACCACAAAAGCCCTACCGAAAGGAAGGCAGCAAGCTCCCACGATGATGGCGTGCCGTAGAGGTTGGGGTCGCCGTCCTGGGAGAAGAAGTTTTTTTAGGTAATGATTATTAATAAAGGGGAAGATTAAAAATGACTATTATTATATATTTATATGTTTGTTTTAATTTACTAATGATCATACGCCTATTAGTGCAAGTTTCTGAAATTATAATTTAGCGAAAATACAAAAAATTGATTAAAATTTTTATTTTTTATTTATTATTTATTTCTGCCTTTTTCTAATTACTAATTTAATAATTACAATTTACTATATGGAGCAAAATCATAAGTAATACCAACAAATAGATTAACTTGAAATATATAGTTGGTAATGAAATTGTAATACCATGAGATAATATAAATATTGCTATTTCAATGATAATACCAACAATTTTCTTTTTACTGTTGCTAATATTTCTAACCCTTTATGTGATTTTAGATGAATAATTTTATGCCATCAAATATATATTTGTTTGTATTAATAATTTTATGCCAACATTTCTTGTAGTGCAAATGCATGCTCCCGGATCAAATATCGCAAAAGTTGACCAACTTTGGTCCATGAGAACCGGCACGATTACACCGCTTGCTACAAGTGCACAGTAATCGGCTCCACTCAGTAGCATGGAAGAAAGCGTGACCAGTGCAACAAGCAAGTGGACTTGTAGGGCCTACTATTTCAGCCTTTTCCAGCTTATGTTTCGATCTTCTTTGACTTAATTATTCGGGTAAAATACCGAACTTGGGTACACCTAATTATTTACTTGATAGAATGTTAGTATAGTAGACTTGTTTACCCAAGCTTTAGATCAAGAAACGATCAAGCTTCAGCATATTACCGAGCTTCAGGACTTTGATCAAGCCAACCATAGGATGTCTCTATCCAGTTTTAGAACGCATGCTCGCGATCAAGTCCAAGGCCCAATCCGTCGGTGTTTAGGTCAAGAAATGGCCAATTCTAGACCTCTTAAATCAACCGGCATTCGAAGCAACGCCGGGTAAACGAGATAAGTGTCCTTTACTATTTACTTTGACTCTTCTTCTTTTAGACTCGGTCAAAGTGGGGGCGAACTGTAGACACCAATAACATATCATCCTTATCTTATATATTAAGTTATTTATATTTTTTAGACTGGTGATCAAATCCCGGTCTCGTTTACGAACTTGGATCATGATCGGACTCAAAACAGACGTGATAGAAGGTAGTCGCTCACAAAAAAACCATTCAACACCATAAAAACAGCCCATATTCGCTTTTTTATGTTGGGCCAGCCTGCAAACCACTTTTTCAATTGACCCAAGACACGTTCGGACTCCCATACTAGGATCCAACCGGAGTCGGTCCCCAAGCTGCTCAAGCACAATGTTTTACCTATTTTTAGCGGCCAAACGCAGGTGCCCGAATGTCCGTACGACTACATTTGCTACGGCTCCGCTTTTCAAGACTCTTGAAACGATGTCATTTTGACTAGGGTAAATATCAAGTTTTCTATTTGTCCCTTCCGAATTCTTGGGTCCAGTTCAATCCAAACTCGATGGGTGAAGAGAATTTTAGGGTTCTTTTGAACCCCAAAATTTCCTATAAATAGGGGTTTTCCTCCGTTCGTTACACACCTTGTTTTCGGTTGGAAAAACCCCCATTTGTTCAAATTATCTTTTTCTCTAACTCTCTTCTCTAGACTTTCACTCACTTCACTCAAAATCCTACTTCTAAACCCACTCAAAACCTCTAGTTTCAGTTCTTTTGTGTCGTTGCCCTCATCGTTACTGCTGTTGAAGTCCGTTCGTGACTTAAGCGAGATAGGTGGGTCAACCTCGAGGGAACGAGTTCATCGATTTTTAGAGTTTGTGTTTACAGACTTTCTTTTAATTTTCACCATTTATCACTTTTTGTATTGTGGATTAAAGTTGTATCACTTTATTTCCTCCCTGTCCGATGTAAATTTTTGTTTGTTTCTTGCTTTCTTTTATTTCTTTATTTACCACTTTCATTTATTGCTCTTTTTACTTTTTTTTTAAGCATGCTTTGACTTGTCTATTTTCGTATTTCACATGTTGGTTGCTTGTTTTATTTAACGTAATTTAAACTCACAATTTGGACTTCTAGAGGTCGTCTGTTGATGGGCGGAATTAGGAGTAACCCTCCTTGTTTCATAGCATCGCTCCCAAACACCAGATTATTGGTTTGAACAATGGAGTCCCTTTTTAGAGACCTTTTCGATTGTAGTCTCCTAAAATTTACTAGCAACTTCCTTATTTTGGCTTTTTATTCGAAAATTATCTCTCGCAGCTTCGGCAAAAATTAGAAAAAAAAAGAAACATTTTGGCAACCTAAATCATTTGACCGAGATTGTTTCATCGGTCCAAGCCGGATGGCCGGATGTGGTCACCAGCCAGGGTTGACGGCTGCCAGCCCCGGATGATAACTAGGCTTAGCTCCTAACCCAGACGGTTTTTCACTACTTTGTCCAATAGCTTTGTGGCAAAATGAATTTTCTTATTCTAATTCTTTTGTTCAAGAAATAATATCACGGGACTTCAAAAAATCAATTTCGAAAATAAAATGGTTAATAAAATCACCACCAATTTTCACCTAAACCTATTTTACAATCTAATTCATAAATCAACTTAACCAGAGA
The DNA here is from genome assembly GCA_021018815.1 of Talinum fruticosum. Classification (NCBI taxonomy): domain Eukaryota; kingdom Viridiplantae; phylum Streptophyta; class Magnoliopsida; order Caryophyllales; family Talinaceae; genus Talinum; species Talinum fruticosum. Next base: position 5,526,275 of record JAITYX010000028.1, read on the forward strand.
CCCACTTTACCTAAATTAAAGAGTTGATGCTTCGTGGGGAAATGCGGCCAGCTTCCTATGGGATGCGCCGTGCTTCCTACAACATGAAAAATCTAAAATGTTTTAAGGCCAAATCTAAAAGAAGAAAGTACCAAAAAATTAGTTATCATAAATGAATTGGACCTGAAAAATGTATTTCCTAAAACATGAGATCAAAAAAATTAATTACCACAAAATGGTAGCCACCAGTTCATTTCCAATGTAACTAGCCAATGTAACTATAACAGTGTATATATTTCTCATACGTGGAATATGCAAACCATTTCATCTGTGCGACCGAGACTGATATGTGAAGCGTTATGGGGTCTAAATAATGCATTGCTTTTTTAACCCTCCCCCCTCCCCAATTTACAATTTTTAGTTTTGGAGTAAGATTACTAGTTTCATGGACTTGAAAGTGATCCATACCTCATTTCGGATCACAAACAAATTGGGTCTGAGATTGAAGATCCCTAAGTGCTGTGTGAGGAGGGTGAACGGGTTGGAGGGAACTGGATGATTATTCTGTAAGACACTAGTTCTTTCCTCCCGTAAGTGGCCAATGAAAGAACTTCAATTTTGGGCTACTCAGAAAAGGAAAAAAAGGAACTTCAATGCAATTCATAGTTGTTAAAGCGAATGATGAGGTTACAGTGATTAAAGATGTGATTGTTAGTTTGTATGTGCATCCCCATTACGACGAATACCTTCCCAGGACCTACCGTTTATAGTGAAACCTGCTCTTGAGCTTTCAGTGTGTAATATTGTCAAAGGTTGATCCACAAGGGATTTACTCGATGAAAAAAATAGATCAACCAAGGCTTCCCATTAAGGATTTAAACTGAACAACTGACAAGATTAAATAAGATCATGGATCAGGTTGCTTAAGGTTGAATTAGAATGAATCAATTGTCTTGGTGTCGCAAGAATTGAGAAGTCAAAGCGACTTACTTTGGTAACTGAACATTTGTTCTTTTGTTCTGTCATTGATGTTCTTCTTATCTGGGCTGGGGTTTGAAGCACTTTTGCTGATGCCTGCAGCTGGACAAATGGTGCTTGGACTGGCCATTGGTTGCAGCTAACAAGCATGGGCAGATTGACTGATTGAGCATGAATCAAAGCTGACCAAAGAGTATGTTTGAAATGCCTCCACTCCCTGGGGAACTCTAACTAGGTGGGTTCTGCTGTATTGCTTTTTGGTTTTTGGTTTGGTTTAATCTCGCAGATGTTTAAATGCTGTTTCTGCTGCCAGTCTCTAATAGGTGACTAACCTTTCGCAAGCTGATTCATCTATGAGGAAATAGTTTTGTGTGCTTTTGTATATGCTGTTGGTGGGTATCACCTCTACTAAGAGTCTCTTCTTTACTAAGATTTCTGTCTGTCTCAATCAGATTTACTTCTGGTACAGCTGCTGGAATTGTAGCTTGTTTGTTCTAGCCTTAGCTTGCGTAATTACTGACCTTCAATACAATTGTTGTACGTAGATCACCAGAGCTTGCATAATTTCTTCAATTCTCGTTGAATTGGATATGTGCCCTCTTTTGCTCTACTTATTCTGGCTTTTTTCTGATTGTATAATTTCTTTTGTTTGCCTTAGAGGTTAACACCATTACTGCATTTGTCTAAATGTTTAGAAAATCATGTTTGAATAATGTGAATCGCCAGGAAGCGAAGAGGATTCATGAAGTTTCTATTAATTCTTATGTGTTAGGACCTGTGGCTAATGATGTATTCTCCTCCCCCTTCATTTCGCATTAAGGTGGAGGGCTGAAAGGGGATGGCAGGGAGGGGGGTGGAAACAGCATAATCTTCAGCTACAGTACAAGACAACTGAAATCAGAGAAGAGGAGAGACAGATAGTTGGAACTTGAAAGCCGAACAAGAAATATTGATCCTTAATAAAAGTGTCTTTAACTAATTTTCAACAAAAGATGCTATCCAAAAAAAATCTAACTAAAGAAAAAACATTAGGTATACTGTCAAGAAGCCATATTTCATCATGCTACATGAGTCCTCCAGGATCCTGACACACCGACAACAAAGGGAATACTAATCAAACGAGTAGATCATAATGATTCCTCCCACTGTAGAGCAGTCTCACAACTTTCCGCGGTTGTGTCTTTCTTGAACCTTTACAATACTCACTCTCATACTCCGCTATAGGAATGCAACCTGACCCCCTGTGCTAGTTGTATGCTCATTCTCAGGTATATATACAATGATTGGCTGATGACACAACTTTGACAAAACCAGCAGTTCAGACTCTCCTCCCCAGAAGTCAGGCCGACCAATGCGTTGGCAGTATTGTTTCAAAGGCTCATCAACAGTAATCGCTATAATTGCTTCTTGATACTGACTACGGTCTTCACTGTTTTCACAAATGACCTCTTTGACGGTGGTTCTTAGTTCATCAGCTTCTTCCCTCTCTTGCCGTGGTGTAAGGGTGATGCCTTTGTTCCTAGCCATGCCCTTTACTAGAGCGCGAAACATGCACCTGCCATCCCTAGCAACCTTTTGAACTGTGTAACGCTCCACTTTTTTGGTCAATGAGGATGTCATAGTTCCTAATGAAGGTCCAATTCTAGCAAAGAATGGGGAGCTCCAGCTGTTATTATACGAAAACTGTGCGAGGCTCAAATATGAATTTGAATTTGAAATTGAAGGAGCTGGAGACGACACGAGCTCGAACTGAGCTGTACCAATTCTCAGTTGGTCAAGAATGGCGTCATTTGACAATGTGGGTGCCATGAAACTGCACTGGAGTTAATAAGAGACAACAAGCGTATAAGCCAATTTTTGGAAACAATTGAATGTCATGTAAATATCTCATTGTCACAGAATTAACTAAGCAATTAAGGGAGAAAATAGAACCCAAGTCATTCACTATGAAACAGAACTAGAACAACACATATTCTTCCTCATTCATATGAATTCAATTAAAAAATTACATTTATTGTGCAATTAATTATCTATCTTCCTAAAAAAATCACCATCAAGAGTCAATAAGAGCCAAAATTAAGGGGTGTCCAATCAGCGGCTGAACCCCAAAACATCAAAAAAATTGACAATTAAGACAGCTCGATCGGACTCCCTCACAACCCCAGATTAGAAACGAACAAATAGAGGTGTGTTGACTGTTGAACAAAAATTAAAAGGAAATGAAATCGAAGCAATACAAGAACCCAAATTTCAACTTCAATTAATGGCGACCAAAGAACAAATATAAGTAACTTAAAAAATTGAAACCAAGAATCTTCACGAGAAAACCCGAACGCCTTGCGATTAACCAGGAATCACTTATATCCAAGCAAAATCACACGTTGAAACTGGAAAAAATCTTTAAAAAACTAAATAGAAAAGGGAGCAATTGATTATAAGCATATAGTAGTTTACCTGCTGATACAGGACCAGGAAGATTGAGCTAGATAAATAGAACAACTAAAAATGGAGGAATCCAAGTAGGAAAAGTTTAACAGCTAACTGGAGAGAGAGAGAGAGAGAAAGAAGGGCTGAAATGTCTTGGGCTCGTGTGGCGAGGGAGCATGTACGGAAATGCACGTATCATAGGATATAGGGAATTTCACTCACAAGTTAGTTTATAATTACATTTTTAGCCATTCAATATATATTTTATTTATTTTTTAAAAACTAAAATGACAATTATATCCATCCTTTCATCTTTCCTTCCCCTCTCTATGCGTGTCTTTTTTATAAGAGCATGTGCAACGTTAGGATTGGAGTTTCATGAATGGAACCCAGATCCATTCTCCTGTTCCCAATTGTAGCTCTTTCACCTAAAACTTAAAAACGGATTCGAGTGGATTTCAAATGGGATTTATTCGGATGTTTCTTTTTCTTTTTGACATCACTTTTATTTTTTAAATGAATTTTTGGTGTTAGATTTTGTTTTTTTTCCTAAAATATTTGAGTGCTTAATTGAAAGTGGAAAATTATATATACGGTTTTTTTTACAAAAATGAAAATTATAGCGTGGGTGAAAATTAGAAATTAATTTTGTGTTTTTTTAAATTCGAATTTTTTGTCAAACTTTGGAATTGTATTTCTTGATAATATGTGTAAAAATTATAAATTTACTATATTGTAAATTAGATTTTTTTCATTAATTTTGGTGACATAAAATAATTATTTGGCACCTTAAAAATTATGCAAATTATTTTTCACAACTTATAAAAATAAATTATAACAAAAAGTAGAATAATAAAAGTAATTAAATATATGTTAGTTGTGGGTTCGAAGAAGAATATTTTATTTCAAGATCCAAATTTTAGATTATTGGAATGTAGAAGTGAAGGGAATGAGAGAGAAAAATTAGATCTTTTGATTAGGTGGAGAGGTAAACTCCCATTAATAGATCCAAATTTTATATCCTGCACTGAGAATGCTCTAAGCCTCTCTCGTTCTCTCTCCTCCCTCTTACTGTCTCTCTCTCTCCTCCCCTTCTTTCTATCATAGATAAAAAGCTTAATTATTTATATAGTAGATAATTTTTTAAAGTTTTTTAATAAAAAAATAATTTAAATTTTATTTTGTTGTTGAAACTCTTTTTTAAATATCATTATGTATTTTCATTATTATAAATGAATTAATTTATTTTTAAAAAAAAATATATTTATTTTTATGATCTAATTTTAAATTTTAATTTTAAGTAAAATTTTAATTTTAATTTATTATTATAAAATTTAAAATTTTTTATTTCAATTTTTTATTTTGTTCGAAAAATATATGAAAATTCATGAGAAAATAACCTTGGATTTATTTGGTTTTGTGCTCCTAGTTAACATAGAGAGTCATCCGGGATAATATCATGGTTAACCATGGATTATTGTTTATGTTATTCCGAGGTGATTATTTATATTATCCTAGGATGATTACTACATTTAACTTTATTAAATTAATATTTTAATTGAGTAATTAAGGTTTAGGATTTAAATAATATTTTTATATTTTTTGATTAAAATAATTTTAATTAAAATAAAAAAACTAAAACTAAAAATTTTAAAATTTATAATAATGAATTAAAATTATAATTTTAATTAAAATTTTTAAACTTTATTTAAAATTAAATCATAAAAATAAATATATTTTTATTTAAAAATAAGTTAATTCATTTATAATAAAATAAATGCATAATGGTATTAGAAAAAGAGAAATAAATAACAAAAATAAATGTTAAAATGTGAAATAATTTTTCATTGAAAATTTTTAAAAAATTATAATATAAATATTTAATTTTCTATCTAAAGAAAAAAATAATTTTTTTTAAAATAATATGTTTTAGTTAGAGAAATATTTATGAGAGAGAAAGAGGTAGACAAAGAGAGGGGAGGAGAGAGAGAGAGAGGGGACTGATAGTGGGGAGGAGAGAGAGAGGAAAAGAGGGATGAAGGATATAATTATCTTTGTAATTATAAGAATGACTTATATGTAAATATAGCAAGACTTAACTGTAATTATAAATTAAAGGTATATGTAATTGTAAATTTTCCTAGAATAAGTATCAATAAATAATTTGGCCATAAAAAAATAGCAGACTTTGTGGTCCAAATATAATGTTGTGGTATTTGAGGTGGATAGAAGAACTTTTACATATTAGAGGTGCGAATTTCGATGGATTTCTGTCTATTCTTTTGTTTTATTTATTTTGTATTTGTATTTTATTTTTATATGTAAAATAAAGAAAAATAAAATACTCCATTTATTCTAAAAAATTATTCACTATTTCTTATGAAGACTAAGACTACGAACTTCTATCACTCGAGTATTATCAAGGATTCGAGTACAAACCTCATCCCTCTTAGATTTTGATTGCAAGTCATTTTGAGTGCTATAGAAACTATTGCATATGTTTTCATTCGATTCTAACCGACTCGAAATCACATTCTTGGACATCAATTTACATTGATGATTCCGAGTCACTCGGACACCACTTAGATTTATCGCATGCTCAAACAATCTCTCTAATACTTTTAATCTAAGTTCGACTTCATATTCTAAGACAAAGTGAATTACAGCATTAATTCAACTTTCTAAGTTAGCATGATTGTTTGAAATGTATTTGTCTAGATCAAGTTCTCATACTCGATTTTCTCTTTATAACTTGAACTTTCGTAAGACTAACTCATATGGAATTTGAGTATAATGAATATTAGACTTAGAAAATTCCAATCTTCTAGGTCTCGGATAATTATGCACCTAATTATCTTAATTAAATTATTATATGTGCCTAATCTTGGACCAAAGTATTTTATACTTTGAGAACCAAAATTTGTTTACTTTTGTAGGTTATCTAAACGAGGTTATCATATTTTTGAAATACAAAAGTAATCGGCTTCAAGTCGTCGATCACCGACGAGATAAGGCTTTTCTACTTTTGAACAAAGCCCGGACACTATGTCGGGGTTGTCTGTTTCCAAACCGAAAATCTTCAACGCTAAACTCAACGGTGGTTTCCACCCTACTTTTCGAACACCACCGGTAGATTGGGACATCCTAAGGAGTCGAGCCGTTGAACAATGTTCACATCTCAATGGATCTTTTACGAGCGACTCGGAAGAACCAGTTACAGCTGGTCACAAGGGACTTCGTTTTGAAGATAGTCATAACGGCTAATCCGCTTGGTCATTTATAAATAGAAGCTAACTCTCAAGTCTTGGAGATTGCTGGAATTATTGTCAATACACATTACTTAAGCGAAAGTCTTTGTATTCACACTCGATCTTCTACTTGCAACTCCCGACTTATAATTCATACTTTCCGAGTTGTAAAGTCTTGTAATCAATCACATACTCTTTCTTCCTCTATAATTAAGGTCCCTTGACCGAGCCGTAAGGGTTAACTCAGCTCGGTTGTCCCTATCTCGTAAAAATTACCTCGATTACGAAGTACTAGATCGGATAAGGGAACTTCGAGTCTAGGAAAACTCTGTAAGGAATTGTCTAAGGGAGCAATTCGGTTGAGCCGATCTGCTGTATTTTGTGGACTCAAAATAGTGGATTTGACTTGGTGCTTGGACTAGCACTAGCCGTGGTTTTCTGTCCTAGGAGGGTTTCCACGTAAATGCGAGTTCATACTTTTACGAGTCCAATCTAGACTCAAACAGTCTTGTTTATTGCTTTCAAGATTTAATATTCTAAGTTTGTTAAAATTTCCTCATCACCCTATTCACCCCCTCTAGGGTGACTAAGACTCTCCAAGCGCAAACCTTCAATTGGTATCGAGCCTAACCTTTCGGAAAGGATCTAACAATCCAAAGGTCTAAAGATCAAATGGCTTAGAACAACGGAGAGTTCGATGAAGGAAGATCTTCTAGCGAGACCACCAAAGTTCAAAGGATCAAATTTCGTGCATTGGAAGAAGCTCATGGAATGCTTTCTATTGGATCATGATGAAGATGTTTGGAACATCAAACGAGAAGGAAATTACATTCCAATGAAGATAGAAGATACAAGACCCGTGCCTAAAGCAAAGTTCGAGTACACCATCGAAGAGGCGAAAAGTTCAAAAAAACTTTAAAGCGATGAACATTCGATGTGCGCCATCAGCTCGGAAGAATACAATAGAGTGTCGGCTTGCGACACAGCCCAAAGATGTGTGGGATACTCTTGTCAACACATATGAAGGAACAAGCCAAGTAAAACAAGCAAAGATAAGTCAATATCTTCACAAATACGAGCTGTTCAAGATGGAGCCGGAAGAAAACATCACTCGGATGTTTATCCGCTTCGATGAGATTACAAACAATCTCAAATCTCTACGTAGAAAGATTTCCCATGAAGAGATGTGCGTAAAAATTCTAAGAAGTCTACCCAAGAGAAGATGGGGCCCCAAGGTGACAGCCATTGAGGAAGCTCGGAACCTCTCACTAGTAAAGCCGGACGAATTGATTGGGAAGTCGCTTACCCATGAAATCCATCCGGAAAAGAGGATGCCGAGGTCGGCACTAAATAGAATATTGCGCTCGAAGGCCTCGGAAAGCATAGGAGAAAATCTGAGTTCCTCGGACTCGGAAGAAGATCCCATGACACTTATCGCTCGAGGCTTCAAAAGAATGATGAAGTACAAGAGATAGGAGAAAAGGCCAAGAAAAGAGTTCTACAAGAAAGATAAGAAGGATAGAAAAGGTAAACACTCTTTCCCTTCAAAGTTATCTTTAACTAAGAACTCAGGTCTGTTTTAAATGTGGCAGTAAAGATCACATAGTTAAAGACTGTCCAAGGAGAAAGAGGGAAAGAAAGAAGAAGAAGGCTATGATGGCCACATGGAGTGATGAAGATTCATCTGAAGAAGATGAAGACTCGAGACGACTCAAAATGTCTCATGGCACTATCGGACTCGAAGTTGAATCTGAGTTAGACTCGACAACTCGGACAATGAGGAGATGAATCCTTAAGAGGTAATTTAATACTTCCTCAAGTTTTCCAAAGTCGATTTAGCCAAATATATTTACACTTTGGAAGAAAAGTCCAATTATGATTCTTCCCAATTCAAAGAACAACTTGAGTCTCTCACGTCCGAGAGCATTGCTTTGAAAAATGAATTGAAAAAGCTGAGACTTACTCTAAGAGAACTCAAGACTAGTACTCAAGCTAATGAGACTGAGTCTAAGTCACTCGAAGAGAAAATGAGCATACGAAACAAAAGCTCAATGAGTCTCAAGAACTTGTTTTGAAATTTACTCAAGGTTAGAAAAACCTTGACATGCTCTTAGGCTCTCAATGTGTCTCCTTCAGGAAAGAAGGACTCGGTTTCAACGAAGAGGAGGAATCTAATTCCTACTCGGATCTTTTCAAAAAGGTTCCAGAATTGTAAAGTTCAGGAAGGCTGAGCACGGTCCCATTCATAAGAATGAAAGGAGGACTGAGCCCAAACCAGCCTACAGGAGAAAACCTTCTCCATCGGTTTATAAAAGAAAAGATTCTCAAAAGAAAGAGATACGGACTCAGTTTTCTAGAAGGAAAACTCGGAATCGAACCGAACCTAAAGTTATTCAAATCTAGGTTCCTAAGAGTCTACTTCCTTAGAAAAGGACCACGATAAAGGGAGTTACTTGGGTTTGTTAGAGGAAGTGAGAAGGGTTAGTGTGTTTCGACTTGCGGGTAACTTAGAAAAAGACAAAAGCTCATTGGTACCTAGACAGTGGATGCTCACGCCACATGTCGGGAGATTCAAGACTCTTTTCCGAGTTAGAAGATTACAAGGGAGGCAAAGTCACTTTTGGAGATGACGAGTAAGGGCAAGACAGTTGGAATGGGTAAAATTGGAAAAGGAGACAACTTGGTTAACCCAATCTATCGTGTCAAGGGATTACAATACAATCTACTCACCATATCTCAACTGTGTGACAAAGGTCAAGAGGTAAGATTTACTCGGACCAATTGCTATATCTCCGATGCAACTACCAAGGAGTCTCGAGCTCTCGGGTAAGAGATCGGGTAACACCTACACTATTCCTCTTTCGATCTAAGATATAATTTATCTTGTTTAAAAGCATCTCTGCATGATGATTCTTGGACATTGCATCGTAGACTAGGTCAAGTTGGCATGCACACCATTAAAAAGCTTGCATCTCATGGTTTAGTCGAGGCTTGCCTAACTGTTCATTTAAGAAAGACAAAATTTTTGAAGCATGCACAAAAGGGAAACAAGTCAGATCATCTTTCAAATCTCTCAAAACTATTTCCACATCCAAAGTGCTTGAATTGTTGCATATGGACTTATGTGGTGAAATCCCTATAAAGAGTCTCGGAGGTAAATCTTATGTACTTGTAATTGTTGATGATTACTCACAATTTACCCGGGTGTGTTTTCTTAAGCATAAAAACGAAGTTTTCAAAGAGTTCAGCAAGCTCTGCAGGAAAATTCAAGTTGAGTCTCAAACTCGGATCGGAAGAATTCAAACCGACCATGGAAGAGAGTTCGATTACTCGGAGTTTATAAAGTTACGTGATAAGAATGGTATCTCCCACAACTTCTTCGCACCAAGAACTCCTCAACAAAATGGAGTAGTGGATAGAAAGAACCGAACTCTTGAAGAAATAGGAAGGACAATGATGATTGAGCATGATCTCGCCTTACTATTTCTAGGCCGAGGCAATAAACACAAGCAAACTACATATTGAACATATGCCTCATCGGACCCATCCTACGTAAAACTCCATATGAGCTCTACAAAGGGAAGAAACCCAACATTTCATACTTCAAACCCTTTGGATGTAAGTGTTATGTTCACAATAATGGTAAGGATCACTTGACCAAGTTTGATGCTCGATCGGATGAAGGTATTTTTCTTGGTTATTCATCTCATAGTAAAGCATGTCTCATTTTCAATAAAAGAACTAACAAAGTGGAAGAAAGCATCCATGTTGTTTTTGATGAGATTGATCAGGGAAAACCAAGTGAGCCAACATTCTCGGATCCGAAACTCAGCCGAGATGATAATTTTGCTGAAGATGAACTCGGACAGATGTCGAGGAAAAGCAACTCGGAATGAGATAACTAAGAATACCATGACTTAGGCTCGAACCGACTCAAGCGCCAACTCGGAATGCTAAAAGTCAATAAGATGAGCAAGCTCAATCGGATCGGACCACCGAAGATTAAGTAATTCAACCTATAAATCTAGTGAACCAAAGAACAGGTAGAGCATTTAAATATGCCTCGAGTCACCCACTTAAAAACATCTTGTCTTACATCAACAGTGGGGTAAGAACTCGTTCTTCTTTGCAAAATCTATGTGCATTCACTGCATTCATATCATTAACTCGAACCTAGAAATGCACTAGAGGCCCTAAATAAACCTGAATGGGTAGAGGCCATGCAAGAGCAACTCAATCAATTTGAAAGAAACCAAGTCTAGACTATGACCAAACAACCTTCCGACCACCTAGTCATAGGAACCAAATGGGTTTTCAAGAACAAATTAGATGAGGAAGGGTTGGTAGTCGAAATAAGGCAAGACTTGTGGCTCAAGGTTACAATCAAGAAGAAGGGATTGATTGTGGGGAAACCTTTGCACCGGTTGCTAGGATTTAAGCAATTAGAATCTTATTGGCATTTGCATTAAGCATGAATATTAAATTATATCAAATGGATGTCAAATGTCCTTTTCCGAATGGTTTCGTTCAAGAGGAAGTATATGTTGAGCAACCCCTGGATTTGAAAACTCGGAATTTCCAAATCATGTTTTCAAGTTGCAAAAAGCTCTTTATGGTCTTAAATAAGCTCTAAGAGCTTGGTATGAAAGACTCGAGCGACTTCTTGGTTGAAAATGATTTTAAAAAGGTTAGATTGACAAATCTCTTTTCATAAAACCAAAGGGAAAGACTTTCTTATTGCTCGGATCTATGTTAATGATATAATTTTTAAAGCTATTAATGAAAATTTTTGTCGAGATTTTGCTTGAGTTAATGAGACAGAATTCTAAATGACCATGATGGGGAACACAATTTCTTCCTTGGTCTACAAATCAAGCAAGACAAAGATGACATCTATGTCCATCAATCAAAGTATACCAAGGAGTTGCTGAAGAAGTACAAGCTTCAAGATGCAAAACATGCGAGTAACACCAATGAGTAGCGACGATAAAGCTGGACTCGGACAAAAAAGGTAAAGCAAGTAGATCGAAACTCTATCAAGGCATGATTAGATCTCTACTATATCTCACATCCAAGTAGGCCGGACATAATGTTTAGTGTATGTCTCGTGTGCAAGATTTCAAGCTAATCTAAAAGAATCACATCTCACTGCGGTGAAGAGAATTTTTAGATATCTTGGAGGAACTCAAAATCTAGGTCTATGGTTTTCAAAAGACTCGGAACCGACCCTCACCTGGATACTCGGATGCCGACTATGCTGAATACAAAGTTGATAGAAAGAGCACCTCGGAGTCCGCCAGTTTTGGGTCAATCCACGATATCTTGGCACTCAAAGAAGCAAAACTCAATAGCTCTATCAACTGCTGAAGCTGAGTACATTGCAGCTAGAGTATGCTGTGCTCGGATTCTATGGATCAAGCAACACTTGAAAGGCCTTGGACTTTCATTCAAATCAATTCCAATCAAGTGTGACAATCGAGTGCATCAACATCACTAAGAATCCATTCCGAGCACTCAAAGACAAAGCATATTGAGTTCGGGTATCATTTTCCGAGAGACCATTATGAGAAAGGTGATATTGAACTTGAATTCATTCTTACAAAACTTCAACTAGCTGATATCTTTACTAAGCCACTTAATGAAGATCGATATTGCTTCATTAGGAATGAACTTGGCATGATAAATACATGATTATGTGTTTTTCTAAGTGAAATTATCTTGCATGATTATGTGTTATATGTTTTCTTTCCGTGTCTTAATAACTATTAGTTAAGTTGACCCAATGATACTTGAGCTACGAGTTATTATCTGTTTACGGTTTCGAGTCACCGAGAAACTTTATTGAGTCGGACTCAGTTCTTGAGAAAAATGGACATCAAACTTCGAAATCATCTCTAGATTAATGGAGAATTTCGGAAATTTCTTTTAAAATCTCTCTTTTTTTCTCTCTCTCTCTTGCGTGTATCGATCGGAGAATTAGCCATTGGGAGACGGATCAATCGGAATTCTAACCATTGGAGAGCGAGAACGGACACACCGGTCGCGAGGCGACCGTTGGAGAGTTGGTTCGGAACGAATACTAAATGTAACAACCCGACCTTAAATCACAATTATTTATTTTAAATCACATTATTTATTTTATTAATTACACGATTTATATAACCGAGCGCGTGCACTTCAATTCAATATTTTACATTTACATTATTTTTATGTATGTGCTATGCGGCTAAAGGCAACGAAGTGGCCCTAATAAAAATTCCATAATAAGATTTTAAATTGTGAATACCGTTATTAAAAACAAAATTAAAAGTAACAATAAAAGAAAACAAAACAAGTAAATAAAGAAATAAATCAAAATAATAAAATGACGAAATTAGATTTTTCTAAAGAAAAATCCGGAGAAAGAATTCTCTGGAACTTTAAACGACTTAAAATATATTCGAGGCTCATTCTCTCTCTCTCCGGGCTCCTTCGTGCTTCCCTTTCCCCTGCTCCCCTGGTTCCCTTCTTCACCTCCTCTGCCTCTCGCTCTGCTGCTGCTGCCTTCTACTTCGGCCACCGGCCGCCACCCACGCCGGCCGAAGCCGGCGCTAAGCGCCGCCGCGAGAGCCGGCTCGCCGCTCGCACGGTGTCTCTCTCTCTCGCTCCCTCGCGTTCCTCTGCCTCTCCCCTGTCGTTGCGCTGCCTCACCAAGCCCCGGTCACGCCGGTTCGGCGACCAGGTACCGCTAACGCTAGACGAAAGCCGGCGCTAGCACCGGCCGAGGCCACCGGCCTCCCCTCTCACGCTATCGCTCCGCCTCCCTCGCGTGCTCTGTCTCCCCCATCTGCCTCCACCTCTGCCGCGGGCCACCTGTCGACCACCCACAAGTAGCAACGGCTGCCGGAGCCAGCCGCCGTCCCTCGCTCAATGGTCGCCGGGCAGCCGCCACGCACCACCACGCCCCTGCTCTTGCTCCCGGCTTCTAGCTCCGTGAATTTGAAGGTAAAACCTCAAACCCTAAATTACTACAATTTGTCATTTACTCGGTTGTTGTAGTTGTGAAATTGAATTATCGGATTTATAGACATGTTTGTGTAGTGAACTTAAAGACTAATTTGGGGAAAATTCGAATTGGCATGGAGGATTTGGGTTTGGTGTTAGTGGTGAATCAATTGTTCGAATGTGAATAAATGTGGTTCTTTTTGGGAAATTATGAATTAACGAATGAGATTGAGGAGGTTTTATTAGCAAATGGAACAATTTGGTGGAACTATTGCATTTTGGAAATAATTGAGCAAACGAAGGAGAAGGTGTGCGTAGAAATTGAAATTTGATAATGTACAAGTATACGGGCATAGAAAATAATTGAGCATTAGGTTTGCCTAATTGCGATTGTGAATGTGAATGTCATTGTGAGAATAAGGCTCATGACCTTAAGTTGGCATATGAATGAAATTTTGAGCAATTTGGGTAATTATAAGGCCTACCTATGGAAAGGCATCGGTAGACTGAATAATCGCTTAGTTGTGGGCTTAAATTCGATAAGTGAGGAAGAAATTAGGAATAAGTGTTGTTAGGTACATTTATATATATATATATACCATTTTTTTCAATTCAAAGCCGCTAATAAACGGAATTACACCGAAATCATCGAGTATCTAAATAGCCTAATCAACTTCTTTAATTAATATAAATTATATTCAATAAACGCAGTAAAGCTAAGTAATACAAACATAAGTTTAATCGATTTTCATACGAACATAAGAAATGAAATACATTGTTAAAGCTTATACAAATTCAAGCATTAAAACTCAAGAAAACATCATTAACCATAGAAATCCACTTGAAACGGAACTCGAGGCCACTTCGTTGCCGAGCAGTCGCCGACTCCAAATTTCTATAAAAGGGGAGAAACAAATATTCTCAATTCGAGTACGTTCATTGCTCGTACCTTTCAAAAACTCACATGTTTCATCAAATCTCAACATTTCTCATATATATAACTCATAATGAATCATTTGCAAATTAAGTTTTGCCACCTAATCAAGTGGTCCTCGCTCAATCATCAATTATCGGGGCTTATGCCCATCAATTATCAATCATCGGGCGTATGCCCAACCCGCGCGGCTTCAACTCGGGTTCTCGGTCGGCCGGGAGGTGTGCACCTTACTAAGATCGTATCAATTATCAAGGGGTTCCACTTTCGGATAATAACCAGGCAAACAAGTTTTACTCATATTCTCTCCCCGATTTCAAACTAAAATGAATTGAAATGCGCGCGCTCAATCAATATATTCTTCAAAGTTATTTTACGATGCAGGAATGTGCGTACCGAGTTTCGACTCACTCTTTCAAATATTTTACTTGTTTTTGTTTTAGGAAGAAGCATTGGTGAACAATCAACAATTTCCTAAGTCCGATGAAGGCAAACCCTAGCCAGCCACGTGGCATTCGCAGATCCGAAGGTATATAGACGCTCACGAGTGATTTTACCTTCAACCGGGGTTAGGTATGGCCTTGGGGAATTACTGTAGGTTGTATAAATAATATTGTTGCTAGATCGATAAGCTGTATTTTGGGATGATTTAGCTACCTGGGTAGTAAGTAGTTACTCCTAACAGCGCTTTGGAAATATAACAGTGGAGGCACAAATCGTACTTCATTTTATTTCAATTATTTAGCCTTGTCCTAATTTTAGGACGGCGGTAACGCCTGCAATCGTTACCTTCCGCTGCGACCTTACGTAATAGTCCCTAATGAGGGGATTATTAAGTAATGGTGATTAGGGGCGTTACACTAAAGGACATTTCTTTCTTTATAAATAGCATCTATTTTCCTTCATTTCGCTACTTTACTCTCTACTAACACTCACTCTCGCATTCTCGCTCTCAAGCAAACTTAGTACACTCAAGCACTCTTAAGCTCTCGGTACTTTCTCTCTCTCTCTATCTCTCTCTTTTCTTCGAGCTAACTCATCGTCTTTTCAAAAGCTTCTCTTTCTTCTCAAAAATTCCTTAACCATGTCGAAAAGAGGTTCCGCTCCAGCATTTTCTTGGTTCTCGCAACCAAGAAACCTAGAACCAAAAGTCAAGAGGCTCCTTCTAACCCCTCTAAGATCCTTGTCACCCAATACCTAACATTGGATGACAAATTCTTCCCAACCACAAAATTCTCCTGGTTGAACCACATCAAAACTATAAGGGTATATACAATTTCCTCTATTTCAACGAATTTATTTACCCACAACTCATTACTGAGTTCTACTCCAACCTTTCCAGCTCCGAGGGATTCTCACCTCCGGAGTTCATGATAAAGTTGTACGTATTAACGTCTCTCTCCTCCACCGCTTATTCAAAGTTTCATCCCTCTTCCTCAACAGCAACCCCATCCCATTTAATGAGGTTGCTGATGAATTTTTGAAAAGTATGCCAAAGAGGTCCCTTAGTTACGTAAAAACTTCTCCGTGACTCGGATGAAGACCGAGGCTCGTCTTCTCTGCTTCCTACCGATGAGAACCTTTTTCTCTCAAGCATTCTAGCAAGAGAATCCAAACTCAAAGATTCTCAAGGCTCTTTTTGACATTATTGAGGGCTACGATGTAGACCTCTTCCCAGAGAATTATCGAGCAAATGACCTCTCGTGCCAGCTCGGACCAAGAAATCCACACCTCTTCCTTTTGGAGCCCTCCTCACCTTTATTTTCAAACAATTTAAGGTCCCGCTCCCTCGGATCCTAACGAACTTTCCGAGGCTGCCATTGTAGTTGGCGTAAAAGAGCTTCGGGCTATGGATACCGGAAACCCAACCGGGTGTCCGGGTTCACAGCTCGGAACTAAGGCAGCCCTTTCCTCCGCCTCGGACTCGGACTCCTCTCTCACTCCCTCCTCCACCTAGCAGTGCTTCCACCTCAGGTGCCCCTTCCTCTGTTGCTGCAGCTTTATCTACCACAATGATAGACAAGCTCTCCTCTATGTCCACTCGAAATCAAGGACACCTTCCGCTCCTTCAAGACTCGTTCTTCGATCTATTGTAATCAACCAAAAACCGCCCAATGTCAAATTCGAGAGCGGCAAGATGTGCTCCTCAAGATGAAAGCCTTGGTTGAGGAGCAGCAGGAGTTGATCGAGGTCCTCGGAGAAAGGCGCTCTAAAGCGGCTCGGGACCCGGACAACTCGGAAACATCTAAAGAGTCCTCGAGCCTCGCCAAATCTCCATCTCGAAGAGGCGGAAGAAGAAGAAGAAGAGGAGGCTGCGGTTGAAGCAACTCCTTCGAGGAGAAGGAAAAAGGAGAGAAGGGAGAAGAAGAGAAAGAGGAAGAAGGAGGAGACAAGGAAGAAGCCGAGGGACAAGGTGCTCTCGCTCCCCAACCGGAACCGATAAGCTCAAATGGCGATCCGAGTGACTCGGAAGACCCTGTTCAGGAATTTCAAGAGGATGAACCTCTGGATGATCTTGTTCCGGGTCAGCCACTCGGAGCTGAGCCCATTCCGGAGATCCCGGTGTTGCCGTCGCCCGCATCTTCAATGCCTTCACGTTCATATTAGCGAAGGCGCACGACACGTTCACCCGCTTTAATTTAGACTGCACCCACTCCACCGTCTTAATTTTTTTCCCTTTTTGTTTTTATTTTTTTTATCCGGACAACTCAATTGTATCTACTTGATACATTCTTCCCCATGTTTTTTTTTTTGCTGAAAGGCAAGGGGGAGAATGATTAGAAAATATGTTGTCTTGTTTAGGGGAGTTTTCTCACCCTTTCTCTTGTATATATTTTCTCGTGTTTTTGTATATATGAATGAAGTTTCTATTTTCGTGCTTATTAACTTCGAGTTTTAAATTTCTCATTTTATTTTGCTCTAATATAACTACTCACTATTCTTCGTCAATTGAACTACTCGCAAAAATATTCTAAGTTCAAATTGCTTCATTTATTATTCTAATTCTCTAAAAATTTTTATTCTAAGCTCGATATATTCTCTATCGAATGAGTAAGAATGAAAACTTTTGATTATGTCACTAACAAATTTTCTATCCGAGTATGGAATGCCTTTCATAAAAAAGGGGAGATTGAAGACTCGGACTCGAACTTCTATCACTCGAGTATTATCAAGGACTCGGTACAAGCCTCATCCCTCCTAGGTTTTGATTGCAAGTCATTCCGAGTGTTATAGAAACTATTGCATATGTTTTCATTTGATTCCGATCGACTCGAAATCACATTCTTGGAATCAAATCACACCGATGATTCCGAGTCACTCGGACACCACTTAGATTTATCGCATGCCCAAACAATCTCTCTAACACTTTTAATCTAAGTTCGACTTCATATTCCGAGATAAAGTGAATTACAACGTTAATTCAACTTTCTAAGTCGAGCATGATTGTTTGAAATGTATTTGTCTAGATCAAGTACTCATACTCTGATTTTCTCTTTATAACTTAATCTTTCCTAAGACTAACTCGGATGGAATTTGAGTATAATGAATATTAGACTCGGAAAATTCTAATCTTCTAGGTCTCCGATAATTATGTACCTAATTATCTTAATTAAATTATTATATGTGCCTAATCTTGGACCACAGTATTTTATACTTTGAGAACCAAAATTTGTTTACTTTTGTAGGTTATCTAAATGAGGTTATCCTATTTTTGAAATACAAAAATAACCGACTTCAAGTCGTCAATCACCAGCGAGACAAGGCTTTTCTACTTCGAACAAGGCCCAAACACTCGTGTTAGGGTTGTCCGCTTCAGGAATTCTTCAAGGCTAAACTCAATTGTGGTTTCCACCCTACTTTTCATACACCACAAGTAGATTGGGACATCCTAAGGAGTCAAAACCATTACACAACGTTCACATCTCAACGGATCTTTTACGAGCGCTTCGTAAGAATCTTTACAACGGTCACAAGGGACTTCGTTTTGAAGATAGTCATAACGGCTAATCTGCTTGGTCATTTATAAATAGAAGCTAACTCTCATGACTTGGAGATTGTTGGAATTATTGTCAATACACATTACTTAAGCGAAAGTCTTTGTATTCACACTCAATCTTCTACTTATAACTCCCAACTTGTAATTCATACTTTCCGAGTTGTAAAGTCTTGTAATAAGTTACATACTCTTTCTTACTCTCTAAGTAAGGTCCCTTGACTGAGCTGTAAGGTTAACTCAGCTTAGTTGTCCCTATCTCGTAAAGGTTACCTCAATTAGGAAGTATTAGATTAGATAAGGGAACTTCGAGTCTAGGAAGAATTGTCTAAGGGAGCAATTCTAGTTGAGTCGATCTGTGTTAAGCTTGTCGTACGAGCAACAAATTAAACCACTACTTAAACTTATAATAAATAATATAGCAAGGGCAAGTAGGGATCGAATCTACGAGGAAAGATATAATAACATGCAAGTTTTAATCTAATTAAATTTACTACTCTTAAAAACAAAACAGAAAATATAAATTAAAATCAATAACTAAAATTCATAGAAAATTATCTAATAACTAAATAAATAATTTATACATAATAATAAAACTACAATAACCCAGAAATATTTTTGTATATTTTTTAGAATAATTAAAACAAAAAACTAAAGCAGAAAATAAATAAATTCTAAAACAGAAAATTAAATAAATAATATTCTGCACTAAATTAATTACGAAAATAAATACTAAAATTATCCAAAATAATAATACTAATTTTCTAAACCTAAGCAGACCCTAAAAATATAAAAACAAAATTTAAAATCTAATTTACGAATTTATTTTTTAAAAACCTGCAGTAATTAAATTCAAGAATTAAATCTGAAAAAATATCAAATTAATTCCAAAAATTCTAAAATTTAATCACAGCAAACTAGGACTCTATCTAAACCCTAAAAGAAAATAAAATACGAAAAATAACAAAAGAAACTATTTTCAAACTAATTTCTAACAAACTAACTCAAAAATAATAAAAACTAACAGAAAATTAATTCTGAAAATTAAAATATATAAAGACTCAAAATTAAATTAAAATATAATTACTAAAACTAATCTAAAAACCTGATCTTTAGGGGGTTTAATGAAATTGATAATAAAAGACTATAACTTTATAAGTAAAAATTAATAAACTCAAGAAAATAACTAAAAGCAAACAAATAATTATCAAAGATAGCAAATTTATAAAAACACTTAGTATAATCTATATCCACCATGCAAATTATTATTTATCATTAACACACAAATTGATCTACCCATGAGCTAAACTGTAGAAGACAACCACTAGCGAATCTTCCCCGTTTTTCCTTAGTTATTAGTTTACTTAGGCCTAACCCTAATATAAACCCTACTAATATTGATAACCTTAACACTAGCACTAGAATTTTAATCAAATTAGAGCATTAAGTATTAGAAAAACATCATCTAACACCTAATAACCAATCTACTAGCAAATTGATTTAAGAAGGATCTATAATAATTTCCTAATTAAAAGAGATGGGTATGAGTCATCCATGATTAACTAGGGTGATGCTTATTTCTAAAAGATCAAGCAATTACGTACTTAAACCCTTTAAACTATCGAATGAATTCATATAAAATCAATTAGTGTGCACTCTAATTAATTAAACATAAAATCATAAACATTAAACCCAAATTATCATAGAATCATGGATCGAATCAATAA
This sequence comes from Talinum fruticosum, assembly GCA_021018815.1. NCBI lineage: Eukaryota > Viridiplantae > Streptophyta > Magnoliopsida > Caryophyllales > Talinaceae > Talinum > Talinum fruticosum. The sequence goes on from JAITYX010000028.1 coordinate 5,546,546, forward strand.
GACAATAAAAATCGAAACTTTGTTTCAAAATAAATAATTTAACATGGCTTCAAGTAGATTAAACTAAGTATAAGAAAAACTACTCACACATAATGTAATTTAAAACATGTAAACTAAATAAAACTAGCATCTTTAATATTAATCTAACAATAAAAACTCAATCTTTTCTAACAAAAATTACTAAACTAAATTATACTACCGATATTAGTTTCTTTGACCCGGGAAGATGAAGAAGATGATGATGGATGGTGATGGGTGATTAAGGTGGCTGGGCAGCAGCACAAGCAACACGCAGCAGCAGCAAAGAGCAGCGGCAAGCAGCAAGAAGGAGTAGCGGCAGCGAGCTAGGCTGGCTGCTTGGTGTGTCCGGCAGCAAGGGAATGTGGGGGCAAGGGTTCCGTGACAGAAGGTGGGCAGCGAGGGCAGCAGCAAGGGCTGCATAAGGGGGCTTCTCCCGGTCATCTCTTTCATGATGATTACAAGTAGTATATATATGGTGAAGGAGTTAGGGTTATTCCTTTTTCTTCTCTTCTAAGTTTCCTTTTCTCTTCCAATTAGGATTTCATAAAATATAATATCATAAAATAAATATTTTATGACATATTATATTTATGGACCAACTTCATATATTTTCTTGGATGCTTGTCGGTAGCTAAAAATCTACTTTTAACAACTTTTCTTCTCTTCCCCACTTTATTCGATAATTACCTATAAATAGACAAAATAGGATAATTTAGATAAAATAAACTATATAATATAAACTAAATAGCTACTAACAATACGTATAAAATGTGACTTAACAATCTGTTGTATTTTGTGGACTTAAAATATTGGATTTGACTTGGTGCTTGGACTAGCACTGGCCGTGGTTTTCTCGCCCGGGAGGGTTTCCACGTAAATCTAAGTTCATACTTTTCCGAATCCAATTTAGACTCGGACAGTCTTGTTTATTGCTTTCAAGATTTAATCTTCCAAATTTGTTAAAATTTCCTTATCACCCTATTCACCCCCTTCTAGAGTGACTAAGACTCTCCAGGAGTAAACCTTCATCTTATTTAAATGTACCAAAATAATTGTTCACTTTTTAAAAATGTTAACTTCAAATATATAATATTCCTAAATTACCCTTTATTCAAATTTTAAAAATAATTATATGTTGGAGGAAAAATTTTTAAAAAACAATTTAATTTCAAATTATATATATATATATATATATATATATATATATATATATATATATATATATATATATATATATATATATATATATATATATATATATATTAAAAGTTGATTTGAAGTAATGTATGAGCGACACCTAGGATGTCACGTACGATGCCAAATAGATAGATTCAATGCAATTTTAATTCAATTTAATGTTGAAACTATTTACATTAATATTAAATATAATTGACATTAAGAATAAAAATTATATTAATTAAAATAGAAAAAAATAAAAAGACATATTTATTTATTATTTATAATAAATTATATAATCTAATATATTAATATATTATTGTTATTTAAAAAATAACTATTTTAAAATTATAATTAATTTTTATTATTATAAATTAATTAGAAATAATAAAATTAAAAAATAATAAAATTATTAAAAATTTAATTAATACCCTTGCATAACAAGGGGTATAACCCTAGTACTAAGGTATTAATGGTGTTTAATTTGTTAAAGAGACTAGTTCATTAATTTTTCTTAAATTGTGTGAAAAATTAAAAGTCATATTCTTTTTGGGATGAAGGGAGTACGGATTTAAAAATAATACACCCTCTGTCTAAAAAAACAAGTATATATTTTTTATTTGATGTCAAACTTTATAAATTTTTACCTATAATTTATGAAACAATCGATAGATTTATTTTAAAAAATACTTTCAGAAAAAGATAATTTTGTAAAGTATTGTATCACATAATTTTAAAATTGATGGTTAAAGTTATGCATTTAAAATCATAAAATATCAAACAAGATAATTTTTTTGACACAACGGTAGGTAATCGGGTTAGGGTATTAGTAATCGTAATAACTGGAGTGTCAATTGTACGTACTTGTAAGTGAGAGAAAATTTAAAAAATGGGGAAGAGGAGGAGCTAAGCTCCCCAGTTGCTCCATGTAGGAGCTGGGAGGGACAATTTTTCTTTGTCACAAGGAAAATAAATGAAGAGGAGATAAAGAGGGAAAAGACGATAGAGAAAATGGGAAAAGATTCGAAACAACTTTCATCCTTATATAGCAATTGGAACACTTTAAGGGAGTTGTTAGTGGACCTGACAAAAAATTGACCCGACTCGCAAACAAGACCCGAACCCGCTCGAAACTTTTGAGTTTTGGACACAATTTTGTCAACCCGAACTCAAAAACCCGCAAATTAGCGGTTCAAATCCGACCTGAACCCGTTCAACCTTTTGAGTTAAGATAATAAAAACAACAATTTTAGTTTTTTACTTGTTGATTGAATGTTTTATTCACATTATATGATTTTTCTTTCACTTTATCACTCTTTTAATAATAGTTATTTATCATATCACATCATTTGGAGATACATTACATATTTATCGCAATCATTTACAAACAAAAACTAATACTATTTCATCTCATGAAAAAAACATTATATGCACAAATTATACATAATTAATTTCAATAAAAATATGTTTGGATTCCAATGATGTGATATATTAAAAATACTAAGGTCCTGTTTGGTATGCAAAAGTGGAATGGTGTGGAATTTGAATATTCTCTTCAAGTGTTTGGTAGAGAAAAGGAATGGAATTAAGTTCCTGTTTTTGTTGTTTGCTTGTTAACCATTGGATAAAATTAAAATTATTTTATTTTTTAAATTATTTTATATCGTAGTAAATTATTATTATTGTTCTTGTTAATAATAATAATAATAATAATAATAATAATAATAATATTAATATTATTAATAATATTAATATTATTAATATTATTAATATTATTATTATTATTATTATTATTATTATTATTATTATTATTATTATTATCATCATCATCATCATCATCATCATCATCATCATCATCATCATCATCTGATTCAATAAAAGTTGAATCACGTTAGCATATTTGCTGATAATTGAATCTTATATTTATTTAAATTTTTTAATTAACTATCTTGCAATTTTTTCAATAATTAAAAAATTTTATTTATAATTTTATTAAACCTATTTTCAAACTATAATGTTCTATCAAACAATATGAACAAAAATTATATATAATAATAATAATAATAATAATAATAATAATAATAATAATAATAATAATAATAATAAAACAACAAAAAAATACCCCAACCTAATAACAAAAATAATAATAATAACCATAACAACAACAACAACAACAACAACAACAACAACAACAACAACAACAACAACAACAACAACAACAACAACAACAACAACAACAACAACAACAACAACAACAACAATAATAATAATAATAATAATAATAATAATAATAATAATAATAATAATAATAATAATAATAATAATAATAATATAGCAAATAGGCTAATTTTTCTTTTTTAATAATTATAAACCGATCCCGGAGGGATTGAGAATTGATCCTCCTCCAACTTGGGGATTCAAATTCCCTTGTTTTGAGGGAAACTTGAAACCTGTAAATTTCAAGCTCCACCTTCAAAATACACAACCAAACAACCGACAAAGGAACTTGAAACTAAAGGAATCAAGTTTCATTCCAGTTTTGCTCAACCAAACAGGGCCTAAAAGTGCACAAAAGTTATCTCTGTTATATTTTTGGTGAAATGCATATACCGAGTCATATCTTAGATAATATACTTTTTTTTGTATAACTAATATTACTATGGTGATGTAAAATTTTTATGTTATAATTAAAAACAATAATTTTATTTTATTATAAATTTTTAGTTCTTATTTATTTGAAACTATTCTAGTTGTGCTTGAACCATAGCGTGTAGGATAGGCAATGGGCCGGGGTAAAACAAAGTCAAATTTTTGCTAGTGAATAAAATGGGTTGGTTACACCTACCCAAGTCAACCCTTTTTCAATATGTTTTAAAATGCAGTAAATATGCATATAAACCTCCTTAGTATAATAGAAGAAGTGAAACAAACATCGGAACCTTAAATCAATTATTAACGAAGAAGTCATTATTATTCATCTCATTATTGACCCAACCTTCCATTGACCTTATTTAAACGGGTCAAGCCGTCAAGCCGCTTGACTCAATGAGGTTTTCACACAAATATCATAATGAAAGTTTTGAATATTTTTGAATATTCTTCTTGTTTTTTTAAAAGGGTAAGTACATAAACATCGGGTAACCCTTCTCTCAAGGGTTGTACCTAAGTTATCCTCCTTTAAAATGGAGAGGAAGGAAGAAAAAGGAATAAAAAACCAACTAACAAAAGAAGAAATACAATGGCCAAACTTGGCTACCCGAGTCAATCTGCTCTATTACCTTCCATGAAGGTATGACAAATAAACACTTGACTCGCATCATTGAAGGAATATTCGAGTGTTATGAATAAGGTTGTGAATTTCCCATGGTATCCGAGTCTCCCTTTGATTGCTTTAATAACCGTAAGATTATCCCCTCCTAAGATAATGGACTAATGGCTTGCATGAACTACTGCTTCGACTCCGTTCCTCATAGCCGTGGCTTCGCTATAAGCACCAAGACGCTACCCACATTAGAACTCCCAGCTTGAAGAAATTTGCCATCCTAACTTTTGATGACGAAGCCAACTGCTGCTGAAGTGGTTGATTTGGATCCATCGAAATTAACCTTGACGAATCCCCAGGAGGTTTGTGCCGGTGAACATGGTGTGGAGTGTTAACAACGTGGAGTGGTGGTGGATGGGGGAAGGCTGAAAAGATTATCCAGCTCTGCCCTTAGAACGCCATTCAGCCCAAGTTGATTTGGCACGAAGAATAGTAGCCACTGGGTTAAAAACCTCACTCGTTAAAAATAATGTCATTCCTAATCTTCCAAATACTGCATAACAAATGTACCATCCTAATCATTTGCGTGGGTTTTTTCAACCTTCTAAAAGGGAAAAAAAAGATTTAGTGATAGATTCTGGGTATGATTCACGTTGATTTCCAGCCATTTGTGTTGGTATGCCACATTCCAAATCTCTTTAACACAACTTCATTGAAAAAATAGATGATCAATCGATTCCCGCTTAGTTAGACAGACCGGACAGTTGATGTCTATATTCACCCCTCTCAAGCCAAGTTGTCTTGTGTGGCCAAAGCTTTATGCCCAATTTGCCACAATTTTTTTTAATTTGGGCATAATATCAAGATTCCAGATCCAAGTAAATTCCCATGTTGAAGAATTGATGGGAATATTGTGAGCATTCCAGGAGGTCGATTTAGTTGTAAAACGCCCATTACTAGATAAACACTAACACATTGAGTCCTTCATATCATGAGAAGGCAGTGGTATATCTTAATTTTTTGACAAATATCTTCGGGGAGTAAGGAGTTCGAGTAAACTCAAATTCCATTCCTTCTCAAGGGTAATACATTCACTCACTATAACATTAAGGGGAAGGATATCCGAAGCAGAGGCATCAAAGAAACTAAGTAGACTCTCATTGTTACAACAATGATCCATCCAGAATTTTGCTTTTTGTCCATTACCTATCTTCCAGACGTAATCCTCTTTTGAAGAGCTCATGTTGTTTTATTAAACATTTCCGGGCTCGGGAATCATTGGCCTTTGTTTTTCTAGAAAAAGATCCTCGGAAGGAGGATAGTTAACTCGCATTATTTTAACCCAGAAATTGTTATCAATAAACAAGTATTTCCATAATAGCTTACGAGAGGAAGGCATAATTAACAACCTCCATTTTTCGAGGCCCAATCCCCCAATCCTCTTTGGGGTACAAATCTTATCCTAGGCTACCATAGGTAGCCCTGTTTTTATATGCGATTTTTTCCAAAAGAAATCTCTATTGATCTTATCAAGAGAAATAGCAAGTGCTCTTAGGAAGTTTAAAACATTGCATAGTCCGGGATGAAAGGGACTCCAATTGGACTAGATGAGTACAACTCGCCAGCCTTAGAGAGTGAGTTGGCTTTCCGGATCTGTAATTTTGCATCCGTTTACTAATAATTTCATCAAATAAGGATCTGTTGGGTCGACCCTCGAAGGTCGAACACCTAAGATATTTCCCCAAAGGGTCAGAATGTGGTATGTTAAATATCGAGGGACCGAGCTTGTAGTCGCTGCCGAGGCATTTTTCGAGAAGACAAGTGTCGACTTATGTAAATTGATAAGTTGACCGGATTGTTTATAGAAATCATTCATTATGTTGCGTAGCTTTTGACATGTCTCTAGATTATTTTTACAAAAAGGAGACTATCATCTGCAAAAAAAGGCAGGGAATAGTATAAGCTTACGGACATATTTTAATGCCAATTCCCGACTTAGGCTGAGCTGCAACACGCTGCAATCCGAAAGCCAATACATCCATACAGAGGATAAATACATAAGAAGACAGATGGTCCCCTTGTCTAAGTCTTCTTGAGGGTCCGAAGAAGCCACAAGTATCATTATTAACAATGATTGAGTATGTCATCGTAGTAATACATTCTCGTATCCAATTAATCCAAATATGATGGAAGCCTAGTTCCTTTAGACAATTGAATATAAATTCTTATTCAATTACGTCATACGCCTTTTTCATGTCTAGTTTCAGTCCAACAAAAGCTTATTTTCCTTTCATATTGTTAAACTTATTGATAATTTCATGTGCTAGAAGAATATTGTCATGAATATCTCTATCGGGCACAAAGGCACCCTAGTAAGGGCTTTTGTGGAACCGAGTGCATTCTATTGATTAACACTTTAGAAATGATCTTATAAATGTTATTGCATAAGCTAATTGGCCGAAAGTGAGAAATAAATGTTGGGCACACAACTTTTGGTAGAAGTGCGATAAGGGTATGCTTCACCTCTTTTAGTAATTTACCATTCCGAAAAAATCCATAACACAAGCAATGACATCCTTGCCAATTGTTTCCCAGTGCTGCTTGGTAAAAAAGCTCCAAAGTCATCCGGTTTAGGAGATTTGGCTGCGTTCATTTGAAATACAACAGTTTTAATTTCCATAAGAGAAATTGGCTTAATAAGATGCGTGTTATCCTCCTTGTTCAAGTAAACCCGGAGATCTACTTTCATTGGAGATCCATTCGAACCTTGAGTAGATTTAAATCTATACTCGAATTCTCGAACAAATTTATGTTGGATATCCTTTAAAATCCTCAATCCAAACCCCGACTCATCTTTGATTCTAAGAATGTTTCTTTTTGTTTCTTGGAGGCATGACAACGGTGGAAATATTTAGAATTTCTATCACCTTTAATTAGCCACTCATTCCGGTAAAATTTTCCCCAAGTATTTCTAGTTGAACGTAAGGAGTCTCTCTCACTGTTTAATGAGTCTATGATGCCATTGCATCGGACGTATAACATGGATTGACTATAAGCTTATCTTCCACTCCTTGCAAAAGTTTAGATTTTGTTTTCAACTTTATGAGAATAATTCCCACAAGACAAAGAGGCCCATGATTTTAGCTTGGCTTTAACGTTTTTAAGTTTGCTTACAACTTTAAACATGGGAGTACCTCGTGGATTGATCCTCCAATTTATTTGAATAAGCTTATTAACTTCATTATAGGTAGCCTAGTGGTTCTCGGTATCTAAATTTCCGTCTACCCATAATATAGTTACCGGGGCTAGTATTCAAGCAAAATATAGCTATGGTCGGAGCACGAAAAGGTCCGTGCGATACGCTGCTGTTCGGATACAAAATATTCTAGTCTAAACGAGCAATTGATCTATCTAATCTTTCATAAATGAGTTGTCCTTTTAAGAATTTTTTCCATGTTAAAAGTCTACCGGAAGATGGAATGCTCTCTCCCCTAATATCAGCCAAAAAATTCCTCACTCTTTGGACATTACCAAGTGATAGCTTCCTTCCTCCTTGTTTCTCATTTAGACACTCCTTTTCATTGAAGTCTCCAATGATGCACCAAGGTTAATTATCCGATTAAGAAGTAAATAATCCCGAAAGCCGTTTTATCAATTGCTTGAGGTGGTCTATAGATGCCCGAAATAATGCATTCTTTATTCGAGTACCTTGTCAAATACGTGCATGAAGACTCGATACATCTGCTCAATACTTTTCCGAGTTATATAAAAGGAATCAGGTATAACAATTTCCTACCTATAGAGTTTTGATTCCAAGGCATTCTCTGCATCTCAAAAACTTATTTGAGTAAAATAGTATATTCTCTAAGTGACACAGCTCTTACTTATTATATTTATTGCTTATCCGTAAGCGACTCGAAAAGCTGGTTCTTTGTTACGAGTCCGACTTCACTCGAGTTAATCGCGATTGAATATACCGAGTGTTTCGTCTTTTCTCACTCGGAATCCGACTTGTGATTATAAGTCCTATCTTGTTGTAGTCAGTATTCTTAGCTTATTTCATGCTTAGTCTATATCAAGTTAATCCTCTACGATATTCTTTATTGAACTTGATTCTTCGCTTAGACTAAGTCGGATGGAATTCCGAGTATCATGGATATTGGACTCGGAAAATTCCATTTCATTTCTAACTCGGATAATCAGTTGGTTTATTTATCGTAATTATTTTATTATCTGTGTCTAATCTTGGGCCAAAGTATTTTATACTTTGAGAACCAAAATTGATTTACTTTTGTAGGTTATTCAATCGAGGATACACTTTTCAAACTACAAAAGTAACCAGCTTCGAACGTCAAATCACCAGCGAGACATGGCTCTTCACCTTCTCTGCTCCAGGTCCCGATAGATTGTGTCGAGGCTGTCTGTTTCCAAATCTGGAAAAGCTGGAACGCCAAGCTTAACGGTGGTTTCTACCTTATCTTTCAAGACACCGCTAATAGTTTTGGGACTTCCAAGAGAGTTAAACCGTTGTCCAACGTTCATATTACAACGGATACTTTCGAGTGACTCGAAAGCTTCTATTAACGGTCACGAGAGGACTCTCGGTCAGCGAGATGAAGATAACGGCTACTCTGCTCGGTCATCTATAAATAGAAGCCATCTCACAAGACTTTAAGATTGCCGAATCTATTGTTAATACACATACTTGAGAAAAGTCATTGTATTTACTTTCAATCTTCTACTTACAACTCCCACTCTGTAATTCATTACTTTCGAGTTGTAAGGTCTTGTACTCGATTACAAACTCTTTCTTACATTCTTTGTAAGGTCCCTTGACTAAGCTGTAAGGGTTAACTCGGCTTAATTGTCCCTAGCTGTAAGGGTTATCTCAGCTAGGAAGTACTAGATCGAGATAAGGGAATTTCTAAGTCTAGGAAAATCTGTATAGAGTTGTCTAAGGGAGCAATTCGGGTTCGGTCGGTTCACGGTATTTTGTGGACTCAAAATAGTGAATTTGACTTTGTGTCCGTATTGACACGGTCCGTGGTTTTCCGCCCAGGAGGGTTTCCACGTAAAATCTAAGTGTTATCATTCGGGTTCATTCTACACTCGAGACGGCTTTACTGCTCGTTGTTCTTTCGATTGATCTCCTTCGAGTCCAATCTTTTCTAACCCTGTTGATAGACTCGGACTCTGTCTTCGTCTCTATTCTGCGCAAAAGAGCTTGATTCCACAAAGAATTTTCTATCACCCTATTCACCCCCTCTAGGGTGACTCGGACTCTCCCCGAGCAAACCTTCAATTGGTATCGAGCCTAGCCTTTCAGAAAGGATCTAACAATCCAAAGGTTTAAAGATCAAATGGCTCGGAACACCGGAGAGTTCGACGAAGGAAGATCTTCCAACAGGCCACCAAAATCCAAAGGATCAAACTTTGGGCATTCGAAGAAGCTTATGGAATGTTTTCTTATGGATCATGATGAAGAGGTATGGGAAATCATACAACAAGGAAACTACATTCCAATGAAGACAGATGAATTCAGAATCCTTCCCAAGACAAAGGCTGAGTTCACACCGGGAGAAGTAGAGAAGTTCGAAAGAATTTCAAAGCAATGAACATCCTTATGTGTGCCATAAGCTCGGAAGAATATAATCGAGTCTCTGCTCGTGACTCTGCTAAAGAGGTGTGGGATACTTTAGTCAACACCTACGAAGGTACAAGTCGGGTAAGACAAGCGAAGATCGGTCGGTATCTTCATAAATATGAGCTTTTCAAAATGGAGCCGAGAGGAGAACATTACTCGGATGTTCATTCGCTTCACTGAGATTACCAACAATCTCAAATCTACGGGAAAGAAAATTTCCCATGAAGAAATGTGCTTGGAAAATTCTTAGAAGCCTATCGAAGAGACGATGGGGTCCGAAGGTGACTGCCATAGAAGAAGCTCGGAACCTTTCACTCTTAAAGCCGAGGCGAGCTCATCGAAAAGCTTCTAACTCATGAGATACATCTAGAAGGAGAGGATGCTGAGGGCAGTACCAAAAGAAACTTATCACTGAAAGCCTCGAGAATCCAAAGAAGAAAATCGAGCTCTTCGACTCATAAGACGATCCCATGGCACTCATTGCAAGAGGCTTCAAGAGAATGATGAAGCACAAAAGATGGGACAAAAGGCCAAAAGAAGAATTCTACAAGAAAGATAAGAGAGATAGAAAAGGTAAGTTTTCCTCTCCTTCAAAGTTATCCTTATCTAAGAATTACGGATGTTTTGAATGTGGCAGCAAAGACCACATAGTCAAGGATTGTCCAAAAAGGAAAAGGGACAGGGAAGAAGAAAAAGGCCATGATGGCAACATGGAGCGATGAGGACTCATCAAAAGATAACTCGGACTTAGATGACTCAAAGTGTCCGATGGCAATCTCGACTCGAAGGCTGAAGAGAGTCGGACTCGGACTCGAACAATGAGGAAACTAACCCTCAAGAGGTAATAAATTACTTCCTCAAATTCTCCAAAGTTGATTTAGCTAAATACATTTTTACTTTGGAAGAAAAGTCCAATTCCGATTCTTCCCATTTCAAAGAACAACTTGAGTCAATTTCATCCGAGAGCAATTCTTTGAAAAACGAATTGGAAAAGCTGAGACTCACACTCGAGAGAACTCAAGACTAGTGCTCAAGCTAATGAGACTGAGTCCGAGTTACTCAGGAAAGAAAATGAGCAACTAAAACGAAGCTCACTGAGTCTCAAGATCCGATTTTAAAATTTACTCAAGGTCGGAAAAACCTTGACATGCTCTTAGGATCACAATGTGTGTCCTTTCGAAAAGAAGGTCTTGGTTTCAACAGAGAAGAGGAATCAAATTCCTACTCAGAACTATTTAAAAATGACTCCGAACTGTGAAGTTCAGGAAGGCTGAGCAAGGTCCCATTCACGAAATGAAAGAAGGACTAAGCCCGGAAGCTGTTTACAAAAAGAAACCATTCTCTCCTGTTTCAAAAGGAAAGGTTTTCAAAAGAAAGGTTTTCAAAAAGAAAGAGACACGGACTCGGTTCTCCGAGAGGAAGACTCGAGAATCGAGACAAAACCCAAAGTCATTCAAATGCGGGTTCCAAAACACCTTCTTCCTTAGAAAAGGACCACGAGTAAGGAATGTTACTTGGGTTCGTTAGAGGAAGTGAGAAGGGTTAGATTCTCTTTGTTTTGCGGGTCACTCGGAAGAGATCAAAAGGACACTGGTACCTTGATAGTGGATGTTCATGCCATATGTCGGGAGATGCGGGACTCTTTTACGAGTTGAATAGACATAAAGGAGGAAAAGTCACATTTGGAGATGATAGCAAAGGCAAGATCGTGGGGATTGGCAAGATTGGAAAAGGAAGCAATTTGGTCGATCCAGTTTATCTTGTCAAGGGGTTAAAATATAATTTGTTCGAGCATCTCTCAACTATGTGACAAAGGTCAAGAGGTAAGATTCACTCGGACCAATTGCACTATTTCCGATGTCTCCACCAAAGAGATCAAGCTTTCGGGTAAGAGATCGGGTAATACTTACATCATCCCTCTTCCGACCCAAGTCAGAATTTATCTTGCTTAAAAGCATCTCTTCATGATGATTCATGGACTTGGCAATGGAGACTAGGCCATATTAGCATGCATACTATCAAGAAATTGGCATCTAATGGTCTAGTTAGGGGTTTACCTAACTGTGTTTTTGAGAAAGACAAGGTATGTGAAGCATGCACCGAGAGGAAACAAGTTAGATCTTCATTCAAATCTCTGAAGACAGTTTCCATATCCAACGTGCTTGAATTACTGCATATGGACTTATGTGGTGAAATCCCTATGAACGAGTCTCGGAGGTAAATCTTACATACTTGTTATTATTGATGATCATTCACGATTTACCCGGGTGTGTTTTCTTAAGCACAAAAATGAAGCTTTCAAGGAGTTCAGCAAGCTCTGCGAGAAAAATTCAAGTTGAGTCTCGGACTCGGATCCGGAGGATTCGAACCGACCATGGAAGGGAGTTCGATTACTCGGAATTCTCGGAGTTCCGTGACAAAAATGGAATCTCTCACAACTTCTCAGCACCCAGAACTCCTCAACAGAATGGAGTAGTAGAGAGAAAGAACAGAACCCTTAAAGAAATAGCAAGGACGATGATGATTGAGCACAACTTGCCTTACTATTTGCAGGCGAGAGCGAGTGAACACGACCAACTACACTCTAAATAGATGCCTCATCAAACCCATTATGAAGAAAACACCTTATGAGCTCTACAAAGGGAAGAAGCCAAATATTTCCTATTTCGGACCATTCGGATGCAAGTGCTTCGTTCACAACAATGGTAAGGATCATCGACCAAGTTTGATGCTCGGTCGAGACGAAGGTATTTTTACGGGTTACTCCTCTCGTAGCAAAGCTTATCGCATCTTCAATAAGCGAACTAACAAAGTGTAAGAAAGCATCCACGTAGTATTTGATGAGCTTGAACAGGAGAAGCTAAGTGAGTCTTCATACTCGGAGCCGAAGCTCGGAAAAGATGATGACGAAGCGAGCCTACAAAGACTCGGACCCAACTTGCTCAAAATGAAGTCACTCGGAACGAGGAAACTCGGAATGAGACAGTTCAAGAGCTCGCTCGAACGAACAAGCTAATGAAGAGGATCACTCGGAACAAGCTTCGAAGATCAAGCAGCTCAGCCCACAAACTCGGTGAATCAAAGAACTGGTAAAGTTTTCAAATTTACTTCTAGTCATCCCCAAGAAAACATCATTTCGATATCAACAGTGGGGTAAGAACTCGTTCCTCTCTACACAATCTATGTGCATTCACTGCATTCATTTCATTAACTCGAACCCAAAAATGCACTAGAGGCCCTTAATGAACCTGAATGGGTAGAGGCCATGCAAGAGGAACTTAATTAATTCGAGAGAAACCAAGTTTGAACTCGACCGACCGACCTTCCGACCACCCGGTTATAGGAACCAAATGGGTTTTCAAGAACAAACTGGATGAGGGTGGAGTGGTAGTCAAAAACAAGGCTAGACTTGTGGCTCGGGGATATAATCAAGAAGAAGGAATTGATTGTGGAGAAACCTTTGCACCAGTAGCTGAATTGAGGCCATTAGAATATCTGTTGGCATTTGCATCCAAGCATGCATATTAAATTATATCAAATGGATGTTAAGTGTGCATTTCTCAATGGTTTTATTGAAGAAGAAGTCTATGTCGAGCAGACCTCCTGGTTTTGAAAACTCAGAATTTCCAAATCATGTTTTCAAACTTCAAAAGGCTCTCTATGGTCTTAAACAAGCACCTCGAGCTTGGTATGAAAGACCGAGTAGCTTCTTGGTTGAAAATGATTTTAAAAGAGGTCGGATCGACAAGACCCTCTTCATAAAGACCAAGGAGAAAGATATCCTTATTGTTCAAATCTATGTTGATGATATTATTTTCGGTGCTACTAATGAATTTACGTGCCGAGAATTTTCCGAGTTGATGAGTCAAGAATTCCAAATGAGTATGATGGGAGAACTCAATTTCTTCCTTGGGTTACAAATCAAACAAGACAAAGACAGAATCTTTGTTTATCAATCAAAGTACACCAAGGAACTGCTGAAGAAATACAAACTTCAAGATGCAAAGCATGCATCTACCCCTATGAGCGATGAGCATAAAGCTTGACTCGGACGAGAAACGTGAAGCAATAGATCGAAACTCTATCGAGGTATGATTGGATCTTTGCTATATCTTACTTCCAGCAGGCCGAGATATAATGTTCGAGTGTTTGCCTATGTGCAAGATTTCAAGCTAATCCAAAAGAATCACATCTCACTTGCGGTGAAGAGAATATTCGAGATATCTTGCAGGTACTCGGAATTTAGGTCTATGGTATTCCGAGAGACTCGGAACTACGTAGGATACAAAGTTGATCGAAAGAGCACATCTGGAGCTTGCCAATTTCGGGCCAATCCCTAATATCTTGGCACTCAAAGAAGCGTAACTCAGTAGCTCTATCCACTCGCTGAAGCTGAATATATTGCAGTTGGAGCATGTTGGGCTCAGATTCTATGGATTAAACAACACTTGAAGGATCTTGGACTATTCTTCAACTCGGTTCCAATCAAGTGTGACAACCAAAGCGCAATCAGCATCACCAAGAACCCCGTCCGAGCATTCGAAAACAAAGCATATCGAGGTCACGTATCACTTCTTACGCGATCACTCGGAAAAAGGTGATATTGCACTTCGGTTCATTCCTACTAATCTTCAACTAGTCGATATCTTTACTAAGCCTCTTGGTGAAGATCGGTTTTGCTTTATTCGGAATGAGCTTGGTATGTTAAATGCTTAATTATGTGCTACTCTTGTTGCATAATTACGTGCTCTGTGCTTTCACTCGTTAATAGCCATTAGTTCGGTTGATTCGGTGATACTTGGGCTGATAGTTATTTCGCGTTTCGAGTCAAACTCGGACGTAGAGAAACTTGGACTTCAAATTTTCGAAACTATCTCTAGAACAGTGGAGAGTTTCGGATCATATTTTCAAAATCTTTTCTCTCTCTCTCTCGAGCGCTGTGATCGGATATTAGCCGTGGATTTCTAACCACTGGAATCTCAACCGTTGAAGAGAACCGTCACACCGGTCTTTGGTGACCGATGGACAAGCCGAGTCGAACGGAGTTATATTTAACGGATAGTTGACGGGCGCGCTTATTTTCTTTAAATAGCGTCTATTCTTCTTCGTCTCGGTACTCTACATTCCATCTCTCTCAAACGAAACTTTTCGCGGAAGATTTCTACGTGAACAGTCATCCTTGATCACTGCAAGCGTCGAAGAAGCCCTCTCTCGTAAGTTTCGACTGCTCTCATCTCTTTCTTCTACATTTTCTTTTCGTCTCTTCTCTTCTACATCTCCTTCTCTTTCCTACTCGAAAAACTTCATCTTTCCTTCCTTCTCTCAAAATGCCTAAAAGAGGAAACCATCCCAACTTCCAGGTCTCTTCATCTTCCAAAAGCCTCGCACCACTAAGCCGTAAAGCTCAACCCCTTCCAAACCCACTCCAAGCACCTTGTGCTTGGACGACAAGTTCTTTCCTACAACCAAATTTTCTTGGTTGTCCCACATTCAAACCACCGGAGCATACAACTTTATGTGCTTCAGCGAGTTCATCTATCCCGAACTCATTTCGAGTTCTACACTCACCTCACTCACTCCGAAAATGTTCTAACCTCTAGGGTTCGGAACATCACTGTTCGTCTAAACACCTCTCTCCTCCACTGCCTGTTCAAGGTCTCCTCTCTCTTCTTGAACAGCAACCCCATTCCTTTCACTCGAAGTCGCCGACGACTTCTTTGAAAAATACGCCAAAGAATTCCCCGAGTCCCGGAAAAACTTTTACGTGACTCGGTTGAAGTCGAAGCTCGCCTTACGTGCTTTCTGCCGATGAGAACCTTTTCCTCACAGCTTTCCAGCAAGGAGAACCCCAACTCCAAGCATCTCAAAGCTCTCTTCGACATCCTTGAGGGATACAAAGTAGACCTCTTCCCCTCCATCATTGAGCGGATGGCCGCTGTGCCAGCTCAACTCCAATCCAAGAAGAACACCTCCCTTCCTTTCGGTGCTCTTCGACCCTTGTTTTTAAACAATTCCAAGTTCCTCTCCCCTCGGATCCAAACGCCGTATGCAGAGGCTACCGTTGTTGTCGGCAAAAAGGAACTGCAGGGGTACGGATACCAAGAAACCGACCACGGTGTCCGGGTTCACAACTCGGAGCCGAGGCCTCCTTCTCCACCTCGAGACTCGAAATCAACCCCTCTCTCTCTCCCTTCTCCACCTGGTGGTGCCTCCACCTCGGGTGCCTCAAAATCTCTCTCTGCTCTCTTGTCCCCTATTTTTATGGACAAGATCAGCTCCGTGTCTTCCGATTTCGGAGACATGCTTAAAGCTTTCAAATCTGTTCTCCAAAGTCGACCATCAACCAAAAGACTGGTCAATCCCAAATCCGAGAGCAGCGAGTCTCTAGTCCTTGAGATGAGGGAACTGGTAAAGGAGCGAAGGAGCTGGTCGAGCTCCTCGGAGAGAGACGGTCCAAGGCGGCTCAGGACCATGATGACTCGAGACGCGTCCGAAGCGTCTTCGAGCCCGGGTTTGACCTCCTTGGACAGTGGAGAAGAAGAAGAAGAAAAAGCTACGGACGCCAAGGAACTCCGCGGCTGAGGTAGGTCCTTCCGGGCAAGGGGAGGAACACAAAGAAGAAGCGAGTGGGAACTGCTGAGGGTCGACTCGCTCCATAAGCTCAAATAGTCTGTACTCGGCTCGGACAACGATGCAGGTGGGTCGGACGACCTAGCTACTCCAGCGGTCAAGATATAGCAGCCCCCTCCGGCTACTGAGGTTCCAAGGGAAGAACCCTCGATCCACTCACTCCGGGTCGGCCACTCGAGATGAGCCCCGACGATAATCCCGGTTCTCCCTTCGCCGCGCTCAAGCACATCGTCAAGGTCATATCGGCGCCGGCGTACCTCCGCTCCCTCCGCCTCCACTCGAAATCTCCCTCTCCCTCGTAGGAGCCATGCACCGAGTCACAATTCCTCGATCTGCTAGAATTTTCTTCTTTCGAAATTTTTTTTGTCCAGACATCTAAGTTGTACTATTTGCTATTTTCTTCCCTTCTTTTTTTGTTTTTTTGCTGAAAGGCAAGGGGGAGAAATAGAGTCGAGACTTGTTGTCTTGTTTAGGGGAGTTTTTCCGCCCTTTTGAATTTTAATGCATTAATGCATTTCATTATTAACTTCGAGTTCATTATTGCCAGCATGTCTTTTCCGAGTTAATGCTAATAACTTAAAGCATACTTTATTTTTTTTGCTCCGATATATTAAGTATTACTCCGATCCATTGAGTATGTCTTACTCATGCGCAAACTACTCGGAATCAATTTTTCCTCTAATAAAGTTTCCGTTTAAGTATGGAATGCCTTTCATCAAAAAGGGTGAGATTGAAGACTCGAGACATCTGCTCAATACTTTTCTGAGTTATATAAAAGGAATCGGGTATAACAATTTCATACCTATAGAGTTTTGATTCCAAGGCATTCTCTCGCATATTAGAAACTTATTTGAGTAAAATAGTATATTCTCTAAGTGACACAGCTCTTACTTATTATATTTATTGCTTATCCGTAAATGACTCGGAAAATCGGTTCTTTGTTACGAGTCCGACTTCACTCAGATTAATCGCAGATTGAATATACCGAGTGTTTCGTCTTTTCTCACTCGGAATCTAACTTGTGGTTATAAGTCCTATCTTGTTGTAGTCGGTATTCTTAGCTTATTTTATGCTTAGTCTATATCAAGTTAATCCTCTCCGATATTCTTTATTGAACTTAATTCTTCGCTTAGACTAAGTCGGATGGAATTCGAGTATCATGGATATTGGACTCGGAAAATTCCATTTCATTTCGACTCGGATAATCGGTTGGTTTATTTATCATAATTATTTTATTATCTCGTGTCTAATCTTGGGCAAAAGTATTTTATACTTTGAGAACCAAAATTGATTTACTTTTGTAGGTTATTCAATCGAGGATACACTTTTCAAACTACAAAAGTAACCAGCTTCGAACGTCAAATCACCAGCGAGACATGGTTCTTCACCTTCTCTCGCTCCAGTCCCAGTAGATTATGTCGGGGCATGTCTGTTTCTAAATCTGGAAAACTGGAACGCCAAGCTTAACGGTGGTTTCTACCTTATCTTTCAAGACACCGCTAATGGTTTTGGGACTTCCAAGAGAGTTAAACCGTTGTCCAACGTTCATATTACGACGGATACTTTCCGAGTGACTCGAAAGCTTCTATCAACGGTCACGAGAGGACTCTCGGTCAGCGAGATGAAGATAACGGCTACTCTGCCTGGTCATCTATAAATAGAAGCCATCTCACAAGACTTGAAGATTGCCGAATCTATTGTTAATACACATACTTGAGAAAAGTCATTGTATTTACTTTCAATCTTCTACTTACAACTCCCACTCTGTAATTCATTACTTTCGAGTTGTAAGGTCTTGTACTCGATTATAAACTCTTTCTTACATTCTTTGTAAGGTCCCTTGACTAAGCCGTAAGGGTTAACTCAGCTTAGTTGTCCCTAGCTGTAAGGGTTATCTCAGCTAGGAAGTACTAGATTAGATAAGGGAATTTCGAGTCTAGGAAAACTCGTATAGAGTTGTCTAAGGGAGCAACTCGGGTTCGGTTAGTTCACGGTATTTTGTGGACTCAAAATAGTGAATTTGACTTTGTGTCCGGATTGACACGGTCCGTGGTTTTCCGCCTCGGGAGGGTTTCCACGTAAAATCTAAGTGTTATCATTCCGAGTTCATTCTACACTCAAACAGACTTTATCGCTCTTGTTCTTTCGATTGATCTTCTTCGAGTCCAATCTTTTCGACCTCGTTGATAGACTCATACTCTGTTTTCGTCTCTATTCTACGCAAAAGAGCTTGATTCCACAAAGAATTTTCTATCACCCTATTCACCCCCTCTAGGGTGACTCGGACTCTCCCCGAGCAAACCTTCAGTGCAAATGAATATTGGCCGTAATGTTATGGTTATTCCATATCATCCATAATCCTCCACTATGATTAACAAGAAGAACAAAGTCATAATGGTCAAAACCTAACTTGGGCAAGTATCTTAGCAGAATTTTCAGCGTCGACCCTAGTTTCGTAACGAAAATAATATTCGGTCGCAAACTACGATCTAGTATTAAAACTTCCTGTTTAACCTACTGTTTCTTTGCACCGTGTACAATCTAAGCAATGATTTTCATCTTAACATAAAGAAAATTGTCCAAGTACTCGTAATACCTGGAGAATAAAGAAGGAATGTGCAGTAAGACTTGCGGCTTGCAAAGTAAGATTCCAACCTTTAACAGGTTGTTCAACAATAAGGTCTTAGGAATCTTAGTCGAGGCTGAGCTTCCATTCACCCATAATAGGCAAGGAAATACATATAAACTAACACAAAATGTTTTCCAAATGAGAAGAACAATCTTAATACATTTGAGACAAATCGGTGAACAATAAGAACCACTTGGAAATACTAAGAGCTTTAGGTAGCATCCCGACATTGTGTATCCAGTTCATCTCGACAGACCTCGCTGCTGGGAAACAAACAAACTCAAGAAGAAATTTGATCAGCACACAAAAGTTTCTCAAGAAAAAGAAAAAGGGGCCTGCCTCAAGATAGTAATACTTAAAAGACCAAAACCATTTGCAATGTCAATGGAAAAGGAGTTCAAAGAAATAGTCTCGGATAATGTACATATCTCATCATCGACTATGCAATTACTAGGTGGCTTAAATGAATTTGGCTTCCAGCCCATAGAGGGGTAACACAAATCCAATCAAACACCTCTATAGTAATGCGATAATCCAAAGCACCAACAATTACAACCCCATCCCAATTACCCATCAAAGATAATATGTCTTTATCATGTATAAGGTAATGAAAAGCATACTCGAGTGATGGGTTCATTCCCCAAAAAGGTCTTCATTCACAAATTTCTTTCGAAATAGCCATAAATCAGAATAGAAAACTAGAGCCCATTCAAGAATGATCCCAAAGCCAAAAGAAGAGTGTGAATACGGAAGATGTGAAGAACGAAGGACAAATGACACCCAACTTTAGAGTAAACCAAATAAATATCCAAAAAATATATGAGCCCAATCCATATGAACAAATAAATACCATGTCCAACAACCAGCAATCTTTCCTGAAGAAACACAAATCGACCCTTTAGTAAGATAGAAAGGACAAATAAACAACAAAAAAAGAAATTCCAATAAACAAAAAGATACCCGAAAAAACAAAAATACGCACTGAACTGTTGTAACTGGAGATAAAATCGAGAGGAGTCCGGCCACGAGTAAAAGACAAGATTAAAGACATAAAGAAATAGGAGAAGCCAGCAAAACCCACTAGTCTAAAGGGGATGCAAAGACAAAGAGGTGAAATCCGGGAAAGAAGGACCAAGAAGAAGGGCAAGAAAATCTAAAAAGCTAAGAAAGTAAGGCGCAAAAGAAGAAAAATAAACCAAAATATCGAAGCAAAAAGCAAGTAAAGAGAGAGAGACAACTGCAAAAACCCCGGCAAGAACCAACAACCAGAAAGAAAATTGAAATAAAAAGCTTCATACATAATAACGAGAGGATAGACCTTACAATAACTAAAAAAGAAACAACAAAAAGAGACAAACACTACATGTAAATACAATAACAACCCAACCACCTGCCATCCAATAAAGGCAAGGACAAAAAAAAAATTGCTAAGACAGACTCCATACCGTAACAAATACGACAAACAACCCAAGCAAAAAGCCATAAGCCCGATTACATAAACATCACCAAAAAAAGACACCCACTTCCTAAGACAGGCTATGATCATCTTGTAGTAGGCGAAGGGGAGGAAAAATCTTCCTCCTCCTCGCCTAGATTACGTTTCTTGGTCGAGTTTGATGAAATAGAAACCGCTCCAGAATCATCCAAATCATGAAAGTCCTCATCAATATCATCATCCTCATTCCCTCTAGAAAATCCACCTCCATTGCAGTAATCCTCGGAAGAGCTTTGAGAAATAGAATCCATAGGATCCTCTTTATAGCGAGGGAAATGAAGAGTAGAAGAAGGACTAGTGACACCCATAGGAGAAGAACTGCTAATAACATTAGAACCAAACTAAGGGCCAACGGCAAAAGCCACCACAGAATTAGACACGAGAGGAAGCCGTAGGGGACGAGGGTCACCCACAAACACTTAGGGAATTCGGAAGACTAGGAAACCGACACAGGTCAAGGCTTATCCATCATTGGCAAAGGTCCGGAGACAACCTCGGGAGTAGTAGTGGGGATAAAAGACTTAGAAGAAGCAGAGGAAGTAGGCTTACCTCTCTTTTCGGGGCCACCCTAATCCACTTATCGGTAAGTGAGGGAACAGAGGAAACATCCGTAATCGGCAAAGCAACCCCTTTACCATTGACAAATAAACCATGACACCCAAATTTTTCCCCAACAACTTCTATATTCATAGCAACAGGGGCCTTAGGACAGGCCTCAAGAACATGAGTTTCACGACCACATAAGGTGCACACCTCATGAAGACCCTCATAAGAAAGGGGAAGCATGGCAGTAATGAGAAGCATTAATGACATGAATAGACCCACAAAGAGGTTGAGAGATGTCGATATTAACACATGCCCTAGCAAACTTTCCCTTTTTCGAAGTAAAGTATGCCGATCAAGATGAACCCCAGTCCCAACATTTTTTAAAAGCTTAGACAGAGAACTCATACTCCGTAACTAAAAGGGAGTTTGGGAATACCAATCCATTAATCAACCCTCCGAATAGCAGTGGAATATGGATCGAGGAAAGGAACCCACCGAAGGAGAACAATGTTGAGACCTTGAACAAACCAAGGCCTATTGGTCTAAACATAATTCTTATCTTCCATGTTTGCAAACCGGAAGAGGATCCACCCATTTCCTAGATCCACCAGATCAACTTGACCCCTCACATGCTTCCAGTCCATTTTAGTTTTGCCCTTAATAATAGGCAAAGGAAGAATGTCTCCCTAGGAGACAAAGAGCCTTAAGATTATCCACATTCACCCGATGAGAATCTAAAGGAAAAAGACTCTCATCACACTGCAAATTAGGCAACCGAATTGACAAATTAGCCTCTAACCGATTTTGGTTATCATCTCCAGTTTCCTAGAGGCAAAAACTAGGTTTCTACTCAACTGGGGTAGATCGAACATCATGTGAACGCGCTATACCGAACTTAATCGTGTTGGTGAAAGAAGGCGTGGAGGTCCGAGCGAGTGTTACCCTTGTGTAAATTGTCGCATTCAGCCAACAAGTTTGGAGCTAAAAGTTGGGGAGCATCACTAGAAGAGGGATTCTGGTTTGGATCATGTGGGAAGACATTAAACCAGGTTGAGTTGGGAAGAGAAGAGTCAAACATTCGAGAGAAGAAAAGACAAGTATAGAAAAGCAGATTTAAGCATACAAAGAAGAGGAACCACCACACAACTTAAATAGAAACACGGGGGAGAAGGATCTAGAAAGAAAGGAAACGGGAATCGACCCAATACACATCAACAAGGAACAGTGATTAACCACATAAAGAACAGTAGAAAAAGCCAAATAGAAAGAAGAACTCGCACGTTCAAGAGACGGATCCGAGAAAATCCAACCCTGCTCATCCTCTCAAGAAGGATCGAGAACCCCACCCTCAACCAACCCGAAAAAGGAAATAAATCAAGGAAGCGGAGTACGTACTCGAGGGATTAGCAAGGATAAACTTAACCACACGAAAGATCCGTAATTAAGCTTGAAAACATCCAACCATAGTTCATCCAGACCGATCGAAGCCCAACTCATATGTGAACCACTCACGGATCACCTCGGAATGGAGCACGAAATTAATCTTTTGTAGTAACAAGTGAATAGATTGTGGCTGCTATGGGTTTTGACAACATCAGCATGTTCAAGCCTCGATCTCTCGGAGGAACAAATTCCATAGATCAACATAAGCGGAACAAAAGTCAGCACTTTTTATAAATCAAGGCAAGGCAGGGATCAAGAATACAAGAGAGAACAAAAACCCAAACAAAAAAGGGGAAAAGGGGCCATAAGATCCGAGGGGGAAAATAGCGAGGCCAACGAGAGAAGGCGAGAGGGAGGGGGAGAGAAGAAGTGGTCGGGAGGCTTTTTAAGTTTAGGGTTTTCGACACCCAGAGCAACTCTCTCAAGAGAGTTCTTTAATGCGATTCGACAAGTATGACTTGCTTTTGTTGAATATTCTTCTTAGAAAATACAAATACTATACTTTTTCGAAGAACTATGGGTAATTTAAGCAAAAAAATATGCTGAATTTTTATAATTAATAAAAGAAAAATAATTTATAAAAAGGCGGTCTTAACCCGTTGGGTCGACTTGAAACCCGTGTAACCTGATATATGACTCGCCCGTATTTTACCCTAACTCGAAATACACCCGACCCCGTATTTTACCCGAATCCGAATACATCCGACCCGTATTTAACCCACCCACCCCGAAGGTTTACTCGGGAGAGTCCGAGTCACCCTAGAGGGGGATGAATAGGGTGATGAAGGATATTCGTAGAAATCCAAACTCTTTTACAAAAGTAAAGACAGAACCGGATTCCGAGTCAAAAGCTTGGTAAAAAAGTACGGACTCGAAATGCTTTAGAGAGTACGAAGCAAATTAAACTAAAGCTTTGAAGCGATCCGAGTCTAGAGTGAACTCGGAAAGTAAACATTGAGAGATTATGTGGAAACCCTCCCGGGGCAGAAAACCACGGACCGTGCTAGTCCAAGCACGAAGTCAAATCCACTATTTTGAGTTCACAAAATACAGTAGACTGACATAACCCGAGTTGCTCCCTTAGACAACTCTTTACAAGTTTTCCTAGACTCGAAATTCCCTTATCCGATCTAGTACTTCCTAGCTAAGATAACCCTTACAGCTAGCGGCAACAAAGCCGAGTTAACCCTTACAGCTTAGTCAAGGGACCTTACTCGGAAAGTAAGAAAGTGTTTGTAACTAAGTACAAGACCTTACAACTCGAAAGTGATGAATTACGGAGTTGGAGTTGTAAGTATAGGATTGAGAATAAATACAATGACTTTGCTCAAGTACGTGTATTAACAAATAGGTTCGGCAATCTCCAAGTCTTGTGAGTTGGCTTCTATTTAAAGATGACCGGGCGAGTAGCCGTTATCTCCATCGGCTGACCGAGAGTCCTTTGTGACCATTGATAAGGACTTTCCGAGTCACTCGAAAGTATCCGTTGTGATATGAACGTTGGGCAACGGTTTAACTCTCTTGGAAGTCTCAAAATCACCGGCGGTATCTTGAAAGATAAGGTGGAAACCACCGTTAAGCTTGGCGTTTCAGTTTTCCACATTTGGAAACAGACAGCCTCGACACGAGCTTCTAGGACTCGGGACAGAGAAGGTTAAAAGCGATGTCTCGTTGGTGATTTGAAGTTTTGAAGTCGGTTACTTTTGTTTTTCGAAAAGTTTATCCTCGTTTGAATAACCTACAAAAGTAAGTCAAATTTTGGTTCTCAAAGTATAAAATACTTTGGTCCATGATTAGACACAGATAATAAGATAATTAAGATAATTAAGTTGATAATTATCCGGGTCGGAAAAGGAATGGAATTTTCCGAGTCTAATATCCATGAAGCTCAAAAATTCCATCGGAGTTAGTCCGAGCGAAGAAACAAGTTACCCGAAGAATAACATAGTGAAATAACTTGATATAAACTAAGCATGATTCAAACTAGGAGTGCCGACTATAACAGAATAAGATTTATATCATGAAGTCGGACCTGAGTGCGATTATGCGAAATACTAGTCAATTCATGTAATATATCTAAGTGATGAGGGACTCGGAACCGAATGAGATAAGCAAAGTCTGTTTTCGAGTCACACCGAGACAGGCAAGAATACATGAAGTAAATGTCTGTATCACTTAGAGTAAATATACTATATCACTCAAAAAGTTTCTAAGGTGGAGAGAATGCCTTGGAATCAAAACTCTATACGTAAGAAATTCTTATACCTGATTCCTTCAATACAACTCGTAAATGTATCGAACGTTGTCCGAGTCTTCACACCCGAATTGGCAGGTCTAGTTGTTACCATTAAAGATAGTCTTACCTCCTACTCCTAAAATCCCCAAATCTCTAACCCCTGCTCCGACCTCACAATTCTCTCTTTCTCTTACTTTCATTATCCAGTCTCGCTCTTATTCGTTCTCTATGTTGGCTTTTGGTGAGTGTGAAAAAGAAAAAGAAGGAAGAAAACTCCTTAACCATCACTATAAGATTGAAGGCGAGAGGAGGAACAATATGTAGCTATTATGATGGGTTTTTGCTTGCTTCTATTGGTGCTACAAGTAGAATTGATAAACCCAAAATTATCAGTCACCTTAACTACAAAAAGTCATGGACAAAGTAGAAGATTGAAAAACTCATATTTTCCTTAGTTGGCTAAACTTCCGACAAGCAATATAACCACATGAAACGTGTAGCGGTCTAGGGCATGATTGAGCAATCTCGAAGCTCAAATGGTTGACGTGCGGATCCATATCATTGTCAATTTCTCTTAGATGATTGTGATTCCAACCCTCCTTTTGGTCTTAATGGTAATTCCAACGGGGACCAATTTTAGTTAGTTTACTAGGTATTCTCCAATCTCTTTCATCCCCTCCTCTATCCTAAAATTCAAAAAATCCCCCAATGTTACATGAATTACCGAAGTATGAGGAAATTAAGGGGATTATATGCATTTTCGGGTGTGAACAACGAGGAGATAGAATTGGGGTGTGACATATTTGATGGTTAATGGTGGTTGTGGTGGTGAAATGAAGAGTCATGGTAGAAGCGGTGATGGAGGACTGGACCATGGTGGGCTAGTAAAGGAAGATGTGGAAGCTAAGGGTTAAGGTCTTATACTCTATAAGAATATAACACATTATCACTTAATGGCCAAAATTAATAGTTAATATAACAGTTCACATTCTATTAAAGTAGAAGAGCTTAAGTTAAATTATGTTTTTCAAAATTGGATCAAATAGAAATGGTTTAAGTGATAGGGTATCAAATGGAATTTTCATAATACTTTAATACATTAGAGCATATTCTAAAACTCAATAAATAATAATGAGAAATATAAATAATAACCATGAAATGAAAAAACTTAAACCATAATGGTCAAATACATGCATGAAGCAACTAGTATTAAGAAAATAAGATCCATCACCTCGTTTTTAACTCAAAAACAACACACCATTCCCAGACTTCTAAAAAGATCCTAAGTATGATGTTTAGATATTTATCCGACTAGCCGTACACACCGATCAAGCAAACCATCAAGATTTCCCTCTAAATCAGCATCAATGTCCTCCTTCTAAACCAAAGATAATCTTCTAGCCCTACCCTGTGGTGGTTTCACAAAGCAATTAAGCATATTAGCCCCAACATGAACCCATTTCATTTCTTCTACACACAATTTGGTCTCTATGACAAGGACCATAATGGGAGCCTTTGTATTAAAGTATAGAATGACACAATAGTCGAGAAGCTCCCAAGTCCGTACAGTTTGTACCTCCGACTCGGTAAACAAGCTGTGAGATTTAGTGGTATAATGGCTTACCCAAACATGGGTGCCTGGCCTCATATATATAGTAATAGTGTATAAATAAAATTACATATTTACCCCTATATATCCTCTATTACGCCCCTCAATATGATCGGGAAGTCGTGCGGATAAATTGTTTCTATATAATACAAAAGGTTGAGAAGGAAGACCCTTCGTAAAAATATCAAGCAACCAGTAAGGATGTAGGGATATAACGAACTACCGAGATCAACATCAGTAACCCACTCTCAAACAAAGTGATAATCCACGACGATGTGCTTACTACGATCATGTTGTACGAGATTGACAACCATGTACGTAGTGCTAATATTGTCACAATACAAACGAACAAGCTGAGTTACCAAGATCTCAAGATCATAAAGAAGCTTGCGAACCCGGATAGCTTCAAGCAATCTGTGTAGCCAACATCACGATACTCCGCTTCAGTGGATGACTTGGGGTTGGTAAGCTACTTTTAGAATGCTAGGGAATGAGATTAGGCAAAAGAAAAATAGCATAAGTAGTGGTGGAATGACAAGAATCTTTGCAAATAGCCCGATCAGCTTCGGAATATGCCACAACCAAGTTAGGCGATTTGGCGTGTCCGAACCATAAACCATGCACCGGGGTACCACTGTAAATAGCGAAAAATTCACTTCGTAGCGTAGAGGTGAGTAGTGCGAGGAGCATGCATAAATTGAGAAACTACTTACACTGCATATGCAATATCAGGTCAAGTCATAGTTAAGTACTATAAATCTCCAAACATACTCCGATACTCGAGTGGGATCTGCAAGTAGTTCACCATCCGAAATAGATAAAGTGGTTCATGCAACGGAAGGTGTTTTAATAGGTTTTACAGTTTGTAATTGAAATTTATGTAAAAGATCGAGAATATACTTCTACCGAGACAAAAAAATTTCGAGGGAGAGCAAACCACTTGTATACCTAAGAAGTAATGAAGATTACCAAGATCTTTCATTGCAAATCGCTAAGAAAGAAGGCCAATAAATTTATGAAGCAAAGCTTCGAGTTGCTGTTAGAATTATGTCATTAACATATACCGGAAGAACAAGAATATATGAATAAGTGCGACAAATAAACATAGAAGGATCGACATGACTACACACAAAACCATGAGACATAAGATAGCTATCGAAGCAATGAAACCAAGCCCTTGGAGCCTGTTTCAAACCATATATGGCCTTTTTCAATTTATAGACGTGCCTTGGAAAAGCTAAGTGAACAAACCTAGGAGGTCTGTTTCATGTAAACTTCCTCGGTTAGAGTGCCATGAAGAAAAGCATTCTTGATATCTAAGCTGTCGGATAGGCCAATTGTAAGAAACAACTAAAGAAAGAAGAAGTCAAACCGTCACCGGTTTGACAACGAGGCTGAATGTCTCATGTTAGTTAATACCGCCTATTGATGAAAGCCTTGCGCCACTAATCGAGCCTTCTATCTCTCTACACTACCATCGGATCGATGCTTGATCTTATAAACTCACTTGCCACCTACCAGATTCCGTTCAGGTGTAGATGGTACCAAATCCCATGTGTCATTGGCAAGAAGAGCATTATACTCCTTAGTCATTGCATCAACTCACTTAGAATGTTTAGAAGCCTAAGCAAAGGAACTAGGTTCAACTTCATAATAGAAGCAAAGAGAGAATATTTTGGTGTTTGACAATACCTAACTTGGATCTAGTCCGCATGGGATGGCGATTAGATGGTCCTAAAGGGATGGACACAACCGAAGAAACCCGAGGGTCAACAACAGGCGGATCCAGGGAAGACACTCGGAATAGTAGCTAAGGGAGAAGGAGATGATGGATCATCACGAGGTGAAGATAGCAGTAGTGGGGATGGACCACAAGGCAATGACTCGAGTAGGTGAGGGTGAGGGAGATGATGGAAGACCCAATCCAAGAGATTGACTATGTGTGTCATGGGCGGGGCTAGCAAAATTGGGTAGGCTAGACACCGGATGAGGAGAGACCAACTTAGAAGCAGTAGGCATGGGTGAACACAGACATAGGGGAGCCTCTAGGCGTGAGTTTGAAGATGCTCTAGAGATTAAAGACATAGGGTTGAGTCATGTGGGGAGCTTTGTTAATTAGTTCCGAAAAGGGGTAGTGACTTTCATAGAATCAAACATTACGGCTAATAAAAACACGTCCTAACATTAGATCCAAACAGCAGTATCCTTTATAGTTTGTTGCATAACCAAGAAACACACAAGAAACTGAACGAGATTGTACTTTATTTGCGGAAGATGCCACAAAATTAGGAAACAAGCGGACGCAAAAGGTTTAAGAAAAGAAAAATCAAGGGGTCTTTTAAATAAAACCTCAAAAGGTGTTTAATTATGCAAAATAGGTGTTGGAGGTCTATTAATGATATAATAGCAGCATAGGCAACATCTAACAAAAAAATCAGGCATAAAGGCATCAATCGAAAGGTACAACCCATTTCGGAGATATGACGATGATTCCTTTCTGCCATGCCATTTTGTTGTTGTATATCGGGACAAGATTTTTGGAAGTAAATACCTTTTTCATGAAACAACTCAAGCATAGGAGTGTTATCAAATTCCTTGCCCCCATCGAGATAGAAACATTTTAACCTTGCAGTTAAATAAGTTTTCAACTAAAACTTGAAATTTAGTAAAAATCTCACGGACTTCATTTTTGCATTTCATTAGATAAAGCCAAGTAAAACAAGAATAATCATCAATAAAACAAACATATTATTTATAACCATTATGAGATAAAACTGCAACTGCCAAGCATCGGAATGAATCAACTCTAAAGGGAAAGTTGTTCTATGTTCTGCGAAGTAAAAGGAATTCTATGAGATTTAGCTAAACGACAAGTCGTACAAGTGTCTGCGAAACCGAATTAAACCGAACAAAATTATTTTTCTTCAAAACTTCCAAAACTCGAGCACCACAATGACCTAGACGACAACGCCAAAGATCTCCAGAAACAGTTAGAGTGACTTGGGTAGGAAGAGTTGGGAAACAGTACGGTGTAGATAGGGCCGGGACTACTAGCTCAGTAGCAGGACATCACCCGAGGTGTTGTCATGGACACGAACACAATAAGAATAAAAAAATGACATTACGAGTTATTGTTACGACACAATTGACGAATAGAAAGCAAATTATGTTGAAGTTGAGGAACATGAAGAACATTCCTAAAGTTAAGGGGATGGTTCTTAGTGGGAAGCAATGACGTGCCAACATGAGCAATAGGACCATTTCTTACTTGAACCTTAATAGAACCAATGTAAAGTGACTTAGAAGACAACTTACCATCATTAGGTATCATGTGAGATGCTGCAGCTGAATTAGGGTACCAAACCCGCTCATCAACATTAACGAGATTAAAAGTAGCATATGCCAGGAGCACCGATAAGGTACGTGAGTTATATTCGTTAGGACATGTCCGAGTGGAATGTCCTGGACCATAACATATCCGACGGACAATATTAGTAAACGGAGTCGGAGAGTTAACAGTATTAACAAATGAATCAACTGAATCACATAAAATAGTACCTGTAGGGATACTCCTAAAAGTAGTTTGCTTGAGGCTACGAAATCTGCCGATTTTGCTGATTTGAACCCCGATGGTTGCGATTGTTATGGTTACGACTATAATTACGATTGTTGCGATTACGATTGTTAGCCTTGAATCCCGAACGGCCAGTAGAACTACCATTGTTATCCACTATAGTGGCGATGAAAGCGAGGTTGCGAGATAGGTTGATCTGTCACGCTTGTAGTGAATACATTGCTAAAAACAGAGTAATTTTGAGCGCAAGTTATCAAACGAAGTATTCCTAGGCAACATAGAAAAGGTGGTAACAAATGCACTATAATCTTCGAGCAAATCGGCAGTAGTTAATTGTATCAATTCTAAGTCCGTAACAGGAGACTAAATCACAGCTAGGGAATTAACAATTGATTTAATGGAACATAAATACTCATGCATCAACCGACAATCACCCATACTAATATTAGTGAGCATATGTTTTAAATCGAGCACACGTGCCAAACTAGCCTTATTAAACTGCGATTCAAGTCGCTTTAAATGTGACAAATTACGGATCTCACCGAGAGTGTCCTTTGAGATTGTGGCAAATAGCTAGGCTCAAACCAATTCATCAACCCGAAGGCACAAACCGAAATTAGGATTTGGTTATGAAGACCTATCGGCAAGTTGGAGATGCGACGGTGGTCGGATAATAGACCCGTCAAGAATTCCATACAATTGGTGCATAACAATAAAAGATGGGAATTGAGTACGCCAAGTCAAGAAATCATCAACAGAGACAAGCACGAGTAGTAACGTAAGTCGATATATTAACCGTCCAAATTGTTGACGAAGAGTCGAGATATCGCCGGAAGAACTCGAGCTAGAACCTAGCATCATTCAATATGGGTCAAGAAACCCGATTCCAGACACACCGTGAACAACACCCATCAAGGAAGAGCCAACGCCGCCGGTGCCGGGAAGACAACGGGAAGAGAGGGAGGCGAAGAGACAACGGAGTTAGTGTCTAGGTGAAGTACGACAAAGAAGGGTAGGGTAGAGACTGGTGTGAGGAGGAGAGGAGTGGTAGTTCGAGCGAACGGGGGCAGCTGTGAAGAGAGAAAGTGCTTGCGGTAGAGAGGGTGGTGGTCACAGCAAAGGGACCACACAAGCGGATTCGGACACGGCAACGGTGGCAGTAGAGGCCATGGACGCCGGCTGGGAGCAAGCCGCTACTCGGGTAAAGAAACCAGGCGTGAGGAAAACCCTAGCTTGAGGAAGAGGAAAAACGTGAGAAATTTTCCTTTTTTTAAATCTTAATTTTTCTCTCGATACCATGTGAGATTTGGTGGTATAATGGCATACCCAAACATGAGTGCCTGGCCTCGTATATATAGTAATAATGCATAAATAAAATTACATATTTACCCCTATATATCCTCTATTAACAATGGTTCATTTATTAATGTATGTCCCCTGGAGAACTCGCTAAAGGCTAGGAATAAGGGAGCACCAACTCTCTAAGCATATGGTACACCATAGAGCATATGATAACTCTAAAAGGACAGATCCTAGTCACAATCACTCTTCTCATAAATGTAGGACCAATATAGCCAAGAATGTAGAGTTTCGGGTTCCGGATATCCCCACCACTATCAACTTACTTTTCGGATGTCCATGGCTTCATGACAATTAGACACTTCACTCTACACATCACTAAAAGGTGAAGATTCTCATCAAGAGGAAAGTGATCAACATAGATGGTGATGATTTATGTGCCACGGTCACTAATAAAGAATCGGTTGTAAAGATAGAGCACGACGTCAACGACGAAGAACTATACGCCTTTGAAATTGTTGCAACCTTAGAGAAAGACAAAACACCATTTGACTTTAATCCTTATTCTAACGACAATGTCTATGCTATAAGAAGGGGTATTTTCTGAGTTAGCAATACGCAACAAAGCACAAGGAATGACCGATTTTCCCTTTAACTCATAAAACAAACTATTGTTCCAGTTTAGGCTAGAATCCAACTACTGAAGCAATAACTAAAGCCAAATAGGAGGTCCACACCAAGAAAGATGCAATTGTAACAGCTCAAACCATTAAACCATACTCTTGCAATCTTAACAGGCATTTCTAATTGGAAAGAGATACTTTCCTTACTATGGTTTTCCAGAGCCGTACCACCTATAGGAAAAGGGCATCCTAGTCCTAGGACTAGAGAGTTTCAATGATTGTCGGGTGTTAGAGGAGGTAACCTACCTCCCAAAAGAGAAACAATCCACTCTATACTCGGACTAGCATATCGGGTAGCAACATCTTCGGTATCCTATTTGGACAGGAGTTATGTACACCAATAGGCGAAGAAGAGTCCAACAAAATCACTTGGATTGATGCTTGAAAAGGGTTAGGAGTTTACCGTAGCTTTAGGAAGGAAGTCTGGGAAGTCATAGGGTTAGTTATTCTTGTAGCAATTTTGTTGATTATTTTCCTTCTAAATCAAAATTTGATATATTTATTTCCTTATTCAATAAGATGAATCTTTTCGCTTACTCCTTACCTTCTTTAGTTTTTAATTATTTTTCCTCTAATAATATACAAAAAATTCCACAAGGATTAATAAAACTTGTGAAAGAACATGAAACCATACTCCCACTATCGAAGATACTTGTCACAGCTTACTCGGGAACCCTAGATAACCTTAAGAGGTCAAAATCATGGAATCCTTAACCCTTGAAGAGCAGAAACACTTAACTTCACTCTTAAAAAGAATGTGTGGATGTCTTTGTTTGGTCCTGCAGAGATATGCCACGAATAGATTGGAGCATAGTTGAACATTAAATTCCCCTCTACCTAGATGCCAAGTCGAGTCAAGAAAAACTTCGATGAATGAAGCCGGAATGGACATTGAAAATAAAGGAAGAAGTTCAAAAGTAGCTGGATTTATCAAAGTAGTCTATCACGCCTAGTGGGTAGCAAGCATTGTACATGTCCCTAAGAAGGATGGTAGGGCGAGAGTGAGTGTTAAATTTAGGTGAAGACTCAGGTATGAACTTATCTCTCCTTATGGTTTTGAATTCAAGTCATTCCTACAACTTAGAAATATTTTCTTTGAGTTATCGTTTCGTGTGACCCACTCGGAACACACTTATGTGTCAACACTCGAGTACGGGTGTCTAACCCGCTAAGACAAACTCAGACAGAAAGTTTGCCTAAATAATTTCACAAACTTAACTTATCTTTTCAACTGGCTTATTTCACATTTTAAATTAAAATTAATGCGTTAATTCTAAAACAGACTAAATTCATTTAGTTGAAATTCATTTAATTTGGCAAACACTAAAATATGTCCATATAATTCTTTAACTATTTGATCATTTGAATATAGACATAAATTGAATTGGAATATATCGAATATTGGATTTGAAAAATTCTATTTTATTAAATTAAGGATTTTCAATCGTTAATTAATTAATTAATTTATAATCCTTGTCTAATCTTGAACCAAAGTATTTTTATGCTTTGAATACCATTGTGATTTTGTTTTTATAGGTTGATTAAAGATGATTAATCTCAGTTTAAAAAAGCAAAACAACCGGCTTCTTGCCATTTACACCTAGCGACAGTAAAATCACTATTTCCGGGCAAGTTTAGACACCGTGTGAGGGCTCTTTGTTACCATTTCCAGTAAACTTCAATACTTGAGTTTAATGGATGTTTCCACCCTAGTTTTTAGATACAATAAGTGGGTAGGACTTCTTTTTAAGCCTAGAACCAATTCTCAATGGATGCATCCACAACGGCTCACTTTCCGAGGACTCGGACTATTCGTTGTAAATAGGGGTGTGCGAAAAATCAAAACCAAAGAACCGATCCAAAAAATCAGTAAATTGAATAAATTTTAAATAAAATCGGTTTGGTTAACCGAGCTGATTTTTTTGGGTTCACGGATTGGTTAAGGATCGAAACTAAAAATTCGGTTAATCGACGGTGAACCGAACCGATTTTTTAAAAAGAATCATAGGTATATAAGCCAAAAGTTGTTTTATGGGATTGAAAAAATAATGTTTTACCGTCCAAAAAATTCTCTTATGCTGTATTTTACTTTTGTTGGTTAGAAACTTGTATATTATTTTATTTTACTTTTGTTTTATTTCATAGGTTATGTTTCAAATAACGGTTAACCGCAAAACTTAACCAGAAAATCGATTAAACGAACCTTTTAGTTCGGTTATGGATCAAGATTTTTCGATCTGCAAATTCGGTTATTCGAAGCTTCGATTAACCAAAAAATTGGATCACTAATGGATCAAATTTTTAATTATCCGAAAGTTCGACTAATCGAATATCGGTTAACCAAAGTGCGGTTAACCGGTTTGTACACACCTACTTGTAACAAATAGTTGTTCCCAAAGATTAGGCCCAAGGCACAATGACTCTCTTCTCCGCCGCTTATAAATAGAAGCCTCTTTACAAGACTCGACAAGATTGTTAGAGCAATACTCGAACTCTTATACTTATTCTTCTAGTAATCAACTCTTGTATTTAGTTCTTCAACATTATGAGTTGAACAAGAAATTCTTGTAATCACTTTCATTTTCTTCTACACATTTCTTCCGTATTTCCCTTGACTTAGTTATAAGGATTAACTTAGCTCAGTTGTACTTATATGTAAAGGGTATCTCAATTAGGAAGTACTAGGGCATATAAGGTACCTTCTATGCCTAGGAAAACTTTTATTGAATAGTCCAAGGGAACAATTCTATGAGTTAGTACTTGTATTTTGTGGATTCAAAATAGTGGATTTGATTTAGTGTCTAAACCGACACCGGACGTGGTTTTCCGCCCCGGAGGGTTTCGACGTAAAAACATCCGTTCATCTCTTTCTAAGTCCAATCTAGACTCAACTTGTTCTTTCCGAGTTCCGAGTTCCGAGTTCCGACCTTATAACGCCCCAAACTATAATCACCCTTATAACTAATTTATAACCAAAATAAATTTAAGAAGTTCATGAGAGTGGAAACTAAAATCAAGTCGGGGCATTGCCGCCATCTCTTGTAGTTAGAAACAAGGCTTATATTGGTACCCATTCCACCTAAACATGTCATATAAATATCTACATTAGTAATTAAAGGGGTTTCTACATCATATACTTAAAACTTAAGTAGTTTAAGAGTGCACATGATTCTCAAATACATAACCCAAAAATAGTCCGCAACATAAATCCACTTAAATCCACGAAGAAGTCGATGCTCGTTACCAGCCCTTTGAGATTCTTTTACCTCAGCTTTCTTTCTCTTTCTTCTCCTCCTGCATTTCTTATTTAAATACTTGTTGCTTTTATTTCCCTAAACCAGTTTAAAACATAAGACATAAAGTGAGCGATTGGCTCAATGCGTTACCCTTGTATAGTAAAAGAATTTCGGAGAGTCAATGAGCACGCGCGTAATTTTAAATTCATTTAAAACTCAGGTTTAGTTAAAATGCTCAATTATCATTTTTGGTAAACTTTTTATTTTCATTTACGTAATCATTTCGATTTTTGGCCTAGATTAGGACCCTAATATAAACACAATTGTAGCCATGACATCAATTAAACGATTCAATTAAAATTTTCGATTATCGGGAAGGGCCTAGTACAATTAGCTCTGCTAGTAGACATTTATAAATGGTTAATAGTAAACGATTAACGATTAATTTGGGTCCTCAAAGAGTTGTAGGCCGAATTAAAATAAACATGTTCACATTTACACAACAATAAAAAAATTTAACTATTTTGAAAGATACAAGCACTAATGTACCTTAGTCGATTGGTTACTTTTAATATTGATTTTCTTTGCTTCCCTGAATAGTTGTTCCTATTAATTTTCTGTTTTTAAACAGAAATTTAATGTTTTTATTAATAAACTTATTAAGCTTTCTTGTATCTATTTTTACTAAGTTTTTACATTCATCTACTTTAACTCCTCATGTATTATCTAATTAAGCTACAATGTCTATTGAACTATTTTGTTTACTTTACACTTTGACCAATTTAATTCTCTAGCTCATTAACTGGTTTAATGCTTCAATTTCCTCAAATCCATTCTCGCTAAAACCTTTACACTTCTAATTTTTTTCTTATCTCCTCATCTCCTAGCCGTTTACCTAAATCCTCTTTCTAATTACAAATTTAACTTCACAAAATTCACTTCCAAATCCAATTAAACTTTCACATGTATTTCATCCAATTTTTTCCCCAAGGATTAACATAACCTAATTTTGATTAATTCATTTCCCCAGCATGCCTTTATAACTTAAACAATCTTCAAATAACCAAGCAATCCATTCATGCTCATATAGAAATTAAGCAAGCATATTCACAATTATGAATAATCCCACATTAATTTCCAATACCAATTTAACCACATAATAAACCCTAAATCCAATTTCAATTGCTCCCAAGTTTCATCCAATTCCACTATAAACCAATTCAAACCTCTCGTCTACTTGTCTAATTATTCAATTATAACATAAATTTGTGATAAAATTTACTTAGAAATTAAGGACTAGAGAGATACCTCAAAAGGGGTTAGAAGTGGAATTGGGTGGTGGAGATTCGAGTGTTGAGGTGGCAGCCAAGGTGTTGGTCGGCGGTGTCAATAGCCAGCGAAGCAGCAGCAGCAAGAGCAGGGGCTGTTCGCTCCTGTTGATGCGAGATAGGGGAAGGGGAAAGAGCAAAATCGAAAGGAGTAGCTAGCTGGTGGTGACAGGGGCCGACAAACGCCGACTCGCTGGTGGAACGACAGGGCGGTGAGGGGAGTGAAGATGGGGAGAAGAGAGAAATGGCATATGAGTGGTATTTGCTTGCTTTACTACCCCTCCTTCACTGATTTATTTAGCCTAATGCTTCTACAACCAACATTCTTTTTTTTTTTAATCTT
This sequence comes from Talinum fruticosum, assembly GCA_021018815.1. Taxonomy (NCBI): domain Eukaryota; kingdom Viridiplantae; phylum Streptophyta; class Magnoliopsida; order Caryophyllales; family Talinaceae; genus Talinum; species Talinum fruticosum. The sequence continues at coordinate 5,583,700 of JAITYX010000028.1, forward strand.
GTTAATCTTAATATGTTTTATCTTCTTAGCACATGATTAAACTCCTAACCACCCCTTTGGCCCATTTTTATTTGCTTATATGTATATTTTCTAACTTTTTTAATTTACTTTTTCCATTTACTTATTATTTATTATTAAATAAACCGTGTTCAAGACACAATTTTGTATTATTCGAGTGTATATAAATTTCTTTGCATGAATGTAAATTTGTACGAATTACCAATTATTGATCGCAATGATCAAATTTGTTCATATCTTTTATTTCGGTTTTAAGTTTTTGTGTGGCTCACTATCTTAAACAATATTAAGATGATAGAATACAAATTTAAAGTAATTAAATACGATTAAGTTTCTGGGTGTTACAAACCTTAAGAAAAAAGTTTTTAAATTTTGCAAAATTTCCTTCTCAGCCTATTCACCCCCTCAAGGATGGCTCGGACTCTCAAGTTCAAACCTTTAGTAGGTATCACAGCCTAACTTTTCGAAAGTGTAACGCCCCAAGCCCCATAATCACCATATTAACCATAACGATCGATTAACTAGTAATTAGCGCAATAAAAAGTAAGGTTAGAGATGTTATCGTTGCTCCAAACAAGGAACAAGGGAACATCCAAATTAGGTTACATATATTACTTCATATGTTTCAAGTTCGAATAGTAAAAGAATCCAACATAGAATAGCATGAGTATAAAAATCAATTAACATGTCAACATGGCAATGACTTATTGACCAATATAAGGATGACTCCAATACACGACATGTCACTACCACTCGTGAGCCCCTAAGTAACTTCGACCAACATATAACTTACTTCATGCTTCCTTCTACATTAGCCTTACCTAAAATAAAATAGAGAATACATTTCGAAATAATGAGTCGAAGCTCAAGCATGCTTATCCATGTACTCGTAAATGATTAAGTGAAGATATATTTTTGAGCACAAGCATTTCAATTCATTTATAAATCAAATAGGAAGAATATAGTAAAACAGTTATTCATTTATTATCTAAGTGGCTTCTTACGATCATCGATTTTTCTAAATATGCGCAAACCCAGGCTAATCGGGAATTCTGGTTGATAATGATCAAATATATGATATGATATGATCATGATATAACATGATTGATATGGGGCATATAACATAATTATGTAACAAATAATATTTAAAATGATTCCTTTCATTAAGCAAACCATTTTGATATTGTTATATATAAACATGTGGATTTTCATAAGGCACAAGTAATAAACGTACGTTAGGTCTTGATGTTATCCTTCCTTTGATTTCTTTTGAATTGCTGACTCAAATTACCGACGTTGATGGCCTTAACAATCATTTTAAAACAAAGTGTTTCATTAATAAATTCAATGCTTTTAGTAACCTAATTTTACTATTGTTGTTATTGTTGTTGTTATTGTTGTTGTTGTTGTTATTATTATTATTATTATTATTATTATTATTATTATTATTATTATTATTATTATGATTTCCTATAACTAGGTGAATTTTATTTAAGCAAAGCACTTCTTAACTTGTTAAATCAAGGAGTCTCAATCCCAATAGGTTGTAAATTAAAACAACGCTCATAGCTTGAATCAATCCCCCTTATCATGTGAAATTTTCCTAAAATCCATTTACCCATTTCTCCATGAATCAATACCCAATGCTTTAATCTATCCCTTTTCAATTTAGGCCTCTTGCTCTCCTAATTTGCTTAATTCACCAACATTGCTTAATTCTTACCAATCACTTGAATATCTTACTCAATTCCCATAAATAACCTAATTCACTTGAATCTTTTAATTCTTTAAATCACTAAATTCATTGATTTTCCTTAAATTACAAAGATCACTTATTTTTCTTAATTATCAAAATCGCTTATTTTTCTCAAATCACTAAGTCACTTATTTTCCTTAAATCGCTAAAATCACTTATTTTTCTTAAATTACAAAAATCACTTATTTTTCCTTGATCACTAATGTCACTTATTTTCTTTAAATCATTAAGATCACTTATTTTTCTTAAATTACCATAATAACTTATTTTTCCTTAATCACTAAAGTCACTTATTTTCTTTTAATTACATTTACACACATATACTCCAAAGAAAGACAACATGCATGCCCATTTTTCTTAAATTTCCTCACATAATATTATTTTCTCCAAGGTTTCACTTTAACTTGGCATGCATGCTCATTTTCTTTTATCTTTACTTCTAAAATTTTCCTTCAAGCTTCTAATCATCATCATCAACCAAATTTATTTTTCAAATTTACGATCCACAATCATATCCAATAATCCTAGTACATAATCACACAATATTTATTTGAAACTTAAATAACTTTCACAAGTTTAAATTTCCACTTTCATAAACATCCAACCACAATAATTTCAAGGCCACTTTACTTTTCACCAATACAAACTCACATTAACCATTTAAAATCTTTTTGTTTTTTACAGAATTAATTATTGCATGCAACATCGAAATAATTATTGTCAAAAATTATGGATGTAATTAGTTGAAGGTTTGAGGTTTCTACCCAAAAACCACAAGAAAATGAGGTTTTTTAAGGAGGTGGAAGGGATGGATCGGGCTTCGTGGCCAGCGACTCGAACTGCGGTTGCTAGTGGCGGCGACGAACGACGAACGACGACCCGATGGCTGGTGGTGGCGGTAGCAGCTAGGTGTGACAAGTGCGGAACCTAGAAACCGGCCAAGCTGTTCGGTGGCTGGCGGTTGGTGGTGGAGCGATCTGCAGCGACCGGCGGATGGTTGCGAGCAGGCGACCGGTTCGACAAGCAAGCGAGTGATAGAGGTGGAGTGTGCATATGGAGTTTCTTTTGGAAAGCAAATGAATGATGAGGGTGGGAGTTTTGAGGGGTTTGAGTTTAAATAAGCCTTTTAATATGATTTTCTCTCTCCTCACTATTCCGAATCAAAACTCCAGACTTTCCCTACTCCCTTATTTTTACTTATTGGGCTTCCCATTCCCCCTTCAAGCCCAATTAACCTAGTTATACTATGCATATGTTTGGAATGTCGTTTTTAGGAATTTTTCCAACTTGAATAATTATACACAACTTCGGGCTTATAAATTAAAATCATAATTATTCCAGTTATATATATATATATATATATATATATATATATATATATATATATATTATTTTTCCTCGAATTATCATGGAACATAATTTATTTATTTATTTATTTTTTCGGCCATGCGTAATTATTATCGTTCAAGTCGTGGAACACGTAATATAGTTACTTGCACAAGTACGTAACATATATATATATATATATATATATATATATATATTAATGAGAAATCTAAATGTGAATTAAAGTGTACGTGCTCATTGAAACTTCTTAATTCTTATATAATGTATCGGATTAGGGTCGGGGCATTATAGAAAGGATCTAACCATTCAAAGGTATAAAGATCGGATGACTCTTAATTATGGAGAGTTCGATGAAGGAGGGTCATTCACCGGGCCACCCAAGTTCAAAGAATCTAATTTTGTCCATTGGAAGTAGCTCATAGAGTGCTTTATCAAAGACTACGATGAAGAGGTCCGGGACATCATCTCCAATGGAAATTATGTTCCCATTAAGCAAGTTAGAAGTCAGACGGTGGCCAAGGTGAATATAGAATTCACTACGAGAGGAAAACAAAAAGCACAAAAAGAACTTCAAGGCTATGAACATCCTGATGTGTGCTACGGATGCCTCATAATACAACATAGTATCAGCCTATGATATTGCTAAGGAGGTGGGACACTCTTGTCATCACCTATGAAGGCACCTAGGTTAAGTGAGGCGAGCGAAATAAGTCGAGTATCTCCACAAGTATGAAATGTTCAAAATGGAGGCTAACAAGAACATGATTCAGATATATATTCGCTTCATTGAGATTGTCAACAATGTCAAATCACTTGAGAAGAAGATATCTAATGAAGAAGTCGTTAGAAAGCTTATGAGGAGTCTTCTGAAGAAAAGATGGGGCCCAAAGGTGACAGCAATTGAGGAGGCTTAAGATGTCACTAAATTGAAATAGGATCAACTCATTGAAAGCTTCTCATCTATGAGTTACATCTAGAGGAGGAGGAATTTGTGGTAAGCACCAAGAGAAACATTGCCCTTAAAACCTCCGAAGAAGTATGTCCTAGTCTCGAGCTCCCAGATTTTGAAGAAGATCCCATGGCACTTCTGGCCGAGGCTTTAAAAGAATGATGAAGTACAAGAAGTGACGAAGAAGCCCAAACATAAGGTGTTCAAAAATGAGAAGAAATGTAAATTCTCATCCCCTCAAATTGTTATTTAGCTAAAAACTCAGGTTGTTTTGAATGTGTTAGCAAGGAACACATTGTCATGAATTGCTCAAAGAGAAGAAAGGATCGAAAAAAATGAAGGCAATGAGGGCAACCTGGAGTGATGATGATGATGACATTGGAGATGATCAAAGTGTCTCATGGTATTAATAGAGTCGGAGGTTAGAAGGTGAAGCATTTGACACTAAGGAAACCGACCCTCGGGAGGTAATTGACTATCTCCTTAAGTTTTCTAAGCATGATTTAGCTTGATATATTTTCGCTTTAGAGGAAAAGTCCAATTCCGATTCTTCTACTTTCAAAGAAAAACTAGAGTCTCCAAAATCTACTGGATAAAGTTTTAAAAGGCAATTTCGAAAACCGAGACTCAAGATGAAGGTACTTGAGACTAGTTCTCAAGATAGTGAGACTAAGTTAGAGTGACTCATAACATAAAATGAGCAACTCGAAATAGAAGCTCATATATTCTTAAGATCTTATTTTGAAACTCACTCAAGGTCGAAAAACCTTGATATACTTTTAGGTTCTCAGTGTGTTTATTTTTGAAAAAAGGGACTTGGTTATAGCTTTGAAAACGAGGATAGCTCCTATAACAGTCTTTTTAAAAATAATTCTTGAAAAATTCATTTTAGAAAAGCTAAGCACCATCCTATTCATTCAACGAAGACAGGGAATGATCCAAGAAATGTTTATCAAAAGAAGTCTCTTCAACTTGTTTACAAAAAGAAAGGTTTTCACAGAAAGGAGACTCATTTTCCTAAAAAGAATACTTAAAATCAGACCAAGCCTAAAATTATTCAAATATTGGTTCCTAAAAGTGCACTTCCTCAAAAACTGACCTTAGTAAGGACGTTACTAGGTTTGTAAAAGGAAGTGAAAAGGGTTAGTCTGTTTATGTTTTTGCGAGCACCTCGGACAAAGAAGAAAGATCACTGGTATCTACATAGTGGTTGCTCAAGGCATATGTCTACAGATTCAAGACTCTCCTCCGAGTTAGAAAAGATGAAAGGAGGAAAGGTCACATTTAAAGATAATAACAAGGGTAAGCTCGTACGTCATCGGAAGAGTTGGTCATGGTGACAACATAGTAAGCCTAGTCTACCTTGTTAAGGACTCAAGTATAATTTTTTGAGTATCTCCTAGTTGTGTGATAATGGACAAGAGGTAAAGTTCACTTAGACAAATTGCTTCATTATTGATGCTACTTCAAATGGGACAAAGCTCTCTAGTATGAGGTCAGGTAACACCTATACCATTCCTCTCTCTGATTGTACTCAAAATTTGTCATGTTTAAAAGCTTCGTTAATGATGAATTATGGACATGACATCATAGATTATGTCATATTAGTATGCATACCATTTAGAAACTCGCTTTACAAGGGTTAGTATGAGGACTCCTTAAATGCAATTTTAAGAAAGATAAAATTTGTGATGCATGCACAAAAGGGAAGCAAGTTAGATGTTCATTTAAGCCACTAAAATTGTTACCACCTCGAAGGTTCTTGAATTAATGCATATGGATTTATGTGGTGAAATCCCTGTTAAAAGCCTAGGAGATAAATCATATATGCTTGTCATAGTTGATGATTTTTCATGATTTACCTAGGTTTGTTTTCTAAGAAATAAGAATGAAGCCTTTATAGAGTTCACCAAAGTCTGCAGGAAAATTTAGGTAGAGTCTCGAGAATTGATAGACTTCGCGACAAGCATGGCATCTCCCACAACTTCTCCGCACCCATAACTTCTCAACAGAACGTAGTAGTAGAAGGAAAGGACAGAACTATTGAAGAAATAGGAAGGACAATGAAGATTGAAAATGATCTTTCTTACGATTTCTAGGTTGAGGTCGTGAACACAACGAGGGAAAGAAGCTCAACATTTCACACTTTAAGCCATTCAGGTGTAAGTGCTTCGTGTATAATAATTTTAAGGATCATTTGACTAAGTTTGATGATAGGTCAAATAAAGGTATATTTCTAAGTTATTCTTTACATAGCAAAGCTTACCGTATTTTCAACAAAAAAACTAACACAGCAGAAGAAAGTATCCACTTTATCTTTGATTGAATCTTTACTATACCTTACTTATAGTAGACTAGATATAGTGTTTAATGTCTGTCTATGTGCAAGATTCCAAGCGAATCCAAAAGAATCACATCTCAATGCGGTGAAGAAAATCTTTAGATATCTTGCAATAACTCACTCACTTAGTCTCTAGTAAAGGACTCAAGTCCGACTATCGTAGCTACTCAAACATTCATTATGTTGAGTACAAGGTTGATAGAAAGAGTACTTGAGGAGCGTGCCGATTTCGGGTTAATTACTCATCTCCTAACACTCAAAGAAGCAAAATTCAATCGCCTTGTCAACAACCGAGGTTGAGTAGATAGCAACAGGAGCTTGTTGTGCTTAGTTTCTATGGATCAAGTAACACCTCAAGGATGATAAAAAAAAAAAAAGTAACACCTCAAGGATTTGGGACTAACCTTCTCTACCATTCCTATCAAGTGCGACAATCAAAGTGCTATCAGCATTACCAAGAACCTAGTCCACCATTCAAAGACTAAGTACCTTGAGGTCGGATATCACTTTTCCGAGAGTTGATTCTAAAAAGGTGATATAGAGCTTGAATTTATCCTTCCTAAGCTCCGATTGGATGATATTCACTAAATCATTAAGTGAGGATTAGTTTTTCTTTATTAGAAATGAGCTTGGTATGTTGAATGCATGATTACATTTTTTATTGCATAATTTTTTATGCATTTATTTTGGTCAAACATATGTTTATTAAGTGAAGTTAGAATGACTAATAGTTCAGTTGAGAATTCATGAATCCGAGCTCTAATTGTGATAATCGAATTGCTTCGAGCACTCGGACAATTAACTAAGTCGGAATCGATCAAGAGAAAACAGACAACAAAACTTATGAGGTCATCTCTAATTAATAGAGAATCTTAGAAAATTTTTCAAAATCTCTCTCTCTTGCTGTATTCCACACAATCGAGTGGAAAACTAGCCGTTGGGAAGTAGTTTCAAGAAAGGCGCTGGAATTGTAACCTTTCAAACTAGCCGTTGCACCGTTTACAAGGTCGGTTACAATATCTATTCAAGTGAAAGCTTTTATCTATAAGTAGCACTTGCTCACACTCATTTCCATACTTTACTACTTTTATCTCACGCTCCTTGAAACTCTGCATTAAGAACTCTTTACTCTCGCTTAGACCCGTGTTCTTACTTCTACTCTCTTTCTCTTCAACTCTTTCAGTTCTACTTCCACTTCTACTCCTCTCAATCTCTCTCAATCTCTTTCATTCATCGTGCCTAAAAGAGGAATAGTCCTCGAGGAGTTTCAACCACAAAGAAGGCTCGAACTTCTTCAAGAGTTGTTTCATCTTCTCAGCTCGATGACCCTCGGAAAGAGGCCTTAAAAGGCAAAGTCTGTTTCTTCCCTAAACTTAGAAGAATAGAAAACTCCTATTATCACACAACACTACTTCTCGGACGACAAATTCTTTCTTCCTACTAAAATCTCTTGGTTAAAACTCAAGAAAACAGGTTTCTTTGATCTTCTCTCCTACTATAACTATATCAACCAAGATCTAGTCATGGAATTCTATCAAAACTTGTCTACCTTAGACAATGTTCTTTTCTCTATTGTTCAGGGCAAGAGAACTATCGTGAATGTAACACCCTAACTTTTTGGAGGAATTACCCATGAAACCAAATAAAATTTAAGAAGATTTAATTGCTAGAGTGTTATACCACGTGTTTAAAAGAGACACGTAAGGCCAATAATTTTAATAGAATGAAAATAAACTTTATCATTTATTCAATCGATTAGTAACATTTGTTAGAGACACACTTTTCATGCTAAATTTATAAATAACTAAAATTCTTGAGTATTTATTCCATCTAGAAATTAAACTAAGTGAGCATCCTAATGATCCAATTGTCCCCATCCATTCAAACTTGAAAACAATAAAACATTAAAAGAATGAGAAGGAAGACTCTCAGTACAATACGCCCAATTATGGAAATAACAATTTTGTGAAATTCATTTTGTTTAGCAATAAGATAAGAAAACACTTGGAATTCAGATGCCCCAATAATGAATGATGATTCCGTTTGAATGGGACGATGAACGATGATGAGTCAATAAGCGCGCGTATCGAAGTGATCACTCAAATGATGAACAATAACCAATATAAGCATCCTTTATCACGAAAATACTTAAAAATCATAGCTCATACACACATACTCTTTAACTAAAAACGATAATTTCGATGAAGGAATTGACATACATTGTACCTTGCTATTTGCACTTGGAAAGTAATCCCTAGATATCTTCAATGAAGTCTAGGAATGAAGAATTTCACTCAAAATTAGAGTAGAGAGAAAACTAAAGATGAGTGGAGGTAAGAAAACAGGAGTGAGTGAGTATTTTGCCTAATATTTTAGGGGTATTTATAAGGGAGTAACAATGGAATACCCTAAGGTTATGGTACCTCAAAGGTTTTAATAAGGTCCCTAATTATTTTTAGAAATTATGAGGTAAATTAATCTCTAACCTTAATGGTTTGTCTCTTTGCTTATCCATATGTATCTAGACACTACTTTAGCAATAATTCATTAAACATATGCTTAAATCACAAATATCATGTGCCAAAATTTAATAATTATATTTTGATGCTAGTTAATAATAATAATAATAATAATAATAATAATAATAATAATAATAATAATAATAATAATAATAATAATAATAATAATAATTTAAAAAATTGGGTTGTAATAGACTTCCCCTTAAAGGAGTTTCGTCCTCAAAACTTACAATAGGATGTTGCTTTATAAAATAAATATAATAGCAATGAGAAAATAAGTGTTTAATCATACCGCTCCATTTTTTTTCCTTAAAGGTGATTAATTAGTAAGAAAAAATATTTCACAAAAGCATCTATGAGAAAGAAAATGAGAAACATATATAAACAACAAGAGGAAAAATAAAAATATAATTAATCCCCATAATTTACCCACGACCTTTTCAATTTTAACTTAATGATTTTATTCATTTAATACATTAATTTTATTTAATTTCCTCAATTTTACTTAAACATAGGCTCGATACTAACCGTAACACCCTAAATTTTTGAAGGAATTACCCATGAAACTAAATAAAATTTAGAAAGATTCACTTGTTAGAGTGTTATAACATGTGTCTAAAAGACACACATAGGACCTATAATTTCAGTAAAATGAAAATAAATTTTATTATTTATTCAATCGATTACTAACTTTTGTTAGAGATACACTTTTCGTTCTAAATTTATAAATAACTAAAATAGTTGAAGACTTATTCCAACTAGAAAATTAAACTAAGTGAGCCTCCTGATGATCCAATTGTCCCCATGCATTCAAATTTTACCCGAAAACAATAAAACATTAAAAGAATGAGATGGAAGACTCTCAGCACAATACACTCGATTATGGAAATAACAATTTTGTGAAATTCATTTTGTTTAGAAATAAGATAAGAAAACACTTGGAATTCGGATGCCCCAATAATAAATGATCATTCCCTTTGAAAGGGACGATGAACGATAAGTCAATGAGCGTGCGTACCGAGGTGATCACTCGAACGATGAACAATAAACAATAACTAATATAAGCATCCTTTGTCACGAAAACACTTAAAAATCATTGCTCTCACACACACATACTTTTTTAACTAAAAACGATAATTTCCATGAAGGAATTGACATGCATTGTACGTTGTTATTTGCACTTGGAAAGTAATCCGTAGATATCTTCAATGAAGTCTAGGAATGAAGAATTTCACTCAAAATTAGAGTAGAGAGAAAATTAAAGATGAGTGCGAGATAAGAAAATAGGAGTGAGTGAGTATTTTGCCTAATATTTTAGGGGTATTTATAAGGGAGTAATAATGGAATACCCTAAGGTTATGGTACCTCAAAGGTTTTAATAAGTGCCCTAATTATTTGTAGAAATTATGAGGCAAATTAATCTCTAACCTTAATGGTTTGTCTCTTTGCTTATCCATATGTATCTAGACACTACTTTAGCAATAATTCATTAAACATATGCTTAAATCACAAATATCATGTGCCAAATTTTAATAATTATATTTTAATGCTAGTTAACAATAATAATAATAATAATAATAATAATATAATAATAATAATAATAATAATAATAATTATTATTATTATTATTATTATTATTATTATTATTATTATTATTATTATTATTATTATTATTATTATAGCAATAATAATTATAATAATAACAATAATAATAATAATTTTTAAAAAATTTGGGTTGTTACAGATGAACCTCGCCCTCCTCCATAGACTATTCAACATTTAATGTCCTGTTTCTTAATACAAACACTCTCCTTTTCAATGAAATCATTGAGGACTTCTTTTCTAAGTACACTCAAGTCAAGCCAAAGGCTTGAAAGAACTTCTTTGTTACTTAGTTGAAGTTTGAAGCCGGACTTCTTTATTCCTTCTTGATGAGAACTGTGTTCTCCTTATATCCTCCAAAGAAAACCCAAACAACAAGGTTCTCAAAGTTTCATATGATATTCTTGACGAGTACGGGGTTGACCTTTTCCCTTTCATTCTTAAGCATACATCTTTAGTCCCCAGGACTCAAAGAAGCCCCTTTTGGAGCCATTCTCTCCAAGATTTTTGCTCACTTCAAAGTAGAGCTCCTCACCGACATAAATAAATTTTTGGAACCTGCTTGTCTTTATTAGCAAACAGGAGCTTTTGAATCTCGGACACTAGGAAACCGAACATGGAGTTTGGAACCAATCGTCCGAAATCGCTCAACTTCCTTCTCTTCCCAAGAAGAGTACACAAGAATCTCTTCTTCCGGTAGCTGGTCCTTCTTCTAAGATAGTTCCTCCTACTCATCTCTTTGCACAGCTTGGTTACCCAATTTGCTACTCTAGCGAAAGAGTTTTAATCAACTCTATCTCGCCTTCCAAACCTTCATTCCACTTCGACCTAGATGTAGGCGACGAATTAGAGGCGGATTGATCAAAGTAAAAATCTTATTAATGAGCTCCAGGATGCTATCGAAGGTACGAAGCATAGATTAAGGATCTTCAAGATCCTCCAATAACACAACAGACTAGCTATTCTAGAAGAATCTAAGGAGGAGACCTCCTTAGAATAGAGGAACAGGAAGAAGAAGAAGAAGAAGTTGAAAAACAAGAAGAATCCTCTTCTAAGGAGACATAATCGACTTATTTTTCCTGTTCAAGGTGAAGGCTTAGAAATGGACGAAGAAGAAGAGTATCCCCTCATTCGACGTAGGACAACACAACCAGCTCAACCTACTCAATCGGAACCCTCTTCATTGCTTCCTCCACCTGCATCACCGCTAACCATGGAAGCCCTAAGCTTATCTCGTTTATTTCGCCGCAGTGCAGGGGCCGCAAACAATCTTCTTCGACTTAGACTACTCCGCCCCCTTTTTAATATATTTTTTTCCTTTTGTCCAATTTGTTTATCCCTTCCTCTTTTATTGTTGATGAAATGCATAGGGGAGAAATGATTAGTTGGTTTAGGGCAAGTATCTTTTAATTTTTTTTTGTATCGGCTCCTAATTCAATGAAACTTCAATTATTTGCTATTTCTCCGATACAATTTATTCTTTTGCTCCGATACTCTTATATTCTTATATGCTTTGCGATGCTTGAATTATGTATCCTTTGCTTTAATGCTTAGATTTTGCTTTGATATTAAGTTATTAGTTCATACTTGGTATTTCGGTTTGCTCGGATACTTTATGACATAACTCGATACATAGTTTTTTATACTATGCTCGATGATATTCTTTGGGCCCTGCTATCATTCTGTCCAAGTCTTACTACTCTAAGATACTAACCGATCTTTCTAAGTTTTAAATGCCTTTTATAAAAAAGAGGGAGATTAAAGACTCGGGTATGAACTTATCTCTCCTTATGGTTTTGAATTCAAGTCATTCCCACAACTTAGATTTATATTTTGTTTGAGTTATCGTTTTTGTCCGGCCCAATCGGAACACGCTTATGAGTAAGCACTCGATTACGAGTGTTTGACTCGCTAAGACAAATTAAGACAGAAGGTTTGCCTAAATAATTTCACAAATTCAACTTATCTGTTCAACTACTCATTTCACATTTCAAATCGAATTACTGTGTTAATTTTAAAATAGCCGAGAATCATTAGTTGAAATTCATTTAATTTAGTAAACACCGAGATATGTCTATATAATTCTTGAACTACTTGATCATTTGAATATATACATAAATGGAATTGGATTATATTGAATATTGAACTTGAAAATTTCCTTTTTATTAGATTAATAATTTTCATTAATTAATTAATTAATTATAAATCCTTATCTAATCATGGACCAAAGTATTTTTATACTTTGAGTACCATTTGGATTTTGTTTTTACAGGTTGATCAAAATGACTAATCTCAGTTTAAAAACGTAAAAACAGCCAACTTCTTATCATTACACTCAGCGAGACGTAAAAAGCACTATTTTTGGGCGAGCACGGACACCGTGTGAGGGCTGTTTGTTACCATTTTTGGTAATGTTTAGTCTTTGAGTCTAACGGTTGTTTTAACCCTAGTTTTCAAAAACAACAAGTGGGTGGGACTACTTTTTGAGCCTAGAATCAATGCTGAATGGATACATCCAAAACAATTCACTTTATGAGGACTCGGACTATCCATTGTAACGACTAGTCTGTTCCTAAAGATCATGCCCAAGGCACAACAACTTTCTTCTTTACTCGCTTATTAATAGAAGGCTTTCTACAAGACTTATAAGATTGCTGGAACAACACTCTCAACTCTTATACTTATTTTTCTAGCATTCAACTCTTGTACTCGGTTCTTCAACATTCTTAGTTGAACAACAAAGTATTGAAATCACTTTCAATTTCTTCTACACATATCGTTTGTATTTTTCTTGATTGAGCTGTAAGGGTCAACTCATCTCAGCTTATACCTAACTCGTGAAGGGTATCTCGGTTAGGAAGTACTAGGGCAAATAAGGTAGCTTCGTGCTTAGGAAAAATCAGTATTGAATTGTCTAAGGGAACATTTCTATGAGTCGGTTGTTGTATTTTGTGCATTCAAAATAGTGGATTTGATATGGTGTCTAGATTGACAACGGACGTGTTTTTGCCCTAGAGGATTTCCACGTAAAATTATCTTTGCATCTCTTTATGAGTCCAATCTAGACTCAACTTGTTCTTTATGAGTTCGACCTTAAGCAAATATTATTTTAATACTTAGGTGGGAACTTATCTCTCCTATGGTTTTAAATTCAAGTCATTCCCACAACTTAAAAATACTTGTCTTTGAGTATTTCATCTCTGTCTAAACCACTCAAAAAGCTCTCTTGGGTAAGGACTCGGTTTTGGGTCTTTCACCCAGTTAGATAGACTCAGACAGAAAGTTTGCCCAAATTACTTCACATGCTCAATTCATCTTTTCAACTAGCGCTCTTTACATTTCAAAACAGATCATCGCGTAATTCTAAAATAGCTAGTTTTATTTAAATGAAATTATTTTGAAATAGTAAACTCTTAAATGTGTCTATAATTCCTTTAGCTCATTTATCATTCGAGTATAAACACAAATAAAATTGAAATATATCGAATATTAGACTTGAAAATTTCAATTTAATTAGATTAAGGATTTTTAGCCATTAATTAATTTATTGAATTATAATCCTTGTCTAATTTTGGACCAAAGTATTTTTATACTTTGAATACCACTTTGGTTTTGTGTTTGTATGTTGATTAAAGTTGATTAATCTCTTTTTGAAAAGAAAAAACAATCGACTTCTTACCTTTAATAGCCAGTAGACGTAAAAGCACTATTTTCAGGCAGTGCTTAGACATGGTGTCACGATTGTTTGTTACCATTTTCGGTAAACTTCAACTTTGAGTCTAATGGTTGTTTCCACCCTATATTTCAAATACAATTGGGTTGGACTACTTTTTGAGCCAAGAACCAATGCACGGCTAATACTTTCACAACAGCTCTTTTTGAGGGATTCAAACTATACATTATAACGACTAGTTGTTCTCAACAATCAAGCCCAATGCACAACGACTATCTACTCTGCTGCGTATAAACCGCTTTAAAATACTTACAAGATTGCTGGAACACTACTTTAAAATTTTATACTCCTTATTCTAGCACTCAACTCTGTACTTAGATTCTCAACTTTCTAGTTGAACTAAGAAGTCTTATAATCACTCTCATTTACTTCTACTCAATTCTTCCGTATTTCCCTTGACCGAGCTATAAGGGTTAATTCAACTCAGTTGTACCTAGTCAGTAAAGGGTAACTTAGTTTGGAAGTACTAGGGCGGATAAGGTAGCTTGGGTGTCTAGGAAAACTTATAATTAATTATCTAAGGGAACAATTTGGTGAATCAGTCCTTGTATTTTATGGATTCCAAATAGTGGATTTGACTTAGTATTTGTATGGATTCCAGCTGTGATTTTCTGCCCCGGAGGGTTTCCATGTAAAAATCATCTCTTATTTTCTTTCCGAGTCCAATCTAGACTCAACTTGCATTTATGAGTTTTGACTTGAGCACAAAGTTTTTATTTGTGTGCAAAAGTTCCTTCACACCCTATTCACCCTCCTCTAGTGTGATTTACACTATCAAGGTTCAAACCTTTAATTGGTATAAGAGCCTAGCTTGTCAAAAGGATCTAACAATCCAAGGTTTAAAGATCGGATGACTTTTAACTATGGAGAATTCAATGAAGAAAGGTCTTTCACTAGGCCACCAAAGTTTAAATGATCCAACATTTCCCATTGAAAGAAGATCATGAAATGCTTCGTCCAAGACTATGATGAGCTAATCTGGGAATTATCTCGCAATGGAAACTATGTACCCACCAAGCTAGATAGCACTTGAACTATAGCCAAGGTGAAGTCGAACTCACTTCGAAGAAAACGAAAAGCACGTAAAGAATTTCAAGGCCATGAACATCCTGATGTGCGCCAAAGATTCCTCGAATATAACCTATGAAGGAACCAAGTCAAGTGAGGCAAACAAAGATAAGTCATTATCTTCATAAATATGAAATGTTCAAGATGGAGGCTGATGAGAATATAACTCGGATGTATATTCGCTTCATTAAGATTTTCAACAATCTTAAATCTCTTGGGAAGAAAATTTCCAACAAGTAGATCTTCAAAAAGATTCCGAGTGTTCCGAAGAGAATATGGAGACCAAAGGTGACAGCTATCAAGGACACTCAAGACCTCACTAAACCGAGACCAGATGAACTTATTGGGAAGCTTCTCACCCAAGAGTTACATCTAAAGGAAGAAGAATCCGAGCTCAACACCAAAAGAAACATTGCTCTTAAAGCGTCAAAGGAACCATATCCTAGTCCGAGCTCATCGGACTCGAAAAGATCCCACGACACTTCCGGCAAGAGGATTCAAAAGAATGATGAAATAAAAGAAATGCAGAAGAATCAAAGCATGAGGTCTTCAAAAAGGAGAGAAAGGTAAATTCTCATCCCCTTCAAAATCGTCTTTAATTAAAACCCCGACTATTTTGAATGTGATAAGTAAGGAACACATTGTCAAAGATTGCCCAAAGAGAAGAAAAGATCGAAAGAAGAAGAAGGAAATGATGAAAACTTGAAGTGACAACGAGTTAGAGGAAGATGATGACACTAATGATGAATCAAAGTGTCTCATAGCGCTAATAGACTCGGAAGCTGAATCCGAGTCAAAAGGTGAAGTATCGGATTATGAGGAAACTAACCCTTGGCAGGTAATTAACTATTTCTTTAAGTTTTCTAAGCATGGTTTAGGTAGATATATTTTCACTTTAGAGGAAAAATCCAATTCTAATTCTTCTACTTTCACAGAAAAATAGGAGTCTCTTAAGTTTTAGAACAAAGTTTTAAGAACTGCTTTGGAAAAACCGAGACTTAACTTGAAGGTACTAGAGACTAGTTCTCATGATAATGAGAATGAGTCGAGTGCCTCGGAACAGTAGAATGAGCAGCTAAAAAGAAGCTCACAGAGTCTTAAGATCTTGTTTTTAAAACTTACACAAGGTCGAAAAACCTTGATTTACTATTAGGTTCTCGGTGTGTTTCTTTTCGAAAAGAGGGACTTCGCTATAATGCCGAAAAGGAGGATAACTGCTACAAGAGTCTTTTAAAAAATGATTCCAGAAAGATTAATTTTAGAAAAACTGAGCATGATCCTATTCATTCAAAGAAGAAAGGGAGTGAGCTTAGAATTGTATATAAAAGAAGTCTTCGAACCCGCTTATAAAAAGAAAGGTTTTCAAAAGAAGGAGACTCGGTTTCCTAAGAAGAAGACTCGGAATCGGACCAAGCCTAAGATCATTCAAATCAGTGGTTCCGAAAAGTGTTCTTCCTTAAAACCGACCTCGGTAAGGATAGTTACTCGTGTTTGTAAGAGGAAGTGAGAAGGGTTAGTTTGTTTATGTCTTGCAAGCAACTTAGAAAAGAGAGATCACCGGTATCTAGAAAGTGGTTGCTCAAAGGACATGTCCGAAGATTCAAGACTTTTCTTTGAGATAGAGAAGATGAAAGGAGGAAAGGTCACATTTGGACATAACAACAAGGGTAACATTACAGGTATTGGAAGAGTTGGTCATGATGACAACTCGATCAACACAGAACTACCTTGTCAAGGGACTCAAGTATAATTGGTTGAGTATTTCCTAGATGTTAGGTAAGATTTACTCAAATCAATTGCTTCATTACCGATGCTACTTCAAATGAGACAGAGCTCTTTTATATGAGGTTAGGTAACATTTACATCATTCCTCTTTTTGATTCTACTCAAAACTTGTCATGTTTAAAAACTTCGTTAATGATGATTCATGGACATAGCATCGTAGATTAGGTCATATCAGTATGCATACCATTAAGAAACTTGCTTCACAAGGATTAGTCCGAGGACTCTCTAAATGTGATTTTATGAAAGATAAAATTTTTAATGCATGCTTAAAAGGGAAACAAGTTTGATCTTCATTTAAGCCACTCAAAACTATTTCCACCTTGAGCGTGCTTGAATTGATTCATATGGATTTATGTGGTGAAATCCCTATCCAAATCGTAGGAGGTAAATCATATGTAATTGTCATTGTTGATGATTTCTTACGATTTACCTAAGTTTATTTTCTAAAGAACAGGAATGAGGCCTTTAAAGAGTTCACCAAGCTCCGAAGGCAAATTCAAGTAAAGTTTAAGACTCGGATCGGAAGGATACGAACCGACCATGGAAGGGAGTTTGATTGTTCATAATTTGTAGACTTCTGCTACAAGAATGGTATCTCCCATAACTTCTCAGCACCTAAAACTCGTCACCGAACGAATTAGTTGAGAGAAAGAACAGAACTCTTGAAGAAATATGAACAACTATAATGATTGAAAACGATCTTCGTTACTATTTTTGGGCCGAGGCGAGTGAACACGAGAAACTACACTCTCAACAGATGCCTCATTCGACCCATTTTGAAGAAAACTCCCTATGAGCTATACAAGGAAAAGAAGCCCAACATCTCATACTTCAAGCCATTCAAGTGAAAGAGCTTTGTGCATAACATTAGTAAGGACCATTTAACTAAGTTTGATGTAAGGTCGGATGAAGGTAGATTTCTAGGCTATTCTTCACATAGCAAAGTTTATCGCATTTTTAATAAAAGGACTAATAAAGTGAAACAAAGTATCCATGTTATTTTTGATGAAGTTGATAATGGCAGGTTAAGTGAATCAACCTTCTCGGATATCGAGTTGAATAGAATTGATGATGACATAGTGGAAAGTAAGCTCGGAATGATGGAAAACAAAAGAACTAAGCCCACTCGGAATCAGCCAGTTCAAGAATTAGTTCGGACATCCGAAGCACAAGAAGAAGCAGAGACATAATCAACTCAGACAGTTGAAGAAACAAGTGTTCAACCATCCAATTCGGTAAACTAGAGGTCGGGTAAAGCTTTTAAATTTGTTCTAGTCATCCACTTGAGAATATCATTTTTGACATCAACTCAGGGGTAAGAACTCGTTCTTCTTTGCATAATTTATGTGCTTTTTTTGCATTCATCTCATTAATTGAACTAAAAATGTAATAAAAGCCCCACTTGAACCTAAATGGGTAGAGGCCATGCAAGAAGAGCTTTCATAATTTGAAAGAAACCAATTTTTGACCTTGATCGCACAACGTTTTGACCACCCAGTTATTCGAGACACCTATATATATGGATACACCTAACAAACACTTATTCCTAATTTATTCCTTACTCCTCCCTTCCCTGCATTCTAGACTCATAGTTAAGTAGTTGACTAATCCGTGAAATGTCTTCCTATAGGAAGGTTCCATAATCCACCGAATTGCTCAAAACCCGTACATACACCATGTTAAGATCATAAGCATTGTTCTCCCGACAAATTTCACATTCACAACCACTATTAGGTATGCTTAATGCTCAAATCTCCCTCACATGTCTATACTTACACATTGCTTAATTTCACTCTCTACATACACATTCTCATTCATTTGTTCAATATAACCATTTCCAACATATAATAAATCCATCAATTTACCCAATTCTATAATAAACATCTCCCAAACTCATTCACTAATTCATAATCTCCCCACGAGAATCACATTCGTTCTCATTCATACAATACACAACCAATCCATTGAGATGCCACAACTCGATTATTCACACCAATTCGAATTTTCCCAAATTAATATTTGAATTCACTCCACAAATATATTTCTAATCATACTTCAATTTACAATTACAATTGCTCAAATAGATAATGAAATTGATAATTTAGGGTTTAGAGTTTTACCTTCGAATTCACGGAGGAGGAGTCAAGGAGGGGATGTTACGGGTGCTCGGTTGCTCCGGCGGCTGCGGGGCAGCACCGACGTCGAGCTCCGACGGCCATGCTTCGCTGTGGTGGTTGGCGGCAGAATGGGTTGCAGCGAGTGGCGAGGCAGGGCATCCGCCCGTGCGCGAGCGAGCGAGAGCGAGAGAGAGCGCTAGCGTGAGGGAGGGATGCCGGTTGCCTCCGACCGGTGTTAGCGTCGACTCCTGCCCGGCGTTGGCGGTGCCGGTCGCCGGAACCGGCGCGACCAAGGGAAGGCTTGCAGAGGCAGGGCGAAGCTGGGGACACGGAAGAGGAAGCAAGGGGGCGCTGCCGGGTGGCGCCTAGCGCCGGCTTCGGCTGGTGTGGGTGGCGTCCGGTGGCCGGACCGGGAGGCGAGAGCAGAGAGGTGGTGAGGCAGGGGAGGACGAGGGAGGGAGCACGGGAGAGAGGATGAGTGAATTGTGAGGGATGACTGAATTTTAAGCTGTCTCAACATTCTATAGAATTCCTTCTCTCGGATTTTTCTTTAGAAAAATTTGATTTGGTTATTTTATTATTTTGATTTATTTATTTATTTACTTATTTTGTTTTCTTTTATTGTTACTTTTAATTTTGCTTTAATAACGATGTTCTCTCGAAGACTCGGACACTCGCTCTATATCTTTCCGAGTCATGCAAAAGGAATCGGTATAACGATGTCATTCATATAGAGTTTTGATTCCAAGGCATTCTCCGTGTCTTAGAAACATACTTGAATTAAATAGTATCCTTCCTATGCGATTCGGCCTTCACATATCTCTTTAATCGTTTTTTTGTTAGCAACTCGTAAAAGTTGTTCTTTATTCCGAGTCCTTTCTCACTCGTGAATCCGAATTGTGACTATTTACTCTATCGTTTGCATAGTCGGCATTCATAGCTCATTTCATGCTTAGTCTATATCAAGTTCTTTCTCACTTTGATATTTGTCTGTAGAACGTGTTTCTTTTCTTAAGACTAAGTCATATGGAATTCCGAGTATCATGGATATTAGACTCGTAATATTCCATTTCCTTTCCGACTCGGATAATCAATTGCGTAATTTGTAAAGATTATTTTGTTATCTCGTGTCTAACCTTGGACCAAAGTATTTTATACTTTGAGAACCAAAGTTGTTTTACTTTTGTAGGTTATTCAATCGAGGATATCTTTTCAAAACTACAAAAGTAGCCTGGCTCGTAACGTCAAATCACCAGCAGATATGGCTTTTCACCTTCCCCGCTTTAGTCTCGTAAGATTGTGTCGAAGTCGTCCGCTTCAATATCCGGAAAACTCGAACGCCAAGTCTAACAAAGTGGTTTTCACCTCGGTTTCAAGACACAACCGATGGTTTTGGGACTTCCAAGAGAGTTAAACCGTTGTCCAATGTTCATATGTCAACGGATACTTTCGAGTGACTCGTAAAGCTTTTCTCAACGGCCACAGAGGACTCTCGGTCAGCAGATGGAAATAACGGCTACTCGCCTGGTCTTATCTATAAGAAGAAGCCACTTCACAAGACTTGAAGAGAGCAGAAGATATTGTCTATACACTTACTTGTTCAAAGTTATTGTATTTTTACTCTCAATCTTCAACTTACAACTCCCACTCGTAATTCATTACTTTCCGAGTTGTAAGGTCTTGTACTTGCTACAAACTCTTCTTACATTCTTTGTAAGGTCCCTTGACTAAGCCGTAAAGGTTAACTCAGCTTAGTTGTCCCTAGCTGTAAGGGTTATCTCAGCTTAGGAAGTACTAGATCGGATAAGGTAACTTCGAGTCTAGGAAAATCTGTATAGAGTTGTCTAAGGGAGCAACTCGGGTTCCGTCAAGTTCACGATATTTTGTGGACTCAAAATAGTGGATTTGACTTCGTGTCCGGATTGACACGGGCCGTGGTTTTCTCGCCCCAGGAGGGTTTCCACGTAAATATTTCTGTGTTTTCTTTCGAGTTCATTCTAGACTCGCATAGCCTTTAGTGCTCCTACTTCTTCCGATTCATCGCTTTCGAGTCCAATCTTTCTCGACCCCTTGTTTAGACTCGTATTCTGTCTTGGTCACTTTTCTCGCACAAAAGTGTGTGTTTTTGCAAAGATTTTTCCATCACCCTATTCACCCCCTCTAGGGTGACTCGGACTCTCCCGAGCAAACCTTCAATTGGTATCGAGCCTAGCCTTTCGTAAAGGATCTAACAATCCAAAGGTTTAAAGATCGGATGGCTCGTAACACCGGAGAGTTCGACGAAGGTAGATCTTCCAACAGTGCCACCAAAATTCAAAGGTTCAAATTTCGGTCACTGGAAGAAGCTCATGGAATGTTTCCTTATGGATCACGATGAAGAAGTTTGGGAAATCATACAACAAGGAAACTACATTCCAACAAAGACAGATGAATTCGTAATCCTTCCAAAGACAAAGGCCGAGTTCACGCCAAGCAGGCGGAGAAGTTCGTAAAGAACTTCAAAGCCATGAACATCCTCATGTGCGCCATAAGCTCGTAAGAATATAATCGAGTCTCCGCTCGTGACTCGCTAAAGAGGTGTGGGACACTCGGTCAACACCTATGAAGGTACAAGTCAGTGAGACAAGCAAAGATTAGCCAAGTATCTTCACAAATATGAGCTTTTCAAAATGGAGCCGTAAGAGAACATTACTCGGATGTTCATACGCTTCACCGAGATCACCAACAATCTCAAATCTCTGGGAAAGAAGATCTCCCATGAAGAAATGTGCCAAAAATTCTCGTAAGCCTACCCAAGAGACGATGGGGTCCTAAGGTGACTCGCCATAGAAGAAGCTCGGAACCTCTCACTCTTGAAACCGCACGAGCTCATTGGAAAGCTTCGACTCATGAGATACATCCGGAAGAAGAAGATGCCGAGGGTACTTCCAAAAGGAACGTCGCACTTAAAGCCTCGTAATCTAAAGAAGCAAGTCCAAGCTCCTCCGACTCGAAGATGATCCCATGGCACTCATTGCAAGAGGCTTCAAGAAAATGATAAAGCACAAAAGATGGGACAAAAGATCAAAAGAAGAATTCTACAAAAAGGACAAGAGAGACAGAAAAGGTAAGTTTTCTTCACCCTCAAAGTTATCTTTGTCTAAGAATTCTGGATGTTTTGAATGTGGCAAAGCAAAGACCACATAGTCAAAGACTCGTCCAAAACGAAGAAGGGACAGGAAGAAGAAAAAGGCCATGATGGCAACTTGGAGTGATGAGGAATCATCCGAAGACGACGAGGATTCAGATGACTCAAAGTGTCTAATGGCAATCACCGACTCGTAAGCCGAAAAAGAGTCGACTCGCACACGAACTCGTATAATGAGGAAACCGATCCTCAAGAGGTAATAAACTACTTCCTCAAATTCTCCAAAGTTGATTTAGCTAAATACATCTTTACTTTGGAAGAAAAGTCCAATTCCGATTCTTCTCATTTCAAGGAACAACTTGAGTCAATCACTTCGAGAAAACTTCTTTAAAAAATGAATTGGAAAACCGAGACTCACACTCGGAGAACTCAAGACAAGTGCTCAAACTAATGAGACCGAGTCCGAGTTACTCGTAAAAGAAAATGAGCAACTCGAAATGTAAGCTCACCGAGTCTCAAGACCTGGTTTTGAAATTTACTCAAGGACAGTAAGAACCTTGATATGCTCTTAGGTTCACAATGTGTCTCTTTTAGAAAAGAAGGTCTTGGTTTCAACAAGGAGGAAGAATCTAATTCTTACTCGGATTTGTTCAAAAGGATTCCGTAACCGTTAAGTTCAAAAAGGCCGAGCATGGTCCCATTCACAAAAATGAAAGGAGGACTAAACCCGCACCTATTTACAAAAGGAAACCATTTTCCTCTATTGCAAAAGGAAAGGTTTTTAAAAGGAAAGAGACACAGACTCAGCTTCCTGAGAAGAAGAAGACTCAAAATCGACTAAACTCAAAGTCATTCAAATCTGGGTTCCGAAGCACCTTCTTCCTCGTAAGAGGACCACAAGAAGAAATGTTACCGGGTTCGTTAGAGGAAGTGAGAAGGGTTAGATTATCTCTGCTTTGCAGGTCACTCGTAAAAGATCAAAAGGACATTGGTACCTGGACAAGTGGATGCTCACGACATATGACAGGTGACCAAGGACTCTTTTCTCGAGTTGGAATCATATAAAGGAGGAAAGGTGACCTTTGGTGATGACAAAGAAGGGCAAGATAGTGGGCATTGGGAAGATTGGTAATGGAAACAATCTAGTGAGCCCAGTCTACCTTGTCAAAGGACTAAAGTACAACTTACTTAGCATCTCCCAACTTTGTGACAAAGGACAAGAGGTAAAATTCACTCAATCCAAGTGCTACATCACAGATGAGATCACCAAAGAGATAAAACTTTCAGGTAAGAGATCGTGTAATACCTACATCATCCCTCTTTCTCGACCCAAGTCGAATTTATCTTGTTTAAAAGCATCTCTTCAAGATGATTCTTGGACTTGGCATCGTAGATTAGGTCATATCAGCATGCATACTATCAAAAGCTTGCATCTCATCATCTAGTTAGAGGATTACCTAACCGTACGTTTGAGAAGGATAAAGTATGTGAAGCATGCACCGTAGGGAAACAAGTCGATCTTCATTCAAATCTCTCAAGACAGCTTCCACATCCAACGTGCTTGAATTACTGCATATGGATCTATGTGGCGAAATTCTCGTAAAGAGTCTCTGAGGTAAATCTTACATACTTGTTATCATTGATGATTTTTCAAGATTTACCTGGGTGTGTTTTCTCAAGCATAAGAATGAAGCCTTCAAGGAATTCAAGTAAGCTCGTAGAAAGATTCAAGTGGAGTCCTGCACTCGGATTCAAAAGATTCGAACCGACCATGGAAGGGAGTTCGATTACTCGTAATTCTCGTAGTTTTGTGACAAGAATGGAATTTCTCACAACTTCTCAAGCACCTGAACTCCTCAACAGTAATGGAGTAGTTGAGAGAAAGAACAGAACCCTTGAAGAAATAGCAAGGACGATGATGATTGAACACAACTTGCCTTACTATTTCTAGGCGTAGCAGAAACACACCCAACTACACTCTCAATCGATGCCTCATCGTACCCATTCTGAAGAAAACACCTTACGAACTCTACAAAGGGAGGAAGCCAAACATTTCCTATTTCGCACCTTTTGGATGTAAGTGTTTTGTCCACAACAATGGTAAGGATCATCCGACCAAGTTTGATGCTCTGGTCGACGAAGGAATTTTTCTAGGTTACTCTTCTCATAGCAAAGCTTACCGTATCTTCAACAAAAGAACTAACAAAGTGGAAGAAAGTATCCACGTAGTGTTTGATGAGCTTGAACAGAAAAACCAAGTGAATCTTCATACTCGTAACCGAAGCTCGTAAAGGATGATGATGAAGATGAGCTTTCAAAGACTCGAAGGAGATCACTCGTAACGAGGAAGTGCGTAATGAAATAACTCAAGAAGTCGCCGTAGCGAGCAAGTCAATGGAGCCGATCACTCGTAACAAGCTTCGAAGATCAAGCTATTCAGCCCACAAACCTGGTGAATCAAAGAACTGGTAAAGCGTTCAAATTTACTTCCAGTACATCCCCAAGAAAACATAATTTCGATATCAACAAAGTGGGGTAAGAACTCGTTCTTCTCTTCATAATCTATGTGCATTCACTGCATTCATTTCACTAATCGAACCCAAAAATGCACTAGAAGCTCTTAATGAACCCGAATGGGTAGAGGCCATGCAAGAAGAGCTGAATCAATTTGAAAGAAACCAAGTCTCGGACTCGACCAACCGACCTTCCGACCACCCAGCTATAGGAACCAAATGGGTTTTCAAAAACAAACCGGATGAGGGTGGAATAGTTGTCGAAACAAAGCTAGACTTGTAGCTCAAGGTTACAATCAAGAAGAAGGAATTGATTGTGGGGAAACCTTTGCCCCAAGTAGCTAGAATTGAAGCCATTAGAATACTCGTTGGCATTTGCATCCCGCATGCATATTAAATTATATCAAATGGATGTTAAGTGTGCCTTTCTCAATGGTTTTATCGAAGAAGAGGTCTATGTCGAGCAGCCTCCTGGTTTTGAAAACTCGGAATTTCCAAATCATGTTTTCAAACTTCAAAAGGCTCTCTATGGTCTTAAGCAAGCCCCTAGAGCTTGGTATGAAAGACTCGAGCAGCCTTCCCGGTTCAAAATAATTTTACAAGAGGACAGATCGACAAGACTTTATTCATAAAGACCAAAGGGAAAGATTTTCTCATTGTTCAAATATATGTTGATGATATTATTTTCGGTGCTACTAATGAATTTCCGTGCCGAGAATTTTCTCGAGTTGATGAGTCAAGAGTTCCAAATGAGTATGATGGGAGAACTCAACTTCTTCCTTGGATTGCAAATCAAACAAGACAAAAATGGAATCTTTATTCATCAATCAAAATACACCAAGGAACCGCTGAAGAAATATAAGCTTCAAGATGCAAAGCACGCATCTACTCCTATGAGCAAGCAAGATAAAGCTCGACTCGGATGAGACAGTAAAGCAAGAGATCGAAACTCTATCTGGGTATGATTGGATCACCGCTATATCTCACTTCAAGCGTACTCGTATATAATGTTCAAGTGTTTGCTTATGTGCACGATTTCAAGCTAATCCAAAAGAATCACATCTCACTGCGGTGAAGAGAATATTCGCATATCTTGCAGGCACTCGTAATCTAGGACTATGGTACTCCGGAGACTCGTAACCGACTCGACCGGGTACTCGGACGCAGACTATGCAGATACAAAGTTGATCGAAAGAGCACATCCGGAGCTTGCCAATTTCTGGGTCAATCCCTAGTATCCCGGCACTCAAAGAAGCAAAACTCAGTAGCTCTATCAACTCGCAGAGCTGAATATATTGCCGCTGGAGCTTGTTGCGCTCGTATTCTCTCGGATAAAACAACACTTGAAGGACCTTGGACTATCTCTCAACTCAGCCCCAATCAAGTGTGATAATCAAAGCGCAACCGCATCACTAAGAATCCTCGTCCAAAGACTCAAAAACAAAGCATATTGAAGTCAGTATCACTTCTCACGCGATCACTCGTAAAAGGGTGATATTACACTTGAGTTCATTCCTACTAATCTTCAATTAGCCGATATCTTTACTAAGCCTCTTAGTGAAGATCAATTCCGTTTTATTCGGAATGAGCTTGGTATGTTAAATGCTTAGTTTTGTGTTATGATTCGTGAATATTTCGTGCCTTGTGCTTTCATTGTTAATAACCATCGGCTCAGCTTGATCACGTGATACTCGGGCCGATAGTTATTTCGTGTTTCGAGTCACTCGAAACTTTTCCGAGTCAAACTCGGACGTAAGAGAAATTTGGACATCAAATTTTCTGAAGCTATCTCTAGAACAATGGAGAGTTTTAGATTATAATTTCAAACCCGTTTTCTCTCTCTTTCTCGAGCGCCGCGATCGATCTTAACCGCAGATTTTAAACCGCCGATATCTCAACCGTTGGAGAAGAACCGTCACACCGGGCATTAATTATCGATGGACGGGCCGAGTCGAACGGAGTTACTTAACGGATAGTGAACGGGCGCGCGTACTCACTATAAATAATGACTATCCGTCTTCATCTCGGTATTCTAAAACTCCTTCCCTCTCAAACGAAACCCTCTCGCGAAGCACACTACGTGAATAGTGTTCCCCGATCGTCCGCGTACGTCGAAGAAGCTCTCTCTCTCTCGTAAGTTTTTCAACCGCTCTTCTCTCTCTCTTCTACCATTTTCGTTTTCTTCTCTTCTACACCTCCTTCTCTTTCCTTCTTCTCTCGAAAAGTTTCATATTTTTCATCTCTCACCATGCCTAAAAGAGGAAACCATCCCGACTTTCAGGTTTCTTCATCCTCTAAGAAGCCTCGCACCAACAAGCCCGATAGCTCAACCCCTTCTAAACCCGTTGTCACCCAACGATCTTGCGCTGGACGACAAGTTCTTCCCAACAACCAAATTCTCCTCGGTTGTCCAATATCCAAACCATCTGAGTCTACCCTTTCTTGTGCTTCAGCGAGTTCATCTATCCCGAACTTGTTTCGAGTTTTATACTCATCTCACCCACTCCGAAAATGTTCTAACCTCTCGGGTTCGTAACATTACCGTTCAGTATCAACACCTCCCTCCTTCACCGTCCTGTTCAAAGTCTCTTCTCTCTTCTTGAACAAAGCAACCCTATCCTCTTCACCGAAGTCGCCGACGACTTCTTTGAAAAGTACGCTAAAGAGTTCCCCGGGTCCGTAAAGAACTTTTCTCGTGACTCGCTTGAAGTCGAAGCCGTACTCGTGTTTCCTCGCCGATGAGAACCTTCTTCTCACAAAGCATTCTAGCAAGGAGAACCCCAACTCCAAGCACCTCAAAGCCCTCTTCGATATCCTCGGAGGGATACGAAGTCGACCTCTTCCCTCCATCATTGAGCAAATGGCCGCCGTGCCAGCCAACTCCAGAGCAAGAAGAACACCTCCCTTCCTTTCGGTGCTCTTCTCACCCTTGTATTCAAACAATTCCAAGTTCCTCTTCCTCTCGACCCTAACGCGGTGTCCGAGGCGGCCATTGTGGTCGGCAAGAAGGAACTCCAAGGGTACGGATACCAGAAACTAACCCCGGTGTCCGGGTTCACAACTCGTAGCCGAGGCCTCCTTCTCCACCTCGCACTCGTAAATCCACCCCTCTTTCTCTTCCCTCTTCACCTGGTGGTGCCTCCACCTCCGTGCTTCCAAAACTCTCTCTCGCCCTCTTATCTCCTCGTCTTCATGGACAAGATCACCTCTCGTGTCCTCCGATTTCGTAGACATGCTCGGGGTTTCAAGTTCTGTTCTTCGTGGTCTCGACCATTAACCAAAAGACCGGTCGGCCCCAAATCCGAGAGCAGCAGCTCTCGTTCTTGAGATGAGAGAGCTGGTTAAGGAGCGTATGAGCCGGCCGCGCTCCTCGTAGAGCGACGGTCCAAGGCGGCTCAGACCCGGATGACTCGGACCCATCCGAGGCGTCTTCGAGCCCAGCCCGACCTCCTGAGAGCGAGGAAGCCGAGGAAGTAGAGGAAGAAGCTACGGATGCAGCGGAGGACGCCGAGGAACCCGCGGGTGAAGCAGTGCCCTTCCGGGATAGGGAAGAAGAGGCCGTGGCAACCGCTCCCCAAGCTCAAATTGTCAGTACTCGACTCGCATGACAGCCTCGAGTGGGTCGAAGATCTCGCTCCTCCAGCCGAGTCGCCCGGAGCAGCCTCTCCAGCCTCGAGGTCCCAAGGGAAGAACCTCTCGATCCACTATCTCCGGTCGCCCCGTAGCCGAGCCCCCGCGAACTATTCCGGCTTCTCCCTTCGCCGCGCTCAAGCACATCGTCAAGGTCTTATCAGCGCCGGCGCACCTCCGCCTCTACTCGTAAATCCCCACCTTCCTAGTTGGAGCCATGCACCGAGTCACGATTCCTCGCTGTCTCCGCACTTCGTTTCAAAATTTTCTTTTTGTCCGCACAACTTATGTGTATTACTTGTTCTTTTCTCCTTTCTTTTTGGTTGTTGTTTTTGCTGAAAGGCAAGGGGGAGAAAATGTAGTCGAAACTCGGTTGTCTTGTTTAGGGGAGTTTTTATCGCCCTTGTAAATTTTTAATGGATTAATGCATTTCATTATTTCGAGTTCTTTCTTTTCCGAGTTAATGAGTTAAAGCATACTTTATCTTGCTCCGATATCTTGTATATCACTCGATCTATTCAATATGCCTTATCTCTTTATCAAACTACTCGTAATCAATCTATTTTCTTCTAACAAAGTTTCGTTTAAGTTTGGAATGCCTTTCATCAAAAAGGGGAGATTGAAGACTCGTACATCGCTCTATATCTTTCTCGAGTCATGCAAAAGGAATCAGTATAACGATGTCATTCATATAGAGTTTTGATTCCAAGGCATTCTCCGTGTCTTAGAAACATACTTGAATTAAATAGTATCCTTCCTATGCGATTCGGCCTTCACATATCTCTTTAATCGTTTTTTGTTAGCAGACTCGTAAAAGTTGTTCTTTATTCTCGAGTCCTTTCTCACTCGGAATCCGACTTGTGACTATTTACTCTATCGCTTGCATAGTCAGCATTCATAGCTCATTTCATGCTTAGTCTATATCAAGTTCTTTCTCACTTTGATATTTGCTCGTAGAACGTGTTTCTTTTCTTAAGACTAAGTCATATGGAATTCTCGAGTATCATGGATATTAGACTCGTAATATTCCATTTCCTTTCCGACTCGTATAATCAATTGCGTAATTTCTAAAGATTATTTTGTTATCTCGTGTCTAACCTTGGACCAAAGTATTTTATACTTTGAGAACCAAAGTTGTTTTACTTTTGTAGGTTATTCAATCGAGGATATCTTTTCAAAACTACAAAAGTAGCTCGGCTTCGTAACGTCAAATCACCAAGCAGATATGGCTTTTCACCTTCCCTCGCTTTAGTCTCGTAAGATTGTGTCGAAGTCGCTCGCTTCAATATCCTGAAAACTCGAACGCCAAGTCTAACAAAGGGTTTTCACCTCGCTTTCAAGACACAACCGATGGTTTTGGGACTTCCAAGAGAGTTAAACCGTTGTCCAACGTTCATATGTCAACGGATACTTTCTCGAGTGACTCGTAAAGCTTTTCTCAACGGCCACAGAGGACTCTCGTCAGCAGATGGAAATAACGGCTACTCGCCTGGTCTTATCTATAAGAAGAAGCCACTTCACAAGACTTGAAGAGTAGCGTAACATATTGTCTATACACTTACTTGTTCAAAGTTATTGTATTTTTACTTCAATCTTCAACTTACAACTCCCACTCGTAATTCATTACTTTCCGAGTTGTAAGGTCTTGTACTTCGCTACAAACTCTTCTTACATTCTTTGTAAGGTCCCTCGACTAAGCCGTAAAGGTTAACTCAGCTTAGTTGTCCCTAGCCGTAAGGGTTATCTCAACTAGGAAGTACTAGATCGTATAAGGTAACTCTCGAGTCTAGGAAAATCTGTATAGAGTTGTCTAAGGGAGCAACTCTGGTTCTCGTCAAGTTCACGATATTTTGTGGACTCAAAATAGTGGATTTGACTTCGTGTCCTGGATTGACACGGGCCGTGGTTTTCTCGCCCCAGGAGGGTTTCCACGTAAATATTTCGTGTTCTCTTTCCGAGTTCATTCTAGACTCGCATGCACTTTAGTGCTCCTACTTCTTCCGATTCATTGCTTTCGAGTCCAATCTTTCTCGACCCCGTGTTTAGACTCGCATTCTCGTCTTGGTCACTTTTCTCGCACAAAAGTGTGTGTTTTCGCAAAGATTTTTCCATCACCCTATTCACCCCCTCTAGGGTGACTCGTACTCTCCCCGAGCAAACCTTCAATTGGTATCGAGCCTAGCCTTTCGTAAAGGATCTAACAATCCAAAGGTTTAAAGATCGATGGCTCGTAACACCGGAGAGTTCGACGAAGGTAGATCTTCCAACAGTGCCACCAAAATTCAAAGGTTCAAATTTCTGGTCACTGGAAGAAGCTCATGGAATGTTTCCTTATGGATCACGATGAAGAAGTTTGGGAAATCATACAACAAGGAAACTACATTCCAACAAAGACAGATGAATTCGTAATCCTTCCAAAGACAAAGGCCGAGTTCACGCCAACAGGCGCAGAAGTTCGTAAAGAACTTCAAAGCCATGAACATCCTCATGTGCGCCATAAGCTCGAAGAATATAATCGAGTCTCTGCCTCGTGACTCGCTAAAGAGGTGTGGGACACTCGGTCAACACCTATGAAGGTACAAGTCGGTGAGACAAGCAAAGATTAGCCAAGCATCTTCACAAATATGAGCTTTTCAAAATGGAGCCGAAGAGAACATTACTCGATGTTCATACGCTTCACCGAGATCACCAACAATCTCAAATCTCTGGGAAAGAAGATCTCCCATGAAGAAATGTGCCGAAAAATTCTCGTAAGCCTACCCAAGAGACGATGGGGTCCTAAGGTGACTCGCCATAGAAGAAGCTCGTAACCTCTCACTCTTGAAACCGCACGAGCTCATTGGAAAGCTTCGACTCATGAGATACATCTCGGAAGAAGAAGATGCCGAGGGTACTTCCAAAAGGAACGTCGCACTTAAAGCCTCGTAATCCAAAGAAGCAAGTCCAAGCTCCTCTCGACTCGAAGATGATCCCATGGCACTCATTGCAAGAGGCTTCAAGAAAATGATAAAGCACAAAAGATGGGACAAAAGATCAAAAGAAGAATTCTACAAAAAGGACAAGAGAGACAGAAAAGGTAAGTTTTCTTCACCCTCAAAGTTATCTTTGTCTAAGAATTCTGGATGTTTTGAATGTGGCAAGCAAAGACCACATAGTCAAAGACTCGTCCAAAACGAAGAAGGGACAGGAAGAAGAAAAAGGCCATGATGGCAACTTGGAGTGATGAGGAATCATCTCGAAGACGACGAGGATTCGGATGACTCAAAGTGTCTAATGGCAATCACTCGACTCGTAAGCCGAAAAAGAGTCGACTCGCATACGTACTCGTATAATGAGGAAACCGATCCTCAAGAGGTAATAAACTACTTCCTCAAATTCTCCAAAGTTGATTTAGCTAAATACATCTTTACTTTGGAAGAAAAGTCCAATTCCGATTCTTCTCATTTCAAGGAACAACTTGAGTCAATCACTTCTGAGAAAACTTCTTTAAAAATGAATTGGAAAACCGAGACTCACACTCGGAGAACTCAAGACAAGTGCTCAAACTAATGAGACCGAGTCCGAGTTACTCGTAAAAGAAAATGAGCAATCGAAACGTAAGCTCACCGAGTCTCAAGACCTCGGTTTTGAAATTTACTCAAGGACGTAAGAACCTTGATATGCTCTTAGGTTCACAATGTGTCTCTTTTAGAAAAGAAGGTCTTGGTTTCAACAAGGAGGAAGAATCTAATTCTTACTCGGATTTGTTCAAAAAGGATTCCGTAACCGTTAAGTTCAAAAAGGCCGAGCATGGTCCCATTCACAAAAATGAAAGGAGGACTAAACCTGCATCTATTTACAAAAGGAAACCATTTTCCTCTATTGCAAAAGGAAAGGTTTTTAAAAGGAAAGAGACACGGACTCAGCTTCCTGAGAAGAAGAAGACTCAAAATCGTACTAAACTCAAAGTCATTCAAATCTGGTTCCGAAGCACCTTCTTCCTCGTAAGAGGACCACAAGAAGAAATGTTACTGGGTTCGTTAGAGGAAGTGAGAAGGGTTAGATTATCTCTGTTTTGCAGGTCACTCGTAAAAGATCAAAAGGACATTGGTACCTGGACAAGTGGATGCTCACGACATATGACAGTGACCAAGGACTCTTTTCTCGAGTTGGAATCATATAAAGGAGGAAAGGTGACCTTTGGTGATGACAAAGAAGGGCAAGATAGTGGGCATTGGGAAGATTGGTAATGGAAACAGTCTAGTGAGCCCAGCCTACCTTGTCAAAGGACTAAAGTACAACTTACTTAGCATCTCCCAGCCTTTGTGACAAAGGACAAGAGGTAAAATTCACTCAATCCAAGTGCTACATCACGATGAGATCACCAAAGAGATAAAACTTTCGTGTAAGAGATCGGTAATACCTACATCATCCCTCTTTCCGACCCAAGTCGAATTTATCCTTGTTTAAAAGCATCTCTTCAAGATGATTCTTGACTTGGCATCGTAGATTAGGTCATATCAGCATGCATACTATCAGAAAGCTTGCATCTCATCATCTAGTTAGAGGATTACCTAACCGTACGTTTGAGAAGGATAAAGTATGTGAAGCATGCACCGTAGGGAAACAAGTCGATCTTCATTCAAATCTCTCAAGACAGCTTCCACATCCAACGTGCTTGAATTACCGCATATGGATCTATGTGGCGAAATTCCCGTAAAGAGTCTCTGAGGTAAATCTTACATACTTGTTATCATTGATGATTTTTCAAGATTTACCTGGGTGTGTTTTCTCAAGCATAAGAATGAAGCCTTCAAGGAATTCAAGTAAGCTCTGTAGAAAGATTCAAGTGGAGTCCTGCACTCGGATTCAAAAGATTCGAACCGACCATGGAAGGGAGTTCGATTACTCGTAATTCTCGTAGTTTTGTGACAAGAATGGAATTTCTCACAACTTCTCAAGCACCCGTAACTCCTCAACGAATGGAGTAGTTG
Organism: Talinum fruticosum; assembly: GCA_021018815.1. Classification (NCBI taxonomy): domain Eukaryota; kingdom Viridiplantae; phylum Streptophyta; class Magnoliopsida; order Caryophyllales; family Talinaceae; genus Talinum; species Talinum fruticosum. The sequence continues at coordinate 5,617,178 of JAITYX010000028.1, forward strand.
AGAGAAAGAACAGAACCCTTGAAGAAATAGCAAGGACGATGATGATTGAACACAACTTGCCTTACTATTTCTCAGGCGTAAGCAGAAACACAACCTAACTACACTCTCAATCGATGCCTCATCGTACCCATTCTGAAGAAAACACCTTACGAACTCTACAAAGGGAGGAAGCCAAACATTTCCTATTTCGCACCTTTTGGATGTAAGTGTTTTGTCCACAACAATGGTAAGGATCATCTCGACCAAGTTTGATGCTCTGGCCGACGAAGGAATTTTTCTAGGTTACTCTTCTCATAGCAAAGCTTACCGTATCTTCAACAAAAGAACTAACAAAGTGGAAGAAAGTATCCACGTAGTGTTTGATGAGCTTGAACAGAAAACCAAGTGAATCTTCATACTCGTAACCGAAGCTCGTAAAGGATGATGATGAAGATGAGCTTTCAAAGACTCGTAAGAAGATCACTCGTAACGAGGAAGTGCGTAATGAAATAACTCAAGAAGTCGCCGTAGCGAGCAAGTCAATGGAGCCGATCACTCGTAACAAGCTTCGAAGATCAAGCTATTCAGCCCACAAACCTCGGTGAATCAAAGAACTGGTAAAGCTGTTCAAATTTACTTCCGTACATCCCCAAGAAAACATAATTTCGATATCAACAAAGGGGGTAAGAACTCGTTCTTCTCTTCATAATCTATGTGCATTCACCGCATTCATTTCACTAATCGAACCCAAAATGCACTAGAAGCTCTTAATGAACCCGAATGGGTAGAGGCCATGCAAGAAGAGCTGAATCAATTTGAAAGAAACCAAGTCCGGACTCGACCAACCGACCTTCCGACCACCCAGCTTATAGGAACCAAATGGGTTTTCAAAAACAAACTGGATGAGGGTGGAATAGTTGTCGAAACAAAGCTAGACTTGTAGCTCAAGGTTACAATCAAGAAGAAGGAATTGATTGTGGGGAAACCTTTGCCCCAAAGAGCTAGAATTGAAGCCATTAGAATATCGTTGGCATTTGCATCCCGCATGCATATTAAATTATATCAAATGGATGTTAAGTGTGCCTTTCTCAATGGTTTTATTGAAGAAGAGGTCTATGTCGAGCAGACTCTCCTGGTTTTGAAAACTCGAATTTCCAAATCATGTTTTCAAACTTCAAAAGGCTCTCTATGGTCTTAAGCAAGCCCCTAGAGCTTGGTATGAAAGACTCGAGCAGACTTCCCGGTTCAAAATAATTTTACAAGAGGACAGATCGACAAGACTTTATTCATAAAGACCAAAGGGAAAGATTTTCTCATTGTTCAAATATATGTTGATGATATTATTTTCGGTGCTACTAATGAATTTCGTGCCGAGAATTTTCTCGAGTTGATGAGTCAAGAGTTCCAAATGAGTATGATGGGAGAACTCAACTTCTTCCTTGGATTGCAAATCAAACAAGACAAAAATGGAATCTTTATTCATCAATCAAAATACACCAAGGAACCGCTGAAGAAATATAAGCTTCAAGATGCAAAGCACGCATCTACTCCTATGAGCAAGCAAGATAAAGCTCGACTCGGATGAGACAGTAAAGCAAGAGATCGAAACTCTATCTGGGTATGATTGGATCACCGCTATATCTCACTTCAAGCGCACTCGTATATAATGTTCAGTGTTTGCTTATGTGCACGATTTCAAGCTAATCCAAAAGAATCACATCTCACTGCGGTGAAGAGAATATTCGGATATCTTGCAGCACTCGTAATCTAGGACTATGGTACTCCGGAGACTCGTAACCGACTCGACCGGGTACTCGCACGCAGACTATGCAGATACAAAGTTGATCGAAAGAGCACATCCGGAGCTTGCCAATTTCTCGGGTCAATCCCTAGTATCCCGGCACTCAAAGAAGCAAAACTCAGTAGCTCTATCAACCGCAGAAGCTGAATATATTGCCGCTGGAGCTTGTTGCGCCGTATTCTCTCGGATAAAACAACACTTGAAGGACCTTGGACTATCTCTCAACTCAGCCCCAATCAAGTGTGATAATCAAAGCGCAACCGCATCACTAAGAATCCTCGTCCAAAGACTCAAAAACAAAGCATATTGAAGTCGGTATCACTTCTTACGCGATCACTCGTAAAAGGGTGATATTACACTTGAGTTCATTCCTACTAATCTTCAATTAGCCGATATCTTTACTAAGCCTCTTAGTGAAGATCAATTCTGTTTTATTCGGAATGAGCTTGGTATGTTAAATGCTTAGTTTTGTGTTATGATTCGTGAATATTTCGTGCCTTGTGCTTTCATTGTTAATAACCATCGGCTCAGCTTGATCACGTGATACTCGGGCCGATAGTTATTTCGTGTTTCGAGTCACTCGAAACTTTTCCGAGTCAAACTCGCACGTAAGAGAAATTTGGACATCAAATTTTCTGAAGCTATCTCTAGAACAATGGAGAGTTTTAGATTATAATTTCAAACCCGTTTTCTCTCTCTTTCTCGAGCGCCGCGATCGATCTTAACCGCAGATTTTAAACCACCGATATCTCAACCGTTGAAGAAGAACCGTCACACCGGCATTAATTATCGATGGACGGGCCGAGTCGAACGGAGTTACTTAACGGATAGTGAACGGGCGCGCGTACTCACTATAAATAATGACTATCCGTCTTCATCTCGGTATTCTAAAACTCCTTCCCTCTCAAACGAAACCCTCTCGCGGAAGCACACTACGTGAATAGTGTTCCCCGATCGTCCGCGTACGTCGAAGAAGCTCTCTCTCTCTCGTAAGTTTTTCAACCGCTCTTCTCTCTCTCTTCTACCATTTTCGTTTTCTTCTCTTCTACACCTCCTTCTCTTTCCTTCTTCTCTCGAAAAGTTTCATATTTTTCATCTCTCACCATGCCTAAAAGAGGAAACCATCCCGACTTTCAGTGTTTCTTCATCCTCTAAGAAGCCTCGCACCAACAAGCCCGATAGCTCAACCCCTTCTAAACCCGTTGTCACCCAACGATCTTGCGCTGGACGACAAGTTCTTCCCAACAACCAAATTCTCCTCGGTTGTCCAATATCCAAACCATCTGAGTCTACCCTTTCTTGTGCTTCAACGAGTTCATCTATCCCGAACTTGTTTCGAGTTTTATACTCATCTCACCCACTCCGAAAATGTTCTAACCTCTCGGGTTCGTAACATTACTGTTCAGTATCAACACCTCCCTCCTTCACCGTCCTGTTCAAAGTCTCTTCTCTCTTCTTGAACAAGCAACCCTATCCCCTTCATCGAAGTCGCCGACGACTTCTTTGAAAAGTACGCTAAAGAGTTCCCCGGGTCCGTAAAGAACTTTTCGTGACTCGCTTGAAGTCGAAGCCGGACTTCGTGTTTCCCGCCGATGAGAACCTTCTTCTCACAAAGATTCTAGCAAGGAGAACCCCAACTCCAAGCACCTCAAAGCCCTCTTCGATATCCCGGAGGGATACGAAGTCGACCTCTTCCCCTCCATCATTGAGCAAATGGCCGCGTGCGCTACCAACTCCAGAGCAAGAAGAACACCTCCCTTCCTTTCGGTGCTCTTCTCACCCTTGTATTCAAACAATTCCAAGTTCCTCTTCCCTCCGACCCTAACGCGGTGTCCGAGGCGGCCATTGTGGCTCGGCAAGAAGGAACTCCAAGGGTACGGATACCATGAAACTAACCCCGGTGTCCGGGTTCACAACTCGTAGCCGAGGCCTCCTTCTCCACCTCGCACTCGTAAATCCACCCCTCTTTCTCTTCCCTCTTCACCTGGTGGTGCCTCCACCTCCGGTGCTTCCAAAACTCTCTCTCGCCCTCTTATCTCCTCGTCTTCATGGACAAGATCACCTCTCGTGTCCTCTCGATTTCGTAGACATGCTCGGGGTTTCAAGTCCGTTCTTCAGTGGTCTCGACCATTAACCAAAAGACCGGTCGGTCCCAAATCCGAGAGCAAGCAGTCTCTCGTTCTTGAGATGAGAGAGCTGGTTAAGGAGCGTATGAGCCGGCCGCGCTCCTCGTAGAGCGACGGTCCAAGGCGGCTCAGACCCGGATGACTCGCGACTCCATCCGAGGCGTCTTCGAGCCTGAGCCCGACCTCCTCGAGAGCGAGGAAGCCGAGGAAGTAGAGGAAGAAGCTACGCATGCAGCGGAGGACGCCGAGGAACCCGCGGGTGAAGCAGGCCCTTCCGGGATAGGGAAGAAGAGGCCGTGGCAACCGCTCCCCAAGCTCAAATTGTCGTACTCGCCTGCATGACAGCCTCGAGTGGGTCGAAGATCTCGCTCCTCCAGCCGAGTCGCCCGGAGCAGCCTCTCCAGCCCTCGAGGTCCCAAGGGAAGAACCTCTCGATCCACTATCTCCGGTCGCCCCTCGTAGCCGAGCCCCGCGAACTATTCCGGCTTCTCCCTTCGCCGCGCTCAAGCACATCGTCAAGGTCTTATCAGCGCCGGCGCACCTCCGCCTCTACTCGTAAATCCCCACCTTCCTAGTTGGAGCCATGCACCGAGTCACGATTCCTCGCTGTCTCCGCAATTTCGCTTCAAAATTTTCTTTTTGTCCGCACAACTTATGTGTATTACTTGTTCTTTTCTCCTTTCTTTTTGGTTGTTGTTTTTGCTGAAAGGCAAGGGGAGAAAATGTAGTCGAAACTCGGTTGTCTTGTTTAGGGGAGTTTTTTACCGCCCTTGTAAATTTTTAATGGATTAATGCATTTCATTATTTCGAGTTCTTTCTTTTCCGAGTTAATGAGTTAAAGCATACTTTATCTTGCTCCGATATCTTGTATATCACTCGATCTATTCAATATGCCTTATCTCTTTATCAAACTACTCGTAATCAATCTATTTTCTTCTAACAAAGTTTCGTTTAAGTTTGGAATGCCTTTCATCAAAAAGGGGAGATTGAAGACTCGAGACATCGCTTCTATATCTTTCTCGAGTCATGCAAAAGGAATCGAGTATAACGATGTCATTCATATAGAGTTTTGATTCCAAGGCATTCTCCGTGTCTTAGAAACATACTTGAATTAAATAGTATCCTTCCTATGCGATTCGGCCTTCACATATCTCTTTAATCGTTTTTTGTTAGCAACTCGTAAAAGTTGTTCTTTATTCCGAGTCCTTTCTCACTCGGAATCCGACTTGTGACTATTTACTCTATCGTTTGCATAGTCAGCATTCATAGCTCATTTCATGCTTAGTCTATATCAAGTTCTTTCTCACTTTGATATTTGCTCGTAGAACGTGTTTCTTTTCTTAAGACTAAGTCATATGGAATTCTCGAGTATCATGGATATTAGACTCGTAATATTCCATTTCCTTTCGACTCGTATAATCAATTGCGTAATTTGTAAAGATTATTTTGTTATCTCGTGTCTAACCTTGGACCAAAGTATTTTATACTTTGAGAACCAAAGTTGTTTTACTTTTGTAGGTTATTCAATCGAGGATATCTTTTCAAAACTACAAAAGTAGCCGGCTTCGTAACGTCAAATCACCAAGCAGATATGGCTTTTCACCTTCCCTCGCTTTAGTCTCGTAAGATTGTGTCGAAGTCGTCTCGCTTCAATATCCGGAAAACTCGAACGCCAAGTCTAACAAAGTGGTTTTCACCTCGCTTTCAAGACACAACCGATGGTTTTGGGACTTCCAAGAGAGTTAAACCGTTGTCCAATGTTCATATGTCAACGGATACTTTCGAGTGACTCGTAAAGCTTTTCTCAACGGTCACAGAGGACTCTCGGTCAGCAGATGGAAATAACGGCTACTCGCTCGGTCTTATCTATAAGAAGAAGCCACTTCACAAGACTTGAAGAGAGCAGTAAGATATTGTCTATACACTTACTTGTTCAAAGTTATTGTATTTTTACTCTCAATCTTCAACTTACAACTCCCACTCGTAATTCATTACTTTCCGAGTTGTAAGGTCTTGTACTTCGTTACAAACTCTTCTTACATTCTTTGTAAGGTCCCTTGACTAAGTCGTAAAGGTTAACTCAGCTTAGTTGTCCCTAGCCGTAAGGGTTATCTCAGCTAGGAAGTACTAGATCGATAAGGTAACTTCGAGTCTAGGAAAATCTGTATAGAGTTGTCTAAGGGAGCAACTCGGGTCTCGTCAAGTTCACGATATTTTGTGGACTCAAAATAGTGGATTTGACTTCGTGTCCTGGATTGACACGGGCCGTGGTTTTCTCGCCCCAGGAGGGTTTCCACGTAAATATTTCGTGTTTTCTTTCCGAGTTCATTCTAGACTCGCATGACTTTAGTGCTCCTACTTCTTCCGATTCATTGCTTTCGAGTCCAATCTTTCTCGACCCCTTGTTTAGACTCGTATTCTGTCTTGGTCACTTTTCCGCACAAAAGTGTGTGTTTTCGCAAAGATTTTTCCATCACCCTATTCACCCCCTCTAGGGTGACTCGACTCTCCCCGAGCAAACCTTCAATTGGTATCGAGCCTAGCCTTTCGTAAAGGATCTAACAATCCAAAGGTTTAAAGATCGATGGCTCGTAACACCGGAGAGTTCGACGAAGGTAGATCTTCCAACAGTGCCACCAAAATTCAAAGGTTCAAATTTCGGTCACTCGGAAGAAGCTCATGGAATGTTTCCTTATGGATCACGATGAAGAAGTTTGGGAAATCATACAACAAGGAAACTACATTCCAACAAAGACAGATGAATTCGTAATCCTTCCAAAGACAAAGGCCGAGTTCACGCCAGCAGGCGCAGAAGTTCGTAAAGAACTTCAAAGCCATGAACATCCTCATGTGCGCCATAAGCTCGAAGAATATAATCGAGTCTCTGCCTCGTGACTCCGCTAAAGAGGTGTGGGACACTCTGGTCAACACCTATGAAGGTACAAGTCGGTGAGACAAGCAAAGATTAGCCAAGTATCTTCACAAATATGAGCTTTTCAAAATGGAGCCGAAGAGAACATTACTCGGATGTTCATACGCTTCACCGAGATCACCAACAATCTCAAATCTCTGGGAAAGAAGATCTCCCATGAAGAAATGTGCCGAAAAATTCTCGAAGCCTACCCAAGAGACGATGGGGTCCTAAGGTGACTCGCCATGAAGAAGCTCGTAACCTCTCACTCTTGAAACCGCACGAGCTCATTGGAAAACTTCGACTCATGAGATACATCCGGAAGAAGAAGATGCCGAGGGTACTTCCAAAAGGAACGTCGCACTTAAAGCCTCGTAATCTAAAGAAGCAAGTCCAAGCTCCTCCGACTCGAAGATGATCCCATGGCACTCATTGCAAGAGGCTTCAAGAAAATGATAAAGCACAAAAGATGGGACAAAAGATCAAAAGAAGAATTCTACAAAAAGGACAAGAGAGACAGTAAAAGGTAAGTTTTCTTCACCCTCAAAGTTATCTTTGTCTAAGAATTCTCGGATGTTTTGAATGTGGCAAGCAAAGACCACATAGTCAAAGACCTGTCCAAAACGAAGAAGGGACAGGAAGAAGAAAAAGGCCATGATGGCAACTTGGAGTGATGAGGAATCATCTCGAAGACGACGAGGATTCGGATGACTCAAAGTGTCTAATGGCAATCACCGACTCGTAAGTCGAAAAAGAGTCGACTCGCACTACGTACTCGTATAATGAGGAAACCGATCCTCAAGAGGTAATAAACTACTTCCTCAAATTCTCCAAAGTTGATTTAGCTAAATACATCTTTACTTTGGAAGAAAAGTCCAATTCCGATTCTTCTCATTTCAAGGAACAACTTGAGTCAATCACTTCGAGAAAACTTCTTTAAAAATGAATTGGAAAACCGAGACTCACACTCGTGAGAACTCAAGACAAGTGCTCAAACTAATGAGACCGAGTCCGAGTTACTCGTAAAAGAAAATGAGCAATCGAAACGTAAGCTCACCGAGTCTCAAGATCTCGGTTTTGAAATTTACTCAAGGACAGTAAGAACCTTGATATGCTCTTAGGTTCACAATGTGTCTCTTTAGAAAAGAAGGTCTTGGTTTCAACAAGGAGGAAGAATCTAATTCTTACTCGAATTTGTTCAAAAAGGATTCCGTAACCGTTAAGTTCAAAAAGGCCGAGCATGGTCCCATTCACAAAAATGAAAGGAGGACTAAACCTGCACCTATTTACAAAAGGAAACCATTTTCCTCTATTGCAAAAGGAAAGGTTTTTAAAAGGAAAGAGACACGGACTCGCTTCCTCGAGAAGAAGAAGACTCAAAATCGACTAAACTCAAAGTCATTCAAATCTGGGTTCCGAAGCACCTTCTTCCTCGTAAGAGGACCACAAGTAAGAAATGTTACCGGGTTCGTTAGAGGAAGTGAGAAGGGTTAGATTATCTCTCGTTTTGCAGGTCACTCGTAAAAGATCAAAAGGACATTGGTACTGGACAAGTGGATGCTCACGACATATGACAGTGACCAAGGACTCTTTTCCGAGTTGGAATCATATAAAGGAGGAAAGGTGACCTTTGGTGATGACAAAGAAGGGCAAGATAGTGGGCATTGGGAAGATTGGTAATGGAAACAGATCTAGTGAGCCCAGCCTACCTTGTCAAAGGACTAAAGTACAACTTACTTAGCATCTCCCAGCTTTGTGACAAAGGACAAGAGGTAAAATTCACTCAATCCAAGTGCTACATCACGTATGAGATCACCAAAGAGATAAAACTTTCAGGTAAGAGATCGGTAATACCTACATCATCCCTCTTTCCGACCCAAGTCGAATTTATCTTGTTTAAAAGCATCTCTTCAAGATGATTCTTGGACTTGGCATCGTAGATTAGGTCATATCAGCATGCATACTATCGAAAAGCTTGCATCTCATCATCTAGTTAGAGGATTACCTAACCGTACGTTTGAGAAGGATAAAGTATGTGAAGCATGCACCGTAGGGAAACAAGTCGATCTTCATTCAAATCTCTCGAAGACAGCTTCCACATCCAACGTGCTTGAATTGCCGCATATGGATCTATGTGGCGAAATTCCCGTAAAGAGTCTCTGAGGTAAATCTTACATACTTGTTATCATTGATGATTTTTCAAGATTTACCTGGGTGTGTTTTCTCAAGCATAAGAATGAAGCCTTCAAGGAATTCAAGTAAGCTCGTAGAAAGATTCAAGTGGAGTCCTGCACTCAGATTCAAAAGATTCGAACCGACCATGGAAGGGAGTTCGATTACTCGTAATTCTCGTAGTTTTGTGACAAGAATGGAATTTCTCACAACTTCTCAAGCACCCGTAACTCCTCAACAGTAATGGAGTAGTTGAGAGAAAGAACAGAACCCTTGAAGAAATAGCAAGGACGATGATGATTGAACACAACTTGCCTTACTATTTCTGGCGTAGCAGTGAAACACAGACCAACTACACTCTCAATCGATGCCTCATCGTACCCATTCTCGAAGAAAACACCTTACGAACTCTACAAAGGGAGGAAGCCAAACATTTCCTATTTCGCACCTTTTGATGTAAGTGTTTTGTCCACAACAATGGTAAGGATCATCCGACCAAGTTTGATGCTCTGGCCGACGAAGGAATTTTTCTAGGTTACTCTTCTCATAGCAAAGCTTACCGTATCTTCAACAAAAGAACTAACAAAGTGGAAGAAAGTATCCACGTAGTGTTTGATGAGCTTGAACAGAAAAACCAAGTGAATCTTCATACTCGTAACCGAAGCTCGTAAAGGATGATGATGAAGATGAGCTTTCAAAGACTCGAAGAAGATCACTCGTAACGAGGAAGTGCGTAATGAAATAACTCAAGAAGTCGCCGTAGCGAGCAAGTCAATGGAGCCGATCACTCGTAACAAGCTTCGAAGATCAAGCTATTCAGCCCACAAACCTCGGTGAATCAAAGAACTGGTAAAGCGTTCAAATTTACTTCCAGACATCCCCAAGAAAACATAATTTCGATATCAACAAAGGGGTAAGAACTCGTTCTTCTCTTCATAATCTATGTGCATTCACCGCATTCATTTCACTAATCGAACCCAAAATGCACTAGAAGCTCTTAATGAACCCGAATGGGTAGAGGCCATGCAAGAAGAGCTGAATCAATTTGAAAGAAACCAAGTCTCGGACTCGACCAACCGACCTTCCGACCACCCAGCTATAGGAACCAAATGGGTTTTCAAAAACAAACTGGATGAGGGTGGAATAGTTGTCGAAACAAAGCTAGACTTGTAGCTCAAGGTTACAATCAAGAAGAAGGAATTGATTGTGGGGAAACCTTTGCCCCAAAGAGCTAGAATTGAAGCCATTAGAATACTCGTTGGCATTTGCATCCCGCATGCATATTAAATTATATCAAATGGATGTTAAGTGTGCCTTTCTCAATGGTTTTATTGAAGAAGAGGTCTATGTCGAGCAAGTCCTCCTGGTTTTGAAAACTCGAATTTCCAAATCATGTTTTCAAACTTCAAAAGGCTCTCTATGGTCTTAAGCAAGCCCCTAGAGCTTGGTATGAAAGACTCGAGCAACTTTCCTGGTTCAAAATAATTTTACAAGAGGACAGATCGACAAGACTTTATTCATAAAGACCAAAGGGAAAGATTTTCTCATTGTTCAAATATATGTTGATGATATTATTTTCTGTGCTACTAATGAATTTCGTGCCGAGAATTTTCTCGAGTTGATGAGTCAAGAGTTCCAAATGAGTATGATGGGAGAACTCAACTTCTTCCTTGGATTGCAAATCAAACAAGACAAAAATGGAATCTTTATTCATCAATCAAAATACACCAAGGAACTCGCTGAAGAAATATAAGCTTCAAGATGCAAAGCACGCATCTACTCCTATGAGCAAGCAAGATAAAGCTCGACTCGGATGAGACAGTAAAGCAAGAGATCGAAACTCTATCTGGGTATGATTGGATCACCGCTATATCTCACTTCAAGCGCACTGTATATAATGTTCAGTGTTTGCTTATGTGCACGATTTCAAGCTAATCCAAAAGAATCACATCTCACTGCGGTGAAGAGAATATTCAGATATCTTGCAGCACTCGTAATCTAGGACTATGGTACTCCGGAGACTCGTAACCGACTCGACCGGGTACTCGACGCAGTACTATGCAGATACAAAGTTGATCGAAAGAGCACATCCGGAGCTTGCCAATTTCTCGGGTCAATCCCTAGTATCCCGGCACTCAAAGAAGCAAAACTCAGTAGCTCTATCAACTGCGTAAGCTGAATATATTGCCGCTGGAGCTTGTTGCGCTCGTATTCTCTCGGATAAAACAACACTTGAAGGACCTTGGACTATCTCTCAACTCAGCCCCAATCAAGTGTGATAATCAAAGCGCAACCGCATCACTAAGAATCCTGTCCAAAGACTCAAAAACAAAGCATATTGAAGTCGTATCACTTCTTACGCGATCACTCGTAAAAGGGTGATATTACACTTGAGTTCATTCCTACTAATCTTCAATTAGCCGATATCTTTACTAAGCCTCTTAGTGAAGATCAATTCTGTTTTATTCGAAATGAGCTTGGTATGTTAAATGCTTAGTTTTGTGTTATGATTCGTGAATATTTCGTGCCTTGTGCTTTCATTGTTAATAACCATCGGCTCAGCTTGATCACGTGATACTCGGGCCGATAGTTATTTCGTGTTTCGAGTCACTCGTAAACTTTTCCGAGTCAAACTCGCACGTAAGAGAAATTTGGACATCAAATTTTCTCGAAGCTATCTCTAGAACAATGGAGAGTTTTAGATTATAATTTCAAACCCGTTTTCTCTCTCTTTCTCGAGCGCCGCGATCGTATCTTAACCGCAGATTTTAAACCACCGATATCTCAACCGTTGAAGAAGAACCGTCACACCGGCATTAATTATCGATGGACGGGCCGAGTCGAACGGAGTTACTTAACGGATAGTGAACGGCGCGCGTACTCACTATAAATAATGACTATCCGTCTTCATCTCGGTATTCTAAAACTCCTTCCCTCTCAAACGAAACCCTCTCGCGGAAGCATACTACGTGAATAGTGTTCCCCGATCGTCCGCGTACGTCGAAGAAGCTCTCTCTCTCTCGTAAGTTTTTCAACCGCTCTCTCTCTCTCTTCTACCATTTTCGTTTTCTTCTCTTCTACACCTCCTTCTCTTTCCTTCTTCTCTCGAAAAGTTTCATATTTTTCATCTCTCACCATGCCTAAAAGAGGAAACCATCCCGACTTTCGTGTTTCTTCATCCTCTAAGAAGCCTCGCACCAACAAGCCCGATAGCTCAACCCCTTCTAAACCCGTTGTCACCCAAAGATCTTGCGCCGGACGACAAGTTCTTCCCAACAACCAAATTCTCCTGGTTGTCCAATATCCAAACCATCTGAGTCTACCCTTTCTTGTGCTTCAGCGAGTTCATCTATCCCGAACTTGTTTCGAGTTTTATACTCATCTCACCCACTCCGAAAATGTTCTAACCTCTCGGGTTCGTAACATTACCGTTCAGTATCAACACCTCCCTCCTTCACCGTCCTGTTCAAAGTCTCTTCTCTCTTCTTGAACAAGCAACCCTATCCCCTTCATCGAAGTCGCCGACGACTTCTTTGAAAAGTACGCTAAAGAGTTCCCCGGGTCCGTAAAGAACTTTTCGTGACTCGCTGAAGTCGAAGCCGACTCAGTGTTTCCTCGCCGATGAGAACCTTCTTCTCACAAAGATTCTAGCAAGGAGAACCCCAACTCCAAGCACCTCAAAGCCCTCTTCGATATCCTCGGAGGGATACGAAGTCGACCTCTTCCCTCCATCATTGAGCAAATGGCCGCCGTGCTAGCCAACTCCAGAGCAAGAAGAACACCTCCCTTCCTTTCGGTGCTCTTCTCACCCTTGTATTCAAACAATTCCAAGTTCCTCTTCCTCTCGACCCTAACGCGGTGTCCGAGGCGGCCATTGTGGCTCGGCAAGAAGGAACTCCAAGGGTACGGATACCGGAAACTAACCCCGGTGTCCGGGTTCACAACTCGTAGCCGAGGCCTCCTTCTCCACCTCGCACTCGTAAATCCACCCCTCTTTCTCTTCCCTCTTCACCTGGTGGTGCCTCCACCTCCGGTGCTTCCAAAACTCTCTCTCGCCCTCTTATCTCCTCGTCTTCATGGACAAGATCACCTCTCGTGTCCTCCGATTTCGTAGACATGCTCGTGGGTTTCAAGTTCTGTTCTTCGTGGTCTCGACCATTAACCAAAAGACTGGTCGGCTCCCAAATCCGAGAGCAAGCAGCCTCTCGTTCTTGAGATGAGAGAGCTGGTTAAGGAGCGTATGAGCTGGCCGAGCTCCTCGTAGAGCGACGGTCCAAGGCGGCTCAGACCCGGATGACTCGGACCCATCCGAGGCGTCTTCGAGCCCAGCCCGACCTCCTCGGAGAGCGAGGAAGCCGAGGAAGCAGAGGAAGAAGCTACGATGCAGCGGAGGACGCCGAGGAACCCGCGGGTGAAGCAGCCCTTCCGGGGATAGGGAAGAAGAGGCCGTGGCAACCGCTCCCCAAGCTCAAATTGCTGTACTCAGCTCGACATGCCAGCCCGAGTGGGTCGAAGATCTCGCTCCTCCAGCCGAGTCGCCCGAGCAGCCCCTCCAGCCCTCGAGGTCCCAAGGGAAGAACCTCTCGATCCACTATCTCCGGTCAGCCCTCGTAGCCGAGCCCCCGCGAACTATTCCGGCTTCTCCCTTCGCCGCGCTCAAGCACATCGTCAAGGTCTTATCAGCGCCGGCGCACCTCCGCCTCTACTCGTAAATCCCCACCTTCCTAGTTGGAGCCATGCACCGAGTCACGATTCCTCGCTGTCTCCGAATTTCGTTTCAAAATTTTCTTTTGTCCGCACAACTTATGTGTATTACTTGTTCTTTTCTCCTTTCTTTTGGTTGTTGTTTTTGCTGAAAGGCAAGGGGGAGAAAATGTAGTCGAAACCGGTTGTCTTGTTTAGGGGAGTTTTTTATCGCCCTTGTAAATTTTTAATGGATTAATGCATTTCATTATTTCGAGTTCTTTCTTTTCTCGAGTTAATGAGTTAAAGCATACTTTATCTTGCTCCGATATCTTGTATATCACTCGATCTATTCAATATGCCTTATCTCTTTATCAAACTACTCGTAATCAATCTATTTTCTTCTAACAAAGTTTCGTTTAAGTTTGGAATGCCTTTCATCAAAAAGGGGAGATTAAAGACTCGTACATCGCTTCTATATCTTTCTCGAGTCATGCAAAAGGAATCGGTATAACGATGTCATTCATATAGAGTTTTGATTCCAAGGCATTCTCCGTGTCTTAGAAACATACTTGAATTAAATAGTATCCTTCCTATGCGATTCGGCCTTCACATATCTCTTTAATCGTTTTTTTGTTAGCAACTCGTAAAAGTTGTTCTTTATTCCGAGTCCTTTCTCACTCGGAATCCGAATTGTGACTATTTACTCTATCGTTTGCATAGTCGCATTCATAGCTCATTTCATGCTTAGTCTATATCAAGTTCTTTCTCACTTTGATATTTGCTCGTAGAACGTGTTTCTTTTCTTAAGACTAAGTCATATGGAATTCCGAGTATCATGGATATTAGACTCGTAATATTCCATTTCCTTTCGACTCGGATAATCAATTGCGTAATTTGTAAAGATTATTTTGTTATCTCGTGTCTAACCTTGGACCAAAGTATTTTATACTTTGAGAACCAAAGTTGTTTTACTTTTGTAGGTTATTCAATCGAGGATATCTTTTCAAAACTACAAAAGTAGCCGGCTTCGTAACGTCAAATCACCAGCAGATATGGCTTTTCACCTTCCCTCGCTTTAGTCTCGTAAGATTGTGTCGAAGTCGTCTCGCTTCAATATCCGGAAAACTGGAACGCCAAGTCTAACAAAGGGTTTTCACCTCGCTTTCAAGACACAACCGATGGTTTTGGGACTTCCAAGAGAGTTAAACCGTTGTCCAATGTTCATATGTCAACGGATACTTTCGAGTGACTCGTAAAGCTTTTCTCAACGGTCACAGAGGACTCTCGGTCAGCAGATGGAAATAACGGCTACTCGCCCGGTCTTATCTATAAGAAGAAGCCACTTCACAAGACTTGAAGAGAGCGTAAGATATTGTCTATACACTTACTTGTTCAAAGTTATTGTATTTTTACTCAATCTTCAACTTACAACTCCCACTCGTAATTCATTACTTTCGAGTTGTAAGGTCTTGTACTTCGTTACAAACTCTTCTTACATTCTTTGTAAGGTCCCTTGACTAAGCCGTAAAGGTTAACTCAGCTTAGTTGTCCCTAGCTGTAAGGGTTATCTCAGCCTAGGAAGTACTAGATCGATAAGGTAACTTCTGAGTCTAGGAAAATCAGTATAGAGTTGTCTAAGGGAGCAACTCGGGTTCCGTCAAGTTCACGATATTTTGTGGACTCAAAATAGTGGATTTGACTTCGTGTCCGGATTGACACGGGCCGTGGTTTTCTCGCCCCAGGAGGGTTTCCACGTAAATATTTCGTGTTTTCTTTCGAGTTCATTCTAGACTCGCATAGCCTTTAGTGCTCCTACTTCTTCCGATTCATCGCTTTCGAGTCCAATCTTTTCTCGACCCCTTGTTTAGACTCGTATTCTCGTCTTGGTCACTTTTCTCGCACAAAAGTGTGTGTTTTTGCAAAGATTTTTCCATCACCCTATTCACCCCCTCTAGGGTGACTCGTACTCTCCCCGAGCAAACCTTCATTCTCAAATTAAAATCTTATTATGAGATTTTTATTAGGGCCACTTCGTCGCCTTAGCTGCATAACACATGTATACGGATAATGTAAATACAAAATATCGAATTGAAGTGCACGCGCTCAATTATATAAATAGTGTAATTAATAAATAATGTGATTTAAAATAAATAATGTGATTTAGGGTCGGGTTGTTACAGTCTTCTCCCTTAAAATAAGTTTCGTCCTCGAAACTTGAGCCTTCTGCAATGAGGTTTGCAAACTTACCTTAAAATAAGTGGGGGTATTTGTGTTTCATATTTTCCTCGGCTTCCCATGTGGCTTCCCGAGGATGTATGGTTAGTCCACAGTACTTCCCCAAAGGGAATGCTTTTATTGCAGAGTTTCTTGAGTCTCGTAATCCAATAGTTGCACTCGAAACTTTTCATATATTAAATTTTCAGTAATTTCTAATAGCTCTGTCACCATATCATGGTTTGGAATGGGTATATGCCGCCTGAGCTGCTAGATATGAAAAATGTTATCCTCATATTTGAGTTCGGATGAAATAGCTATATTGATATATATATATATATATATATATATATATATATAAGATATGGGATTGCGCTTCTTTATAACCTCATACTCATATAGTCCAATATACCTAGGACTTGATTTTTTTCCTTAACTTTGAATCTTTGACCCCCTTTTAGTGGAGACACTTTTGAAATACCTTTATCTATATAGCGTGTTTGTCGCTTTAGGTTTTCTTGATGTGGTCTTAAATCTTGCTAACCTTTTCGGTTGTTCCTTAGGTCCACTCAGGCCCATAGTCAAGGCGTCGTTCGACTCACTTCAACATAATGAGGTTCCGTATTTCCTCCAATACAATGCCTCAAATGGAGCGATTTTAACGATGACTAGATAATTGTATTATAGCATAAGCCCACCAAAGATAAATCAGTTTCCTATTTTCTTTAAAAGTCGAATATACATGCTCTTAGTATATCTTCTCATATTTGATTTACCTTTCTAGCTTGCCTGTTTAGTTCCGGATGATACAAACTGCTAAAACTCAATTTAGTCCCGAAATCTTGCCATAGAACTTCCCAAAAATTCATGTGAAACCTTTTGTCACTATCTAATATGATGCTCTTCGATATTCCATATAACCTTACAGCCCTTTTAACATCTCACTCGTGTCAATATCTCTACGTTCCGTGTGTCATGTGTTGGTACAAAACGTATAGATTTAGTAAACCGATCAACAATCGTCTATATAGCATTTTCTTTGAAGTAATTAAGGGGTAATCTCTTGACAGAGTCCATTGAAATTGATCCTCTTTTCCATATAGAGATTCCCAACAATCTCAACTTACCAACAGGACGTTGATGTCTCTTTTCCGGATCAGATTCTCCAGTGTTCGGCTTTAACCCCTTGACAAGTCAACCCTTTATTCGCATATTCTATGATATTTTCGTTCATATTATTCTTTCCAAAATATTGTTTGAGGTTGATATACATTTTGTTCTTGCTAAATAAAGTATCGTGTATTGTGTGTCTCCTCAAGAATTCTACTCCTCAACTCCTCTTTCTTCAATACACAAAATTGATTTTGAAACCTTAAGGTTCCACCCCGCGTATTCCTTGAACCATGAGATTTTTCCTTTTTATATCTTTCTTAATCCTTTCCATCCCGACATCATCGTTTTGGCCTAACCGAATACCTTTCATGATTGTATATTATACCTCTATCACAGCTAGGGACCCATTCATTTGTCCATGCGAGGCTGACTCAATACTTACGTTATGGAGATCTCATATAACCACAAGCTAAGTTGTCACTATTACATTCAACTTGTGTTTTGTCTCCGTACTCCACGCGTTTGTCAATATATTCATTTTCATTAGGTGATATTATACTTGTAAGTCATAATCCTAAAGTAATTCTTCTAACAAAGATTGCCTCGGATTGACCTTCTTTTGGGTACGGATGTACTTCAACTATAATGGTCAATATAAATCTTATATGTTACCCTATGCGAGTAATGTCTCCAAACATTTAAAGCAAAACAACAACAGACTTACTTCAGTTCGTGAGTGGGATAAGTCTTTTCACATGATTTGAGTTGTTGAGATGCATAAGCTATGACCTTGTCGTCCTATCTTAATATGCATCCTAACCCATTTTTAAACGCCTCACTATAGATGGTATACTTTTTACCTTCCACGAGCAAGGTAAGAATTTGAGTTGTGGGTAACATTTTCTTCAATTTCTAGAGCGTCTCTTCACATGGTATCATTAGGGCTCGACAATTCCCTTCTCTACAACTTTCTGTCCTTTTGGGAAAGTGTTTACTAAATGTTCAAGGGTACCCCACCACATACATTTATTACTACCCATTCAACAATTTGATGTGGGCGTGATTTGTTTGGCAACATTTTCCCCAAGATTCAGTGGATGATCAATGGGTGACCCCGTTGAAACTAGTAACATGTTTCTTTTGAACTATACTACTTGTATTGTTCAGCTCCCTTTGAGTCTCCGGAATTTAAAGCCCTTAGTCCACTCTTTACTCGTCAACCTCTATGTCTACCACTCTTCCATATAATCCTTGACAATCTTTGATAGTTTAACTAGCAAGTTAACGTCGAATATGATAGGCCAAGCCATCCTCAAATCTTAACATTTTCACCCTATCAATAACGAAAAGGTCTCGAGTCATATCTAGATATCTCCATAAATTTATTGGCATACTCCACTACCGTCATGTTGTAGTCCATGTCTAACTCCATGAGCCCCTATTCTTTTTGTCCATGAATTGCGATGAGGTAAAATTTAGCTCTAACCTCATTCAGAGATTTACCCCAATTAACTCACAACCTCATTTTTGATTATGCTTCACCATATGTCTACTACACCAGTTAGATAATATGTCCCTATACCTTTTTTTCTCAAGTGCAAATATCTCTTCCATTCCCCTAATTCATTCCTCTATTTCTGCCGCATCAATTTTTCCATCATAGGTCTTAGGGTTATGACGAGTCATTCTTGTATAGGCTTATAAGTAGATTCAGTAGGTGTAGGGGGATCCTTTTTATTAACTTTATCACCAAGTCCCCCTACTAATTTGGGTCCGTGTTATCAATGGAAATCTCTAAAGGTATAAATTGAGTTTCACCAAGGATTTGTTGTGTGTTCGGAGGGGTTTTCTAATGCCTATTTGACAAGTCCTCAATCATAAGCCAACTCTATAGTCACATTCGAAATTATGTTATTGCTTTCTAGTTGAGACATGCTGAATCATATAAATTTAAACTTTCCTCATTAGTTTCCTTTCCTCTCCTATGAACCAAGTTCATCACAATCTCTAATATAAAACATATTTAGCTAACTCATACCTTTATTGTGCTTATATGATAAGCAATACCCAATTGAATGTTAGATTATCCTTCTCTCGGGATTCTTATCGCTTGAGGAATCCTCGATCAAAGCGACTCCCAAGGCTTATTCAAATGTCGGTATGCTTTCTAATTCCGACTTAAAGGTAATATAAGGAATTTCCTAAGAGATTTTGGTATTTTCTAAAAATTTCAGCAGAGTTCCATTTGTAATATGGCCTATCCCATAAATTTAACGCTTTAAAACCCCGCATAAAACCACAAGTATCACTCAACGAGCCACACGCTCGGGGTACACAACTCAACGGCCACACGCCGGAGTACAACCCATATACATTAAAGCTTAAAACCACCCAAATGGCTCATAATACATCCGAAGAAAAATTTATGAACTTAATTACAAGCTACAAAGCTTAAAAGCATATGAAATGCATGTCAAGCAACTTAAGTCATTATGTACAATGTTTATACTTAGCATCACCCAAAAGTATATACCTCAATTCAATATTAGTTACACCACATCCACAACTCCCAAAATAACAACTTGCGAAAATAATAGCCACGTAATTTTCCTGAAGGTCAAATCATGACACCTTAGAATCCTATTGCTCACAAGTGATTTCTAAACCCGGCTCGATACCACAACCGTAACGCCCCCAATCACCATTACTTAATAATCCCTTCATTAGGGACTCGTTACGTAAGGTCGCAGCTGAAGGTAACAATCGAAGGCGTTATCGCCGTCCTAAAAATAGGACAAGGCTAAATAATTGAAATAAAATGAACTACGGTTTGGGCATCCACGGTTATATTTCAAAAATGCTTGTTAGGAGTGGCTACTTATTACCCAAGTAGCTATGTCATCCCAAAATACGCTTTACGGGTTTAGCAATATAATATTTATACAACCTACACTTTCGTCTAATCCGTAAGATAATGTACAATGTATAATAATTCCCAAGGTCATACCTAAACCCCGGTTGAGGGTAAAATCACCGTGAGCGTCTATGCACCTTCGGAATTACAAATGCAGCGTGGCTGACTAGGATCCGCCTTTGTCGGACTTTGTAAGTGGTTGATAGTTCACCAATGCTTCTTCCTAAAACAAAAACAAGTAAAATATTTCGAAGAGTGAGTGGAAACTCAGTATGAACATTCCTGCACTCGTAAAATAAACTTGAAGAATATTTTGATTAAGCGCGCGCATTTCAATTCATTTTAGTTTGAAATCGGGGGAGAGAATATAAGTAAAATTGCTTGCCGGTTATTATCTCGGAAGTGGAACCCTTGGTAATTGATACGATCGTTGAACAGGTGTCACCCCCGGCCGATCGATAACCCGAGTTGACGCCGCGCGGTATAATTGGTGGGCCTAAGCCCTTGGTAATTGATAATTGGGCGGGGACCACTTAATTAGGTGGCAAAACTTGCCTTGTTAATGATTCATTATTAATTGCATATATGAGAAATGTTGAGATTTGATGAAACATGTGAGTTTTCGAAAGGTACGAGCAATGAACGTACTCGAATTGAGAATATTTGTTTCTCCCCTTTTGCAGAAATTTGAGTCACCAGCTATTCGGCAACGAAGTGGCCTCGCTTCGTTTAAAATGGATTTTTAGGGTTAATGATGTTTTTCTGGAGTTTTAATGCTTGAGTTGTATAAGCATTAACAATTTATTTCATTTCCTACACTCATGTGAAAATCAATTAAACTAATGTTAGTACTACTCAGCTTTATTGCGTTGATTCCGTTTCAATTATTGAATACAATTTATATTAATTAGAGAAGTTGATTAGGCTGACTAAATACTCGATTGTTTTGACGGAATTCAATTCGTTAGCTGATTTGGATTGACAATGGTGTCTCTATATATATGGATACATCTAACAAACACTTATTCCTAATTTATTCCTTACTCCTCCCTTCCCTGCATTCGAGACTCATAGTTAAGTAGTTGACTAATCCGTGAAATGTCTTCCTATAGGAAGGTTCCATAATCCACCGAATTGCTCAAAACCCGTACATACACCATGTTAAGATCACAACCATTGTTCTCCCGACAAATTTCACATTCACAACCACTATTAGGTATGCTTAATGCTCAAATCTCCCTCACATGTCTATACTTACACATTGCTTAATTTCACTCTCTACATGCACATTCTCATTCATTTGTTCAATATAACCATTTCCAACATATAATAAATCCATCAATTTACCCAATTCTATAATAAACATCTCCCAAACTCATTCACTAATTCATAATCTCCCCACGAGAATCACATTCGTTCTCATTCATACAATACACAACCAATCCATTGAGATGCCACAACTCGATTATTCACACCAATTCGAATTTTCCCAAATTAATATTTGAATTCACTCCACAAATATATTTCTAATCATACTTCAATTTACAATTACAATTG
Organism: Talinum fruticosum; assembly: GCA_021018815.1. Taxonomy (NCBI): domain Eukaryota; kingdom Viridiplantae; phylum Streptophyta; class Magnoliopsida; order Caryophyllales; family Talinaceae; genus Talinum; species Talinum fruticosum. The sequence continues at coordinate 5,638,651 of JAITYX010000028.1, forward strand.
CTCAAATAGATAATGAAATTGATAATTTAGGGTTTAGAGTTTTACCTTCGAATTCACTGGAGGAGGAGTCAAGGAGGGGATATTGCGGGTGCTCGGTTGCTCCGGCGGCTGCGGGCAGCACCGGCGTTGAGCTCCGACGGCCGTGCTGCGGTGGTGGTTGGCGGCAGAATGGGTTGCAGCAGTGGCGAGGCAGGGCATCCGCTCGTGCGCGAGCGAGAGCGAGAGAGAGAGCGCTAGCGTGAGGGAGGGATACCGGTTGCCTCTAACCGGTGCTTGGCGTCGACTTCGCACTGGCGTTGGCGGTGCCGGTCGCCGGAACCGGCGCGACCAAGGGAAGGCTTGCAGAGGCAGGGCGAAACGAGGGAGAAGCGGGGACACGGAAGAGGAAGCAAGGGGCGCTGCCGGCGGCGCCTAGCGCGGCTTCCGGCCGGTGTGGGTGGCGTCCGGTGGCCGGACCGGGAGGCGATAGCGAGAGAGGTGGTGAGGCAGGGGAGGATGAGGGAGGGAGCACGGGAGAGAGGATGAGTGAATTGTGAGGGATGACTGAATTTTAAGTCTGTCTCAACATTCCGGAGAATTCCTTCTCTGGATTTTTCTTTAGAAAAATCTGATTTGGTTATTTTATTATTTTGATTTATTTATTTATTTACTTATTTTGTTTTCTTTTATTGTTACTTTTAATTTTGCTTTAATAACAATGTTCTCAAATTAAAATCTTATTATGAGATTTTTTAGAGCCACTTCGTCGCCTTAGCTACATAACACATGTATAAGGATAATGTAAATACAAAATATCGAATTGAAGTGCACGCGCTCAATTATATAAATAGTGTAATTAATAAATAATGTGATTTAAAATAAATAATGTGATTTAGGGTCGGGTTGTTACACAAAGGAGGCAAAGTCACTTTTGAAGATGATAGTAAGGGCAAGATAGTCGGAATAGGCAAGATTGGAAAATGCGACAACTTGGTCAGCCTAGTCTATCTTGTCAAGGGATTAAAGTACAATATACTCAAAATCTCTTAATTGTGTGACAAGGGTCAAGAGGGCAAACCAAGTGAGTCAACGTTGTCGGATCCGAAACTCAACTAAGATGTAGATGATCTTACCGAAGCGGAGCTCGGACAGAGGCAAAAGAAAGTAGCTCAAAATAAGGCAGCTCATAACATCATGACTCGGATCGAATCAGCTCAGGAGCAAGCTCAGAATCGTTGAAGGACAAGTAGATGAGCAAACTCAGCCTGATCGGACCACTGAAGATAAGCCAATACAACCAACAAATTTGGTAAACCAGAGAACAGGTAGAGCATTCAAATATGCTTCGAGCCACCCACTTGAGAATATTTTGTCCGACATCAACAAGTGGGGTAAGAACTCACTCTTCTTTGTAAAATCTATGTGCATTCACTGCATTCATATCAATAATCGAACCCGAAGTGCACTAGAGGCCCTAAATGAACCTGAATGAGTAGAGGCCATGCGATAAAAACTTAATCAATTTGAGAGAAACCAAGTCCGGACTTTGACCAAACGACCTTCCGATCACCCAGTTATAAGAACCAAATGGGTTTTCAAGAACAAACTGGATGACAATAGGTTGGTAATCGAAATAAGGCTAGACTACAATCAAGAAGAAGGGATTGATTGTGGGGAAGCCTTTGCACCTGTTGTTAGGATAGAAGCAATTAGAATCCTCTTGGCATTTGCATCAAGCATGAATATTAAGTTGTACCAAATAGATGTCAAATGTTCTTTTTTGAATGGTTTCATTCAAGAGGAAGTCTATGTTGAGCAACCCCTGGATTTGAAAACTCAGAATTTCCAAATCATGTTTTCAAGTTGCAAAAGGCTCTTTATGGTCTTAAACAAGCTCCTAGAGCTTGGTATGAAAGACCGAGCAGTTTCTTGGTTGAAAATGATTTCAAAAGAGGTCAGATTGACAAAACTCTTTTCAAAAAAACCAAGGGAAAGACATTCTTATTGCTCAGATTTACGTTGATGATATAATTTTTGGAGCTACTAATGAAAATCTCTATCAAGATTTTTCTGAATTGATGAGACAGGAATTCCAAATGAGCATGATGGGAGAGCTCAATTTCTTTCTTAATCTACAAATCGGACAAGATAAAGGTGGAATCTATGTCCATCAATCTAAGTATACCAAGGAGTTTTTTAAGAAATACAAGCTTCAAGATGCAAAACATGTAGCAGCACCAATGAGTACCAGCAGGAAATTGGACTTAGGCGAAAAAGGTAAAGTAGTAGATCATAAACTCTATTGAGGTATGACTGGATCTTTGGTATATATCTCACATCCAAGTAGGTCGGACATTATGTTTAGTATACGTCTGTGTGCAAGATTCCAAGCTAATCCAAAAGAATCACATCTCACTACGGTGAAGAGACTCTTTTGATATCTTGTAGGGACTCGGGATTTAGGTTTATGGTTCTTAAGAGACTCGAATCGACCCTCATTGGATACTCGGATGCCGACTATGCTTGGATACAAGGTTAATAGATAGAGCACATGAGGAGCATGCCAATTTCAGGTTAATCCCTTATATCTTAGCACTCAAAGAAGCAAAACTTTGTTGCTCTATCAACTACTAAAGCTGAGTACATTGGAGCTAAAAGCATGTCGTGCTCGGATTCTATGGATCAAGCAACACTTGAAAGATCTTGGACTTTCATTCAAATTGATTCCAATGAAGTGTGATAATCGAGTGCAATCGGCATCACTAAGAATCTAGCTCAGCACTTATAGACAAAGCATATTTAGGTTAGGTATCATTTTCTAAGAGACCATTCCGAGAAAGGTGATATTGAACTTGAATTCATTCCTACAAAATTTCAGTTAGCTGATATTATCACTAAGCCACTTGGTGAAGATCAGTTTTGTTTTATTAGGAATGAACTTGGAATGATTAATGCATGATTATGTGATTTTCTAAGTGAAATTGTCTTACATGATTATGTGTTATATGTTTTCTTTCTGTCTTAATAAGAATTGGTTCCGTTGACCCGGTGAAACCGAGCTAGGAGTTATTATATGTTTGTGCTTTCGAGTCACTCAAAAAGTATACTGAGTCGGACTCGGTATTTGAGAAAAATAGACTTCAAACTTCGAAATTATCTCGTAGATTAGTGGAGAATTTCAAAAATTTCTTTAAAATTTCTCATTTTCTTTCTCTATCGTGCGCATCGATCGGTGAACTAGCCATTGGGAGAAAGACACTGGAATTCTAACCGTTGGAGACAGAACCGTCACACTGTTTCGGTGACCGTTGGAAGTTTAGCTCGTAACGAATATCGAAGGACATTCCTTTCGCTATAAATAGCATCCCTGGTAAAGTAGTAGATCGAAACTCTATTGAGGTATGATTGGATCTCTGGTATATATCTCACATCCAGTAGAGGTCGGACATTATGTTTAGTGTATGTCTGTGTGCAAGATTCCAAGCTAATCCAAAAGAATCACATCTCACTGCGGTGAAGAGAATCTTTAGATATCTTGAAGGGACTTAGAACTTAGGTCTATGGTTCTCAAGAGACTCGAACCGACCCTCACTGGATACTCGGATGCTGACTATGCTGCATACAAAGTTGATAGAAAGAGAACATTAGGAGCATGCCAATTTCGGGTCACTCCTTTATATCTTGGCACTAAAAGAAGCAAAACTCGGTTGCTCTATCAACTCGCTGAAGCTAAATGCATTACAACTGGAGCATGTCTGTGCTCAGATTCTATGGATGAATCCAAAAGCCGACCATAAAAATTCAAAGACAAGTTAAGGAGTTAGTGGCAAAGGGCCCGTGAGAGAGAGATTAAGCCCATGCGCGGTACCCGTCTTGATTGTACCAAAGAAGGATGGGTCAATGAGAATATGTGTAGATAGTCATTTCGAAAACCGGATAAATATCAAGTATAGGCATACTATTCCTCGATTGCAACATATATTGGATGAGTTAGATAGGTCTAAGGTCTTCTCCAAAATTTATTTGAGAAGTGGTTATTACCAAATCGGAATTAGAGAGGGTGATGAGTAGAATACCGTATTTAAGTCTAAGGGAGGTCTATATCGGTGGTTAGACATGTCCGAAGACTCGGATTCTAACTCTAAGACACAGTGAGTACTACATGAAGACTCATGTATAAACCTTATCCCTCCTAAGTTTTGATTTCAAGTCATTCCGAGTAATAAAGAAACTCTTGTATAAGTTTTCATTCGTTTCGATCGACTCGGAAAACACACTCTTGTATATCTTCTACATTGATGTTTCGACTCAATTAGGAATTACTCAGAACTAAAGCATGTTCAAATAATTTCTCTAACTCTTTTCTTCTAAGTTCGATTGCATATTTCACCACAAAGTGAATTACAATGTTAATTCCTTTTTCTAAGTCGGTTTGTTTATTTGAGAATTATTTGGCCGGATCAAGTCTTTATACATTGATGATTCTACTCTTTCTAACTTGATCATTCTTAGAATTGACTCGATGGAATTTAAGTATATTGAATATTAGACTCAGAAAATTCCACTCTTCTAAGCCTAAGATAATTATGCACTTAATTATCTTAATTTAATTATTATCTATGCCTAATTTTTTACCAAAGTATTTTATACTTTGAGAACCAAAGTGGTTTACTTTTGTAGGTTCTTCAAACGAGGTTATCTCATTTTTAAAATACAAAAGTAGCCTCGCTTAGCTCTCAATCACCAGCGAGACAAGCTTTATCTACTTTTGAACAGGGCTCAAACACCGTGTCAAGGCTCTCTGTTTCCAAAATTGGAAAAATCCAACACTAAGCTCAACGGTGGTTTCCATCTTGCTTTTGAGACATCACCAGTTGACTGGAGCACCTTTAGGAGCCAAGAGCCATTGTACAATGTTCACATCCCAACGGATGTTCTTTGAGTGACTCGGAAGAGCCGTTACAATGTTCGAGTAAAGAGTTCCGTTCGGAACTAAGACACAACAGCTTATTCCGCTTGGTCATCTATAAATAGAAGCCACTTCACAAGATTTGAAGATTGCTTGAATTATTGTTGAAAAACATTACTTAAGCGAAAGTCATTGTTTAGTGTATGTCCGTGTGTAAGATTCCAAGCTAATCCAAAAGAATCACATCCGATCGTGGTGAAGAGAATTTTCGGATATCTTACAGGAACTCGGAATCTTGATCTATGGTTTCAAGAGACTTAGAACTGACCCTCACTAGATACTAAGATGCTGGCTATGCTGGTTACAAGGTTGATAGAAAGAGTACATCAGGAGCATGTTAATTTCTAGGTCAATCCCTTATATCTTGGCACTCAAAGAAACAAAACTCGGTAGCTCTATCAACAACCGAAGCTGAGTACATTGCAGCTGGAGCATGATGTGCTCAAAATCTATGGATCAATCAACACTTGAAGGATCTTGGAATTTTCATTCAAATCTATCACAATCAAGTTTGACAATCAAAGTGCAATCAGCATCACTAAGAATCCAGTTCAGCACTCAAAGACAAAGCATATTGATGTCATATATCATTTTTAGAGAGACCACTCTGAGGAAGGTGATATTGATCTTGAATTCATTCCTAAAAAATTCAGTTAGTTGATATTTTCACTAAGCCACTTGTTGGTTACAAGGTTGATAAAAAGTTTTTGAACAAAATTGATATAAAACTTCGAAATCATCTCTAGATAAATGGAGAATTTCAGAAATATTTTTTAAAAGTCTTTCTTCTCTCTCTCTCTCTACCGCTTGCATCGATCGGAGAACTAGCCGTTGGAAGAAAGTCGCTGGAATTCTAGCCGTTGGAGAGCGTAAACATCACACCTGTCCGAGATAGCCGTTGGAGGTTCAGGTCACACTCGAAGGTCGAAGGACATTTCTCTTGCTATAAATAGCACCTCATTACCTTCATTTCGATACTTTACTCATTACTTACTTACTCTTTAAGTATTCCGGCTCTCACTCTCTGAATTCTAAGTGCTTTCATTCTTTCTCTCTCTCTGTCTCTCAAGTTCATTTGTTCACTTTCTTTCAAAAATCCAAACCATGCCTAAAAGGGGTTCCGCACAAGATTTTATGGGGTCTCGCAACCAAGAAACCTCGCACCAAACCACCTCAAGAGGGTACCTCTAACCCCTCTAATGTTTTTGTCACCCAACACCTGATGTTGGATGATAAAATTTTCCTAACCACTTCGTTTTCGTGGTTGCAACACATCAAAACCACTCGGAATATACAATTTTCCGTGCTTGAGTGAGTTTGTCTATCTTGAACTCGTTGTCGAGTTCTACACAAACATCTCTTACTTGGAGGGAGTCATTACCTCACGAGTCCAAGACAAGGTTGTTCGCATCAACTTCTCTCTCCTACATAGACTTTTCAAAGTCTCCTCTCTTTTTCGAACCGCAATCCCATCCCATTCAATGAGATTGCGGATGAGTTCTTTGAGAAATATGCCAAGGAGGTCCCCGAGTCACGCAAAAACTTCTCCGTGACTCGGATGTGGACTCGAGGCCAGATTACTCTATTTTCTCTTGATGAGAACCTTCTTCTCTCATCACTCGAGCTAGGAGAATCCTAACTCCAAAATTCTTAAAGCTCTTTTTAATATTCTAAAGGGCTATGATGTAGACCTCTTCCCAGCCATCCTTGAGCCAATGGCTTCGTGCCAGCTCAATCCAAAAAGTCATCTCCTTTTCCCTTCGGAGCCCTTCTAACTGTTGTCTTTAAACAGCTTTAAGGTTCCCCTACCCTCGGACCCAAATGCAGTGTCCGGGGCTGCCATAGTAGAAGGCGGGAAGGAGCTTCTAGGCTACGGATATCCGGAAGTCGGGCCTGGTGTCTTAGTCCATGGGTTTGAGTTAAAGCCCCCTTCACCTCCTCCCACTCGGATTCGGATTCCTTTACCACTCCCTCCTCCATAAGGTGGTCCATCCACTTCTAAACAACCTTCTGCAGCAACTACTTGTCTACTGTTTTGATAGACAAACTCTCCTCGGTGTCCGAAGAACTTCGAGGCACTCTCCACTCTCTCAAAACCGTCCTTCAAAGTCTGGCGATCAACCGTAAGACGGCCCGGTCTCGGATCTAGGAGCACCGGGATCCGCTCATCGAGATAAAGGGCCTCATCAAGGAGCAAGCACGAGTAACTCCAGCTCCTCCAAGAAAAAAGATCTAAGGCTGCCCAGGACCCGAAGGTTCGAGATACTTTTAAGGAGTCCTCTAGCCTAGCCAAGTCCTTCTCGGCTGAGGTTGAAGAAGAAGAAGATGCGGCTTAAGTAGCTCAGCCTAAGAAAGAGAAGGAGGAAGAGAAGGAGGAAGAGAAGGAAGATGAGAAGCAAGCATGAAGAAAAGGACAAAGAGTAAGCGGCTTAGGCCGAGGGACAAGGTGTTGTAGTCCCCGAACCAAAACTTATCAACTCAAATGATAGTCCGAGTGGGTCGAGATGGCGCTGCGGACGTTGGACAGTCCACGCTTATCAAGTCGAAGCACCTCCCTCCGTTGTCTTCTCGGACGATGAGCCCAAGGATGATATGGCCCTGGGTCGAGATGGCCGGACCGCAGCCATCGCCGACATCCTTGTGCTGTCGTCGTCACGATCATCAACGTCGTCTCCAGCTTACCAGCGCTGGCCCACTACTCATTCCTCCACCTCCGTATCGTACGCCCCCTTTTGTATTTATCTTCTTTATTTTTTTTTTTTTGTCCAACATCAACTATATTTTTTTATTTTTCTTCTTTGTCTTTGATGGAATGCAAGAGGGATAAATATAGAACATTGATGTTGTTGTGTTTGGGGGCGCTCACCCTTTTTCTTTATATATATGAATGAATTTTCTTTTACTCGAACATACTTATTTCTGAGTTGATTCTTTCCGAGTTCGATCTCTCATATAATTATTTTTCTTATGCTCCGATATAATCTATTCATATTTCTATGCTAATGTGTTATCCGCATAATTGATATAAGTAATGATAGTATCCGCAATGCATTCTCAAAGTATGAAATATTTCACAATCATTACTTCTTGCTCTAATATGTTCTCGTTTAGTAAGAATGAAAAGTCATGTTTTGCACTAACAAGTTTCTATCTAAGTATGGAATGCCTTTCATCAAAAAGGGGAGATTGAAGACTCGGATTCTAACTCTAAGACACTTTGAGTACTACATGAAGACTCGGTATAAACCTCATCCCTCCTAAGTTTTGATTTCAAGTGATTCCGAGTAATAGAGAAACTCTTGTATAAGTTTTCATTCGTTTCTAATTGACTCAAAAACACACTCTTGTATATCTTCCGCATTGATGTTTCGACTCACTTAGACATCACTTAGAACTATCGTATGTTCAAATAATTTCTCTAACTCTTATATTCTTACTTCGATCTGCATATTTCAGCAGCAAAGTGAATTACGAGTGTTAATTCCTTTTTCTAAGTGAGCTTGTTTGTTTGAGAATTATTTGTCTAAATCAAGTTTGTACACTTTGATGATTCCACTCTTTCTAACTTGATCATTCTTAGGAATGACTCGATGGAATTTGAGTACATTGAATATTAGACTCAGAAAATTCCACTCTTCTAGGCCTAAGATAATTATGCACTTAACTATCCTAATTTAATTATTATCTCGTGCCTAATTTTGGACCAAAGTATATTATACTTTGAGAACCAAAGTGGTTTACTTTTGCAGGTTATTCAAACGAGGTTATCTCATTTTTGAAATACAAAAGTAGCCGGCTTCTAGCTATCAATCACCAGTAGACAAGCTTTATCTACTTTTGAACAGGGCTCAAACACCGTGTCAAGGCTCTCTATTTCCAAAACTGGAAAAATCCAACACTAAGCTCAACGGTGGTTTCCACCTTGCTTTTTAGACATCACCAATTGACTGGAGCACCTTTAGGAGCCAAGAGCCGTTGTACAATGTTCACATCCCAACGGATGTTTTTGTGTGACTCGGAAGAGCCGTTACAACGGTTAGTAAAGACACAACAGTCATTCTACTCGGTCATCTATAAATAGAAGCCACTTCACAAGACTTGAAGATTGCTTGAATTATTGTTGAAACACATTACTTGAGCAAAAGTCATTGTTTAGTGTATGTATGTGTGCAAGATGTCAAGCTAATCCAAAAGAATCACATCTCACCGGGGTGAAGAGAAGTTCGAGTACACCAATGAGGAGATAGAGAAGTTTAGAAAGAACTTCAAAGCGATGAACATTCCGATGTGTGCTATTAGCTCAGCGAGAATATAACAGAGTGTCGACTGCGACACAACCAAAGATGTGTGGGACACTCTTGTCAACACATATGAAGGAATAAGCCAAGTGAAACAGGCGAAGATAAGTCGATATCTTCACAAATATGAACTGTTCAACATGGAGCCGAAGAAAACATCACTCGGATGTTTATTCGCTTCACCGAGATTACCAACAATCTCAAATCTATAGGTAGAAAGATTTCTCATGAAGAAAGTACAGAAAAATTCTAAGTCTACTAAAGAGGAGATGGGGTCCCCAGGTGATAGCCATCGAGGAACCACCGAACCTCTCTCAACTAAAGCTAGATGAACCGATTGGGAAGCCGCTTACCTATGAAATTCACCTAAAAGAAGAGGATGTCGAGGTCAGCACCAAAAGAACACTGCGCTCGAAGGCCTCGGAAAGTAGAAGGGAAAGTCCGAGTTCCTCACACTAAGAAGAGGATCCAATGGCACTCATTGCTCGAGGCTTCAAAAGAATGATGAAGTGTAAGAAATGGGAAAAGCGGCCAAAGAAGAGGTCTATAAGAAAGATAAAAAGGACAGAAAAGGTAAATATTCTTCCCCTTCAAAGTTATCTTAACTAAGAACTCTGGGTATTTTGAATGTGACAGACAAAGATTTCATAGTCAAAGACTCGTCCAAAGGGAAAGAAGGACAGAAATAAGAAAAAGGCTATGATGGCCACATGGAGTGATGACGACTCATCCGAAGAAGAAGATGATTCTCATGACTCAAAGTGTCCGATGGCACTAACCGACTCGGAAGTCGAGTCTTAGTCGACTTGACAACTCGGACAATCGAAGAGTGCTCAAGAGGTAATTAAATACTTTCTCAAGTTCTCCAAAGTTGATTTGGCTAAATATATTTAGAATTTGGAAGAAAGGTCCAATTCCGATTCTTCTCGGATCAAAGAACAACTTGAGTCTCTTATTTCGAGAGCAATTGTTTGAAAAATAAATTGGAAAAGCCGAGACTAACTCTGAAAGAACTCAAGACTAGTACTCAAGACAAGGAGACATAGTGTGAGTCACTCGGAAGAGGAAATGAGCATCCGAAAAGAAAGGTTAATGAGTCTCAAGAGCTTGTTTTGAAATTAACTCAAGGTCGAAAAACCTTGACATGCTTTTAGGCTCTCAGTGTGTCTCCATCAGGAAAGAAGGACTTGGTTTTAACGAAGAGGAGGAATCTAATTCCTACTTAAATCTTTTCAAAAATATTCCGGAACTGTGAAGTTCGGGAAAGCTGAGCATGGTCCCATTCATAAGAATGAAAGGAGGACTGAGCCCGGACTTGTTTACAGGAGAAAACCTCCTCCACCTATTTAAAAAAGAAAAGATTTTCAAAAGAAAGAGACACAGACTCGGGTCTCTAAAAAGAAGAATCAAAATCAGACCAAACCCAAAGTCATTCAAATATGTGTTCGCAAGAGTCTTTGTTCTCGAAAAGGACCACAGTAAAGGGAGATACTGGGTTCGTTAGAGGAAGTGAGAAGGGTTAGTGTGTTTTTGACTTGTAGGTAACTCAAAAAAGGACGAAAGGTCATGGTACTTAGACAAGTGGATGCTTACACCACATGTCGGGAGATTCAAGACTCTTCTTTGAGTTAGAAGATTTTAAAGGAGGCAAAGTGTAATACCCGGAATTTTAAAGAAAACAGTTGAAAAGCATAGAATTATTGAGTATTTTTCCCGCAACTAGGGGTTGAGTGACTCGATTTTATTTACGGCCGGACATATTACGTTAGAATTCCTTTGGAGGTCGTGGCGAATGAATAAAATCAAGGAAATTGCCTTCCTTTCTCATCTCGAGCTGAACCGTTGGATGATTAGGAATTGTCGTGGCCGACGTATTAAAATACGTTGGGACGCAGCAGATGTAAGAGGACGGAAGAGAGGAGATATAGACTTGTGATATATGGGCCGACGATTATTTTCATTGAATAATGAAGAGGTGGGCTTTGGTTTAAGTTGGAAATGAGATAGAAATTAAATTTGGGGGTCCAATGGGGGTTAAGGACCGAGAGTTTAATCGGTGGAGCCCGGCAGCGAGAGGAAGAAGAAGCAGAGCAACAGAGCGAGGGAGAGAGAGAGAACCACCGAACGGAAGAGAGAGAGAGGAGGAGGCGAGTGCGCGCGGCGAAGGAGACCGCGAGGACGGGCGACCACCGCGGGACCGCTCGGCGACGCGAGCAGACGCGGCGAAGGGAGAGCACCGAAAGGGGGAAAGAAAGAGAGGAGGCGTGCGGGAATCGAAGCAGAGGCCGGAGGCCGGCGAGCGGAGTAATGAACGCAGCGGGCAGCCTGGCGACGCGAGCGAGGGAAGGAAGCGAGAGGTTGGGACAGAGCGAGGGCGAACGTAGACCGAAACAGAGACAGACGAGCGGGAGTTAGAGCGGCCGAAACCGGGACCGGCGACGGCGACAAGGGAGGCGGACCGGCGGCGAGCACGAGGGAGGGCCGGACCGAGGGCGGCGGGGGGCTAGAACCGCCGAACCGTAAGCAAGAAGCGAGCCTTCCCCGAACCCAAACACAACCCAAACACAAAGCTGGGACAACGAGCAATTCGATTAATTCCAAACCCAAAATCCGAGGTGGGTAGTCTTATACTCTAAACTATTAGTAATTTCAAAACCTAAATGGAATTGTTGTGATTGTTGTATGTGTTACGTGAATATTGATGTAGTTGCGAATGATGAGTATCCGTATTGCAGAACGGGCCTAATTGTTGTTTGAGATTGAAATAAGAGTTTAGAACGGATTTTAGAGAATTGATAAGGTTGAATTGGGTCACGAAAGGAGTCATATGGGTTAAATAGAGAATTCATTTGGGAACGTTAAAGAGATTAGTAGTTGTTTAGGGTCGAACCGAACTCCGCTGATTCCGAAAAGGTTAAATTGTACAGAGTCAAATGTGTGGTTTTGAAGTTCTGGATATCTATTAAGGAGTAAGGGGTTAGGACATGGATATGAATTACGAGTTAACTAAGTTTTAGAGATTCTTGAACGTGCGGTATCAAGAGCTAATTACGAACATTGGGAAATGGTAGGTTGAAATATAAAGAGGAGTATGAATTCGTATTGAGTAATGTGCAATTGGGACAAGTAAGTGAGAATAGGCAATTGTGAACTTGATTACATTCGAAGTATATTTAATTCCTCGAGGTTGAACTAAGCGTGAAAATAAGCAAAGGTAACTGGAGATCGAATAATGAAAAGAGATTGAGAGTTACGTAACCAAGGACTGGACGAGCAAGAGTTAAATAATGAGTTTAGAGCATATCTTAGTCTTTGGGATGAAATCAAGTCCGAAGTTAAGCACAACGAAAGGGACTTAGGCAATAAAGTGAGAGCAAGAGAGGTGTGACCGAATACGGGCAAAAGAAGTTGAATTACAAAGTAGAAGCGTAAAATGAGTAAGTGAGGCAAAAGGCAATGAATTGTGACAAACTTGAAACGTCACTTAAGTGATATGCACTTGTAGTTATTGTGGCTCGGAAAATGGATTCAATTGTACTAAACCGATGAATTGAGAAAAGCTTAGTTGGAAAAGAGTCGAGAATGAGTGCTTGCAATGAATGGTGATTATTTGTGCTATGTGATTACTTTACGTGATGCTCAAAATAGTTTCGAAAGGAGTTTTGTATGTAACGTGAATAATTCTTGAATGCAACTTCTTGAGAACCGCCTTTCGAACGTGATTGTGTTTTAAAGAAGCAAAGCTTATTTGAGAAAGTGAATTTATAAGGGTGGCACGTGGTGTCATGCCTTCCTTGATATCAAATCGATTGAGAAAGTTGTGAAGTGAATGTGATGAATGCGAATGTGCAAATTGTTTTGAATCGACCGGCTACGAATCGTTTAGCATACCGAAGGGTTCGAACCGGGAACGCCCAGCTAGAGACTTCGAGGGAAGGGTTCTAATAGGGGTCCTGGAGAGACAGGATGCCCGCTCCGAGACTTCCTAGAAGAATGGTCCCGGAGCCTTTTGTCGGGGTCGCGCCCTGAATTAAAGAAGTGCTAGTTCGAGTCCTCGAAGGCCTGGAATGTTGATTCAACCCGAAAAGAATTGTTTATGAATGTGAATATGTGCTTTTAAGTGATTAATGAGTCATGATCTTTTTCATTGCAAGAGATTTCAGTGAAAAGTATATAGATTTGTATTACGTTATTATGTTTTCGTAGATTTCATTATTATGAGTATTACGTGTAAAGAATTTCCATTTTTCAAGGGTATAAGACTCGGTGAGCCCGTGGATTATTGCTCACCCCCACAAATTGCCCCGCCCCCACCCAAGTGTTGCGGGTACACTTTCGAAGCATAATCTACACTTAGCATGCTTCGGACTTTTGCTGATTGTTGGTGGTTGAAGCGACCCAAGTAGCTGACATGCATTGTTATGATTCTCAATGTTGTAATTGTAATTTAGTTCATATAGTTGTACTCGAAGTATTATAAACCCAGTTAGATTGTTTTAAGTTTTATAGCATGATTGGTTGGACTCCGGCGTGTGGCCGTTGAGTTGTATACTCCGAGCGTGTGGCTCGTCGAGTTTTACTATGTTTCTTATGTAGGGTTTTAGGCTTCGCGCCTATGGGATAGTCCATATTGCAAACGGAACTCGCTAAAATTTTTATGAAATCTCGAGTCCTTTTGGAAAACCATCCTTATTGTCTTAGAGTTAAATTTAGACAACCAAACTTACACCGTAAAGAGCCTCGGGAGTTCCTTCAAGGAACTCGGCGATGTAATACTCTTAGGGGGTGCATTGGGGTGTTACACAAAGTCACTTTTGGAGATGACAGTAAGGGCAAGATAGTTTGAATTGGCAAGATTAGGAAAAGAGACAACCTGGTCAGCCCAAGTATATCTTGTCAAGGGAATAAAGTACAATCTGTTCAACATCTCTCGGTTATGTGACACGAGTCAAGAGGTAAGATTTACTCGGACCGACTGCTCGTATTTCGATGCAACTACCAAAGAGACTAAACTCTTAGGTAAGAGGCACCTATACTATTCCTCTTTCATATCTAAGTCGAATTTATCTTGTTTAAAAGCATCATTGCATGATGATTCTTGGACATGGCATCGCAGACTAGGTCATGTTAGCATGCACACTATCAAAAAGCTTGCATCTCATGGTTTAGTCGAGGCTTACCTAACTCGTGCATTTAAGAAAGATAAAATCTGTGAAGCATGCACAAAAGGGAAACAAGTCTCGATCATCCTTTAAACCTCTCAAAACTGTTTCCACATCCAAAGTGCTTGAATTGCTTCATATGGATTTATGTGGTGCAATCTCTATGAAAAGCCTCGCAGGTAAATCATATGTACTTGTGATTATTGATGACTATTCACAATTTACCTAGGTTTGTTTTCTCGGAGGACAAAAATGAAGCTTTCCAAGAGTTCAGCAAGCTTTGCAGGAAAATTCAAGTAGAGTCTTAGATTCATATCGAAGAATTCGAACCGATCATGGAAGGGAGTTCGACTACTAAGAATTTACTGAGTTCTATGACAAGAACGGTATCTCTCACAATTTCTCAGCACCCAAAACTCCTCAACCGAACGGGCTAGTGGAGAGAAACAACCGAACTCTTGAAGAATAGGAAGGACGGCGATGATTGAACATGACCTACCTTGTGAAGATTCGGACTTTATACTTACACTTTTCCGAGTTCTATCCAGGAATTAGGTATAAGATCTCTTTTCTCGTAGGGTTTTGATTTCAAGTCATTCTATGTACCTTAGAAAGTTTTCTGAGTGATATAGCATTTATTCCGAGTGTTCTAGAAACTATTTCATATGTCTTTGTGTGACTCGATCGACTCGTAAAGCATACTTGTACTAACTCAATTCCGAGTTACTCAACACTCAAAATTATTGCATGTTCAAACACTCGTATTGACACATATAAACTCATGTCCGACTTCATGTTCCGAGAATTACAGGTGTTAATTTTCTATTCCAAGTCCGCTTATGTTGTTTGAACTTTGTTTAGTCTAGATCAAGTTTGTTCACTCGATATTCTTAATCTAACTTGATTCTCTTTCAAATCGACTCGGATGGAATTTTGAGTATCATGGATATTAGACTCGTAAAATTCCATTCCTTTTCTAACTCGTATAATTAGTCATTTAATTATCTTAATTATATCATTATCTCGTGTCTAACCTTGGACCAAAGTATTTTATACTTTAAGAACCAAATTGATTTGCTTTTGTAGGTTATTCAAGCGAGGATATCCTATTTTTAAACCGCAAAAGTAACCAGCTTCAAAACATCAAATCACCAGCAGAGAATGATTTTTCCACCTCCGACCTAGCCCCGCATAATCGTGTCAAGATTATCTCGTTTCCAAAATTGGAAATGTGGAACACTAACCTCAATGGTGGTTTCCACCTTATTTTTGAAGACACCACCAAGTGGTTTTGGGACTTCCAAAGGAGTAATGAACTCGTTGCTCAACGTTCATATCTCAACGGCACTTAGAAAATCCTTTACAACGGTGACAAAGGGCCTCCAGATCGGAAGATGGACACAACGACTAAGCCGCTTGGTCATCTATATATAGAAGCCAACTTTCAAGACTTGAAGATTGCCGAATCTATTGTTAATACACATACTTGAGCAAAAAGTCATTCTCAATCTTCTAGTTACAACTCCAATTCCGTATTTCATAACTTTCTCGAGTTGTAAGGTCTTGTACTCGACTACTAAACACTTTCTTTCTTACTCTCTAAGTAAGGTCCTTGACTGAGCTGTAAGGGTTAACTCAGCTCGCTTGTCCCTAACTCGTAAGGGTGATCTCGGTTAGGAAGTACTAGATCGGATAAGGAAATTTCGAGTCTAGGAAAAACTTGTAAGGAGTTGTCTAAGGGAGCAACTCGAGTCAAGTCGATCTACTATATTTTCTCGCCCCACGAGGGTTTCCACATATTTTCCGAGTTATAACTTTTCTAAGTACATTCTAGACTCGGACAGTTTCAAAATTCCGTTTAATCTGTTTCTTAACTACTTACTGAAATATGAGTTTATGCTTTTCTAAGTGTAACCTTGCTTCACGCTCACCTCGGATTCATATCTATTTTAAATTCAAGCAAGTTTCCTCATCACCCTATTCACCCCCTTCTAGGGCGACTTATACTCTCCAAGAGCAAACCTTCAATTGGTATCGAGTCTAGCCTTTCGTAAAGGATCTAACCATCAAAAGGTTTAAAGATCAAATGGCTCGGAACAATGGAAAGTTCGATGAAGGAAGATCTTCCAAGCAGACCACCAAAGTTCAAAGGATCCAACCTCGTGCACTTGAAGAAACTCATGGAATGTTTCCTACTCGGATCATGATGAGGATGTCCGGAACATCATACAAGTGGGCAACTACATTCCCATGAAGACAGAAGAAACAAGACTCGTACCCAAGACAAAGGCCCGATTCACAGCCGATGAAGTAGAAAAGTTCGTAAAGAACTTCAAGGCGATCCACATTCTACCGTGCGCCATCAGCTCGGAAGAATACAATCGAGTGTCAGCTTGTGATACAGCTAAAGAAGTGTGGGACACTCTTGTCAACACTTATGAAGGCACAAGCCAGGTCGGACAAGCAAAGATAAGCCAATATCTTCATAAATATGAGCTCGTTCAAGATGGAGCCGAAGAAAACATCACTAAGATGTTCATTCGATTTATAGAGATTACCAACAATCTCAAATCTCTTGGTAAAAAGATTTCCCACGAGGAAATATGCAGAAAGATACTCGAAGCCTACCGAAGAAAAGATGGGGTCCCAAAGTGACAGCTATCGAAGAGGCTCGGAACTTGTCTCTACCGAAGCTGACGAACTCATTGGGAAGCTTCTCACCCATGAGATCCACCTGGAAGAGGAGGACGCATAGGTCAACACCAAAAAGAACATTGCACCGAAAGCCTCGTAAATAAGAGAAGCAGATCCGAGTTCTTCCGACTCGTAAGAGGATCCCATGGCACTTATTGCTAGAGGCTTCAAGAGAATGATGAAGCATAAGAGATGGGATAAGAAGCCAAAAGAAGAGTTTTACAAGAAAGACAAAAAGGATAGAAAAGGTAAATACTCTTCCCTTTCAAAGTTATCTTTGACTAAGAACTCGGATGTTTTGAATGTGGCAGCAAGGAACATATAGTCAAAGAATGTCCAAAGAGAAAAAGGGACAGAAAGAAGAAAAAGGCTATGATGGCCACATGGAGTGACGAGGACTCAACGAAGATGACGAGGACTCGGATGACTCAAAGTGTCCGATGGCACTTTCCGACTTAGAATCGGAAACAGAGTCGACCTCGGATCAATCGGACAATGAGGAAGCAAATCCTCAAGAGGTAATTGAATACTTTCTCAAATTCTCCAAAGCTGATTTAGCTAAGTATATTTTCACTTTAGAAGAGAAGTCCAATTCGATTCTTCTCATTTTAGAGAACAACTTGAGTCAATTTCTTCGAGAGCATTTCTTTAAAAATGAGTTGGAAAAATTGAGACTTACACTCGGAGAATTCAAGAGTAGTGCTCAATCCAATGAGACCGAGTCCGAGTTACTCGTAAAAGAAAATGAGTAGCTAAAGCAAAAGCTCAATGTGTCTCAAGATCTTATTTTAAAGTTTACTCAGGGTCGAAAAACCTTGATATGCTCTTAGGATCTCAATGCGTCTCCTTCGTAAAAGAAGGTCTTGGTTTTAACAAAGAGGAGGAATCAAATTCCTACTCGGAACTTTTCAAAAAGGATTCCGTAACTCTAAAGTTTAGGAAGGCTAAGCACGGTTCCATTCATAAAAATGAAAGGAGGATTGAGCTCGGACCAGCTTACAAGAGAAAATCATTTCCTTCGATTTATAAAAGAAAAGTTTTTCAAGAAAAAGAGACACAGACTCAATTCTCTAAACGAAAGACTCAGAATCGGACCAAACCCTAAGTCATTCAAATCTGGGTTCCGAAAAACCTTCTTCCTCGAGAAAGGACCACAGTAAAGTGTGTTACTCGGGTTCGTTAGAGGAAGTGAGAAGGGTTAGTTTGTTTACTTTTTGCAGGCCACTCTGAAAAGATCAAAAGGACATTGGTACCTCTACGGTGGATGCTCACGCCACATGTCGAGAGACTCAGGACTCTTTTCTAGTTAGAAGAGTACAAAGGAGGAAAAGTCACATTTGCGAGATGATAGCAAAGGCAAGATAATTGGGATAGGTAAGATTGGAAAAGGAAGCAATCTGGTCGACCCAAGTATACCTTGTCAAAGGGTTAAAATACAACCTCGCTCAAGCATCTCTCAATTGTGTGATAAAGGTCAAGAGGTAAGATTCACTCAAACCAAATGTTATATTTCCGATGATACCACTAAGGAAATCAAGCTCTCGGGTAAGAAATCAGGTAACACTTACATTATTTCTCTTTCGACCCGAGTCAAAATTTATCTTGTTTAAAAGCATCACTTCTTGATGATTCATGGACATGGCATCATAGATTAGGTCATGTTAGCATGCATACAATCAAGAAACTGGCATCTCATGGTCTAGTTAGAGGATTGCCTAATTGTGCTTTCAAGAAAGACAAAGTTTAGGAAGCTTGCACAAAAGGGAAGCAAGTTAGATCATCATTCAAATCTCTAAAGACAGTTTCCACATCCAAGGTGCTTGAAATGCTACATATGGACTTATGTGGTGAAATCCTCGTTAAGAGTCCGGGAGGTAAATCATATGTACTTGTTATTGTTGATGATCACTCATGATTTACCTAGGTGTGTTTTCTTAACTACAAAAATGAAGCATTCAAAGAGTTCAGCAAGCTCTACAGGAAAATCCAAGTTGAGTCTCGGACTCAAATTCAAAGAATTCGAACCGACCACGGAAGGGAGTTCGACTAATCGAATTCGTAGAGTTTTGTGACAAGAATGACATCTCCCACAACTTCTCAGCACCAAGAACTCCTTAACAGAATGGAGTAGTGGAGAGAAAGAACAGAACTCTTGAAGAAATAGCTAGGACAATGATGATTGAACACAATCTACCCTACTATTTTTGGGTTGAGGCGATTAACATTGCAAATTACACCTTGAACAGATGCCTCATCGGACCCATTCTGAAGAAAACACCTTACGAGCTCTATAAAGGGAAGAAACCCAATACCTCATATTTCAAACCCTTTGGATGTAAATGTTTTGTTCACAACAATGGTAAGGATCACTCGACCAAGTTTGATGCTCGGTCGGATGAAGGTATCTTTCTCGGGTTATTCTTCTCATAGTAAAGCTTA
Source organism: Talinum fruticosum (assembly GCA_021018815.1). Classification (NCBI taxonomy): domain Eukaryota; kingdom Viridiplantae; phylum Streptophyta; class Magnoliopsida; order Caryophyllales; family Talinaceae; genus Talinum; species Talinum fruticosum. The sequence continues at coordinate 5,658,192 of JAITYX010000028.1, forward strand.
TCGCATTTTTAATAAAAGAACTAACAAAGTGCAAGAAAGCATCCACGTTGTGTTTGATGAGCTTGAACATGAAAAACCAAGTGAGTCAACATTCTCGGACCTAAAGCTCAGTAGAAGTAATGATCATGATGAAAACAAGCCTATCGAGAATCAAACCCAACTAGCTCGGAATGAAGTTACTTAGAGCGAAGTGACTCGGAATGAGACAATTCAAGAATTCGCTCAGAATGATGAAGGACAATCTGATGGACAACTTCACTCAGAACAAGCTTCGGAGGATCAAGCAATTCAGCCAACGGATCCGGTGAATCGGATAACGGTAGAGCATTCAAGTATGCTTCTAATCATCCACTAGAAAACATATTATCCGATATCAACAGTGGGGTAAGAACACGTTCCTCTCTTCAGAATCTATGTGCATTCACTGCATTCATTTCATTAACTCGAACATAAAAATGCATTAGAGGCCCTAAATGAACCTCGAATGGGTAGAAGCCGTGCAAGAGGAACTCAATCAATTCGAAAGAAACCAAGTTCGGACTCGACCAAACGACCTTCCGACCACCCAGTCATAGGAACCAAGTGGGTTTTCAAGAACAAACTGGATGAAGGTGGATTGGTAGTTAGAAACAAGGCTAGACTTGTGGCTCAAGGTTACAATAAGGAAGAAGGGATTGATTGTGGGGAAACCTCTGCACTTGTTGCGTAATTGAAGCCATTAGAATTACGTTAGCATTTGCATCTAGCATGAATATAAAGTTATATCAAATGGATGTTAAGTGTGCTTTTCTTAATGGTTTTATGGAAGAGGAAGTCTATGTTGAGCAGCCCCTGGATTTGAAAACTCGGAATTTCCAAATCATGTTTTCAAACTTCAAAAAGCTCTTTATGATCTTAAACAAGCTCCCGGAGCTTGGTATGAAAGACTCGAGCAATTTCTTGGTTCAAAATGATTTTAGAAGAGGTCGGATCGACAAGACTCTCTTTATAAAAACCAAGGGGAAAGATTTCCTTATCGCTCGGATATACGTTGATGACATAATTTTTGGAGCTACTAATGAAATTCTTTGTCGAGATTTTTCTAAGTTAATGAGACAGGAATTTCAAATAAGCATGATGGGAGAACTTAATTTCTTCCTTGGTCTACAAATCAAGCAAGACAAAAATGGAATCTATGTCCATCAATCAAAGTACACCAAGGAGCTGCTGAAAAATTATAAACTTCATGATGCGAAACATGCAGCGAACTCCCATGAGTAGTAGCATAAAACTCGGACTCGGACGAAAAAGGTAAAGCAATAGATCGGGAACTCTATCGAGGTATGATTAGATCTTTGCTATATCTTACATCCAATGAGACCGGATATAATGTTTAATGTCCTGTCTATGTGCAAGATTCCAAGCTAATCCAAAAGAATCACATCTCACTCGTGGTGAAGAGAATATTCAGATATCTTGCAGGGACTCGGAATTTAGGTCTATGGTACTCCGGAGACTCGAACCGATTCTCACTCGGATACTCGGATGTTGATTACGCTCGGATACAAAGTTGATAGAAAGAGTACTTCAGGGCGTGCCAATTTCTAGGTCAATTCTTAATATCTTGGCACTCAAAGAAGCAAAACTCAGTAGCTCTATCAACTACCGAAGCTGAGTATATTGTAGCTAGAGCCTATTGCGCTCGGATTCTATGGATAAAGCAACACTTGAAAGATCTTGGACTGTCCTTCAAATCGGTACCAATCAAGTGTGACAATCAAAGTGCAATCAGCATCACCAAGAATCCAGTCCAACACTCGAAGACGAAGCATATCGAGGTCGGATATCACTTCCTACGAGACCACTCGAAAAAGGTGATATTGAACTTGATTTCATTCCTACTAATCTTCAATTAGCTGATATCTATACTAAGCCTCTTAATGAAGATCAGTTTTGTTTTATTAGGAATGAGCTTGGAATGTTAAATGCATAATTATTTGCTTTCTATGTAAAAATTTTTATTGCATTATTATGTGTTTTGTGATTTTATTTCTTAAATAACCATTAGCTCGGTTGATTTAGTGATACTGAGTTGATATTTATTATTTATTTCCAGCTTTTGAGTCACTCGAAACCTAGCTGAGTCAAACTCGGACTTTGAGAAAAATGGATATCAAACTTTTGCAATCATCTCTAGACAAGTGGAGAATTTCGGAATTTGTTTTCAAAATCTTTCTTTTCTCTCTCTCTCTCGCGTGCCATGATCGAGACAACTACCCATTGGGAAACAAACCGCTAGAATTCTAACCGTTGAAGAAGAGAATAGTCACACCGGTCCGTGGTGACTCGCTGAAAGAGATGAGTCGAACGAATATTGAAGGACGTTTATTTTTCTTATAAATAATGCTTATTCTCGCTTCATTTCTTTACTTTACTCTACGCTTACTCTCTCTCTCGAAATCAAATCCTCGTGACCACGATCTCGGTGACTAAAAGCGACACACAGCGTTCTCAAGCTTCGTGAAGAACATCTCAAGTAACCTCTGTTGCACTCAATCTCATTCTTCTTCTACCTTTTCCTTTTATCTTTCACTCTCTTCGAGTCTTCTTCTCTCCTACTCTCTCTCAAGCTTACCTACTCTCTCTTTTCACATCAAAATGCCGAAAAGAGGTTCTCATCCTGATTTTCTTGGTTCTACCACCAAGAAACCCCGCACCAAAAGCCAAGAAGGCCCCTCAAATTCTAAACCTCTTGTCACCCGAAGATCTTGCTCTGGATGACAAATTCTTCCTAACCACAAAAGTTTCGTGGTTGCCTCACATACGATCGACTGGGGTCTACAATTTTCTTTGCTTCAGCGAGTTCATATATCCCGAACTCGTTTATGAGTTCTACACTCATCTTTTCAACTCCGAAGGTATTCTCACCTCCGGAGTTTAGAACATAACTGTTCAAATCAATACTTCCCTCCTCCATCGTCCTGTTCAAAGTATCATCTCTCTTCTTAAACAACAATCCAATTCCTTTCAATGAAGTCGCTGATGACTTCTTTGAAAAGTATGCAAAAGAGTTCCCTTGGTCACGCAAAAATTTTTCTATGACTCAGCTAAAGTCGAAGCCCATCTTCTATGTTTCTTGCCGATGAGAACTTTCTTCTCACAAAGCACTCTAGCAAGGAGAACCCCAACTCCAAGCACCTCAAAGCACTCTTTGATATTCTAGACGGCTACAAAGTAGACCTCTTTCCCGCTATTATTGTGCAAATGGCAGTCGTGCCAGCTCAATCTCGTAACAAGAAGAACACCCCGCTCCCTTTCGGTGCTCTTCTTACTCTCATTTTTAAACAATTCAATGTTCCTCTTCCCTCGGATCTCGAACGTTGTTTCTAAGGCCGCCATTGTAGTTGGCAAAAAGGAACTTCGGGGTATAGATACCAGGAAACCCAACCTCGTCGTATGGGTTCACAGCTCAAAGTTGAGGCCACCCTCTCCGCCTCGGACTCGTAAAGATGCCCCTCTTTCTTTTCCTCGCTCCACCTGGTGGTGCCTCCACCTCAGGTGCTTCTAAAACTCTTTCTTCCATTTTGTCCACTACTTTCATGGACAAAATCTCCTCTCGTGGCCTTCGAACTCAAGGACCTCCTCCGGTCATTCAAGACTGTCTTCTAGTCTATGACCATTAACCGAAAACCGTCCAATCTCAACTCCGAGAGCAACAGGACGTGCTCCTCGAGATAAAGGCTCGGTAAAGAAGCAGAGGGAGCTAATCGAGCTTCTTCGGGAGAGATGATCCAAGGCGGCTTAGAATCAAGGAGACTCGGACACTTCGAGGAATGCTCGAGCCCTGCCAAGTCCTCCTCCGACAGAGGAGAAGGTGAAGAAGCGGATCAAGAAGAATCGAAGAGCTCGCGGGCTGATGCAGCTCTTTCTCGAGCATGGTGAGCCGAAGGCCAAGGAGACCAAGAAGGACAAAGAGCAATATGTGAGGGTCCGGGTGCTCCTAAAGCATAACCGAAGTGATCGGCTAAGAGAGCAGTTTGAGTAGGTCGAAGAACTCGTTGATCAAGGACAGTCAGCAGCAGATCCACCCGAGCACACCCCTCTAGTGTTCGGTTCCAAGAGGATGAGCCTCGGACGACCTAGTTCCGGGTCGGCCACTCGGAACCGAACTAATGCCGAGATCCTCGTACATCCTCCGCAGCGCTCAAGCACATCGTCAAGATCTTATTAGCGTCGGCGCACCCCTCGTCCTTCCTCCTCAACTCGGACTAACCCACCCCCTCAATTTCTTAGTCTTTTATTTACAATGTTTCATTTTTTTGTCCGGACATCAATTATGTACTTCTTCGCTGTATTTGTCCCATTTTTTTGTTTTTGTTGAAAGGCAAGGGGAGAATAGATATAAAAAATTTGTTGTCTTGTTTAGGGGAGTCTCTCTCTCACCTTGTGTAAATATTTCTTTCCGTTATATTAATGAAGTATCGCATTTCATTAATAATCTCACGTTTCTTGCTCCGATATGTTATTTACAGACAATGCATCTATCTATTTTTGCTTTGTTTCTTACTCCGATATGATAGGTCTTGCTATGAAATATTAAGTTATTTTCCGAGCAAATTTGCAATATCACTAACAAAATTTCTGTCTAAGTATTGAATGCCTTTCATCAAAAAGGGGAGATTGAAGATTCGGACTTTATACTTACACTTTTCCGAGTTCCATCCAGGAATAAGGTATAAGATCTCTTCTCTCATAAGGCTTTGATTTCAAGTCATTCTATGTACCTTAGAAAGTTTTCCGAGTGATATAGCATTTATTCCGAGTGTTCTAGAAACTATTTCATATGTCTTTGTGTGACTCGACCGACTCGTAAAGCATACTTGTACTTACTCGGTTCTAAGTTACTCAACACTCGAATTATTGCATGTTCAAACACTCGTATTGACACACATAAACTCATGTCCGACTTCATGTTCCAGGAATTACGAGTGTTAATTTTCTATTCCAAGTCAGCTTATGTTGTTTGAACTTTGTTTAGTCTAGATCAAGTTTGTTCACTCGATATTCTTAATCTAACTTGATTCTCTTTCGGAATGACTCAAATGGAATTTCGAGTATCATGGATCTTAGACTCAGAAAATTCCATTCCTTTTCCGACTCGGATAATTAGTCATTTAATTATCTTAATTATGTCATTATCCGTGTCTAACCTTAGACCAAAGTATTTTATACTTTGAGAACCAAATTGATTTGCTTTTGTAGGTTATTCAAACGAGGCTATCCTAGTTTTGAACTGCAAAAGTAACCGGCTTCAAAACATCAAATCACCAGCAGAGAATGATTTTTCTACCTCCGACCTAGCCCTGCATACATCGTGTCAGGATTGTCTGTTTCCAAAATTGGAAATGTGCAACACTAACCTCAATGGTGGTTTCCACCTTATTTTTGAAGACACCACCACTGGTTTTGGGACTTCCAAAGGAGTAAAGAACCGTTGCTCAACGTTCATATCTCAACGGCATCGAGAAAATCCTTTACAATGGTCACAAAGGGCCTCCAATCGGAAGATGGACACAACGACTAAGCTGCTTGGTCATCTATATATAGAAGCCAACTTTCAAGACTTGAAGATTGCCGAATCTATTGTTAATACACATACTTGAGCAAAAAGTCATTCTCAATCTTCTAGTTATAACTCCAATTCTGTATTTCATAACTTTCCGAGTTGTAAGGTCTTGTACTTAGTTGCAAACAATTTCTCTCTTACTCTCTAAGTAAGGTCCCTTGACCGAGCTGTAAGGGTTAACTCAGCTCAGCTTGTCCCTAACTATAAGGGTGATCTCAGTTAGGAAGTACTAGATCGAGATAAGGAAATTTCCGAGTCTAGGAAAAACTTGTAAGGAGTTGTCTAAGGGAGCAACTCAGGTCAAGTCGATCTACTGTATTTTGTGGACTCAAAATAGTGGATTCGACTTCGTGCTTGGATTAGCACGGTCCGTGGTTTTCTGCCCCAAGAGGGTTTCCACGTATTTTCTAAGTTATAACTTTTCCGAGTACATTCTAGACTTAGACAGCTTTCAAAATTCCGTTTAATCTGTTTCTTCACTACTTATCGAAATATGAGTTTATGCTTTTCCGAGTTTAACCTTGCTTCACGCTCACCTTAGATTCATATCTATTTTAAATTCAAGCAAGTTTCCTCATCACCCTATTCACCCCCTCTAGGGTGACTTATACTCTCCAAGAGCAAACCTTCACCTTACTATTTCTGGGCTGAGGCAGTCAACACAACAAACTACACACCGAACGGATGCCTCATCGGACCCATCTTAAAGAAAACTCCCTATGAGCTTTGCAAGGGAAAGAAGCCCAACATCTCATATTTCGGACCCTTTGGATGTAAGTGCTTTTTAATAATAATGGTAAGGATCACCTAACCAAGTTTGATGCTTGGTCGGATGAAGGTATCTTGTTGGGTTACTCATCTCACAAGTAAAGTTCATCATGTCCTTAACAAAAGAACTAACAAAGTTGAAGAAAGTATCCACATTGTATTTGATGAGATAGATCGGGGAAAGACAAGTGAGTCAACCTCTTCGGATCTCGAAACTCAATTGAGATGAAGATGATCTTGCTGAAGATGAGCTCGAAAGAGTCGAAGAAAGCAACTTAGAATGAGGCAGCTCGAACATCATGACTCGGATTGACCCCGCTCAAGAGCCAGCTCGAATCGTCGAAGGACAAGCGAATGAGCAAACTCAAGCAAGTTCGGACTCATCGAAGATCAGCCAGTTCAACCAACAAACCTGGTGAACCAGAGAACAGGTAGAGCATTCAAATATGCTTTGAGCCACCCACTCAAGAACATTCTTTCTTACATTAACAAGTGGGGTAAGAACTCATTCTTCTTTCAAAATCTTTTTGCATTCACTCGCATTCATATCATTAACGTAACCCGTAAATGCACTAGAGGCCATAAATGAACCTGAATGGGTAGTGAAGGTTTGCTCGGGAGATTCTCGAGTCACCCTAGAGGGGGTGAATAGGGTGATGGAGGACTTTCTTTGAAAATCAAACTCTTTTGCCAAAGTGGAGGCAGAAATGCATTCCGAGTCTAAAGGGGGTCGGAAAAGTATGAACTCGTAATTGCTATAAAGAGTAAAGAGGCGGATAAAGTCGAAGCTTTGAGACTATCCGAGTCTATAATGAACTCAGAAAGTAAAGACAAAGAGGTTACGTGGAAACCCTCCTGGGGCAGAAAACCACGGACCGTGCTAATCTAAGCACGAAGTTAAATACACTATTTTGAGTCCACAAAATACCGTAGACTGACCGAACCCGAGTGGCTCCCTTAGACAACTCTTTACAAGTTTCCCTAGACTCGTAAATTCCCTTATCCGATCTAGTACTTCCTAGCTGAGATAACCCTTACAGCTAGGGACAACTAAGCTAAGTTAACCTTTACAACTTATTCAAGGGACTTTACCCGAAAGTAAGAAAGTGTTTGCAACTAAGTACAAGACCTTACAACTCGTAAAGTAATGAATTACAGAGTAGGAATTGTAAGTAGAAGACCGAGAATGAATACAATGACTTTGCTCATGTACGTGTATTAACAATAGGTTCGGCAATCTTCAAGTCTTGTGAGTTGGCTTCTATTTATAGATGACCAAGCAGACATAGCCGTTATCTCCAACTTCCGACGGGAAGTCCTTTGTCACCGTTGTTAACAGCTTTCGAGTCACTCGAAAGTGTCCGTTGTGATATGAACATTGGGCAACTTGGAAGCCCAAAACCACTAGCGGTGTCTTGAAGGATAAGGTGGAAACCACCGTTAAGCTTGGCGTTTCGGTTTTCCAGATTTGGAAACGAGATAGCCTCGACACAATCTTCCGGGGCTAGGCCAGAGAAGGGAAAAGCCATGTCTGTTGGTGATTTGACGTTTTGAAGCCAGGTTACTTTTGTATTTCAAAAAGTGTATCCTCGTTTGAATAACCTGCAAAAGTAAATCAATTTTTGTTATCAAAGTATAAAATACTTTGGTTCACGATTAGACACGGATAATAATATAAATAAGATAATTAAGCAACTAATTATCCGAGTTAGAAAAAGGAATGGAATTTTCTAAGTCTAATATCCATGAAACTCAAAACTCCATCCGAGTTAGTCTAAGCGAAAATCAAGTTATACAACGAATATTAGAGTGAAACAAACTTGATCTAGAGTAGTCATGGTTTAGACTAGAAGCGCCGACTTTAACGGAATAAGACTTATAACATGAAGTCAAACCCGAGTTCGGTTAAGCGAAATACTAGTCAATTCAACATGCGATATATCTAAGTGATGAGGGACTCGGAACCGAGTGACACAGACGTGCGTACATATCTGTTTTCCGAGTTACTTGGAGACAAGAAAAAGTACATGAAGTAAATGCCATATTACTTAGAATAAATGTTATATTACTTAGAAAAGTTTCTAAAGTGCAGAGAATGCCTTGGAATCAAAACCTTATAAGTGTGAAGTTCTTATACCTAATTCCTTCAATAGAACTCGTAAAGGTGGGAAGTAGTGTCCGAGTCTTCAATCTCCCCTTTTTGATGAAAGACATTCCACACGTAGACGTAAACTTTGTTAGTGATAATGATCCGCTTTTGAATACTTACGCATCAAATCGGATAAGTAAGGCAAGCTTAATGTATCGGATCATAAAGAATATATGCTTAGTAATGAAATAATGTTAACTCGTAAATGGTTGTAATAATCAATAATCACAGAGAAAAATTAAAGAGAAAGCATTACTTCATTGAAATTAAAGAGAGTACACGAGATGAAGAAACTCCCTCTAAACAAGACAACAAGTTTTCTATCTATATTCTCCCCTTGCCTTTCAGCAAAAACAACAAAAGCAATAGGAAGAATATAACAGTTAGTACAAATTTGATGTCCGGATAAAAGAAATAAGTAGAAATCGGCAAGCCGTGGAATTGTGACATAGTGTATGGCGCCTATGAGGGAGAGGGGGATGCCTGAGTGGAAGCGGAGGGATGAGAGGTACGTCGGCACCAGTAGGATATTAACGATGTGCTTGAGCGCGGCGGAGGGAGAACCGGGATCGTCGTCAAGGGCTCGGCTACGAGTGGCCGACCTAGAACGAGAGGATCTAGGGTTCCTCCCTGTGGACCTCGGTAGGCTGGAGGGGCTGCTCGGTCCGACTCGCTGCATGTTGTCGTAGCACAGCCTAGGCCTTCGACCCACTCGGACTCACTGTCCGAGCTGAGTACTGCCACTTGAGCTTGAGGAGCAGGCTGACCCTCGCTTGTCCTTCCTCCTTCTTTTGTATCTCCCCGGCCCGAAGGAGCTGCCTCGGTCCCAGGCTCCTCGGCGTCCGCTTCTTCTTTGTCTCGCTTCTTCTTCCTCCCCGCTTTCGAGGAGGTTAGAGCCAAACTCGAGGACGGTTCGAGATGTGTCCGAGTCGCCACGGTCCTGAGCCGCCTTGGACCTTCTCTCTCCGGAGGAGCCGAACCAGCTCCTTTTGTCCCTTCACCAATTCCCTCATCTCAAGAACCATTGCTTGCTTGCTCTCAAATTTAAGACTGGGCTATTTTTTAGTTGATGGCCATAGATCGATAGACAGTCCTAAATGACCGGAGCATGTCCTTGAATTCGAGAGGACACGGAGTTGATTTTGTCCATGAAAGCGGAGGACAAAATAGCAGAGAGAGACTTTTGGGCACCTAAGGTGGAAGCACCAACGGTGGGGAAGGGAGAGAGAGAGGAGTTTCTTTCGAGTCCGAGGCGGAGAAGAAGGCCTCGGCTCCGAGTTGTGTACCCGGATACCAAGCCGAGTTTCCCGGTACTCGTACCCTGGAGGTCCTTTGCCGACCACAACGGCAGCCTTAGAAGTAGCGTTGGGGTCCGAGGGGAGAGGAACTTTGAATTGTTTAAAAACAAGGGTGAGAAGAGCACCGAAGGGAAGAGGGGTGTTCTTCTTAGTTTGGAGTTGAGCTGGCACACTGCCATCCGCTCAATTATAGAGGGAAGAGGTCTACTTCGTAGCCCTCAAGAATGTTAAAAAGAGATTTTAAATGCTTGGAGTTGGGGTTCTCCTTGCTGGAATGCTCGAGAGAAGAAAGTTCTCATTAGTAGAAAGCACGAAAGCGTGCTTCAGATTTGTGCCTGAGTCATGGAAAAGTTTTTACGTGACTCAGGGAATTCTTTAGCGTATTTTTCAAAGAAGTCGTCGGCGACTTCAAGTGAAAGGAATAGGGTTGCTATTCAAGAAAAGAGAGAAAGCCTTGAACAAGGCGGTGGAGGAGAGAGGTGTTGATGCAAACAGATCACATTCTAAACCCCGGAGGTTAGAACACCTTCGAGTGAGTGAGGTGAGTGTAAAACTCGTAAACGAGTTCAGTGGTAAATGAACTCGCTGAAACAAAGAAAGTTATATACACCGGTGGTTTGAATGTGGGGCAACCACGAAAATTTTGTGGTTGGAAAGAATTTGTCGTCCAGCTCGAGATGCTCGGGTGACAACAGGTTTAGAAGGTGCTCGAGCCTTCTTGGCTTTTGGTGCGAGGCTTTTGGAGGAGGAGCCTTGAAAGTTAAGATGATTACCTCTCTTAGGCATTTTTGAGAATGAGGAAAGAAAGATGAAACTTTTGAGGAAGAGAAGAAAAGAGTAGGTTCACGAGAATGAAAGAAGAAGAGTAGAAGAAAGAGATGGAGAACAGCTTCAACTTACTTGAGATGATCTTTGCGTCGCTTGAAGAAGTCCAGAGATCACTCGTAGACGTAGAAAGCTTCCGCGAGAAGTTTTGCGTTTGAGAGAGATAATAAATATGAAGTAACGAGACGAAGATGAATAGGCGCTATATATAGAAAGAAAAACGTCCGTTAATTTTCCGTTCTAACTCGGCTTGTCCATCAGTCACCTTAGACTCGGTGTGATGGTTCTCTTCTTCGACGGTTAGGATTCATCGCAGCTTGAAATCCATCGGCTAGCATTTCATCACAGATCGCGAGAGAGCGAGAGAAAAAAATTTTTAAAAATTAAATTCTGAAATTCTCCACTAATCTAGAGATAATTTTAAAAATATGATGTCCAATTTTTCTCGACGTCTAAGTTTGACTCGGATTGGTTTTCGAGTGACTCGAAACTAACAACTATCGGCTCAGTATCACCAAATCAACCGAACTAATAGCTAGCAATAATGCATAAGCACATAATCAAGCAATGAGATTATCATAAAGTGAAACACATAGTTATGCATTTAACATTCCAAGCTCATTCCTAATGAAACAAAACTTATCTTCACCAAGAGGCTTAGTAAAGATACTCAGCTAATTGAAGATTAGTAGGAATGAATTCAAGTTCAATATCACCTTTCTCGAAATGGTCTCGTAAGAAATGATATCCGACCTCAATATGCTTTGTCTTTGAGTGCTGAATCTGGATTCTTTGTGATGCTGATTGCACTCGATTGTCACACTTGATTGGAACCGATTTGAAAGAAAGTCCAAGATTTACTTTATCCATAAAATCTGAGCGCAACATGCTCCAACTGCAATATACTCAGCTTCACTGCTGATAGAGCGACGGAGTTTTGTTTCTTTGAGTGCCAAGATATTACGGATTGACCTGTAAATTGGCATGCTCCGAAGTGCTCTTTCTATCAACTTTATATCCAGCGTAGTCCGCATCTCGAGTATCCAAGTGAGGGTCGGCTTTGAGTCTCTTGAGTACCATAGACCTAAGTTCTAAGTTCCCGCAAGATATCTCGAATATTCTCTTCACCGCAGATGAGATGTGATTCTTTTGGATTAGCTTGGAATCTTGCGCATAAATAAACACTCAACATTATATCTAGCCTAGCTGGAAGTAAGATATAGCAAAGATCCAATCATATCTCGATAGAGTTTCGATCTATTGCTTTACCTTTCTCGTCCGAGTCAAGTTTTATACTCGCTGCTCATGGGTGTAGATGCATGCTTTGGATCTTGAAGTTTGTATTTCTTCAGCAGACTCCTTGGTATACTTTGATTGATGGACATAGATTCCATCTTTGCCTTGTTTGATTTGTAATCCAAGGAAGAAATTGAGTTCTCCCATCATACTCATTTGGAATTCTCGACTCATTAACTCGTAAAATTCTCGCACGTAAATTCATTAGTAGCTCTAAAGATAATATCATCAACATAGATTTGAACAATAAGGAAATCTTTCCCTTGGTTTTTATAAAGAAAGTCTTGTCGATCCGACCTCTTCTAAAATCATTTTGAACCAAGAAATTGCTCAGTCTTTCATACCAAGCTCTGGGAGCTTGTTTAAGAACATAGAGAGCCTTTTGAAGTTTGAAAACATGATCCGGAAATTCTAAGCTTTCAAAACCAGGAGGTCGCTCGACATAGACTTCCTCTTCAATAAAACCATTGAGAAATGCACACTTAACATCCATTTGATACAATTTAATAGACATGCTAGATGCAAATGCCAATAGAATTCTAATAGCTTCAATTCCGCAACAGATGCAAAGGTTTCCCCACAATCAATTCCTTCTTCTTGATTGTAACCTTGAGCAACAAGTCTAGCCTTGTTTCGACTACCACCCCTCCTTCATCCAGCTTTGTTCTTGAAAACCCATTTGGTTACTATGACTGGGTGGTCGAAGGTCGTTTGGTCGGAGTCTAGACTTGGTTTCTTTCGAATTGATTGAGTTCCTCTTGCATGGCCTCTCCCCATTCTCGGTTCATTTAGGGGTCTAGTGCATTTCTGGGTTCGAGTTAATGAGATGAATGCAGTGAATGCATATAGATTTTGAAGAGAGGAACGAGTTCTTACCCCACTTTTGATATCGGATAGTATGTTTTCTAGTGGATGACTAGAAGTAAACTTGAATGCTTTACTCGTTCTCCGATTCATAAGATTTATGGGTCGAGCTACCTGATCTTCGAAGCTTGTTCTGAGTGATCTTCTTCATTGACTTGTTGATTCCGAGTAGGCTCTTGAGTTGTCTCATTCTCGAGTCACTTCATTATGATTCACTTCATTATGAGTCACTTCATTCCGAGCCGGTTGAGCTTGAGACTTTGTAGACTCGGCTTCATCATCTTCTCTGCTGAGTTTCGAGATCCGAGTATGAAGACTCACTTGGTTTTTCCTGTTCAAGCTCATCAAATACAACATGGATGTTTTCTTCCATTTTATTAGTTCTCTTATTAAAAATGTGATAAGCTTTGTCTGTGAGAAGAATAACCTGTAAAAATACCTTCATCTCGACCGAGCATCAAACTTGGTCGGTGATCCTTACCATTGTTGTGAACGAAACACTTACATCCAAATGGTCTGAAATAGGAAATATTTGGTTTCTTCCCTTTGTAGAGCTCATAGGGTGTTTTCTTCAATATGGGTCTAATGAGGCATCTATTCAGAGCATAGTTGGTCGTGTTGATCGCCTCAGCCTGTAAATAGTAAGGTAAGTTGTGCTCAATCATCATCGTCCTTGCTATTTCTTCAAGAGTTCTGTTCTTTCTCTCCACTACTCCATTTTGTTGAGGAGTTCTTGGTGCTGAGAAATTGTGAGAGATGTCATTTTTGTCACAAAACTCGAGAATTCCGAGTAGTCGAACTCCCTTCCATGTTCCGTTCGAATTCTCTCGGATCCGAGTCCGAGACTCAACTTGGATTTTTCTACACAGCTTGCTGCTTTCCTTGAATGCTTCATTTTTGTGCTTAAGAAAACACACCCAGGTAAATCATGAATAATCATCAATAATAACAAATATATATGATTTACCTCCGAGACTCTTAATCGGGATTTCACCACATAAGTCCATATGTAATAGCTCAAGCACTTTGGATGTGGAAACTGTCTTTAGAGATTTGAATGATGATCTCGACTTGTTTCCCTCTTGTGCATGCTTCACAAACTTTATCTTTCTCAAAGGCACAGCTTAGGTAAACCCCTAACCGCACCATGAGATGCCAATTTTTTGATAGTATGCATGCTAATATGGCCTAATCTACGATGCCATGTCTAAGAGTCATCATAAAGAGATGCTTTTAAGCAAGACAAATTTCGTCTCGGGTCGAAAGAGGAATAATATAAGTGTTACCCGATCTTTTACCCGATAGTTTGATCTCGTTGGTGGTAACATTAGAAATGTAACAGCTTGGTCCGAGTGAATCTTACCTCTTGACCTTTATCGCACAGATTGAGAGATGCTAAGCATATTGTACTTTAATCCTTTGACAAGGTAGACTGGATCGACTGGATTGCATCCTTTTCTAATCTTGCATATCCCAACTATCTTGCCTTTGTTGTCATCTCCAAAAGTGACCTTTCCTCCTTTATGTGTTTCTAACTCGTAAAAGAGTCCCGAGTCTCCCGACATGTGGCGAGAACATCCACCGTCAAGGTACCAATGTCCTTTTGATCTCTTTTGAGTGACCTGCAAAACAGAGACAATCTAACCCTTCTCACTTCCTCTAACGAACCCAAGAACATTCTTTACTATGGTCCTTTTCTGAGGAAGAAGGTTTTTCGTAACCCGCATTTAAATGACTTTGGGTTTAGTCCGATTCTAAGTCTTTTCTTTAGAGAACCGAGTCTCGTGTCTCTTTCTTTTTGAAAACATTTCCTTTGGAAACCGAAGAAGATGGTTTCTTCTTGTAAACCGCTCCGGGCTTAGTCCTCCCTTCATTTTTGTGAATGGGACCATGCAGCGCTTTCTTAAACTTTACTGCTCGAATCCTTTTTAAATAGTTCCGAGTAGGAATTGGATTCCTCCTCTTTGTTGAAACCAAGACCTTCTTTTCTCGAAGGAGACACATTGAGATCCTAAGAGCATGTCAAGGTTTTTCCGACCTTGAGTAAATTTTAAAACCGGATCTCGAGACTCAATGAGCTTCGCTTTAGTCGCTCATTTTCTTTTCTCGAGTAACTCGGACTCGGCCTCATTAGATTGAGCACTAGTCTTGAGTTCTCTCGAGTGTAAGTCTTAGTTTTTCCAATTCATTTTTCAAAGAGATGCTCTCAGACGAAATTGACTCAAGTTGTTATTTGAAACGAGAAGAATCAGAATTGGACTTTTCATCCAAAGTAAAAATATATTTAGCTAAATCAGCTTTGGAGAATTTGAGGAAGTATTCAATTACCTCTTGAGGATTTGTTTCCTCATTGTCCGAGTGTGAATCCGACTCTCTTTCGCCTTCCGAGTCGAGATTGCCATCGACATTTTGAGTCATCTCGACTCCTCATCATCTTCTCGATGAGTCCTCATTGCTCCATGTTGCCATCATAGCCTTTTTTCTTCTTTCTGTCCCTTTTTCTCTTTGGACAGTCTTTGACTATGTAGTCTTTGCCGCCACACTCAAAACATCCGTAATTTTTAGTTAAAGATAACTTTGAAGGAGAAGAATACTTACCTTTTCTCGTCCCTCTTATCTTTCTTGTAGAATTCTTCTTTTGGCCTTTTATCCCATCTTTTGTGCTTCATCATTCTCTTGAAGCCTCTAGCAATAAGTGCCATGGGATCCTCTTCTAAGTCAGAGGAACTCAGATTTGCTTCTCGGTTTCGAGGCTTTCAGTGCTATGTTCCTTTTTGTGCCGCCCTCAAGCATCCTCCTCTTCCGGTGGATTTCATGAGTGAGAAGCTTCCCGATGAGCTCGTTTACCTTTAGAAGTGATAGGTTCCGAGCCTCCTCTATGGCAGTCACCTTAGGACCCCACCTTCTCTTTGGTAGGCTTCGAGTATCTTTCGGCACATTTCCTCGTGAGTAATCTTCTTACCCAGAGATTTGAGATTGTTGGTAATCTCAGTAAATCGAATGAACATCCGAGTGTGAAGACTCGGACATCGCTCTATATCTTTCTCGAGTCATGCAAAAGGAATCAGGTATAACGATGTCATTCATATAGAGTTTTTATTCCAAGGCATTCTCCGTGTCTTAGAAACATACTTGAATTAAATAGTATCCTTCCTATGCGATTCGGCCTTCACGTATCTCTTCAATCGTTTTTTTGTTAGCAACTCGTAAAAGTTGTTCTTTATTCCGAGTCCTTTCTCACTCGGAATCCGACTTGTGACTATTTACTCTATCGTTTGCATAGTCAGCATTCATAGCTCATTTCATGCTTAGTCTATATCAAGTTCTTTCTCACTTTGATATTTGTCTGTAGAACGTGTTTCTTTTCTTAAGACTAAGTCATATGGAATTCCGAGTATCATGGATATTAGACTCGAATATTCCATTTCCTTTCGACTCGGATAATCAATTGCGTAATTTGTAAAGATTATTTTGTTATCCGTGTCTAACCTTGGACCAAAGTATTTTATACTTTGAGAACCAAAGTTGTTTTACTTTTGTAGGTTATTCAATCGAGGATATCTTTTCAAAACTACAAAAGTAGCCGGCTCGAACGTCAAATCACCAGCAGATATGGCTTTTCACCTTCCTCGCTTTAGTCTCGAAGATTGTGTCGAAGCCGTCGCTTCAATATCCGGAAACTCGAACGCCAAGTCTAACAAGTGGTTTTCACCTCGGCTTTCAAGACACAACCGATGGTTTTGGGACTTCCAAGAGAGTTAAACCGTTGTCCAACGTTCATATGTCAATGGATACTTTCGAGTGACTCGTAAAGCCTTTCTCAACGGTCACAGAGGACTCTCGGTCAGCGAGATGGAAATAACGGCTACTCGGCTGGTCTTATCTATAAGAAGAAGCCACTTCACAAGACTTGAAGAGAGCGTAAGATATTGTCTATACACTTACTTGTTCAAAGTTATTGTATTTTTACTCTCAATCTTCAACTTACAACTCCCACTCGTAATTCATTACTTTCCGAGTTGTAAGGTCTTGTACTTCGTTACAAACTCTTCTTACATTCTTTGTAAGGTCCCTTGACTAAGCCGTAAAGGTTAACTCAGCTTAGTTGTCCCTAGCTGTAAGGGTTATCTCAGCTAGGAAGTACTAGATCGTATAAGGTAACTTCGAGTCTAGGAAAATCTGTATAGAGTTGTCTAAGGGAGCAACTCGGGTTCCGTCAAGTTCACGATATTTTGTGGACTCAAAATAGTGGATTTGACTTCGTGTCCGGATTGACACGGGCCGTGGTTTTCTGCCCCAGGAGGGTTTCCACGTAAATATTTCGTGTTCTCTTCTCGAGTTCATTCTAGACTCGGACGTGCTTTAGTGCTCCTACTTCTTCCGATTCATTGCTTTCGAGTCCAATCTTTCTCGACCCCTTGTTTAGACTCGGATTCTGTCTTGGTCACTTTTCTCGCACAAAAGTGTGTGTTTTTGCAAAGATTTTTCCATCACCCTATTCACCCCCTCTAGGGTGACTCGGACTCTCCCCGAGCAAACCTTCAGAGTGATGTTCTCTTCCGGCTCCATCTTGAATAGCTCGTATTTATGAAGATATTGACCAATCTTCGCTTGTCCGACCTGGCTTGTGCCTTCATAAGTGTTGACCAGTGTGTCCCACACTTCTTTGGCTGAATCGCAGTGCAGATACTCGATTATATTCTTCCGAGCTGATGGCGCACATCAGAATGTTCATTGCCTTGAAGTTCTTTCGAACTTCTCTTCTTCACCGGAGTAAACTCGGCCTTTGTCTTGGGAATGATTCTAAACTCCTCTGTCTTCATGGGTATATAGTTTCCTTGTTGTATGATCTCCCAAACATCTTCATCATGATCTAGGAGGAAACATTCCATGAGCTTCTTCCAAGTGCATGAAATTTGATCCTTTGAATTTTGGCGGTCCGCTTGAAGATCTTCCTTCATCGAACTCTCCATTGTTCCGAGCCATTTGATCTTTGTACCTTTAGATGGTTAGATCCTTTCTAAAAGGCTAGGCTCGATACCAATTGAATGTTTGCTCGGGGAGAGTCCGAGTCACCCTAGAGGGGGTGAATAGGGTGATGGAGGATTTTCTTTGAAAATCAAACTCTTTTGTCAAAGTGGAGGCGAAATAGATTCCGAGTCTAAAGCGGGGTCGAAAAGTATGAACTCAAAATTGCTATAAAGAGTAAAGAGGTAGATAAAGTCGAAGCTTTGAGACTATCTCGAGTCTAGAATGAACTCGTAAAGTAAAGACAAAGAGGTTACGTGGAAACCCTCCTAGGGCAGAAAACCACGGACCGTGCTAATCCAAGCACGAAGTCAAATCCATTATTTTGAGTCCACAAAATACGATAGATCGACCGAACCCAAGTTGCTCCCTTAAACAACTCTTTACAAGTTTTCCTAAACTCGTAAATTCCCTTATCTAATCTAGTACTTTCTAACCGAGATAACCCTTACAGCTAGGGACAACTAAGCTGAGTTAACCTTTACAGCCTTAGTCAAGGGACCTACCCGAAAGTAAGAAAGTGTTTGTAACTAAGTACAACACCTTACAACTCGTAAAGTAATGAATTACAGAGTGGAAGTTGTAAGTAGAAGATTGAGAATGAATATAATGACTTTGCTCAAGTATGTGTATTAACAATAAGTTCGGCAATCTTCAAGTCTTCCGAGTTGGCTTCTTTTATAGATGACCAAGCAGCATAGCCGTTATCTCAAACTTCCGACGAGAAGTCCTTTGTCACCGTTGTTAACAGCTTTCCGAGTCACTTAGAAAGTATCCGTTGTGATATGAACGTTGGGCAACGGTTCTTAACTCTTTTGGAAGTCCCAAAACCACTGGCGTGTCTTGAAGGATAAGGTGGAAACCATCGTTAAGCTTGGCATTTCGCTTTTCCGGATTTGGAAACAGATAGCCCCGACACAATCTTCCGGGGCTAGGCCGAGAAGGGGAAAAGCCATGTCTGCTGGTGATTTGACGTTTTGAAGCCGGTTACTCTTGTATTTGAAAAAGTGTATCCTTGTTTGAATAACCTACAAAAGTAAATCAATTTCGATTCTCAAAGTATAAAATAGTTTGGTCCACGATTAGACACGAGATAATAATATAAATAATATAATTAAGCAACTAATTAACCGAGTCGAAAAGGAAGGGAATTTTCTCGAGTCTAATATCCATGAAACTCAAAATTCCATCTCGAGTTAGTCTAAGCGATAATAAAGTTATACAACGAAAATTAGAGTGAAACAAACTTGATCTAGACTAGTCATGGTTCGGACTAGAAGCGCCGACTTTAACGTAATAAGTCTTATAACATGAAGTCGGACCTAAGTGCGGTTAAGCGAAATACTAATCAATTCAATATGCGATATATCTAAATGATGTGGGACTCGTAACTAAGTGAGACAAGCATGAGTACATATCTCGTTTTCTAAGTCACTTGGAGATAAGCAAAAGTACATGAAGTAAATGCCATATCACTTAGAATAAATATTATATCACTCGTAAAAGTTTCTAAAGTGCAGAGAATGCCTTGGAATCAAAACCTTATAAGTGTGAAGTTCTTATACCTGATTCCTTCGATAGAACTCGGAAAGGTGCGAAGCAGTGTCCGAGTCTTCGTGTAGAGGTCATGTAAGAAGAGCTTAATCAATTTGATTGGAACCAAGTCCGGACCTTAACCAAACGACCTTCTAACCACCTAGTCATAGGAAACAAATGGGTTTTCATAAACAAATTTGATGAAGATGGGTTGGTTGCCAAAAATAAGGCTAGACTTGTGGCTCAAGGTTACAATCAAGACGAAGTGATTGATTGTGGAGAAACCTTTGCACCAGTTGCTATGATTAAAGCAATTAGAATCCTATTGGCATTTGCATCAAGCATGAATATAAAACCGTATCAAACAGATGTCAAATATGCTTTTCGAATGGTTTCATTCAAGAGGAAGTCTATGTTGAGCAACCTCTTGGATTTGAAAACTCGTAATTTTCAAATTATGTTTTCAAATTGCAAAAGGCTCTATATGGTCTTAAACAAGATCCCGGAGCTTGGTATGAAAGACTGAGCAGACTTCTTGGTTGAAAATGATTTCAAAATAGGTATGATTTACAAAACTCTTTTCATAAAAACCAAGGAGAAAAATTTCCTTATAGCTCGATTTATGTTGATCACATCATTTTTGGAGCTACTAATGAAAATCTATGTCGAGAATTTTCCGATTTCATGAGACAGGAGTTCTAAATGAGCAAGATGGGAGAGCTCAATTTCTTTCTTGGTCTACAAATCAAACAAGATCAAGATAGAATCTATGTCCATCAATCTAAGTATACCAAGGAGTTGTTGAAGAAGTATAAGCTTGAAGATGTGAAACATGCTGCAACACCCATGAGCAACGAACATGAAACCGGACTTAGACGAAAATTTTAAAGTAGTAGATTAGAAACTCTATAGAGGTATGATCGGATATCTACTATATCTCACATTCAATAGGCCAGAGATTATGTTTAGTGTATGTCCGTGTGCAAGATTCCAAGCTAATCCAAAAGAATCACATATCACTCGCGGTGAAGAGAATTTTCAGATATCTTGCAGGAACTCGGAATCTTGGTCTATGGTTTTCATGAGACTTAGAACTGATGCTCACTCAATACTCGGATGTTGACTATGCTGGTTACAAGGTTTATAGAAAGAGCACATGAGGAGCATGCCAATTTCGGGTCAATCCCTCATATCTTGGTACTCAAAGAAACAAAAACTCAGTACCTCTATCAACCGCTGAAGCTGAGTACATTGCAACTGGAGCATACTATGCTCGGATTCTGTGAATCAAGCACCACTTGAAAGATGTCGGACTTTCATTCAAATATATCCTAATCAAGGTGATAATCAAAGCGCAACCAGCATCACTAAGAATCCAGTTTAGTACTCAAAGACAAAGCATATTGAGGTCATGTATCATTTTCTAAGAGACTACTCGAGAAAGGTAATATTGAACTTGAATTCATTCCTATAAAATTTCGGTTAACCGATATTTTGACTAAGCGACTTAGTGAGGATAAGTTTTGTTTTACTAGGAATAAGCTTAGAATGATTAATGCATGATTATGTGATTTTCTAAGTGAAATTGTCTTGCATGATTATGTGTTATATGTTTTTTCTTTATTTAATAACAATTGGTTCGATTGACCAAGTGAAACCGAGCTATGAGTTATTAGGTCTCCGACTGTTCCAAGTCGATCGGAAACCGTACTAAGACAGACTCAATTTTGAGCGAAACGGACATAAAACTTCGAAATCATCTCTACATAAATGGGGAATTTCAGAAATATTTTTTAAAAGTATTTCTTCTCTCTCTCTCTCTCTCTCTCTCTCTACCGCGTGCATTGATCGGACAAATAGCCGTTGGAAGAAAGTCACTGGAATTCTAACCGTTGGAGAGCGGAAACTTCACGCCTGCCGGAGGTGGCTGTTGGAGGTTCAGGTCGATCGAAGGTTGATGGACATTTCTTTTGCTATAAATAGCACCTCCTTAGCTTCATTTTGCTACTTTACTCACTACTTACTTACTCTTTAAACATTCCCGCTCTCACTCTCTGAATTCTAAGTGCTTTCATTCTCTCTCTCTCTCTCTCTCTCTCTCTCTCTCTCTCTCTCTCTCGTTCATTTGCTTGCTCTCTTTCAAAAATCCTAACCATACCTAAAAGGGTTCTCGCCCAAGATTTTCTAGGGTTTGCAACCAAGAAACCCCGTACCAAACCACTTTAATAGGGTATCTCTAACCCCTCTAAAGTTTTCGTCACCCAACACTCGATGTTGGATAACAAAATTTTCCCAACCACTTTGTTTTCATGGTTACAACACATCAAAACCACTCGGAGTATACAATTTTCTGTGCTTCGGAGAGTTTATCTATCCCGAACTCATTGCCAAGTTCTACTCAACCATGTCTTACTCGGAGGGAGTCATTACCTCACGAGTCCAAGAGACGGTTGTTCCCATCAATCTCTCTCTCCTACACGGACTTTTCAAAGTCTCCTCTCTTTTTGAACTGCAATACCATCCCATTCAATGAGATTATAGATGATTTCTTTGAGAACTATGCCAAAGAGCTCCCCGAGTCACCCAAAACTTCTCTCGTGACTCGGATGAGGACTGAGGCCAGATTACTCTGTTTTCTCTTGATAAGAACCTTCTTCTCTCATCACTCGAGCAAGGAGAATCCTAACATCAAAATTCTCAAAGCTCTTTTTGATACTCTAGAGGGCTACGATGTAGACCTCTTCCTAGCCATCCTTAAACAAATGGCTTCTATGCCAGCTCAATCAAAAAGCCATCTCCTTTTCCTTCTGGAGCCCTTCTAACTATTGTCTTCAAATAGTTTAAGGTTCCCCTCCCTTAGACCCAAAAGTAGTGTCCGAGGCTACCATAGTGGTAGGAACGAAGGAGCTTCTAGGCTACGAATATCGTGAAGTCAAGCCTCGGTGTTTAGGTTTACATGTCCGAGTTAAAGCCGCCTTCACCTCCTCCCACTTAGACTCGGATTGCTTTACCACTCCCTCCTCCATCGGTTGGTCCATCCACTTCGCACCAACTTCTACAAAGAATCGTTGCTTTGTTTACTAATTTGATAGACGAGACTCTCTTCCGTGTCCGAAGAACTTCGAGGCACTCTCCGCTCTCTCAAAGCTGTCCTTCAAAGTCCGGTGATCAACCACAACACGACGTAGACTCAAATTCGGGAGCACTAGGATCTGTTCATCGAGATGAAGGGCCTCATTAAGGAGTAGCACGAGCAACTCCGGCTCCTCTAAAAATACAAATCTAAGGTCGTCGAGGACATAGAAAGTTCGGACACTTCGGAGGAGTCCTCTAGGCCGCCAAGTCCCCCTCGGCCGAGGTTGAAGAAGAAGAAGATGTCTGCTGAAGCAGCTCAGCCTGAGGATGAGAAGGAGGAAGAGAAAGAAGTGGAGAAGGAGGAAGAAGAAAAGGAGAAAGAGGAAGCAGCTGAGACCGAGGGACAAAGTGTCGTAGTCCCCGAACCGGAACCGATCGGCTCGGATGATAGTTTGAGTAGGTCGGATGGTGCTGCGGATATTGGACGATCCACGGTTCTCAAGTTAAAAGGTCCTCCTTTCTCTGTCTTCCGAAGTATGAGCCCGAGGATGATATGGCCCTGGGTCGACGGCCGGACCAGACCACCGCTCGACATCCCCGTGCTACCACCGCCATGATCATCAACGTCGTGTCAAGCTTACTAGCGCCGAGTGCACCGCTCGTTTCTCCACCTCAGCGTCGCACGCCCCCTTCGAGTTTATCTTCTTTATTTTGTATTTTTTTGTCCAACATCAACTATATTTTTTAAATTTTTCTTCCTCGTTTTTTATGAAATGCGAGTGGGAGAAATATCCTAAGTTTTGATTTCAAATCATTATGAGTAATAGAGAAACTCTTGTATAAGCTTTCATTCATTTATGACTGACTCGGAAAACACACTCTTGTATATCTTTTGCATTGATGTTTGTGACTCACTCGGACATCACTCGGAACTATCGCATGTTCAAATAATTTCTCTAACTCTTTTAGTCCGAGTTACGATTGCATATTTCAATGCAAAGTGAATTACACTCGTTAATTCCTTTTTCTAATTTAGTTTGTTTGTTTGAGAATTATTTGTCCAAATCAAGTCTTTATACTTTGATGATTCTACTCTTTCTAACTTGATCATTCTTAGGATTGACTCGATGGAATTTGAGTACATTGAATATTAGACTCAGAAAATTCCACTCTTCTAGGCCTAAGATAATTATGCACTTAATTATCCTAATTTAATTATTATAAGTGCCTAATTTTGGACCAAAGTATTTTATACTTTGAGAACCAAAGTAATTTACACTTTGAGGACAAAAGTAGGTTATTCAAACGAAGTTATCTCATTTTTGAAAT
This sequence comes from Talinum fruticosum, assembly GCA_021018815.1. Classification (NCBI taxonomy): domain Eukaryota; kingdom Viridiplantae; phylum Streptophyta; class Magnoliopsida; order Caryophyllales; family Talinaceae; genus Talinum; species Talinum fruticosum. The sequence goes on from JAITYX010000028.1 coordinate 5,681,965, forward strand.
ACAAAAGTAGCCGGCTTCTAGCTGTCAATCACCAGCAGACAAGCTTTATCTACTTCGAACAGGGCTTAGACACCATGTCAAGGTCATGCGTTTCGAAATTGGAAAACTTCAACGCTAAGCTCAACGGTGGTTTCCACCTTGCTTTCCGGACATCACCGGTTGACTGGAGCACCTTTAGGAGCCAAGAGCCATTGCACAACGTTCACATCCCAACGGATCTTTTCTAAGTGACTTAGAAGAACCTTTACAACAGTCGATAAAGAATTCTATTCGGAACCAAGAGACAACGGTCATCCTGCTTGGTCATCTATAAATAGAAGTCACTTCACAAGACTTGAAGATTGTTGGAATTATTGTTGAAACACATTACTTAAGTGAAAGTCATTGTTTTCATATTCAAGCTTCAATTTACAACTCCTAGTTTGTAATTATTATTTTTTGAGTTGTAAAGTCTTGTAATCAATTGCATACTTCTCTTACTTTACGAGTAAGGTCCCTTGACTAAGCTGTAAGGGTTAACTCAACTCAGCTTGTCCTTAGCTGTAAAGGTTATCTCAGTTAGGAAGTACTAGATCGGATAAGGGAACTTCTAAGTCTAGGAAAACATTGTAAGGAATTGTTTAAGGGAACAATTGTAGTAGAGTCGATCCGTTGTATTTTGAGGATTTGAAATAGTGGATTTGACTTGGTGCTTGGATTAGCACTGTCCGTGGTTTTCCGCCTCAACACGGTTTCCACATATTTCGAGTGTTTAGTTTTATGAGTCCAATCTAGACTCAAACTAAGCTATTTATCTTTTTCTAAGCAAAAAGTTTCTAAGTTTTTTCAAATTTCCTCATCACCCTATTCACCCCCTCTAGGATGACTTAGACTTTCCAGGAGCAAACCTTCAATGCCTTTTGGATCGTAAAATGCACCTAGCACCTTCATGAGGTTGATGACCTATGTTTTTAGGCCTTATATTCAACACTTTGTGGTTGTATATTCTGATGACATATTAGTGTATAGCCTTGATGAACAAGAGCACCTAAAGCACTTAACACAAGTCTTTAAGCTCCTTAAGAAGGAGAAGCGCTATGGCAACTTGCAATAGTGTGCATTATTTAATCAAGAGGTGAACTTCCTAGGTTAGTTAGTATTAGCCGAGGCCATTAAAGTGGATGAGAGTAAGATTGTAGCAATCCGGTCATTGCCTATACCTTCTAGCATACATGATATAAGAAGTTTCCATGGGCTTGCCTCCTTCTATAGACTATTCATAAGGAGTTTTAGCACTATAATGGCTCCCATGACTGAAGTTCTCAAATGAAGTTCTTTGAAATGGACACCAAAGATGCAAAAATCATCGAGAAGATAAATTTCAAGTTCAATTAAGCACCCATGCTACCCGTGCCTTGTTTTGACAAGGTCTTTGAGGTTGAATGTGATGCATCCAGAGCAGGATTTGGAGGTGTTCTCACTTAAGAAGGCTGCCACTTAGCCTTCTTTAGTGAGAAATTGTGTGAATATAAAAGGAGGTACTCGGTATATGACAATGAGTTTTATGTTGTCATTCAGTCCTTAGAGCATTAGAGTCACTACTTGGTGGCTCACGAGTTCATCTTACACTCCAATCATGAGGCCCTCAAATACATTCAAGGTTAACACAAGCTCAGTCCCTGCCATGCCAAGTGGGTTGAGTACCTCCAAGCCTTCTATTTCAGCATCTAACGAAGTTTACAAAATCAAACAAAGGGGCACATGCTTTATCAAGGAGGTGCCTTCTTCTTTTTCAATTAGAAACATGTTTATTTGGTTTTGAGCATTTAAGATGTTTGTATTTTGATGATCAAGATTTTAGAAAAGTTGTACTCGTGATTGTGAGAAGCATCAAAGAGGAGAATTCTTGATCCAAGAAGGGTACCTATTTAAGGTTACTCAGCTTTGTGTTCCACAATGTGGGATAAGGGAGTTATTGATCCGAAAAGTGTATGAAGGGTGCCTAGCCGGTCACTTTGGAGAGCAAAAGACCTTGTTGATTCTTAAAGAGCACTATTATTAGCCTAGCATGGAGAAGGATGTCGAAGACATCATCAAATGGTGCACTACTTGCCATTTTGGTAAGAGCCACTCGCTTCCGCAAGGTCACTACACACCACTTCCTACGCCGGGCAAGCCTTGTGGGGATATAAGCTTTGATTTTGTCCTAGGGCTACCAAGAACTCAAAGAGGGAAAGATTCAATACTTCTGGTGGTTGATCGTTTCTCCAAGATGGCTCATTACATCCCATGTTCCAAGGCCAATGATGACACTCATGTTGTTGATTTTTACTTCAAGGAAATTGTAAGATTGCATGAAATTTTGAGGTCTATGACTAATAGAGTTTGGAGAAGCTATTGAGGGCATTGATCAAGTACAACGGTAAATCATAGGACCAAGTTCTACCTCATGCCGAGTTTCTTATAACCAAGCTCCTAGCAAGACCATAAACTTGTTACCTTTCAAGGTTGTTATGGAGTTGAACCACTCACTCCTTTAAGACTTGCTTTGAGAGCCATGGATGAGAAACCAAGTGGGGATGCCACCAAGAGAGTACAACATGTTTAGGAACTCCATGAGAAAGTGAGGGCCGAATTGAGCAAGCGAACAACTCATACCAAGCACAAGCCAACAAACACCATAAGCAAGTTATCTATAAGCCCGAGTGAAGACTCGGACTTTACACCTCACTTTTCTGAGTTTTATCAAGGGAATCAGGTATAAGTTTTTTATTACTTATAATGTTTTGATTCCAAGTCATTCGCTGTTCCTTAGAAACATTTCGAGTGATATAGTATTTTCTCTAAGTGTTATAGAAATTATTTTATGTATTTATGCATGACTCTGTCTGATTTAGAAAGCATATCTGCACTCACTATGTTACACTCGGCTCCGAGTCACTCATCACTTAGAATTATCGCATGTTCAAACGCCGATATTCGTATAACCGAACTCGGGATCGACTTCATATTACAGGTCTCATTCTCGTAAAAGTCGGCGCTTCTAGTTTGAATCATGCTTAGTCTAGATCAAATTTATTCCCTCCGATATTCTTTATTTAACTTGATTCTCTTTTAGACCGACTTAGATGGAATTTTAAGTATTATGAATATTAGACTCGTAAAATTCCATCCCTTTCTCGACCCGGATAATTAGTCACTTAATTATCTTAATTATATTATTATCTCGTGTCTAATCTTGGACCAAAGTATTTTATACTTTGAGAACCAAATTGATTTACTTTTGTAGGTGATTCAAACGAGGCTATCCTAATTTTGAATTACAAAAGTAACCTGGCTTTAAAACGTCAAATCACCAACGAGACAAGGCTTTTTCCACTTCGACCTAGCCTCGGACATCGTGTCAAGGTTGTCTATTTCCAAAACTAGAAATCTACAACACCAAGCTCAACGGTGGTTTCCACCTTATTTTTCAAGACACCACCAAGTGGTTTTAGGAACTTCCAAGGGAGTCAAGAGCCGTTGTCTAATGTTCATATTTCAACGGATATTTTCCGAGTGACTCGGAAAATCCTTCACAACGGTCATAAAGGAACTTCCGATCGGAGGATGGACACAACGACTAAGCTGCTTGGTTATCTATAAATAGAAGCCAACTCTCAAGACATGGAGATTGTTGAACCAATTGTAAAATACATACTTGATCAAAAGTCATTGTATTCATTCTCAATCTTCTACTTACAACTCCAATTCCGTAATTCATTATATTCCGAGTTGTAAGGTCTTGTACTTAGTTACAAACTCTCTTCTTACTCTCCGAGTAAGGTCCTTGACTCGAGCCGTAAAGGTTAACTCAGCTCGCTTGTCCCTAGTTGTAAGGGTTATCTTAGTTAGGAAGTACTAGATCGGATAACGGAATTTACGAGTCTAGGGAAAACTTGTGAGGAATTGTCTAAGGGAGCAACTCGGGTTGAGTCGGCCTATCGTATTTTGTGGATTCAAAATAGTGGATTTGACTTCGTGCTTGGATTAGCACGGTCCATGGTTTTCTGCCTCAGGAGGGTTTCCACATACTTTCTATGTTACCGCTTTTCGAGTGCATTTTAGACTCGGATCGTTTACTTGTTCGATCAACTCCGATTCTATATTCTTTACTAATTTCTAAGTTACGTATTTTTGAGTTAATCCGTGACTCCAACTCTACTCGGACGAATTTATTCTTTAATTAGAAGCAAATTTCATCATCACCCTATTCACCCCCTCTAGGGTGACGTAGTCTCTCCAAGAGCTAACTTTCAATTGGTATCGAGCCAAGCCTTTCAAAAAGGATCTAACCATCCAAAGGTTTAAAGATCAAATAACCGAGAACAATGGAGAGTTCGATGAAGGAAGATCCTCTAGCGAGCCACCAAAGTTCAAAGGATCCAACTTTGTGCATCTGTAAGAAATTCATGGAATGTTTCCTCCTGGATCATGATGAAGATGTCCGGAACATCATGCAAGAAGGAAACTACCTCCCCATGAAGATAGAAGAAACAAGAATCGTGCCCAAAACAAAGGCTGAGTTCACAATGATGAAGCTGAAAAGTTCATAAAGAACTTTAAGGCTATGAACATTCTTATGTGCGCCATCAGCTCGGAAGAATACAACCGAGTGTCTACCGTGATATAGCCAAAGAAGTGTGGGACACCTTGTCTACACTTATGAAGGTACAATCCAGGTCGACAAGCGAAGATAAGCCAATATCTTCACAAATATGAGCTATTCAAGATGGAGCCGAAGAAAACATCACTCGGATGTTTATTCGATTTACAGAGATTACCAATAATCTCAAATCTCTCGGGTAAAAAGATCTCCCACGAGGAAATGTGCGGAAAGATACTCGAAGCCTACCCAAGAAAAGATGGGGTCCCAAGGTGACAGCTATCGAAGAGGCTCGTAACCTATCTCTATTGAAGCCGGATGAACTCATTGGGAAGCTTCTCACCCATGAGATTCACCTGGATGAGGAGGATGCAGAGTTCAAGCACCAAAAGGAACATTGCGCCGAAAGCCTCGTAAACCATAGAAGCAGATCCGAGTTCTTCCGACTCGGAAGAAGATCCCATGGCACTTATTGCTAGAGGCTTCAAGAGAATGATGAAGCTCCACAAGAAAGATAAGAAGGATAGAAAAGGTAAATACTCTTCCCCTTCAAAGTTATCTTTAACTAAGAACTCGGGTGTTTTGAATGTGGCAGCAAGGAACACATAGTCAAGGACAGTCCCAAGATAAAAAGGGACAAAAGGAAGAAAAAGGTTATGATGGCCACATGGAGTGACGAGGACTCATCGAAGATGACGAGAACTCGAGACGACTTAAAGTGTCCGATGCCACTTTCGACTCGAAGCGGAAACAGAGTCGGACTCGGATCAATCGGACAATGAGGAAGCTAATTCTCAAGAGGTAATTGAGTACTTTCTCAAATTCTCCAAAGTTGATTTGGCCAAGTATATTTTCACTTTGGAAGAAAAGTCCAATTCTGATTCTTCTCACTTTAAAGAATAACTTGAGTCAATTTCCTCCGAGAGCATTTCTTTAAAAGATGAGTTGGAAAACCGAGACTCACACTCAGAGAACTCAAGACTAGCGCTCAAATCAATGAGACCGAGTCCGAGTCACTCGTAAGAGAAAATGAGCAGCTAAAGCAAAAGCTCAATGAGTCTCAAGATCTTGCTTTAAAGTTTACTCAAGGTCGAAAAACCTTGACATGCTCTTGGGATCTCAATGTGTCTCCTTCGTAAAAGAAGATCTTGGTTTTAAGAAAGAGGAGGAATCTAATTCCTACTCATAACTTTTCAAGAAAGATTCCGAACCGTAAAGTTCGAGAAAGCCGAGCACGAGTCCCATTCATGAGAATGAAAAAGGACCGAGCCCGGACTAGTTTATAGGAAAAACCATCTCCATCATTTTCAAAAAGAAAAACTTTCAAAAGAAAGAGACACAGACTCAGCTTCTCTAAACGGAAGACTTAGAATCGGACTAAGCCCAAAGTCATTCAAATCTGGTTCGAAAAACCTTCTTCCTCATAAAAGGACCACAGTAAAGAGTGTTACTCGGGTTCGTTAAAGGAAGTGAGAAGGGTTAGCTTGTCTCTGTTTTGCGAGTCACTTAGAAAAGATCAAAAGGACATTGGTACCTTGATAGTGGATGCTCACGCCATATGTTAGGAGACTCGGGACTATTTTCCGAGTTAGAGGAGTACAAAGGTGGAAAAGTCACTTTTGGAGATGACAAGCAAAGGCAAGATAATTGGGATAGGCAAGATTGGAAAGGGAAGCAATCCGGTCAGCCCAATTTACCTTGTCAAAGGATTAAAGTACAACTTGCTTAGCATCTCTCAATTGTGTGATAAAGGTCAAGAGGTAAGATTCACTCAAACCAATTGTTACATTTCCGATGACACTACCAAGGAGATCAAACTCTCGGGTAAGAGATCAGGTAACACTTATATTGTTCCTCTTTCGACCCGAGTTAGAATTTATCTTGTTTAAAAGCATCACTTCATGATGACTCATAGAAATGGCATCGTAGATTAGGCTATGTTAGCATGTATATTATTAAGAAATTGGTATCTCATGGTTTAGTCGGAGGATTGCCTAATTGTGCTTTCAAGAGAGACAAAGTTTGTGAAGCATGCACAAGAGGGAAACAAGTCGGATCATCATTCAAATCCCTAAAGATAGTTTCCACATCCAAAGTGCTTGAACTGCTACATATGGACTTATGTGGTGAAATCCATGTTAAGAGCCTCGGAGGTAAATCATATGTACTCGTTATTATTGATGATTACTCACGATTTTAGCTGGGTGTGTTTTCTTAAGCACAAAAATGACGCATTCAAGGAGTTCAGCAAGCTCTGCAGAAAAATCCAAGTTGAGTCTCGGACTCGGATCCAGAGAATCCGAACCGACCATGGAAGGGAGTTCGACTACTTAGAATTCTCGGAGTTTTGCGACAAGAATGGTATCTCTCACAACTTCTCAGCACCAAGAACTCCTCAACAAAATGGAGTAGTGGAGAGAAAGAACAGAACTCTTGAAGAAATAGCTAGGATAATGATGATTGAGCACAATCTACCCTACTATTTCTGGGCTGAGGCAGTCAACACAGACTAACTACATGTTGAACAAATGCCTCATCGGACCCATTCTGAAGAAAACACCTTATGAGCTCTACAAAGGGAGGAAACCCAATATTTCCTATTTCAAACCTTTTGGATGTAAATGCTTTGTTCATAATAATGGTAAGGATCACTTGACCAAGTTTGATGTCTGGGTCGGATGAAGGTATTTTTTCGGGTTATTCATGTCATAGTAAAGCTTATCGTATTTTCAATAAGAAAACTAATAAAGTGGAAGAAAGCATCCACGTTGGGTTTGATGAGATTGAACAAGAAAGACCCAGCGAATCATCATTCTCGGATCCGAAGCTCAGCAGAGATGATGACCTTGACAAAAATGAGCCTATTAGGAATCAAACTCAACCAGCTCGGAATGAAGTCACTCGTAACGAAGTGACTCGGAATGAGACAACTCAAGAACTAGCTCAGAATGATGAAGGACAAATTGATGAACAAGACCACTTAGAACAAACTTCCGAAGGTCAATCAATTCAGCCTACAAATTTGGTAAATCGAGAGAACAGGTAAAGCATTCAAGTATGCTTCTAGTCATCCACTAGAGAACATATTATCTAATATCAACAAGTGGGGTAAGAACTCGTTCCTCTCTTCAGAATCTATGTGCATTCACTGCATTTAATTCATTAACCGAACCCAAAAATGCACTAGAGGCCCTAAATGAACCTGAATGGGTAGAGGCCATGCAAGATGAACTCAATCAATTCGAAAGAAAGCAAGTCCGGACTTTGACCAAAAGACCTTCCGACCACCCAGTCATAGGAACCAAATGGGTTTTCAAGAACAAACTAGATGAAAGTGGGCTGGTAGTCGAAAGAAGGCTAGACTTGTGGCTTAAGGTTACAATCAGGAAGAAGGGATTGATTGTGGGGAAACCTTTGCACCTGTTGCCGAATTGAAGCTATTAGAATCCTATTGGCATTTGCATTTAGCATGAATATCAAGTTATATCAAATGGATGTCAAGTGTGCTTTTCTCAATGGTTTTATCGAAGAGGAAGTCTATGTTGAGCAGCCCCTGGATTTGAAAACTCAGAATTTCCAAATCATGTTTTCAAACTTCAAAAACTCTTTATGGTCTTAAGCAAGCTCCCGAGCTTGGTACGAAAAACTAAGCAATTTCTTGGTTCAAAATGATTTTAGAAGAGGTCAGATCGACAAGACTCTCTTTATAAAAACCAAAGGGAAATATTTCCTTATCCCTCGGATATATATTGATGATATTATTTTTGGAGCTACTAATGAAATTCTATGTCGAGACTTTTCCGAGTTAATCGAGACAGGAGTTTCAAATGAGTATGATGGGAGAACTCAATTTCTTCCTTGATCTATAAATCAAGCAAGACAAAGATGGAATCTATGTCCATCAATCAAAGTACACCAAGGAGCTCGCTGAAAAATATAAACTCCAAGATGCAAAGCACGTAGCTACACCTATAAGCAAGCAACATAAAACTTGACTCATACGAGAAAGGTAAAGCAATAGATTAGAAACTCTATCGATGTATGATTGGATCTTTGCTATATCTTACTTCGAGTAGACCGGACATAATGTTTATTGTCTGTCTATGTGTAAGATTTCAAGCTAACCCAAAGGAATCACATCTCACTCGTGGTGAAGAGAATATTTAGATATCTTGCGAGGACTCGGAATTTAGGTCCGTGGTACTCAAGAGACTCGTAACCGACTCTCACTGGATACTCGGATGTTGATTATCGCTGGATACAAAGTTGATAGAAAGAGTACTTCAGGAGCTTGCCAATTTTTGGGTCAATCCTTAATATCTTGGCACTCAATGAAGCAAAACTCAGTAGCTCTATCAACTACCGAGGCTGAGTATATTGCAGTCTGGAGCATGGAGCGCTCGGATCTTATGGATAAAGCAACACTTAAGAGATCTTGGACTTTCTTTCAAATCGGTTCCAATCAAGTGTGACAATCAGAGTGCAATTAGCATCACCAAAAATCTAGTTCAAGCACTCAAAGACAAAGCATATTGAGGTCGGGTATCGTTTCTTAAGAGACCATTCTGAGAAAGGTGATATTGAACTAAATTTCATTCCTACCAATCTTCAACTAGCTGATATCTTTACTAAGCCTCTTGGTGAGGATCAATTTTGTTTTATTAGGAATGAGCTTGGTATGTAAAATGCATAATTATGTGCTTTCTATGTGAAAACTTCTTTGTATGATTATGTGTTATGTGTTTACAATTCATTAGTAACCATCGGTTCAGTTGACTGAGTGATACTGAGCCGATAGTTATTATTTGCTTCCAGCTTCTGAGTCACTCGAAACCGAGCGAAGTTAGACTCAGATTTTGAGAAAGAAAAATGGACATCAATCTTCTGAAATCATCTCTAGATAAGTGGAGAATTTTAGAATTTTTTTCAATTTTTTTCCCTCGCGCGTTGTGATCGGACAACTAGCCATTGAGAGACAAACCACTGGAATTCTAACCGTTGAGGAGAGAACCGTCACACCCGTCGAAGTGACTCGCTGAAAGAGCCGAGTTAGAACGGATATCGAAGGACGATTATTTTCCTATAAATAGCGACTATTCTCCTTCATTTCGTTACTTTACTTTTCACTTACTCTCTCACTCGAAATCAAAACTTTGCGCACACGCTCTCTGCGTCTACAGCGACTTCGGTATTTTTCAAGCTTCGTGAAGATCATCTCAAGTAAGCTCGGCTACTCTCAACTCTTTCTTCTACTCCTTTATTTTTCTTTCTCTCACTATCTTCGAGTTCTTCTTTCCTCATCCTTCTCAAGCCTTCCTACTCTCTTTTTCTTCAAAAATGACGAAAAGAGGCTCTCATCCTGACTTTCTTGGCTCGCCACAAAGAAACCCCGAACCAAAAGCCAAGAAGGCCCCTCAAATTCTAAACCTATTGTCACCCAACATCTTGCGCTGGATGATAAGTTCTTCCCAACCACTAAATTTTCGTGGTTGCCTCACATCCAATCCACAGGGGTTTATAATTTTCTTTGTTTCAGCAAGTTCATATACCCTAAACTCGTATCCGAGTTTTACACTCATCTCACCAGCTCCGAAGGTGTTCTAACCTCCGGGGTTCGGAACATAACAGCTCGCATTAACACTTCCCTTCTCCATCGTCCTGTTTAATGTATCTTCTCTCTTCTTGAACAGCAATCCAATTCCTTTCACCGAGGTCACCGACGACTTCTTTGAAAAGTATGCCAAAGAGTTACCTGGGTACGCAAAAAAATTTTGTGACAGCTACGGTCGAAGCACGTCTTCCGTGTTTCTTGCTGATGAGAACCTTCTTCTCTTAGCACTCTAGCAAGGAGAACCCCAACTCCAAGTACCTCAAAGCTCCTTTTGACATTCTCGAGGGCTACGAAGTAGACCTCTTTCCCTCCATAATTGAGCAAATGGCGGTTGTGCCAGCTCAACTCCAAAACAAGAAGAACACCCCTCTTCCTTTCGGTGCTCTTCTCACCCTTGTTTTCAAACAATTCAAAGTTCCTTTTCCCTTAGACCCAAACGCTGTTTCGAGGCCGCCATTGTTGTCGGCAAAAAGGAACTTCAGGGGTATGGATACCAGGAGACACAACCCGGTATCCGGGTACACAACTCGGAGCCGAGGACATCTTCTTCGCCTCGGACTCGAAAGATGCCCCCTTTCTCTTCCCGCCCCACCTGGTGGTGCTTCTACCTTAGGTGCTTCTAAGTCTCTCTCTTCCATTTTGTCCACTACCTTCATGGACAAAATCAGCTCGTGTCTTTGGAATTCAAGGACATACTCCCGTCATTCAAGACTGTCTTTCGGCCTATGACCATAAACCGTAAAACCGCCCAGCCTCAAATCCGAGAGCAGTAGGACTCGCTCATTTAGATGAAGGCCCCGGTAAAGGAGCGAGAGGGAGCTGTTAGAGCTTCTCCGGAGAGACCGTCCAAGGCAGCTCAGGACCAAGGCAACTCGGACACATCCGAAGAGTCCTCGAGCCCGGCCAAGACCTCCTCGGATAGAGGAGAGGAAGAAGAAGAAGCGAAGCCGAGGAGCCCGAGGCCGAGGCAGCTCCTTCCGGCCAAGGGGAGGCACAACAGAAGAATAAGGAGCAACAAGTGAGGGTCTAAGTGCTCCTAAAGCTCAACCGGAAGTGATATGCTCGGACAACGATCCGAGTGGGTCGAAGACCTTGCCGCACAAGGACAATCAGCAGCGGGTCAGCCCGAGCAGTCCCCTCCGAGCTGACGAGATACAAGAGGATGAACCTCGGGATCCCCTCGTTCGGGTCGACCACTCGGAACTCGGCCATTGCCAGAGATCCATGTCCTCCCTCCGCCGCTCTCAAGCATATCGTCAAGATCCTATCAGCGCCGGCGCTCCACTCGCCTCTTCCTCTTCAACTCGGACAAACCCATCCCTTCCTTAATCTCTTAGTCTTTTATTTACTATGTTTTTTTTTGTTTTGTCCGGACATCGTGTACTTCTTGTTGTATTCTTCCCTTTTTTTTTTTTTGTTTTTTGCTGAAAGGTACGGGGAGAATAGATAGAAAATTAGATGTCTTGTTTAGATAGAAAATTAGATGTCTTGTTTAGGGGAGTCTCTCTCACCCTGTGTAAATTTTTTTGTGAAGGCAATGAAAGTGCATTTTGTTCCAATGTTTATGAGTTCGTTACTTAAATGCAAGTATTTCGAGTTCATTCAAATCAATGCATTTCATTAATAACTTCGTGTATCCGGACTTGTGTCTTCTTTTGCTCTATGATCTATGAAATATCAAGTCTCTTTTACGAGCAAGTTTACAAAATCAAACTTATATCACTAACAAAGTTTCTGTCTAAGTATGGAATGCCTTTCATCAAAAATGGGGAGATTGAAGACTCAAACTTTACACCTCACTTTTCCGAGTTCTATCAAGGGAATCGGTATAAGTTTTTTCTTACTTATAAAGTTTTGATTCCAACTCATTCGCTGTGCCTTAGAAACCTTTCCGAGTGATATAGTATTTTCTCTAAGTGTTATAGAAATTATTTCATGTATTTATGCATGACTCTATGTGATTCGAAAGCATATCCGCACTCACTATGTTACACTCGGTTCCGAGTCACTCATCACTTAGAATTATCGCATGTTCAAACGCCGGTATTTGTATAACGAACTCGGGACTAACTTCATATTACGAGTCTCATTCCGTAAAAGTCGGCGCTTCTAGTTTGAATCATGCTCGGTCTAGATCAAGTTTATTCCCTTTGATATTCTTTATATAACTTGATTCTCTTTTAGACTCGACTCGGATGGAATTTTGAGTATTATGAATATTAGACTCGTAAAATTTCATTCCTTTTTCGACCCGGATAATTAGTCACTTAATTATCTTAATTATATTATTATCTCGTGTCTAATCTTGGACCAAAGTATTTTATACTTTGAGAACCAAATTGATTTACTTTTGTAAGTGATTCAAACGAGGCTATCCTAATTTTGAATTACAAAAGTAACCAGACTTCAAAACGTCACATCACCAAGCAGAGAAGGCTTTTTCCACTTCCGACCTAGCCTCGGACATCGTGTCGGGGTTGTCTATTTCCAAAACCGGAAATCCGCAACCAAGCTCAACGGTGGTTTCCACCTTATTTTTCAAGACACCACCAATGGTTTTAGGCACTTCCAAGGGAGTCAAGAGCCGTTGTCTAATGTTCATATTCCAACGGATATTTTCCGAGTGACTCGTAAAATCCTTCACAACGATCATAAAGGAACTTCCAATCGGAGGATGGACACAACGGCTAAGCCGCTTGGTCATCTATAAATAGAAGCCAACTCTCAAGACTTGGAGATTGTTGAACCAATTGTAAAATACATACTTGATCAAAAGTCATTCTATTCATTCTCAATCTCTACTTACAACTCCAATTATGTAATTCATTATATTATGAGTTGTAAGGTCTTGTACTCGATTACAAACTCTCTTCTTACTCACTAAGTAAAGTCCCTTGACTGAGTTGTAAAGGTTAACTCAACTCAGTTGTCCCTAGCTGTAAGGGTTATCTTAGCTAGGAAGTACTCGGATCGGATAAGGGAATTTATGAGTCTAGGAAAAACTTGTAAGGAGTTGTGTAAGGGAGCAACTTGGGTTGAGTCAGTCTAGTATATTTTGTGGATTCAAAATAGTGGATTTGATTTCGTGCTTGGATTAGCATGGTCCGTGGTTTTCTCGCCCAGGAGGGTTTCCACGTACTTTTTGTGTTACCGCTTTTTGAGTACATTTTAGACTCGGATCATTACTTGTTCGATCAACTCGATTCTATATTCTTTACCGATTTCGAGTCGGGTCTTTTCCGAGTTAATCCGTGACTCCAACTCTACTCGGATGAATTTATTCTTTAACGAAGCAAATTTCATCATCACCTTATTCACCCCCTCTAGGGTGACTTAGTCTCTCCAAGAGCTAACTTTCACCGAGGACTTGGTATGGGTTCACTTGAGAAAGGAGCACTTTTCGACAAAAGGAAGATAAAGTTAATGCCAAGTGTTGATGGTCAATCTAAGTTTTTGAAAAGATAAATGACAATGCCTACAATATTCTTTTGCCCAAGGAGTATGGAGTTTGGTCAAGCTTTAGTGTTACTAATTTATTCCCTTACTTTGAAGACAACACCTTAGAGAATTTGAGGGAAAATTATCTACAACATGGAGAGGATGGTGGAGGGATGAATGAGGAGTGAAACATGCCTGGTAATGAGAGTTCCTCAAGTTAAAGCCAACCTAAGCTAGTTGCCTTTTCTCACCCGGATTAAGCGCTAGACATTTCTACCTCATTTAGGCGCTTGAAGGGCTCACCTGTCTATCTCACAATTCAGCCATAAGGAGGTGTTTAACCTCCAAATTTTAAGGGAGAGTGTCTCAAGGGGTCCACTAGAGAGGGGGATTTAGGTATTTTCTCTTAAGTTGAAAATAATAATTGAGGAAGCATATTTACAAACTCAACGACAAAATTCCAGCAGTTTGACCTATTGGAGTATTTTTCCTCATACCTGTACACACCTAAAACGTGTCATTCCTTATCTCTTTTATTCCTCGTATTTTATTTTGTTTCTTGATGATGAGATCCGGAGTCCTATTTGAGGATTTGGATCACGAGACGGTATTTGAATGCTTGTGACGAAGCTAGTAAACCACAACGAACCCTTTAACACCAAATAAATAGCCTTTTGCCTTAGGTCGGTCTAAAAATCCTTTTCTTTCGGACGGTCCAAACCCGGGTAAAACCACCAAAGTCAACGAAAGTCCTATGCCGCATATAGGGAGAATCCACGCTCAAAACACGATGTTTCACCATCGGCTTCCAACCAAGACACGGAGCTGAAGACATCAAAATGACATCATGTTCGGCGCCATGTTTCATGATCAAATGCATCCAAAAGCTGCGTTTTGCTCCAAAATAATCCACCCGAGACACGGAGCTTACTTCCTCAAAACGACGATGCTAATGTCCGGCGCCGCGTACCAGGTTCCGAGTTCACCTAAAACATTGCGTTTTGCCCGGAGTCTTCCTGCTACATGGTAGAAGCTTGAGAACCCAAAACAAAGTCGTTATGGCCGATGCCGCCAACCCCAGGAACCGATTCTATCCTTTGATTTCTCGGTCCTATTTTTTGTGACTTTCCAACCGGTTCATGCCCCGCTTTGAATGCCTAATTAAATCCAAATGTTAGGTCATTATGTAACCTAGCCTTTCCCTATAAATAGAGAGCTTAGGATCTCATTTCAACAATGGCTTATTCCTTAATGTTATGCTTCTTGGAGCTTAATTAAGAGCTATTGAATGCTTTGCTAGTATTTTTATCTCATGGTTCCTTTTCAACCTACTTTTCGTCATACTCCCCACATCCGATCCCTTACAATCAACCAGTTACATCTTTCTATTGGTCCTCACAAAAACTCATATAAAGCCTTTTTGAATCACCACTGTTGCATCATCAAATCTAGATCGAGATCGAGATCAACAGTGGGACGACCTGAGGGCATCAATTGGGTTTTGACTACGGTTTATTTATCTTATGTTTTACTACTTTCCGAATTATGGAGAAAAAGTTGTAGCACATTTAATTCCTCCCTACCCGATGTAACCTTTTTATTTCTCGCTTTCGCTTTTCTTTTCTTTCGTTATTGCTTTAGTTTATCTCTTTTTGTATTTGCTTTTACTACTTTCATTATCATGTTTTGGTTGCTTTTAATTCCGTATCATATCATGTTGTGTGCTTGTGTTTAATATGTTATTCGCTACTCAAACTAGTAATGGTCATCATTTGATGGGCGGAACGGAAGGACTTATCCCTACGTTTCGCACTCCTAGCCCCCTGTAACGCCCCCAATCACCATTACTTAATAATCCCTTCATTAGGGACTAATACGTAAGGTCGCAGCGGAAGGTACCGATTGAAGACGTTACCGCCAGTCCTAAAAATAGGACAAGGCTAAATAATTTGAAATAAAATGAAGTACGATTTGTGCATCCATTGTTATATTTTCAATGATCCTGTTAGGAGTAATTACTTATTACCCAAGTAGTTAGGACATCCCAAAATACGGTTTACGGGTTTAGCAATATAATATTTATACAACCTAGACTTTTGTCTAATCCACAAGGTAATGTACAATGTATAATAATTCCCAAGGTCATACCTAAACCCCTGGTTGAGGGTAAAATCACTGTGAGCGACTATGTACCTTCAAATTTGCGAGTGCCACGTGGCTGGCTAGGGTTTGCCTTCGTCGGACTTAGTAAATGGTTGATTGTTCACCAATGCTTCTTCCTAAAACAAAAACAAGTAAAATATTTGGAAGAGTGAGTCGAAACCCGAGTACGAACATTCTGCGCATCGTAAAATAACTTTGAAGAATATATTGATTGAGCGCGCGCATTTCAATTCATTTTAGTTTGAAATCGGGGAGAGAATATAAGTAAAACTGCTTGCCGGTTATTATCCGGAAGTGGAACCCCTTGGTAATTGATACGATCGTTGAACAGGTGTCACCCCGGGCCGATCGATAACCCGAGTTGAAGCCGCGCGCGGTATAATTGGCGGGCCTAAGCCCTTGGTAATTGATAATTGGGCGGGGACCACTTAATTAGGTGGAAAAACTTGCCTTGTAAATGATTCATTGTTATTTGTATATATGAGAAATGTTGAGATTTGATGAAATATGTGAGTTTTCGAAAGGTACGAGGCAATGAACGTACTCGAACCGAGAATATTTATTTCTCCCCTTTTACGTAAATTTGAGTCACTAGCTATTCGGCAACGGAAGTGGCCTCGGTTACGTTTAAAATGGATTTCTAGGGTTAATAATGTTTTCTTGAGTTTTAATGCTTGAATTTGTATAAGCTTTAACAATGTATTTCATTTCCTATATTCGTATGAAAATCGATTAAGCTAATGTTTGTATTACTCAGCTTTACTTGCATTTATTGAATACAATTCATATTAATTAAAGAAGTTGACTAGGCTAACTAAATACCCAATGATGTTGGTGTTATTCGATTTGCTAGTTGACTTAGATTGAAAATGGTGTACATATATATATATATACCCAAACACTTATTTTTAATTCATTCCTCACTCCTCCCTTCTCTGCACTCAAATCCCATCGTTACGTAATTAATTAATCCGGTAAATGCCCTTCCATCGGGAGGTTTCATAATTTTGCCGATTCGTCCAAAATTCATATATACATCATTCTAAGTGCCTAAGCGTTATTTCCTCGACGTAACTCGTATTCATAACCAAATTAAGCATACCAAGTGTTCATATGTCCCCCATGCCTCTTACACAATCTATTATCCGACTTTATCCTCCCTGCATATTTTTTTCTTCCTTTGTGTTCAATTCTAGCTATTTGCAAAATGTAACAATTCCATCAAATTGTTCCATTCGATAATAAAACATCCTCAATCTCATTCACTAGTTCATAATTTCCCCAAAGGAATCACATTCGTATAATCAATTCACCAAAACACCAACCCTAAATCCTCCACACCAATTCGAATTTTCCCAAATTAATCTTTGAATTCACTTCACAAATATATTTCTAGTCATTCTTCAATTTACGATTACAATTGCTCAAATAGATAATGAAATTGATAATTTAGGGTTTAGAGTTTTACCTTCAAGTACACATTGAGGAAGCCAGGAGGAGCGGCGGGGACGGTGGTGCGTAGTAGCCGCCCGGCGACCGCTAGGCGAGGGACGGTGGCTGGCTCCGACGGCCGCCGCTGTTTGTGGGTGGTCGACGGGTGGCTCGCGGCGAGGTGAGGCGGAGCGTGCACTGTGCGCGCGCGAGGGTGAGAGGAAGGGAGAGTGCGGTGGCGAGGAGGCGGCAGGCATCTCCCCGACGACGCCGGCGTCGGCTTCGGCCGGCGTTGGTGGCGCCCGATGGCCAGGAGCAGGCCGCAGGTGGAGGCAGGGGAAGGAGCAGAGGCACGCGATAAGAGAGGGAGAAGGAGGTAGCGGGCGTGAGATAGGGAGGAAGCGAGACAGGGAGAGCCGAGAGGCGGCCGGCGCCGGTCTCCCGCCGGCGTCATCGGCGCGGTGGCCGGAGAAGGTAGCAGCGAGCGAGGGGAAGGAAGAGCGAGAGGAAGGGGAAGCAGGGGAGGAAGGGAGGAACGAGAATGGCGAGAGCGAGTGAGGGGTTTAAATTGCATTGCCCGATTAATTGATCTTAACCGCCTCTTTTTTTTTTTTTTTTCGGTTCAGATTAATCCGACTCGGATTTTTCCGAGAAAAAATCTAATTAATGATTATTATTATTTTTTTTTTGTGTATTTATTTATTTATTTGTTATTTTCGTTACTTTTAATTTTGTTTTAATAATGATGTTCACAAATTAAAATCTCATTATGAGATTTTTATTAGGGCCACTTCGTCACCTTAGCCGCATAACACATGTATAGGGATAATGTAAATACAAAATATTGAATTGAAGTGCACGCGCCCAATTATATAAATAGTGTAATTAATAAAATAAATAATGTGATTTAAAATAAATAATTGTGATTTAGGATCGGGTTGTTACACCCCCAAATCCGATTCTCAATCCTAGACCGATGGAGTCGAGTTTTAACCTCTTCCAAGCTTAGTTTTCCCATACTAAGATTGGAAGAGTATTTATTTAATTTATTTTTGTTAGTTTTTACTCTTAAAATTGATCGATGATTCTCTTTTCTACTTTATTTCTTTCAATCGCTTCTCGGTTATTTCTGGCCAAAATAAAAAAAGGGGTATCTCGATCTACCAACCAGGTAAGAGGCCAAGGCTGATCACCTTAGTCGTGGCCCCTTAACCGGTGCCATCGACCGCAAGGCGCTGGCCCTCGCCGCGCGAGTGGCTAGTGGGTGAGGCTGGGATCCAAACTTATATTTTCACATCGGTTTAGCCCAAAAGCCCCATGGCAAAATCAATAAACCCTAGCTTATCTTTTTTTTTGGGTTAAGAAATAATATTCGGGATTTCTAAAAATAATTTCTAAAACAAAAATAATTAATAAGCCATTCTTCGGAAATCTTAATAAGACATTCATCCCTATATTCAAAATCAATCTTCCAAATCTAAAATCATTATCATCTTTAAAAAGAAAAATTTTAAAGCCCCGCCAATTCGTGGGGAAGCTCGGGTCGGTCCCTTGGTTCGGGATAGGGTCGTGGTTCCTACAATACCTCTCTCAATTCTCAGTCAATAGGGAAAGTCATATATTGGAAATCTTACTCCCTTAGCTTTCCAAAACATACATTTGGTGCCTCATTCGGAGTTGTACCAAAAAGATACAACCGTTAGAAAGGGAAACAAAAAGTGCAAGATCTGCTGAAAGCGACCTACAGCAGTTGCTTTTATCCTTTTTGGTTGTTTCTTTTTGTCTCGGTTACTTTATGAATTCTTGCTTTTCAGGTTGCATGTTCTTTTTAAAACTTAGCCCTTAGATGATGGTGTATTTATTTGAACCGTTACATTGCTTGTGATTACACTCAAGTTTAAGCTTGGCTCCTTTACTACTTTAATCTCTTATGCTTATCTTAATTGTTAGCTTAATTAACTGGTGTCTTAAGAGTCTATTATGCTTAATGGTGGTGTGGCTTATTTGTTAAGTGTGATTAGTGGCCTAATTTTCCCTAGAAGGTGTTTCTTATCCTAGGGGAATTAGCTTATCCGGTGACTTGGTGTTGCAAGATTCCCCTCCTTTTATCATTTAAGCCACTCGATCCCTTATTTTCCCCTTCTAGTCCTCTACCTTTTAGCTACCATTTCCCTATAAATTAAACCCATCCAAGACTCGTTTACAATCCCTCCTTAAAAGACAACTACGCTAATCTAGTTATATAATCTATGTGGATAGTTCGAGTTTGGGATTCCCTTTTCCCATTTAATCACTACCATGGATGTCGTTCAAAGCTTCCCCTTTTCATTTCGCATCGGTTTACTATTATCGTACTCGATTTTTAGCACTTACTTCCCCTTCGATCCATCCCCCTTCTCTTCGGGATTACAAACAATCGCAAGTTGGAACAAATCTTACAACCTAGTTTTTTTAACCTTATCACTTTTTTCTCTTTCCCAAACTCTCCCCTCCTTGGTACATCAAGTTTTGTTTCATTATAAATGAGATTGGCATGACGAATGCATGATTATGTGCTTATTTGATTTATCTATATTAACATGTGTTTTATCCGAAAAATTAGCTTAACTAAGAACTCAATTGATACTTTATAAGACTGAGCTTCAGTCATTGGTTAATTAAGCCTCAACTAAGAACTCGTTCGACTAATAGAGTTAGATTCGTGTTTATTAAAAGGACAATCAAATTTCTTAGATCATCTATAATTAATGGAGAATCATAGATTAATTTTTCGCAAATGGTTTTAAGTCTTCCCACGTGTTCTTACTTGAAAAGCTAGCCATTCGGAACCACCGACTCATCTTTTTACACTAGAAACTAGCCTTTACAATCTTACTATTGTTGATTTCTAAAACTAAGTTTAGAATTATGGCTATTTGATAGTTTTCTCTATAATTACTCAACATTTTCATACTTTTCATATTTCTTGATCAAAATCAGGGCTCTCCTTCTATCATAATATGATGGGAGGATGTGACTGAAACTTAAATTTCAAATTTTTTTGGTAAAATGGCCCTACCTCCTACCACCACACCCTAAATTGTTTTTAATTTTAATTTATTTTGATTTTTCCCAACAGTTTTTTCTCTCCTTGTTCCTTATGTGTTTTTTATTTTAATGAAATGCATTAGGCGGATAGAATAATGAGAATAATGGACTTAGGAGTTTCTATTGTTTAAGGAGAGTAAATTATAATTTTTGTATATATTGCAACACTGTTTAAAGAAATATTTCATTGTTTAAAAATCTTGTTTCTTTAGCTATGCAATTCAATTATTTATTTTTGCTATTACATGCTCGGATACTCAAAATCTTACATATTGCTTAAAACTGCAATCTATAACTCGGACATTTCTTTAAGTACATAAATGTATGTTGTGATACTCTAATATACAAATTCAAACTTGACTGTTAATATTGAATATTGTTTGATATTTCTGATGAATTTCTTTAAATATAAACAACCATTATTTAATTGAATGACTTTAATAAAAAAGGCGGCAACTCGGGTATGATTGACCTTATTCTTTACATGTTTTGATTTCGATTCATTCATCTAAAATTAGGATTAACTAAGATACATCCCAAAAAGAAATTCAAATGCTTTCTATGACTGCCCCATGAGTGACCCTAAGACTAATGTTATAAAATAAAATTATGACAAATATCCGAGACTCGCTTCTACTTCACAAAGTAGAAACCGATTTAGTCATCTAACTCGATCTGTCTAACCTCGCTCGGTTCTTGTTGACTTATCCACTCAACAACACTCAGTAATTAAATTTGCCAAAATTATTTCATCTTCATCATGTCAATTTTATTATGGAAATCATTATAAAATGACCTGGAATTAAATGAGTCAAGCAATTATTAACCATAAATATTTTGCTACAATTTGCCTAAGTAGGATAAATGTACAACGTATAATTATGCAATATGTTCTAATTTTTTGACATATCTATTTATAAATTCATAAACTTATATTAGTTTGGATGTATATGGAATTTAAAATATTAAATATTAGACTTGAAAAATTCCAAATTAATAAATTAAGGATAATTGGTCTCAAAACGCTTTATTTAGAGTAATCCTTAATCTAATTATGGACCAAAGTATTTTTACTCTTTGAGAACCTATCTATATTATTTTTTAAGGTTTTCTAAAGTTAGTTATTTCAAAGAAATGTAAAAACAAAGGCCTCATTGTTACCACCGATGTTTGCTCGGAAAAAGGCCGAGAGCCCGGAATTGCTCGGAAATGATTGACGAGATATCTACGCTACTATTTTCTCGTAAAATATTGTTTCTGAGTCTAACGATCGTTTCTACCTGAAATTAAAGTTTACTAGAGTTGAGAAAAGAGTTGTTGGAAGCTAGGACCAAGGCACAACGACTATTTCATCAAGGTCCGAAAATTGAGCCCTCGGACTATCCGTTACAATAGCTAGCTAATTCAATCTCGTAAGCTCCAATTGAGAGACATTGAAGGCTCAATAGCTACTTCTTCAAGGAAGACTATATAAAGAATTGTTAGCACTAGATTTCCACATGACCAAGAGCATTGAATATATCATACACACCTTTAGTGTACAACTCCTAATTCTTACTCTTATATTATGAGTTGTCGTCTTAACTAGAAATGTTGTAATCACTTATTTACTTTTCAAACACTAAAATTCTTGACTTACTTGATAAGGGAACTTCAACTTAGTTGTCTCGAGTTGATAAGGTTACTTCAACTCGGTTACCAAAAGATGATAATTAAACATCAACTTTAAAGTACTAGGTCGGATAAGGGAACCTCTTACCTAGGAAAATTGTATCGATTTGTTAGGGAACAAATATAGGTAGTCAAATTCATTGTAATTGTGAATTCAATTGTTGGATTTCACTAAGTGCTTGGATTGAGCACTCGTCCCGGGTTTTCTAACCATTGAGGGTTTCCTCGTAAAATCTTTCTTGTCATTTTCTCTATCTGTCTTAGTGACTCTGGACTTATCTTAGCTTCAAGTTGAGCTCAACCTTGAACTTTTCTTAACTTTTTGAGTGCTTAGTTTATAAGAACTTAAATACCGCAAAATCCTTAAAACACCTTGTTCACCCCCTTTGCCGCCCCGGCTCTAGGGTGATTTTTCTCTTCATATTGAGCTTTCATTTCAAATGAGTGAGGGGGCACCCTTTATTTATAGAAAATAATTAGGTTTAGAAAAGAAAACATAGCCCCTAGCGGCTGGCTAAATGGATAAGTCGGGCCGAAATTACCGGAAATGGATTAAGAAAAATTCGGGATATGGAACCAGTAATAAATGACACTCGTTTAGGGATACTTAGGGCCTGACACCGTACCAAACAGTACCATGATCTTTTGTCTTGGGAAGCGTATCATGCTTGGATGCTAAAAAGAGATCAAAACACTACACTTTGAATGCTTCGAGGTCGTTGATAGTTTGGAAATAAGCTTGGGAGTCCGGACTGGTTTAGACCAGTTGGAAAATTGAGTGATGGGATGGATCCGGCCCAGGATGACGATTTTTAGACTATAGTCCGAAGTAGATCAAAGCATGCAAATGAGGCTGGGTTTTTATCACTAAACTAATAAAAATAAATAACATCGGACATGAGCGACACTTTTTAGATTTCTAAAATTAGACATTTTCAACTACATCTTAAAATTCAGGTACAATCCGAATTTATGTATAATCAATCATCAATTAAAGAAATGTCTTTGTGAAAATATGTCATAAAGAAGCCATTTTCAGGTTACACAATAATATTTAAGCTCCTCATTCAAGCATCATGATTCTCGTCAGGCCAAGCTCAAGAAGCATCTTGCCGGATTTCAAACTTCACGCATGAAGTAAAGTCTAGGCCCGATCGCTAGAGTTTAGATCCTTGCAAGCTTCCCATTCTTGTATCATAATCAACATCCAATGCCATATTAACCAAAAGAAAACTTTTTGTGCTTTATTTTTATTGTAGACATCTAAAAAGAGTCCTGGTATTTTTCTAACACTTTGCTTTATTTTTATTGTCAACCTAATGATGAAATATTGCTTCACCTATTTATTGGGGACTACATTGGATCAACACGAGTGTGACTTTCCTTTCATCCACCCTAAAATATGACAATCAGCAAGCCTACAATAAGAATAACACAAAATAGCTAACAAAAGAGCTCAACCGACCTATGCCGATCACAAACCCCGAGCTTTGGTTATTTTTTGAAATTCTTAGTGGCTATGTTTGTGATTATCGGAAGGCCTTCGTGGTTATGTTCGTTAATATTGAAAACCCTTTGTGGCTAGTTATTACTCGAAAGTTGTTGTGGCTATAGTTGTTATTATCGAAAAGACTTTATTGCTATCTTGGCTACTACTCGAAAGCCTTTGTGGCCATGATGATGATTATCATAACGTCTTTGTGGCTATGTTGGTATCTATATGAAAGAAATTATGGAGATACTTATTTTTACCGTAACACCTTTACGATTATCTTTGTTGTTGCTTGATAACATTTGTCATTAGGTTATGACTTGAAAGCATTTGTGGGCATGGTAGTGATTAGCAAAAAAAAATTTGTGGCTACATTCGTTACTTTCAAGAAGCCTTTGTGAGTATGCTCGTTTATTATTGTAAAACTGTTGTGACTATGTTGGTTATTCCTTGAAATGCCTATATGTTATGTTCTTTAATACTCGAAAGCCTTTGTGTTAATGTTCGTGATTATCAAAAAGCCTTCATGGATATGTTGTTTATTACAAAAACTTGTTTTCACTATGTTAGTTATTATTTGGAAGCTTTTTGTTCGATTGTTTATTATTTGAAAGCGTTTATGGCTATGTAAGATCTTATTAAAAGGTCTTCATGGCTATGTTGGGTAGTATGAGAAGCCTTTGTGCCTATGTTGGTTATTTTTGAATAGTTTTTATGACAATCATAGTTATTATCTAAAGTTATTGTGGTGTAGACACCTAAAACGTCTCGTCCCTTATCTATTTTATTTGTGCATTTTATATTGTTGGCTCGATGATGAACTCCCAAGTTCTACTTGAGGATTTGGATCACGGTTCGTGTCCGATTGGTGCAACGGAAGCCATTAAACCATAAAGAATCCATAGCACTAAATAAATAGCTTTTTGCCTTGGGTCGGTCCAAAATCCCTTTTCTTTCGTGACGGTCCAAGCCTGTGGCCAAACTTCTAGTGTCAACGGAAGTCCGGTGCCGCGTATGAAAAGTTCTAGGCTAACAGTTCCGGGTTTCATGTTTGCCCAACCGGACACGGAGTTGAAGACCTCAAGACGACGTTAGGCATTGCATTTCATGATCATAAGTATCAAATTGCTGCATTTTGCTCCAAAACAGTCCACCAAAGATAAGGAGCTAACTCCCCTCAAAATGACGTCGTGGTTGGTGCCCCCAACCCGGGTTGTTTCACTTGAAACGCCGCAGTTTGGCCTAAAGCCTCCCTTTGCAACATGATAGGGCACGAAACCCTAGGGCAACACCGGGTGGTCGGCGCCCGCGATCGGGGTTCTATCCAGCTTTATCACTTCATTTTAGCCCGATTTTCTCGTTGCTAATTTTGTTCGACTTGTGACGATCGGCTGCATGTAAACCCTAGATCATAAACCGATTGTTTCGCAACACAATTTTAATTCGATTTCGTTTCCAAAATGAATCTACTTCGTAGATTACTAGTCTTTTAACAACATTTATATGCATTTACGATCACCAAACTTTTACTTTTGCGTACCTATCCATATTGTTTCCTTTTGAGCTCTGGTATTCATACGTTTCCCGTAAATCAGCTATTGTTGATATGGTTTAAATTTGTATATAACGATTGATGAGTTTAATTCCCCATTCTTGTAATGAAGCTCAAGTTTGATCTTTTGCTTCTATCACCTCCGGTTTGTGCTTAATGTAGCCTAACCTTAATTGTACCACCCGTTTCATCTAGTATGCCCAGATGTCCTCTTATTTATAATCCAAATATACTTCCTACTTAAGGTGTCGGTTTGGTTTTCTAATTTTCTAAAAATTTTTGCAGAGTTTCATTTGAAACATGGCCTAACCAATAGGTTAAAAGCCTTAAAAACCTTCATAAAATCCACAATAAAACTCAACGTGCCACATGCTCGGAGTACACGACTCAACGGCCACACGCCGAAGTATATTTACAACCACAAAATCCAAGTTTCAAACCAGTATATAAACCAAGTTACAATCTCGTCAATATTCTCATTTCCTTTTGCTCATGAACCTTTCAATTTGTGATCAAAACAAGAACCTTCATACATATATATTTATAGTTAAGGCTTCGGTTAAGCAATTTAATCATAAAAATCCCGATTATCGGGAGATGGCTCCATACGATTAATTCCTTTATGAATAGTACCAATAATCGGTTAATGATTTATTGGGTCGTAGACAGAATAGTGAAACTCACCATTATTTTAACATGTTAACATTTAAATATTTTGAAAAGTGCAAACAAGTAACGTACCTTTTAATGCGTTTTCACTTCCTATATAAGCTTTCCGATTACCATGTTTGTGACCTGTTCGTGTTTAGAGCAAGACTATTATAAGTCATATTCGTTTAATAAATTATTAATATTACCTATATACTTTGTGTTGTATTCTTTGAACTCTTATTATTTAAGTTAACTGTTTGCCTTGTTACTCTTAAAGACTTTCATGTCTGTTTATCTCCTTAGTTATTCATTAAAGAATCCCCTCGGCAACTTAATACTTTCCGATAAGTTCTATGACCAAATAATCAAGCAAATTTCCTATTTTCCTTTCATTGTACTTGGCCATGGAATTTTACATCCCCAAACCTCACAATTCCATTAATTAACCTATAATACTGATACCTCATCGTTTCAATCCATTTTACCACGAAATATTTCCACTCCATGGAACTCTTACTCAATCATTTCGACTTAAATATGTCCGAAAATTTATTTTTATACACTCATATATCACAAGTTATCCAACAACATTATTTACTCTATACAAGCTTTATGTTGCAACCCAAATTAATTTCTCCAACCTTTAATCTTATCCAACTAACAAAAACATTTTAGAGAACAATCCGAGTAATTCAATTACTCTTCCTCTCAAATTCAAGCATGACTTGCCTAATTTACAACTACATACTCCTCAAATTAATTTTAATAAGGCACATAATTACTTACTTAAATTCCACAAAAATCCCCTACCAATGCCAATCACACTCTCAAATATAATTTCGTCCATTTTTTTTCCATGATTAACATAACCAGATTTTGACTCAATCAACTCCACGTAACAAAATAATCTATTCATACCCACTAAAATCAGAGGATTTTATTCACCAATATGAGCATACCCATATAAATTTTCAATTTCATATCAACGCACAATAAACCCTAAGTCTAATTTCAATTGCTCCAAATGTTCTTCCAATTCCACCACAAATCAATTCAAACTCAATTACAACTTGAATAAAAACAACTACTTATCTAATTATTCAGGTACTACGTAAATTTAGGATAGAATTTACTTAGAAATCAAGGATTAGAGAGATACCTCAAAAGGGATTTGGGGTGGAATTTGGTGTTGGAAGTTCGGTGGTGGAGATTGGGTGGCTCAGGTGCGGCGTGAGGCACCGGTCAACGATGTCGAGCAGCGACGACGCCCAAGAAACGGCGGTGGTAGCCAGTCCGAGAGGCGGCAGTAGTAGGGGCGGTTCTGCCCTGTTCGTGCGAGATAGAGCAGAAAGAAGGAGGACAAAAGCGTTGGCGCGGCATGGGTGGTAGCCAGGGAGCCGGAGGTGGCTGTTGGCGGCTGCAGAGTCCGGCCGATGGCCGGCGACAGAGCAAGCAGCAGGGCGAGAGGGAGAAGAGAGGAAGGAGAGGTGAGAGAGATGGATGATGGAATGTGTTAGGCTTGCCCTCCGGAGTTCCTACCGACTCCCGATACTTCTAGCAACTCTACCCCATTTTATTTATTTTTTTTTCTTTTACAGCTTAATTTGACTACATACTTAAATGTTTACTCACACATTTGGCTAAATTTTATTTTTTTTGTGATAAACATTATTTTATTTTGCTTATTATTTTTAAATTATTCGAATTCGGAATGAAATTATTCGAACAAATATACATTTCGTGGTATAAACGTAAATTTGTACGAATTACCTATTATTATTTACAATTATTAAATTGTTTGCACCTTTTATTTCGATTTCGTATTGTGCGCGATTCACTTCTCTTAAACAATATGAAGATGATAAAATGCAGATTTAAAATAATTAATTACGATTAAGTTTCGGGGTGTTACGAGTAAGCGAAGAGTAAGGTAAAGAAATAAAGGAGTATAGGCGCTATTTATAAGAAAACTAAACGTCCTTCGATATCCGTTCGACTCAACTCTTTCAGCGGTCACCTAAGACCGGTGTGACTGTTCTCTTCCACAACGGTTAGAATTCCAGCGGTTTGTCTCCCAACGGCTAGTTGACTGATCACGGCCCACGAGAGAGAGAGAGAAAAAGAAAGATTTTGAAAACAAATTCCGAAATTCTCCACTTGTCTAGAGATGATTTCGAAGTTTGATGTCCATTTTTCTCAAAGTATGAGTTTGACTCAGCTAGGTTTTTGAGTGACTCGTAAGCTGGAAATAAATAATAACTATCGGCTCGGTATCACTAAATCAACCGAACTAATGGTTATTTAAGAAATGAAATCACATAACACATAATCATGCAATAAAAATTTTCACATAGAAAGCAAATAATTACGCATTTAACATGCCAAACTCATTCCTAATAAAGCAAAACTAATCCTCACTAAGTGGTTTAGTAAAGATATCAGCTAATTGAAGATTGGTAGGAATGAACTCAAGTTCAATATCTCGTTTCTCAGAATGGTCTCTTAGGAAATGATACCTAACCTCAATGTGTTTCATCTTTGACTGCTGAACTGGATTTTTGGTGATGCTTATTGCACTCGATTATCACACTTGATTGGAATTGATTTGAAAGAAAGTCCAAGATCTTTCAAGTGTTGCTTTATCCATAAAATCTGAGCACAAGATCCTCCAACTGCAATATACTCAGCCTCCGCAGTTGATAGAGCTACTGAGTTTTGCTTCTTTGAGTGCCAAGATATTAAGGATTGACCCAGAAATTGGCAAGCTCCTAAGTTGCTCGTTTCTATCAACTTTGTATCCAGCGTAATCAGCATCCGAGTATCCAGTGAGAGTCGGTTCCGAGTCTCCGGAGTACCATAGACCTAAATTCCGAGTCCCCGTAAGATATCTAAATATTCTCTTCACCTCGGTGAGATGTGATTCTTTTGGATTAACTTGGAATCTTGCGCATAGACAGACACTAAACATTATATCCGGTCTACTGGAAGTAAGATATAGCAAAGATTCAATCATACCTCGATAGAGTTTTTGATCTATTGCTTTACCTTTTTCGTCCGAGTCCAGCTTCAAGCTACTGCTCATAGGTGTTGCTGCATGCTTCGCATCTTGAAGTTTATAATTTTTCAGTAGCTCCTTGGTGTACATTGATTGATGGACATAAATTCCATTTTTGTCTTGCTTGATTTGTAGACCAAGGAAGAAATTGAGTTCTCCCATCATACTCATTTGAAATTCCTGTCTTATTAACACGGAAAAATCTCAACATAGAATTTCATTAGTAGCTCCAAAGATTATGTCATCAACATATATCTAAGCGATAAGGAAGTCTTTCCCCTTGGTTTTTATGAAGAGAGTCTTGTCAACCTGACCTCTTCTAAAATCGTTTTGAACCAAGAAATTGCTCATTCTTTCATACCAAGCTCTGGGAGCTTGTTTAAGACCATAAAGAGCTTTTTGAAGTTTGAAAACATGATTTGGAAATTCTGAGTTTTCAAATCCAAGGGGCTGCTCAACATAGACTTCCTCTTTGGTAAAACCATTGAGAAAAGCACACTTAACATCCATTTGATATAACTTGATATTCATGCTCGGATGCAAATGCCAACAGAATTCTAATGGCTTCAATTCTGGTTATAGGTGCAAAGGTTTCCCTACAATCAATCCCTTCTTCCTGATTGTAACCTTGAGCCACAAGTTTAGCCTTGTTTCGAGTACCAATCCACCTTCATCCAATTTGTTCTTGAAAACCCACGTGGTTCCTATGACTGGGTGGTCGGAAGGTCGTTTGGTCGAGCCCATACTTGGTTTCTTTCGAATTGATTGAGTTCCTTGTGCATGGCCTCTACCCATTCAAGTTCATTTAGGGCCTCTAGTGCATTTTTAGGTTCAGTTAAGTAAATGAATGCAGTGAATGCACATAAATTCTGAAGAGAGGAAAGTTCTTACCCCACTTGTTGATATCGGATAATATGTTTTCTAGTGGATGACTAGAAGCATACTTGAATGCTCTACTTGTTCTCCGATTCACCAGATCTGTAGGTTGAATTGCTTGATCTTTAGAAGCTTGTTCTGAGTTATCTTGCGTATCAAATTGTCCTTCATCATTCTGAGAGGGTTCTTGAGTTGTCTCATTCCGAATCACTTCGTTACGAGTGACTTCATTCCGAGCTGGTTGGGTTTGATTCCTAATAGTCTCATTTTCATCACAATCATCATTTCTGCTGAGCTTTAGATCTAAGAATGATGATTCAATTGGCTTTTCCTGTTCAAGTTCATCAAACACAACGTGGATGCTTTCTTCCACTTTGTTAGTTCTTTTATTGAAAATGCGATAAGCTTTACTATGAGATGAATAACCTAGAAAAATACCTTCATCTGACCGAGCATCAAACTTGGTCAGGTGATCCTTACCATTATTGTGAACAAACCACTTACATCCATTTTGTTGAGGAGTTGTTGGTGCTGAGAAGTTGTGGGAGATGTCATTCTTGTCACAAAACTCTGCAAATTCCGAGTAGTCGAACTCCCTTCCATGGTCAATTCGAATTCTTTGAATATGAGTCCGAGGCTCAACTTGGATTTTCCTACAGAGCTTGCTGAACTGTTTGAATGCTTCATTTTTGTACTTAAGAAAACACACCCAGGTAAATCGTGAGTAATCATCAACAATAACAAGTACATATGATTTACCTCCAAAACTCTTAACGAGGATTTCACCACATAAGTCCATATGTAGCATTTCAAGCACCTTGGATGTGGAAACTGTCTTCAGAGATTTGAAAGATGATCCGACTTGTTTCCCTTTTGTGCAAGCTTCACAAATCTTATCTTTCTTAAAAGCACAATTAGGCAATCCTCGGACTAAACCATGAGATGCCAGTTTCTTAATAGTATGCATGCTAACATGGCCTAATCTACGATGCCATGTCCATGAGTAATCAAGAAGTGATGCTTTTAAACAAGATAAATTCGACTTGGGTCGAAAGAGGAATAATGTAAGCGTTACCCGATCTCTTACCCGAGAGCTTGATCTCCTTGGTAATGTCATCGAAATGTAACAGTTTGTTTGAATGAATCTTACCTCTTGACCTTTATCACACAATTGAGAAATGCTAAGCGGGTTGTACTTTAATCGTTTTACAAGGTATACTTGGGCTGACCGGATTGCCTCCCTTTCCAATCTTGCCTATCCCAATTATCCTACCTTTGCTGTCATCTTTAAATGTGACTTTTCCTCCTTTGCACTCTTTTAACTCAAAAAGAGTCCCGAGTCTCCCGACATGTGGCGTGAGCATCCACCGTCCAGGTATCAATGCCCTTTTGATCTTTTCGAGTGGCCTGTAAAATAGAAACAAACTAACCCTTCTCACTTCCTCTAACGAACCCAGTAACACCCTTTATTGTGGTCCTTTTCGAGGAAGAAGGTTTTTCGGAACCCATATTTGAATGACTTTAGGTCCGGTCCGATTCCGAGTCTTCCGTTTAGAGAACTGAGACTGTGTCTCTTTCTTTTGAAAAACTTTTCTTTTATAAAATGGTGGAGATGTTTTTCTCGCTATAAGTTGGTATGGGCTCAGTTTTCATTTTTATGAATGGTACCGTGCTCAGCCTTCCCGAACTTCACAGTTCCGGAATCCTTTTGAAAAGCTCGAGTAGGAATTGGATTCCTCCTCTTTGTTAAAACCAAGACCTTCTTTTCTGAAGGAGACACATTGAGATCCCAAGAGCATATCAAGGTTCTTCGACCTTGAGTAAACTTTAAAACAAGATCTTGAGACTCGTTGAGCTTTTGCTTTAGCTACTCATTTTCTTTTCCGAGTAACTCAGACTTAGTCTCATTGGATTGAGCACTAGTCTTGAGTTCTCTCGAGTGTAAGTCTCAGTGTTTCCAACTCATTTTTTATAGAAATGCTCTCGGAAGAAATTGACCCAAGTTGTTCTCTAAAATGAGAAGAGCCGAATTGGACTTCTCTTCCAAAGTGAAAATATACTTAGCTAAATCAACTTTGGATAATTTGAGAAAGTATTTAATTACCGCTTGAGAATTTGTTTCCTCATTGTCCGAGTAATCTGTAGTCCGACTCTGTTTCTACTTCGAGTCAGAAAGTGTCATCAGACACTTTGAGTCATCCGAGTCCTCCTCATCTTCGATGAGTCCTCGTCACACCATGTGGCCATCATAGCCTTTTTCTTCTTTCTGCCCCTTTTTCTCTTTGGACGAGTCTTTGACTATGTGTTCTTTGTTGCCGCATTCAAAACGACCAGAGTTCTTAGGCAAAGACAACTTTAAAGGGGAAGAATATTTACCTTTTCTATCCTTCTTGTCTTTCTTGTAGAACTCTTCTTTTGGCTTCTTATCCCATCTCTTGTGCTTCATCATTCTCTTGAAGCCTCTAGCGATAAGTGCCATGGGAACCTTTTCCGAGTCGAAGAACTCGGATCCGCTTCTCTGGTTTCCGAGGCTTTCAGCGCAATGTTGTTTTTGGTGCTGACCTCTGCATCCTCCTCTTATAGGTGGATTTCATAGGTGAGAAGCTTCCCAATGAGTTCGTCCGGCTTTCGCAGAGACAAGTTCCGAGCCTCTTCGATAGCTGTCACTTTGGGACCCCATCTTTTCTTGGGTAGGCTTCTAAGTATCTTTCTGCACATTTCCTCGTGGGAAATCTTTTTACCCGGAGATTTGAGATTGTTGGTAATCTCAGTAAAGCGAATGAACATCCGAGTGATGTTTTCTTCTAGCTCCATCTTGAACAGCTCATACTTATGAAGATATTGACTTATCTTCGCTTGTCCGACCTGACTTGTCCCTTCATAAGTGTTGACTAGCGGCTGCCGCTGTTTTCTTGATCTACCCAATTGGTCTATACTTCTTTGGTCGTGTCACAGTGCAGACACTCGATTGTATTCTTCCGAGCTGATGGTGCACATCGGAATGTTCATTGCTTTGAAGTTCTTTCTAAACTTCTCTCGCTTCATCGCAGTGAACTCGACCTTTGTCTTGGGTATGAGTCTTGTTTCTTCTGTCATCATGGGAATGTAGTTGCCTACTTGTATAATGTTCTAGACATCCTTGTCATGATCCAGCAGGAAACATTCCATGAGTTTCTTCCAAGTGGACGAAGTTAGATCCTTTGAACTTTGGTGGTTTAATGGAAGATCTTCCTTCATCAAACTCTCCATTGTTACGAGCCATTTGATCTTTAAACCTTTGGATGGTTAGATCCTTTCTGAATGGCTAGGCTCGATACCAATTGAAGGTTTGCTCTGAGAGAGGCTAAGTCACCTTAGAAGGGGGTGAATAGGGTGATGAAGGAATTTGCTTGAATTTAAAATAGATATGAATCTCGGGTGAGCGAGAGTCAAGGATGAACTTAGAAAAGTGCTAAATCGGAATTCAGTGAAGAGTGAAGAAATAGATTAAGCGGAACTTTGAAACAGATCCGAGTCTAAAATGCAGTCAGAAAAGTAATAACTCGGAAGATACGTGGAAACCCTCCGAGGGCAGAAAACCACGAACCGTGCTAATCCAAGCACAAAGTCAAATCCACTATTTTGAGTCCATAAAATATAGTAGATCGACTCAACCTGAGTTATTCCCTTGGACAACTCCTTACAAGTTTTTCCTAGACTCGAAATTACCTTATCCGATCTAGTACTTCCTAACCGAGATCACCCTTGCAGTTAGGGACAACTAAACCGAGTTAACCCTTACAGCTCGGTCAAGGGACCTTACTGAGAGAGTAAGAAAGAGAGTGTTTGTAACCGAATACAAGACCTTACAACTCGGAAAATTATTAAATACGTAATTGGAGTTGTAAGTAGAAGATTGAGAATGAATACAATAACTTTTGCTCAAGTATGTGTATTAACAATTTGGTTCAGCAATCTTCAAGCCTTGGAAGTTAGCTTCTATTTATAGATGACCAAGCGACTTAGCCGTTGTGTCCATCTTCCGACTAGAAGTCCCTTGTGACCGTTGTAATGGATTTTCCGAGTCACTTAGAAAATATCCGTTGAGATATGAATGTTGGGCAACGGTTCTTGACTCCTTTGGAAGTCCCGAAACCACTGGTGGTGTCTTTAAAAATAAGATGGAAACCACCGTTGAGCTTGGTGTTGCTATTTTCCCGTTTTGGAAACGGACAACCACGACACGATTGTGCGGGGCTAGGTCGAGGTGGAAAAGCCTTGTCTGCTTGGTGATTTGACGTTTTGAAGTCGGTTACTTTTGCAATTCAAAAATAAGATAGCCTCATTTGAATAACCTACAAAAGTAAATCAATTTGGTTCTTAAAGTATAAAATACTTTGGTCCAAGATTAGACACGAGATAACAATATAATTAAGATAATTAAATGACTAATTATCTTAGTCGAGAAAAGGAATGGAATTTTCTTATTCTAATATCCATGATACTCAATATTCCATCCGAGTCGGTCTAAAAGATAATCAAGTTAGATAAAGAATATCGAGTGAATAAACTTGATCTACACTAGACAAAGTTCAAACAAAATATGCTGACTTAGAAGAATGAATTAACAAGGTAATTCTAGGAACACGAAGTCGGACTCGAGTTTATGAGCATGGAATAAAGTGTTTGAACAAGCAATATACCCGAGTGTTGAGTGACTCGGAACCGAGTGTAAAGAGCCATGCAGACGT
The DNA here is from genome assembly GCA_021018815.1 of Talinum fruticosum. Lineage (NCBI taxonomy): Eukaryota > Viridiplantae > Streptophyta > Magnoliopsida > Caryophyllales > Talinaceae > Talinum > Talinum fruticosum. The sequence continues at coordinate 5,716,346 of JAITYX010000028.1, forward strand.
AAGCTTTACGAGTCGGTCGATCAGCCGAATCAATCGGAAACATATATAGTAGATTCTATAACACTCGGATAGAATGCTATATCACTCGGAAAAGTTTCTAAGGCACATGGAATGGCTTTGAATCAAAACTCTATAGGAGAAGAAGTCTTATACCTGATTCCTTGATGGAACTCGGAAAAGAGTAAGTATATAGTCCGAGTCTTCATGTCCCTCAAAAGCGATCAAAGGAAGGGTAGTGTCGGAATTCCTAGTTGATTTTCCTTTAACCGAATCGGGACCCGAACACCTTGACTTTTCAAACAAAAATATTTTACAAGTATAGGCGGATGTTTGGATAATGTAATTTCATGGGGCTTACAATCGAAGGGCTTTGGAGTGGGGATTCGTCAAGTCTCACTAGAGGGAGCACATACTCCCATTTCAGTCAAATTAGATTTCGAGGTCACCGATAATGCTATAGAGTATGAAGTGTGCATCATAAGACTTAAGCTCGCTATAGAGATCGGGGCTAGGAATAACAAGGCTTTCGATAACTCCGATCCGATCATTAATCAGATTTCACAAAAGTATAAGGTACATAGTGAAGCCTTGGCACCCTACCAAGCACATCTCATCGAATTATCAAAACATTTTGAAAGCATTTCCTACAACTACCTTCCTAGGGATGAAAACCGGTTCGCCGATGCTTTAGCCAAATTAGCATCCATGATTAATATCCCTAGCAACATTAATTCGATGTGCATCAACATGGAGTGATAGAGTCAGCCTGTGCACGTATACGCTAGTAGAAGTGTCTAATACCAACCACACCAGTTGGTATCATGACCTCTATCAATATCTAAATAAGCATAAGTATCCTTTGGAATCCACACCTAGAGCCTAACGAGCCATCAGGATGTTGGCAGAGCACTTTTTCATCAATGAAGGGCAGCTGTACAAGAAAACCAATATAGAGATTAGCTTACTTTGTGTCGACCAACATGAAGTAAAGCGCATCACTGGATGAGATTCATGGTGGGGAATGGGTGAAGACTCGGATTTTAACTCTAAATATCTTATGAAAGATTCAGGTATATACTTTTATCTCTCTTAGGTTTTGATTGCAAGTCATTCCGAGCTTCATAGAAACTCATATCCAAGTTTTCATCTTTGTTCGAAGTGACTTAGATATCACCTTGTTCTATATCTTCTCTACTGAGGTATTCTGACCTACTTAGAATATACTTGAACCATCGCATGATCAATTAATTCTTTTAATGCATTTTCTTTTAGTACCGACTGTGTTTGCTAACTTAGAACCGAGTCACTCTTTACTGAGTTCGTCTTAGTTAGGCTATTCCTTAATGATTATTTGATAGATCAAGGTCATTTTCTATGTTTGAATATTCTTCTACTTGACCTTTCTAGGAATTATTCTAAACCGAGCTTGAACCTATTTGATATTAGACTCGGAATATGCCACTTTTCTAGGCCCAAGATAATTAAGCATTAATTATCCTAATTTAATTATTATCTCGTGCCTAACCTTGGACCAAAGTATTTTATACTTTGAGAACCAATGTGGTTTTCTTTTGTAGGATATTCAAACGAAGCTAATCTAGTTTTTTGAATTTCAAAAGCAACCGGTTTCTAGTTGTTAAACGCAACGAGACAATTTTAGCCAACTATGGATAGGACTCAAACATCGTGTCGGAGCCGTCTGTTTTCAAAACTGGAAAAAGCCAACGCTAGGCTCAACGGTGGTTTCCGCCCTACTTTTCGGACAACACCGGTTGATTGGAACACCTTTTGGAGTAAATAGCCGTTGCCCAACATTTACACTCCAACGGATCTTTTCTTAGTAACTCGGAAAAGCCCTCACAATGGCTAATGAAGACTTCGATCAAGAAACCGGACACAACGGCTAATCTGCTTGATCATATATAAATAGAAGTGACTTCACAAGACTTGAAGATTGTTCAACCTATTGCAAATACTATTTTCTTAGTGCATTACTCACTCAATCTTCTACTTACAACTCCAAGTCTTTACTTAATATTTTCTGAGTTGTAAAATCTTGTAATCCATTACATACTTCTCTTACTTTCGGGTAAGGTCCCTTGACTGAGCTGTAAGGGTTAACTCAGCTCGGTTGTCCTTAGATGTAAAGGTTATCTCAATTAGGAAGTACTAGATCGGATAAGGGAACTTCGAGTTTAGGAAAATATTGTAAGGAATTGTCTAAGGGAGCAATTCTCATAGAGTTAGTTCGTTGTATTTTAAGGATTCAAAATAGTGGATTTAACTTGGTGCTTGGATTAGCACTGTCCGTGGTTTTCTCGCTCTATGAGGGTTTCAACGTATTTTTGAGTGTGTACTTTTCTAAGTCCAATCTAGACTCGGAATCAGCCGTTTAGCTTCTTCCAAATAAAAAGATTCAAAGTTTGCTTAAATTTCCTCATCACCCTATTCACCCCCTCTAGGGTGACTTAGATTGTCCAGGAGCAAACCTTCAATTGGTATCGAGCCTAGCCTTTCAAGAAGGATCTAACAATCCAAAGGTCTAAAGATCGGATGGCTCATAACATTGGAGAGTTCGATGAAGGAAGATCTTCCACTGCACCACCAAAGTTTAAAGGATCAAACTTCGTGCACAGGAAGAAACTAACGGAATGCTTTCTATTGGATAACGATGAAGATGTCCGGAACATCATCCAAGAAGGCAACTACATTCCAATGAAGATGGAAAGTACAAGATTTTTACCTAAAGAAAAATTCGAGTACACCAATGAAGAGTCGAGAAGTTCGGAAAGAACTTCAAAGCAATGAACATTATGATGTGTGCTATCAGCTCAAAAGAGTACAATAGTGTCGACCTACAACACAGCCAAAGATGTGTGGGACACTCTTGTCAACACATACAAAGGTACAAGCCAAGTGAAACAGGAAAAGATAAGCCAGTACCTTCACAAAGATGAGTCTGTTCAAGATGGAGCTAGAAGAAAACATCACTCGGATGTTTATTCGCTTTATTGAGATTACAAACAATCTCAAATCTCTAGGCAGAAAGATTTCTCATAAAGAAATATGCAGAAAAATTTTGAGAAGTCTTCCAAAGAGAAGATGAGGTCCCAAGGTGACAGCCATCGAGGAAGCTTAAAAACTCTCTCAGCTAAAGCCGGACGAACCGATTGGGAAGCCGCTTATCCATGAAATTCACCTGCAAGAAGAGGATGCCGAGGTCGGCACCAAAAAGAACATTGCACTCGAAGGCCTCAAAAAGTAGACGGGAAAGTCTTAGTTTTTTATACTCGGAAGAGGATCCAATGGCACTCATTGCCCGAGGCTTCAAAAGAATGATGAAGCACAAGAAATGGGAAAAGAGGCCAAAGGAAGTATTCTATAAGAAGGATAATAAGGACAGAAACGGTAAATATTCTTCCCCTTCAAAGTTATCTTTAACTAAGAACTCGGCTATTTTGAATGTGGCAGCAAAGATCACATAGTCAAAGATTGTCCGAAGAGAAAGAAGGATAGAAAGAAGAACAAGGCTATGATGGCCACATGTAGCGATGACGACTCATCCGAAGAAGAAGATGATTCCGACGTCTCAAAGTGTCCGATGGCACTAACGGACTCGAAGCTTAATCCGAGTCCGATGCCGACAACTCACACACCGAGGAGACAAGTCGTTAGGAGGTAATTGAATACTTTCTCAAGTTTTCCAAAGTTTATTTGGCTAAATATATTTACACTTTGGAAGAAAAGTCCAATTCCGATTCTTCACAATTCAAAGAACAACTTGAGTCTCTTACTTCGAGAGCAACTGTTTGAAAACCGAATTGGAAAAACTAAGACTAACTCCGAAAGAACTCAAGACTAGTACTCGGACTAATGAGACTGAGTCCGAGTCACTCATAAGAGAAATGAGCATCCGAAAAGAAAACTTAGTGAGTCTCAAGAGCTTGTTTTGAAGTTTATCGAAGGTCGGAAAAATATTGACATGCTTTTAGACTCTCGGTGTGTCTCCTTCGAGAAAGAAGGAATTAGTTTTAACGAAGAGGAGAAATCTAATTCCTAATCATATCTTTTCAAAAGAGATTCCAGAACTGTGAAGTTCAGGAAGGCTGAGCATGGTCCCATTCATAAGAATGAAAAGAGGACTGAGCCGAGACCAGTTTACAGGAGAAAGTCTTCTCCACCTGTTTATAAAGAAAAGATTTTCAAAAGAAAGAGACACAGGTAGAGTTTTCTAGAAAGAAGACTCAGAATCATACCAAACCAAAATTCATTCAAATATGGGTTCGCAAGAGTCTTCTTCCTTAGAAAAGGACCACAGCAAAGGGAGTTACTAGGTTTTTTAAAGGAAGTGAGAAGGGTTAGTGTGTTTCGACTTGCAGGTAACTCGGAATAGGATGAAAGGTCATTGGTACTTAGGCAGTGGCTTCTCACGCCACATGTCAAAAGATTCAAGACTTTTTCCGAGTTAGAAGATTTTAAAGGAGGAAAAGTCACTTTTGGAGATGACAGTAAGGGCAAGATAGTTGGAATTGGCAAAATTAGGAAAAGAGATAACCTGGTCAGCCCTGTCTATCTTGTCAAGGGATTAAAGTACAATCTGCTCAACATCTCTTAGTTGTGTGACAAAGCTCAAGAGATAAGATTTACTTAGACCAAAGAGACTAAGCTCTAAGGTAAGAGGTCAGGTAATACCTATACTATTCCTCTTTCGACTTAAGTCAGAACTTATCTTGTTTAAAAGCATCATTGCATGATTATTCTTGGACATGGCATCGCAGATTAGGTCATGTTAGCATACACACTATTAAAAAGCTTGCATCTCATGGTTTAGTTAGGGGTTTACCTAACTATGCATTTAAGAAAGATAAAATCTATGAAGCATGCACAAAAGGGAAACAAGTCGGATCATCCTTCAAACCTCTCAAAACTGTTTCCACATGCAAAGTGCTTGAAATACTACATATGGATTTATGAGGTGAAATCTCTGTGAAGAGTCTCGAAGGTTAATCATATGTACTTGTGATTATTGATGACTACTCTCGATTTACCCGGGTTTATTTTCTCAATAACAAAAATGAAACTTTCAAAGAGTTCAGCAAGCTCTGCAAGAAAATTCAAGTCAAGTCTCGGACTCAGATTAGAAGAATTCAAACCGACCATGGAAGGGAGTTCGACTACTTAGTATTTACAGAGTTATGCGACAAGAACGGTATCTCGCCACAATTTCTCAGCACCCAAAAGTCCACAACAGAACGGGGTAGTGGAGAGAAAGAACCGAACTCTTGAAGAAATAGGAAGGACGATAATGATTGAACATGGTCTACCTTACTATTTCTTGGCTAAGGCAATCAACACAACAAACTACACACTCGAATAGATGCTTTTCGTATTCGATTTCTTTTCGTATTCGGTTTTCTTTTCTTTGGACACTTCTTTTCCATTTTGCTTTTACTTTCTTTATTGCTTTTCATATTCATTTTTTATCGCTTTATACTATGTTTTGGTTGCTTTGAAAGGTTTGCTCTTGAAGTGACCAAGTCACCGTAGAATGGGGGATTAATAGGTGATGTAGGATTTTAAATAAAATCAAATTGTTTTTGCGCAGAATTGAGAATAAACGGATTCCGAGTCTAGATAGGACTCGTAAAGATAGGCAAATAGGACATGGAAACCCTCCTGCGGCGAGAAAACTACGGACAGTGCTAATCCAAGCACCAAGTAAAATCCACTAATTGAATCCTCAATTACATAAGACTCGACTCTAACCGAATTGCTTCCTTAGACAATTCCTTTACAATTAGGGACAATCGAGCTCGGTTATATGATCTAGTACTTCCCGACTGAGTTACCCCTTACAATTAGGGACAACCGAGCTCGGTTAAGCCTTACAGACTCAGTCAAGGGACTTACAAAGAATGTAAGAAAAGAATGTAAGTGATTACAAGACTTTCTTTATAACACGTGAAAGTAAGAAATTACAGATTAGGAGTTGTAAGCTGAAGATTGAATAAGAATGCCCTAAGTAAGTGTTGGAATATGTTTAGCAACAATCTTCAAGTCTTGCAAATTGGCTTCTACTTATGAGCACCCGGACGGAATGACCGTTGAGTCTTGTTCCGGATCGATGAACTTCAGTAGCCATTGTAACGGCTAATCTGAATCACTCGAAGAGATCTGTTGTGATGTGATGGTCGTGTAATGACTCTTGGCTCTAAAAGATGGTCCAATCATCTGGTGGTGATTGAAAACCGAGCTGGAAACAACCGTTAGACTCAAAGTTGTAGTTTTCAACTTTTGGAAGCAAGTAACCCCGACACGGTGTCCGAGCCATGTCCGGAAATGGTTAATCTCTGTTTGCTTGTGTTTAACAACTAGAAATTGGTTGCTTTTGTATTTCAAAATTACATTAGGCTTGTTTGAATAACCTACAAAAGCAAATCACACTCGGTACTCAATGTAGAAAAACACTTTGGTCCAAGATTAGGCACGAGATAATAATTATATCATAGTAATTAAGTACTTAATTATCTTTGGCCTAAAAGAGTGGAAATTTCTGAGTCTAATATACATTACGTTCAAATTCCATCTTAAGACAATCCATAAATGATCAAGTTAGAAAGAATAACACAACGAGAATACATGAACTTGATCTAACAAATAACTCTCAATAAATAAACCCACTTAAAAACAAAGAATTAATGCTATAATTCATTTTAACTTGGAAAACAAAGTCAATGCCTAGAATAAGTATGTAAGAGAGATTATTTGTTCATGTGATAATTCTGAGTGATGTCCGAATGGGTAAGAAGCACAGTTAAGAAAGATATGCAAGAATGTGCTTTACGAGATAGATATGCTCGGAAGAATAAATTTCATTCATTGCCGAGTCATATATACAAGAAATAAGAAAAATTAAACTCGGGAAAAGGGAAAAGCTCCGCCTAGACCAAACATCCAATTTTCTATCTATTTCTCCCTCCTATGCATTTCAAGTAAAATACCAAAAGGAGGGAGGAGAGATCAAGGAATTACAATAGCTGTTGGACCTCCGAGTAAAAAAAAAAATTAAGATTATGATTAAGAGGGAGGGGCAGGTTATCTTGAGGTTGAGGACCGAGCAGTGCGCCTTCGCCTATACGCTTGTGTTGAAGTGGTTAAGCGAGGAGGCTACAAGATTGGTATATCAGGAAGTTGAGATGTCCTGGTTCTATGAACCAAAGGCATATCGTCCTCGGCTTCTTCATCTTCCTCAAAGACTAGTGCTTGGCTGTGTTTGTGAGGTAGGGGCTTTGGACTAACTACCATCAGGAGCCTCTTCGAGGCACTCCGAGCGTGATCGGAGGAGATCAACTCAGGTTCTTTGTTACCCCGGTCCTTAGGCTTAGGAGCTTCTTCCCCTTTGTTTTTTCCTTCTCCTTCTCCCTCTTTAGCTTCTCCTTCTTCTTCCTCTGCTTCAGCTTCTTCCTTAGCTTTAGCTGAGTGTGACTTAGTAGGGCTGGAGGACCCCTCGAAGCTGTCGGTGGTTACCGAGTCCTCAACCGCATTAGACCTGTGCTCTTGGAGATGTTCGATCTAATCTCGTTGTTCCATGATGATCTCCTTCAGCTCGGAAATCGGTTCTTGGTTCTCTGGCAGCTGAGACAGAGTTTTTTTTTTGCATCAAAACCCGAGGTTGGAATGAACGTTTTGAATATTTTTGGAGTTGATTACAAATCTTCGATCAGAGAAGCAAATTTGTTGGCTACCAGGTGCAAGTAGCTTAACAAAAGGAATGGATTTAGAAGCGGAAGGTGCAGGGTCAAAAGTGGGACCTGTAGAGTTGTCTAATTCGAGGAGAAGAAGGTGGAAGAGGTAACTTAGACACATGAAACCGGACACCGGGTTTAACTTCCTGGTATCCTAGACCCGAAAGCTCATTCCCGCCTAGACAGAGAGCAAGTTCTAAGCAATCTTTGGGGTCGAAGGAAGAGGGACTTCAAACTGTTTAAAAATGATGGTGAGAAGTGCCACGAAAAGAAAAGGAATAGACTTTTTAGAGCTAGCAGGCACGGTTGCCATGTACTCTACAATAAAAGGAAAGAGGTCTACTTCGTAGCCCTCAAGAATATCGTAAGGAATCTTGAGAACTTTTGAGTTGGGGTTCTCTTTACAGGAATGATGACAGAAGAAAGTTCTCATCGGAATGGAGTAATGAAGTCTTACTTCGACTTCATTTGAGGCACGAAGAAATTCTTTATAGACTAAGGAACCTCTTTAGCAAACTTATCAAAGAAATTGTTAGCGATTTCATTGAAAGGAATAGGATTGGAGTTTAGAAAAAGAGCCTTTACATCCAAGACTTTGTAAAGTAAGGCAAGGTTGACCTGAATGGTCTTACCCTAAACAAGAGAAGTTATGACGCCTTTGTTGGCAGATCAATGAGAATAGAACTCAAACACTAGGTCTAGATAGATGTATTCACAAAAATAGAGGTACACACCAGTTTTTGTGATGTGTTTCAACCAATAAAAGGAGCTGGTAGGGAAGAATTTTTCGTCTAAAATGAAATGTTGGGCGACAAAATGTTTTGGAGAATGGGAGGCAACTTCCTTACCTTTGCTCGAGTGTGGCCTCGATCTTTGATTTGGTTCCGGCCTTCTTGGCGGCCGACCCTCCTTCTTAAGCAATTCCTCTCTTAGCCATGTTCGCAAAGAGATTAGAAAGAGTAAATAAAGAGTAGAGAGAGAATAGAGAATAAAGAGGCTTGAGATTCAAACAGAGAACACAAGTGAGCGAGAGAGAGAGTTTGAGAGCAAAAAGAGAAAGAGTATGAGTAATAAGTTTGCAACCTAAAGAAAACAAAGTGAGGTGGTGCTATTTATAGAAGAAAAGGCTTCAAACCATCTTTCTAACCCAAATACCAAGCAACGATTCTCGGACCATTATGTTTCTCTATGTTATGACAGACTAGTTTTCCAACATCTTTCTTCCAACAGACTAGTTTCTGCTGATTGTTGGCATGACGAGAGAGAGAGAAAGAAGAAAGAGTTTTCAAAAACATTTATGAGATTCTCCATTTATCTAGAGATGACCTCAGAATTTTGATGTCCATTTTTCTCATAATTTTAGTCCGACTCGGTAAAAATGTCCGAGTGACTAAGAACACTCAGAATACTAATAACTCATAGCTCAATTTCACGCTAAGTTAACTCATCCATTTGTTATCTATTAAAAGCATATAACACATAATCATGAAAGAATAATTCATGTAATAAATCTCATAATCATGCATTAATCCTGCCAAGTTCATTCCTAATAAAGCAAAATTGATCCTCACTAAGAGGCTTGGTGAAAATATTAACTAACTGAAATTTAGTAGGAATAAATTCAAGCTCAATATCACCTTTCTTAGAATGGTCTCTCGGAAAATCATACCCGACCTTAATATGCTTAGTCTTTGAGTGCTGAATTGGATTCTTAGTGATGCTAATTGTTCTTTGATTGTCACACTTGATTGGGATGGATGTGAATGATAATCCAAGATCCTTCAAATGCTACTTGATCCAGAGAATCTAAGCACAACAAGCTCCAACTGTAGTATACTTAGCCTCAACAGTTGATAGAGCAACCGAGTTCTATTTCTTTGAGTGCCAGGAGATAAGGTGATTGACCCATAAATTAACATGCTCCTGATGTGCTCTTTCTATCAACTTTATATCCAACATAGTCAGCATCTAAGTATCTAATGAGAGTCGGTTCCGAGTCATTTGAAAACCATAGATCAAGATTCCGAGTCCCTGCAAGATATCTAAAAATTCTCTTCATTGGAGTGAGATATGATTTTTTTGGATTAGCTTGAAATCTTGCACAAAGGTAGACACTGAACATGATATCTAGCCTACTAGATGTGAGATAAAGTAGAGATCGAATCATACCTTTATAGAGTTTCGATCTACAACTTTACCTTTCTTATATGAGTCCAGTTTCAAAATGCTACTCATAGGTGTTGCTGCATGCTTCACATCTTATATCTTGTATTTCTTCATTAACTCCTTTGTGTACTTAGATTGATGGACATAGATGCCATCCTTATCTTATTTGATTTGCAGACTAAGAAAGAAATTAAGTTCTCCCATCATACTCATTTGGAACTCCTGTCTCATCAACTTAGAAAACTCTTGGCATAGAGTTTCATTAGTAGCTCCAAAAATGATATCATCAACATAAATCTGAATGTTAAGAAAAGCATTCCCCTTGGTTCTTTTGAAAAGAGTTGTATCAATTTGACCTCTTTTGAAATCATTTTCAACCAAGAAATTGCTTATTCTTTCATACCAAGCTCTAGGAGCTTATTTAAGACCATATAAAGTCTTTTGCAATTTGAAAACATGATTTGGAAATTATGAGTTTTCAAATCACAGGGGTTGCTCAACATAAACTTCTTCTTGAATATAACCATTGAGAAAAGCACATTTGACATCCATTTGATAAAGTTTGATGTTCAGGCTAGATGTAAATGCTAAGAGAATTCTGATTCCCTCAATCCTAGCAACAAGTGCAAAGGTTTCCCCATAATCAATTCCTTCCTCTTGGTTATATCCCTGAGCAACCAGTCTAGCCTTATTTTTGACTATCAACCCTTCTTCATCCAGTTTATTATTTAAAACTCATTTGGTTCCTATTACTTGGGTGGTCGCAGATCGTTTGGTCAAAATTAAGACTTGGTTTCTTTCAAATTAATTAAACTCTTCTTGCATGGCCTCTACCCATTCAGGATCATTTTAGGCCTCTAGTGCATTTTTAGATTCTCTTAATGATATGAATGCAGAAAATGCACATAGATTATGTAAAGAAGATCGAGTTCTTACCCCCATTATTGATATCGAAAGTATGTTCCGAGGCGGGTGACTAGATGCATATTCAAAAGCTCTACCTATCCTCCGATTCACCAAGTTTGTTGGTTGAATTAGCTTATCTTCGATCGGTTGTTCTTGTTGATTCTCTCGCATTGGCTTGTTCTTCAACACTCTGAGATGGTCCTTGATTTTCATTATTTTGGGTCACCGTATTCGAGTTGCCTCGGTTCTTCTATTTTTACTCTTTACGAGCTTAGCTTTAGTAAGGTCATCTTCATCTCTATTAACCTTGAGATCCGAGAATGTGGATTCACTTATCTTGCCAAGATCAATCTCATCGAAAACAACGTGGATACTTTCTTCCATTTTGTTAGTCCTTTTGTTAAACACACGATAAGTCTGTACTATGAGATAAATAACCCGAAATATACCTTCATCCGACCTAGCATCTAACTTAGTCGGATGTTCCTTACCATTGTTATGCACAAAGCATTTACATCCAAATGGTCCGAAGTAGGAGATGTTGGGCTTCTTTCCCTTGTATAACTCATAGGGAGTCTTCTTCAGGATAGGTCCGATGAGGCATCTATTAAGTGTGTAGTTTCGTTGTGTTGACTACCTCAACCCAGAAATAGAAGGGTAGATAATTTTCAATCATCATGGTCCTTCTTATATTTTTCAAGAGTTCTGTTCTTCCTTTCCACTACTCCATTCTGTTGAGGAGTTCTTGGTGCAGAGAAGTTATGAGATATGCCATTCTTGTCACATAAATCGGTAAATTTTGAGTAGTCGAACTCCCTTCCATGGTGAGTTCGAATCCTTCGATCCGAGTCTCGGACTATACTTGAATTTTCCTACATATCTTAGTGAACTCTTTGAAGGCGTCATTCTTGTTCTTCGGAAAACACACCTAGGTAAATCGTGAATAATCATCAACAATAACAAGTACATATGATTTACCTCCTAAACGTTTCACAGGAATTTCACCACACAAAACCATATGGACTAATTCAAGCACGTTGGATGTAGACACGGTTTTGAATGGTTTGAAAGATGATCTAACTTTATTCCCTTTCGTGCATTCTTCACAAATTTTATCTTTCTTAAATTCATAGTTAGGTAAACCTCTAACCAATCCATGAGATGCAAGTTTCATGATAGTATGCATGCTAATATGACCTACTGTACGATGCCATGTCTATGAATCATTATTCAACAATGCTTTTAAGCAAGATAAATTATGTCTACCATCCGAAAGAGGAATAATATAAGTGTTACGTGACCTCGGACCCCGAGAGCTTTGTTTCTTTGGTGACTGCATTAGAAATGTAGCAGTTGGTCCGAGTGAACCTTACCTCTTGGCCTTTGTCACATAGCTGGGAAATGCTAAGGAGATTGTACTTAAGCCCTTTGACAAAGGTAGACTGGCTCTGACTGAGTTGTTTCCTTCACTAGTCATGTCAATCCCAACTATCTTGCCTTTACTATTGTCTCCAAATTTGACATTACCTCCTTTCGGATCTTCTAACTCGAGAAGAATCTTGAACCTCCGGACATATGACATGAAGAGCCACCTGTCTAAGTACAAATGACCCTTTCGTTTCGTGTCACCTCCCGAGGACTTGTCTCCTCAATGCCCGAGTTGTCATTATCTCGACTCGGATTCAACTTCTAAGTTTGTTAGTGCCATAAAACATTTCGAGTCATTAGTATCATCTTCTTCGGATGAGTCGTCATCACTCCAAGTAGCCATCATAACCTTTTACTTCTTTCTATCCTCCTTTCTCATTGGACGAGTCCTTAACTATATGCTCCTTGCTGCAATATTCAAAGAAACCATAGTTCTTAGTTAAAGATAACTTTGAAGGGGATGAGTATTTACCTTTCCTGTTCTTCTTATCATTCTTGTAGAACTCTTCCTTTGGCCTCTTTTGCCACTTCTTGTACTTCATCATTTTTTGAAGCCTCGGGCAATGACTCGCCATGGGATCCTCTTCCGATTTTGAGAAGCTCGGAATTTGACATATGCTTTCCGAGGCCTTGAGTGCAATGTTGTTTTTGGTTTTGACCTCGGCATCCTCTTCTTCCGGATGAATCTCATGAGTAAGCAGCTTCCCAATGAGCTTGTCTAGCTTTACTTCGAAATATTCTAAGCCTCTTCAATGGCTGTCACCTTGGGACCGCATCTTCTCTTTGGTAGGCTTCTAAGAATTTTTCGACCATTTCTTTGTGTGAGATCTTTCTAACCAGAGATTTTAGATTATTAGTAATCTCTGTGAATTGAGAATATATCCGAGAGATGTTCTCTTCTAGCTCCATCTTGAACAACTCATACTTGTGAAGATATTGACTTATCGTCGCTTGATTCATTTGACTTGTTCCTTCATAGGTGTTAACAAGGGTGTCCCATACCTCTTTAGCTGTGTCATAGGCAGAAACTCTATTGTACTCTTCCGAGCTGATGGTACAAATTAGTGTGTTCATAGCTTTGATGTTCTTTCTAAACTTCTCGGTCTCTTCGATGGTGTACTCATATTTTTCTTCAGGTACAAATCTTACGCCTTCCATCTTCATTGGAATGAAGTTCCCATTTCTTGATGATGTTCCAAACATCTTGAACATTATGCATTAAGAAGCATTCTATCATCTTCTTCCAATGTGCAAAGTTTGACCCCTTGAACTTGAGTGGTCCGGTAGATGATCTTCCTTTATCGAACTCTCCATTGTTCCGAGCCATTCAATCTTTAGACCTTTAGATTGTGATATCCTATTAAAAGGTTAGGCTCTTATACTAATTGAAGGTTTTCTCTTGGAGAGGTTAAGTCACCCTAGAGGGGGTGAATCGGGTGATGGAGGATTTTAAATAAAATCAAACTCTTTTTGCATAGAACCGAGCATAAACAAATTCCGAGGCTAGATAGGGCTCATATAGATAGGCAAACAGAAGTACATGGAAACCCTCTTGGGCGGAAAACCACGGACATTGTTAATCTAAGTACCAAGTCAAATCCACTAATTAAATCCTCAATTACATAGGATCGACTCTAACCGAATTACTCCCTTAGACAATTCCTTTACAAGTTTTTCCTAAACTCATAAGTTCCATTCCCCGATATAGCACTTCCTAACTGAGTGAACCCTTATAATCAATGACAATAGAGTTGAGTTAGCCCTTACAGCTCAGTCAAGGGACTTACAAAGAAAGCAAGAAAAGAATGTAAGTGATTATAAGACTTTCTTTACAACTCGAAAGTAAGAAATTACAGATTAGGAGTTGTAAGCTGAAAATTGATTAAGAATGCCCTAAGTAAACGGTGGAATATGTTCAGCATCAATCTTCAAGTTCGACAAAGTGGCTTCTACTTATAAGCACCCAGGCAGAATGACAATTGAGTCTTGTTCTAGACTAATGAACTTCAGTAGCCATTGTAACGGTTAGTCCGAATCATCGGACGAGATCCATTGGGATGTGATGGTTGTGTAATGGCTCTTCGCTCTTCGCTCCAAAAAATGGTCCAGTCATCTGGTGGTGATTGAAAATCGAGGTGGAAACAACCATTAGACTCAAAGTTATTGTTTTCAAGTTTTGGAAACAAATAATCTCGACACGGTGTTTAAGCCATATCCGGAAATGGTTAATCTCTTTTCTTCGGTGTTCAATGGCTAGAAACCGGTTGCTTTTGTATTTCAAAAGTAGATTAGGCTTATTTGAATAACCTACAAAAGCAAATCACACTGGTACTCAAGTATAAAAATACTTTGGTCCAAGATTAGGCACATATAATAATTAAATCGAGTAATTAAGCACTTAATTATCTTTGGCCTAAAAAGTGGAATTTTCTGAGTCTAATATCCATTAGGTTCAGATTCCATCTTGAGTCAATCCATAAATGATCAAGTTAGAAAGAATAACACAACAGGATACATGAACTTGATCTAACAAAAATAAACCGACGTAAAAACAAAGAATTATTGTTGTAATTCATTTTAACATAGAATACAAAGTCGGTGCTCGGGATAAGTATGTAAGAGAGATTATTTATTCATGCAATAATTCTGAGTGATGTTTGAATGGGTAGAAGCACAGTTAAGAAAGATATGCAAGAACGTGCTTTACGAGTGGGTCGAACAGAAAAAAAAAACTTCGATAAACAGTAATGACTTAGAATCAAAAGCCAAGAGAGATAGAGAGTTATACCCGAGTCTTCAGCTTTAATTCTTGTATAGCATGCTATGTGCTTGTATTTAGTACATTATGTAAATTCACTACTCAAACAAGTAGTGGTCGTCGTTTGACGGGTGGAATAACCATTATGACTTTTGCATTACTTTTTAAAATAGATATGGTTAGCCGGGGTTAAGGTAAGAACACAAGAAAAATGCAGGAGGTACACGAGGTCAATTTATGAGGGAAGACATAAATAATATGGATTCATCTGGGCTTAACATTGATAGTACTATATGGTGCATTGTCAATTTTATGTAAAGCCTCCGCGATAAGTGCTAAAAGAGGGAAGGGGCAAAGAGGGAAGTATAGAAGTCTAGTGATTAATAAGAAAACTCTTGGTGGTCACTATAAGCTTGACATAGAAATACTTGATTATGTTTGCAATCCTGTTGGAGATAATGCTAGGAACTTGATGAACTTTTGTGGCTATATTACGAGAACAACTACTGTGATGGAAGGAAAATATTGGTCACTCGTCACTTCTATACATGGTCCTGCAATGTGGCTACAAGTTTGGGCATATATTTTAACGTTCTTCTTATCATAAACCCTCATGACAGACGTTTTCTAATATAACTAAACACATGTTCGTATTCAACGGAATAAGTTTAAAATCAAGGAAGCCGAGCAAGAATTGGCTAGATTACAAGCTTTTATTATATATGCAATGCAAAGATTATATCGATATCAGAAATCTCGTCTACATAGTTATTATAAACAATGTCGACAAACACATGAGGAACGCGTGAATAATCCAACCGAGGATATTCCAACCGATAATTGGAAATGTTGTTGTGTAGTTTTTGACTCACTTAAATCACAATTTCATTTCTTATTGAAGTGATTATAGATGATGTCCTTTTATTTGAGGGTAAATGTTGATTTGTAATCATTTCATTTAATCTTGATTTATATAAAAAGTGAAAGAAATAGTAAGAATCCAAACTCATACAAGTGGTGCAAACATACTACTGGGAATTAGTCTTTTCCCGAGGTTATGGTTATTTTAGTAAGACCTACATATACAAAATTAAATCCTTTACTAATTACATATTGGTAGAATTTTCACTATAAGAATCTAATAATTGTAGACTAAGAAGGACAATAACATCAAACCAACCGCCGATGTTATTTGGCTTTTAGAGCACAATACTACATGAGATAATGGAGCATTAGTGTGGGTTGATGATAAATGCTCAATGAAAGTACGTGTAAGTATTATCTTTAAAATATTCATTAACTTGTAAGCAAGTAAATATATTAAGACACGTCTGATACTAACTTCATATATTTTTAGAGTGACCTCTATCACCTTGTACAAAATAAGAAAAAAGAAGGAGCCCCTTAAACTAAAGAAGAAATGTTGGTTCAAGCCCTTGTTGCAAAATCTAGATATACTAGAGACAAAGGCATTGGCTATTGGGTTTCCATCAAAGTGAGCGTACAGAAAGAACAATAACAAAAAATACAGGAGCAGCAAAAGTAGATAGAAGAGCTATATAGTTGATTAGAAGCAAATCAAAGGTACATTGAGGAACATAAAGCAATAGAACAACATGATATAATGGCTATGGAGGAGCGTCTAATGCGAATGACATCTACACAAAACAAAAGGTCTTATAACTTTTCCTCCCTTTGCCTTTTCTTCTTCCTCTTCTTTCTTATCCTTCTCCTCCTCCTCTTTGTTTATATTTGGTTGCTTGCTATAGTACACCAGTCCGTGGCCGCTGAGTTATGGTTTTGCTATTGTTAGCTTACTAAATTCTTTCTTAACTTGTAGTCTTCTATTTATGAGTTTTAACTTCTTGTTTTCTCATTCCAAAACCTTCATTCTTTACTATTTGCTTTTCTAAAATTAATTAGTTTGTATTTTTTGGACAATATGAAGGGACTTTTTTTATAGTGCAATATTTTAAGTTTGTCTTGACCTCAAATTTTATTTTTGTTTCAAGCGGTTGAAAAGAATGTCTCATATTTCTTTAGGTAGGGAATCGGGCTTCTCTTTAATATACATTGTTATGCGAGTTGGTGTTTTACTATTTGGGTTATGTTGGAATTATATTTAACTTATGTTCTTTGTGTTACGGGCATGTGGCTTGTGACGACAACGATATTTTTCTCAACTTTGATAGTGAACTAATTAGAAAGGATGATGGACATATATTTGTGCAACACATTGGAAATCTCACTTATCACACTTTAATATGGCATAACTGAATATGGCTTTTGACAGTTTTTTTTTTTTTTTTTTTTTTTTTACAATGTGGTATATAAAAGTCCACAACTATGTTTATTGGCTTAACAATATCATGTAAGTATGTTGGAGGTACAAGTGATAATTTTGTGACTATAGGAAGCAATATTTTTTGTCAGTATATTTAATTAAGGCTTATGACTTTTCCTTTATTTTTGCCTCGTTTTTAATTTTATTGCATAATCGTTCTATAATCTCCATAATTAAATAATAAAGTAAATTAATCAAGGTTGTACTCAATTTAAAACATAGCTACATGGAATGTCTTGCCTCCTAAAACATCCATTTTTAGCAATAAAGTCTTTGTGGCTAAACCAACTTATATGTCCACAGTTGCCTCCTTTATGGCACAAATAAGTGTCGTTCCTTTAAAGGAAATAACAATAGCAACGACAACTACCATGGCAAAAAGCATATATCTCATTGGGAACATTTGCTATCTTGCCTCCTAAAACATCCATTTTAGCAACAAAGTCTTTGCAGCTAAACCAACTTATATGTCCACAGTCGCCTCCTTTATGGCACAAATACGTTTTTTTCCTTTAAAGGAAATAACAATAGCAATGACAGCTATCGTGGCCAATAAGCATATATCTCACCGAGAACATTTGTTGTCATAACTATGTGAATGTTCCACAACGACATGAATTGTTGCTCGTTAAACGATTTCATCACTTGATCTACATCAAGATGTGTAGCAATATAAGGATTTTTGCAACAACAAATTCATTGCCAAAGGAACTTTTTTGCAATAGGAAGTCGTTGCGAAAACCTTTAGTAACATATCATGTAATAATAAAATTTTGTCATTGTAGAAAGGTACTTGTCGTTGCCAAAAATACTTATAGTAACAACACATTCTGTTTCCAAAAATCTATTTTCTTGTATTAATCGAAACATGGATTAATTTAATGGGCATTGTGAAGTTATTTTGGGCCCAATTTCAATAAACACCGAAACATAAAATGAATTTAAAAATAAATAAAATACAAAAACGAGATAGCAAAAAAGAAAATATTGAAAACAAATATAGAAAATAAAAATAAATGAAAAAAAAGAGAGGAAAGGCAGTTGACTAGTTTTGTTGGTAGTGCAATAAGCAAAGAATATTGGGGTTCAATTGAAATTAAGCAGTATGAGACACTTATGTGTAAATAATGAAAAGAGGAGAGAGAGACTAAAAGTGAGGGTAAAAGGTAAGAGAAGGAGACTCGAAAAACCCAAAAATAAAGAACAAGGGGAACGAAGGAGTAGTGGAACCGAAAAAGAGATAGTAGACCTGAACGAACGAGAGAGGAAAGAGAGCCCGAGAGAACTAGACCAACAAATATAGATTGAGAAAGAGTAGCAGAGAGGTGAAATCTAAGATAAAGAAAGCAGTTTGAAGGGACCGAAGCGAGAGGAAAATGAGAGACATATCGGAGCAGCGAAAGAGGAGAAGTAGAGAAGAATAAGAAGAAGAAGAAGAGAACGAGGGAGCAGAAATAGAAATAGAGCAGAGGAAGCAAGAGATCGGGGCTGAGAGCAGCGAGAAAAGGAAGAAGAGGGCTAGGTAGAGCGAGAACAAAACCGAAAGGAATTAAAAGCAAAACACCCAAATTCAAAATCCAATTCAAACCGAAAATCCCAAAACCCTAAGAATTCCAAGTTAATAATTCAAATTCATCCTCTAAAGGTAAAATGAATTAGTTGGATTGAACTTGAAATTAATGTATGAAATTGCGAACTTTAGGTTTAATTGAAGAATTTAGAGGCCTAATTCACTAAATGTAGCAACTCGCAAATTTTGAATCATGATATGATTTATACGGATATTTATGTATGATTCATGAATTTGGTGAATGTTTTGAGTATTGGTGAACATGATTATAAGTTGTATTTGGATATTTTGATGAATTTAGCTTTTCTCTTACTCCACGCAAGCAACCGAGCCCCAAAAACCAAGTCCCCCTTAATCTCTACCTTTAGCCTTGTATTTGGACTCTATCCATAACGTAGCAAAATTGAGGGCGAGAGCAAGACTTAAAAGCAAAAGAATGAGACAGAGCAAAGGGAGGACAATGAGCACGATAAGAGCAGCTGGTAGCCGCGACTTATGTTTAACTTTTATAACTTTTAGTGCTTTAATGTTTAGTTCTAGTTCTTCAAATTTTAGTTTTAGTTTCTCAAATTTCAGGATTTAGTTCTCAAAATTTCTAGATTTAGGTATCCGATTTCAATTTTTAGCTTTCGAATTAGGGTAGTTCTATTTATGATTGAATTCGAATTGGTGATTGGATGTGGTGTCTAATTGTTGTAATTTGGGATTGTGAATTGCGTTGTTCAAATGACTAGTATAGTTCTTGCTCTCTCGTTACTAATAGTTCAATTTTCTATTTAGAGATAATTTACTACACTTAAATTCTTGCCACTTGACTATCTATTTGTTTGATATTTTTGGTAGTTCAATTCATTCATTTTGATTCACTATTAACTTAGTTTCTGATTTAATGATAGTTTATTGATAAGTTAGGGTAATTTAGTATCATATTGTTTATTTTATTTTTTATTTATGTTAGTTTAGGTTAGTAGTCAAGTTTAAATTTAAGTTTATTAGGTTAGTTTAAGTCTTTGAGTCTCGTTTCTAAGTCTGATTTTAATTTATTCCATCTCTGTGATTACAATGGACTTGAAGTTATATTATCAGCTCAGTCCAGGGAAAGAAGTGTTTCAAAATAAGTGATTACAAGATTTCTCACTTAAGGTTACAACTAAAAAAATAAGAAATTACAATTGGGAGTTATAAACTAGAGATAAGTATGATAAGTTCAAGCACTCTTGGTCGTAAGAAAATCCTGTGCTAAGGCTTCTTTATATACGTTGCCCCAAGGGAAGGAGTTGCAACTTCAACTGAAGCAACTGAAATTTCAAGTAGAAAATATCGTCAAACTCAGATTATGATATATTACTCAAAATGGTAACAAACAGGTTGATTAGTCATTTTTAGTAGATCCATACCTTCCGGCTTTTCTATCCGACGAGTGCCTCTATGATAATGAAGCCTTTGTATTTTGCATTTCTTTGAAATAATTGAACCTTAAAAACCTGCTCAAACAATAAGAATGGCTTTCAAAGGATAAAAATACTTTGGTCCATATTAAGATTAGGGATTAATCTAAATAAAGTGTTTAAAGGCTAATTATTCTTATTCTATTAATGTGGAATTTGTCAAGTCTAACATTCAATATATTCAAGTTTCGGATATGTGAAAACTCATACACATTATGTGCAAACTTAATGGACTCATGAGTTATTTAGACATTTTACAATTACGCAAAATTAATGAAATTACAACGTAATGTTTTTGGGTTAAGAGATATTAAAACAATTAATTCTAGTTCATTTTATAAAGATTTCCATGATAAAATTGACATGTTAAATATGAAGGTACTAAGAACTGAGTGGGTCTATTAGGCTCGGTTTTGATGACTTAGTTTCTACTTTCTAAAGTACAATTGAGTCGAATACTTTGACATATATATTTTTAAAACATAAGTCTTAGGTCATTCTTGGATAAGTCACATAGAATTGATGATTGTTATAACATGACTTTGTTTTGCTAATTTTTTAGGATATTTCTTAATCCAAAATTTAGATGAATGAATTGAATTCAAAACATGTAAGGGGTAAGGTTAGTTATACCTAAGTCATCAATCTCCCCTTTTTGATGAAAGACATTCAATTAACTAATGACTTGAAGAAATTCATGAAATATCAAACACTATAAAAATAATATTGAATCTTCAAACTTTGATTATTTCTAAGAGTCTAAGTGCTATAACAACAAGTATTATAGTATATATTTGTGTACTTAAAGAAATACCTAAGTTAGCTTATAGTTTTAAACAATAAAGCAAATTTTGAGTATGAGAGCTAAATAATAAGATAAATTATGATCAAAGCAAAGTAATAAAACAACCAAGTATCAGAGCTAATAAAATAATTTCATGGTATCGGAGCATGTGAGAGCAAATATAAATAACTGAATTACATTAAGAAATAAGTTTTTGAGTATCACAAAAAGAGTTAGACACAAATATATAATAAAAATACTTTCATTCATTGATAAAAAAATATTTACATAAAAAAGATTAGATACTCCCCTAAACAAATTAACTCCCACTAAATCCAAGTATTCACATAATTTTCTCCACCAAATGCATTTTATTAAAAAAATCATGAAGAAGGAAAAAAATGTTAGATAATGTAAAATAAATTTTGAAATTGAGGATTAGGGTTGGAGTTTTGGAGGATGAGGCTTTGGAAGGAGTGGAAGGGGTTGCAGCTGAAGCTTCAGCTCGAGTCGAAGAAGAGCGACAAACAACAAGTTGTTCTCCTATTCTTCTGTCCTCTGCTTCCTCTTCTAAGGCCTTAACGAGGCTCTTGCTTAGCCTTCCTACTCAAATCTCCCTGAGCCTCAAATATGCCAATTTTTTGAAGATTCTTTTTTAATTCTTCTTCTTCTTCTTTCTATTCCTGATGGGGCTTGAGGAAGATCCTATTGCCTAATACTTCTTAGAGAGGTATTTGGTGAGGGCTTGGTCCTCAACATACCCTTTTTAAGTTCTTTTTTCATTTGAAAACGAATGGGGAGGAGACCTTTTAATAAATTCACAGACATCATGAAATTGTTGAGTAGTAGAGGAGAGATCTATGGCCAACTTTTCAATGTTATGAGTAGTAAAAACTGGGCACAAATGGGCTTGCATCAAGGTAAGCAATGGGAATGGATGGCTGAGAGATCTTATAAGTACAAGTCTACACACCAGGTGAGGTTTCCTGGTATCCAAGATTGATTAAGTCGTCATTTGCTATCATAACTAAGGATATAAGAAACTAATCTAGAAGAGTCAATTTATAATGAGCAAAGACTTTAGAAAGAAGAGCTCCAAAGAGAAGAGGGAGGTTCTTTGTATCGGATAGGACATAACTTATTTTTGAAAGATGAAAGAAAAGAGACCAATGTCAAAACCCTCCATAATGTCATAAATGACATAGAGGACTATGTTGTTGGGGTTCTCTTTGGAAGGGTAGAAGGAGAAAACTGTCCTCATTAAAAAGAAACAAAAGTCTAGGTTCAAGCTTCAACCGACTTATTAAACAGCTTTTTCAAGACTTTTGTTTGACTCAGGCATGCATAGATGAGAAGTCATCTCGTAACCTTGGCAAATTTCTGTGTTAAAGTTGAGGAAGAGACAATCTATGTCAAAGAGTTTATGGAGAAGAGTAAGATTCATAACAATATATTTTCCGTTGGATGTCGAGAGGAGAATTCAAGGGTTAGGGAAGGAATGATTTTGGTAGAATTCGGTGACAGAGAGGAACATAATTTGAAAAAGCCAGTAAGCCTAGAAAGTTACTGGCTTTGAGGGTATGAACCCAAGAAATTTTTATGGAGAAGAAAACTTTTTCGTTCAAAATCTAGTGTGGAGCTAGTGCGGGTTCTTTAGATTCCTCTAATTTGAGAGAGGATCCAGCTTGCTGCTATAAGGTCTCATGGTCCGAGGCCTCATGCTTGTAAGTTTTATGTGCACGAGTGAATGCCCAACGAAGTTTCTTCTTCGTTGCGTAGCAGCTCAACTTGAGCAGCTTTTTAGTCATCGTGACTCGGAAAGAAAGAGAGTGAAAGTGAGCGAAAAAGTTTAAGTAATATGAGAAACAAAGATAGAGTAGAACAAATTTGAGTGAGAGAGTAAGAGTGAATTTGAGTATGTGTGAGAGAGAGAGAGAGAGAGAGAGTGATAGTGATTTAGAATGAAAGAGCAAAATGAAAAATGAGTGATAAGGTTTAGTATTTGTAGAAAAAAGCTCTCAAATAGCTAGAAAATTAATCTAAGCCCCACAACTCAAGTAATCGGCTAGAAACACATTGGCTAGTTTCCTAACGCAGAGATGAGTCAACAGTCCCAACAGCTAGCTTTGCATTAAAAACCACATAGGAATAATTAGAAGGGTTTAGAAATATATAATATAAGATTCTCCATTAATTAGAGATTATCTCATAATATTTAACTATCAATTTTAATTAAAATATGACTTTATTAGTTGTTCGAGTGCTCAGATGAGACTCAATTGACAAATTAAAATGAATATGACTCTATTAGTCGTTCGAGTGGTTGGATAAGGCTCAATTGACCGATGATTGATGCTTGATTTCATAAATTTTAACCGCACTTGCAATCAAGCTGATTTCTCACATTTAAAAACATATTTATAAACATCTAACCATGTAAATAATGTGGATTGTGGGTAAGTGGTGAAGACGATGTCTATGAGACTAAGGACAATAATGTCGATGGCTTCTAGGGCACTTAAGCAGCTTTAGAAACTCAAAGCTGACATATCCATTTGGCAATTAGTATCCGCCTCTAAAAAGCATAAACAAGCCTTGATTGATGCACTTAACATGATTGAGGTGTTCCTTGAAGTCACACCCGAAGAGGTAGTAACTTTGGTTAACACCAGGGATGGAACTATCACTTTCAATAAGAAGGACTTACCTAAAGAAGGCATTATACACCACGATTCCTTTTATTGACTATAACTTCCATTAACAAATTCATACCTTTGAGCGTAGTGGACAACGAGTCAGCAGTAAATGTCCGCCTATTGAGGACAGCTAAGAGGTTAGGCATAAGAGAGCAACAACTCTCCAAACAAACTATTCATCACAAAGCCTATGGTGATTCGAAAAGAATAGTATTAGGAACGATGACTCTCCATTTCAATGTTGGGTCGGTGATATAGAGCATTCATTTTTAGGTCCTAGATATTCCTACCACATTCAACCTCCTTCTAGGATGCCCTTGGTTGCATGACCACCAAGAAGTGCACTCGTACACTACACTAGAAGCTCAAAATGATCATTAAAGGATAAGTGGCAACTGTTAAGGGAGAGAACCTCTATGCTATAATAATTTTTAAAGAGTCCATCTTGAAATCGAGCAAGATGGCAATGACGAAGAGCTCTATGGATTCAAGACTCGTAGTTGCCGTAAAAAGGATGAAGCATTTCTAGACTTCAATCCTTATACTAACCCTAGGATCCACTCGATTTTAAATAAGAAGGGGTACTTTCTCGGACTAGCTATAGGACGGAGGGTACACAACCGTATCTATCCACCCCTAGAACTTATTAAAGACTCGGACTTTAAGCTTACACTTTTCCGAGTTCCATCGAGGAATCGGGTATAAGACTTCATCTCTTATAGGGTTTTTATTTCAAGTCATTCCATGTGCCTTAGAAGCTTTTCCGAGTGATATATCATTTTCTCCGAGTGTTATAGAAACTATTATATATGTTTATGCGTGACTCGACTAACTCGGAAAGCATACCTTACTTACCACTTCACACTCGGTTCCGAGTCACTCAACACTCGGATATATCGCATGTTCAAACATTTTATTTCACGCACATAAACTCAAGTCTCGACTTCATGTTACAGGAATTACATTGTTAATTTACTATTCCAATTCAGCATATTTAGTTTGAACTTTGTTTAGTCTAGATCAAGTTTGTTTACTCCGATCCTTTGACTTGTTTATCTTCTAGACTAACTAAGATGGAATTTTGAGTATCATGGATATTAGACTCGGAAAATTCCATTCCTTTTCCGACTCGGATAATTAGTCACTTAATTATCTTAATTATGTTATTATCTCGTGTCTAACCTTGGACCAAAGTATTTTATACTTTGAGAACCAAATTGTTTTACTTTTGTCGGTTATTCAAACGAGACTATCCTATTTTTGAATTGCAAAAGTAATCGGCTTCAAAACGTCAAATTACCAGCAGACATGGCTTTTTCCACCTCGACCTAGCCCCGGACAATCGTGTCGGGATTGTCTGTTTCCAAAACTGGAAATCTGCAACACTAAGCTCAACGGTGGTTTCCATCTTATTCTTCAAGACACCACCAGTGGTTTTGGGACTTCCAAAGTAGTCAAGAGCCGTTGCCCAACGTTCATATCTCAACGAGATATTTTCCGAGTGACTTAGAAAATTCATTACAACGATCACAATGGACTTCTAGTCAAAAATGGACACAACAGCTAAGCTGCTTGGTCATCTATAAATAGAAGCCAACTTTCAAGACTTGAAGAGTTGCTTGAACCAATTGTTAATACACATACTTGAGCAAAAGTCATTGTATTCATTCTCAATCTTCTACTTACAACTCCAATTCCGTATTTAATATTTCTCTGAGTTGTAAGGTCTTGTACTCAGTTACAAACACTCTCTTTCTTACTCTCTAAGTAAGGTCCCTTGACTGAGCTAGAAGGATTAACTCAGCTCAGCTTGTCCCTAACTGTAAGGGTTATCTCGGTTAGGAAGTATTAAATCGGATAAGGAAATTTTTGAGTCTAGGAAAAACTTGTAAGGAGTTGTTTAAGGGAGCAACTCGGGTCAAGTCAGCTCTACTGTATTTTGTGGACTCAAAATAGTGGATTTGACTTCGTGCTTGGATTAGCACGGTCCATGGTTTTCTGCCCCGGGAGGGTTTCCATGTACTTTCGAGTTATTGAGTGCACTCTAGACTCAGCCAGCTTTAGAATTCTATTTAATCTATTTCTTCACTACTTACTGAACCTTGAGTTAGTGTTTTTCTAAGTTCACTCTTGATTCTCACTCACCTCAGATTTATATCTATTTTAAATCTCAAGCAAATTTCATCACTACCCTATTCACCCCCTCTAGGATGACTTAGCCTTTCCCGGAGGAAACCTTCACTTATAATAACTACAAATTTTTCCTAGGCTACCACCTAACTGCCAAGGAAGTAGCTTAAGATATTTGGAAATACAAGCTTAAAGGATTGCACCTTTGACAGTCCACTCAATTGAGCTCTATCCTTGCACCTTGAATAGGCAATTTTGAAGGAAGGAGATAACTTCCCATATTATGATTTTCTAGAGCCCTATAACATGAACGAGCGGGGCATCCTAGTTCTAGGGTTAGAAATCTTTAACAACTGCGAGATGCTAAAAGAAAAGGCCCCCTAGCTTCTTAATAAAGAACAATTTAGCTCTGAACTCGGACCAACCTCGGCGAGAGCAACATTTTTGGTGTACTTGTTCGGACAAAAGAAGGGCTCGGATGGGATATAGTTTCGGTACCGTCAAAAGCTCTTTACACACGAAGTTCGACCTATCGAGGTTCATCATTGACTAGATGAACAAGGGTCCAAGCATATCACTTCGATTAACATTGAAGAGGGCCAAGAGTTAGTGGTCATCCTTGTATGCTTTAGAGTTTAAGGCTAGGGCTAATTTTTCTTTTTCTAATTTTGTTTTTCTTCCGCCAAGTTTGCTATTTCTTTTTTAAGTTTGATGTGCTTCTTTCTTCATTCAATAAAATAAATCATTCTACCTAGTCAATGCCTTCTCCTGTTCTCAATTGTTTTGCGTCTAATGATGCATAAGAAATCCCTAAATAATTAATAAAATATATGAAAGATCGTGAAAATTGCTCACCAATTCTAAATGAAATAATCACCATTATCTTTAGATAAACCCTAAGAGGCTAAGATTGGGAAAACTCTAAGCTCGGAAGAGCAAAAGCACTTTACTTCACTTCTTATAGAGTTTGTAGATGTCTTTGCTTGGTCCTATAGGGACATGTCGGGCATAGATCCTAGTATAGCAGAACATAAAATTTCACTTTATGAAGATGCCATGCCGATTAAGTAAAAGCTTTGGAGAATGAAACCCGAGTAGGTCATAAAGATTAAAGAAGAGATTCAAAAGCAGCTAGATGTAGGCTTCATGAAAGAAGTCCACTACCATAAATGGGTAAGAAATGTTGTGCTCGGTCCCGAAGAAAGACAGAAAGGTTAGAATTTGTGTCGAAATTATGAATGTGAATATGGCAAGCCCCAAAGACGACGTTTCTCTACCCCATTGTAGACACCTAAAAAGTGTCATCCCTTATCTTTTTCATCTCTCGTATTTTATTGTGGGCCCGATGATGAAATCTCGAGTCCTATTTTAGGATTTGGATCACGAGACAATGTTAAATTGGTGCGACGGACGATCCAAAATCCTTTTTCTTTTTCCTTCGGTTGATCCAAAGATCCCCTTTTCTTTCGAGACGATCCAAGACCAGGCCAACCCTCTAGAGACAACCGAGTCCAAGTGCCCCGTACCAGGAAATTCCAGGCTTAGAATTCCGCATTTTCACTTTTGTCCAATCGGACATGGAGCTAAAGATATCCAAGATGACATTAGATGATGCATTTCATGATCTCCAGTATCAAAGTGCTATGTTTAAGCTCCAAGAACAGTCAACCCGAAGACTAGGAGCTTCCTCAAAACGGCGTCGCATGGTCGAACCCCGACTTGGACTTTTAAGTGGAACGTAGCTCTTTAGCTAGGAGACTCCATTGGAAGCACGTTGAAGACTCGGACTCGGATTTATATCATTCCGAGTACTATCAAGGACTCAGGTACAAATGTCATCCCTCTTAAGTTTTGATTACAAGTCATTCCGAGTAATATAGAAACTATTGCATATGTTTTCATTCGATTCCGATCGACTCGAATACACATTTTAGTTCATCAACTCACACCGATGTTTCGAGTCACTCGGACACCACTTAGATTTATCGCATGTTCAAATAATCTCTCTAACACTTTTAATCTAAAGCATGACTTCGGTTTCTAAGGTAAAGTGAATTACATCGTTAATTCATCTTTCTAAGTTAGCATGTGTGTTCGAGAATTATTTATCTAGATCAAGTACTTATACTCGATATTTTTCTCTATAACTTGATCTTTCCTAAGACTCGACTCTAATGGATTCTGAGTTTAATGAATATTAGACTCAGAAAATTCCACTTCTCTAGGCCTAAGATAATTTTGCACTTAATTATCTTAATTAAATTATTATCTGTGCCTAATCTTGGACCAAAGTATTTTATACTTTGAGAACCAAAACTGTTTACTTTTGTAGGTTATCTAAACGAGGTTATCCTATTTTTGAATTACGAAAGTAACCGGCTTCAAGTTGTGAATCACCGAGTGGACAAGGCTTTTCTACTTCGAACAGGGCTCGGACGTCGTGTGAGGATTGTCTGTTTTCAAACTGGAAATCTTCAACGCCAAGCTCAACGATGGTTTCCACCTTACTTTTCAAACACCGCAAGCTGATTAGAGCACCTTTTGGAGTCAAGAGTCGTTGCACAATGTTCACATCTCAACGGATCTTTTCTAAGCGACTCGAAGAACCGTTACAATGGTCACAAAGGACTTCTATTCGGAAGATAGTCACAACGGTTAATCCGCTTGGTCATCAATAAATAGAAGCCATTTCTCAAGACTTGAAGATTGCTGGAATTATTGCTGAACACATTACTTAAGAAAAAGTCATTGTATTCATATTCAATCTTCTATTTACAACTCCCAACTTGTAATTTATACTTTCCGAGTTGTAAATTCATGTAATCAGTCACATATTCTTTCTTACTTTCGACTAAGGTCCCTTGATCGAGTCTGTAAAGGTTAACTCAGCTCAGCTTATCCCTAACTCGTAAAGGTTACCTCCGTTAGGAAGTACTAGATCGGATAAGGGAACTTCGAGTCTAAGAAAAACTCTGTAAGGAATTGTTTAAGGGAGCAATTCTGGTTGAGTCGATCTATCGTATTTTGTGGATTCAAAATAGTTTGGATTTAACTTGGAGCTTTATTCTTCCAAGTTTGTTAAAATTTTCTCATCACCCTATTCACCCCCTCTAGGGTGACTAACACTCTCCAAGCACAAACCTTCATACGTTAGGGCACGAAACCCTAGGCATGCTCGAGTGGCGCGCGTCCCCCACCGGTATTCTATCCAGCTTTATCCTCTCTTATCGAGCTCAATCTTTTGATTTATTGGCCTAGTTTTCTACTTAACTTTAGGTGGCTGACCGAGGGTAAACCCTAGGTCATTTGTGACCTAGGTCTCTCCCGATAAATAGAGCGCCTTGGTTCTCATTTTGATACGAATTTTTCCTATGCATTATGCTGCAGAAAGCTAACTAGAGCACACTTCCCTTAACGTTACTCCGATGAAAATTAACCTCAAACTCTACTCTTTTCAAAAGAACGCCGCTCAATATGTGCAAATGCTAATGAATATTAAATTATTTCGATCTCTAGGCATTCATTAAGCCGATATTTTCCAACTTCATATAAACTTACCTTTCCAAAATTCACTAAAAACACCAGGTGTGGAGATCCAAATCAGCGGGTGGGATAACATGAGGGCAACCATTCAGCCACGCCGCTGGTGCTATATTCCTAAGGCCTTCTACCAACAAGAACCCACCTATCGGGCATGTGATAATGACTTGTCGCCTCAGGATAATAATAGCTTCAAAATATGCGTACATTTGGCAACAAGTACTTCATCAAGTTAATCAAATTCACTTGCTTTCCAATAAGAATCCACCCTAGATTCTTATTGCTTAGTTTCGATAAATACATAAAGGTCTCACGTAGGTTTTTAGAAGACTTGGGCATGACTGGTTTCGTATGCCTTTGGATGCCTACTATAGCATCAAATTCTTTAGGCAGGAGGCATAGTTCCTTACCCCTAAACCCGAAAACACGGTGGTGAGGATCCCAATCCAATAGACTTTTACTTGGCGAATACCGAGTAGTGTATTCAGCCCATATCATGACAATGCTACCCTCTCCGTATTTGTCATCTCCCATAACCAACGAGATAAATTGCTCATGAAGTTCATATTTTTTAGACACAAGTAGAAGATGTTAGAAAATTCTCTTTGATTTGCCCAAGGATCCGAGACAGGCACATCTTTCAGCCTTTGACTCGAGCTCAATTTATAGCAAGATTTTCAATTCACTAGCATCCTACTGCATTGTAATCACTAGTATTCGTTTGTGCCTTAGTTTTCTTAGGCGGCAAACGCCGGCCACCCTTTTGCGCCAACCGGATCACCTTGTTTTCTCGGCCCGAGCAGTCCTTGGGCCATTGTCTATTTTTCCCCAGCTCGTGTTTATGCGTGCATTGTTCTTATTTGGACCATGTTCTTAAATATTCCATTTCTTATTATTTTCTTTTGGGGGAATCGGGGCTAGTAAAATTTTTCGATTTGTCTTGGTAAGTTTTACCCTATGAATTTGTTTGCATCCGTAAAACCCGTAATTTTGGGTTAGGTAGTTATATGAGTTAAATTAATTATTTAGCCCTAATTAGTTAAAGTGGGTTGAATGACCAAGATATTTACGTGGTTAAATATTTGTAAATTTATTTGAGCAAATTATTATTAGTTCGCGTAACTATTATTAGTGAAGCGTATTAATTCCTTCCTCTGAATTTTCCACCCGGCCTAGCTAAATAAAAACCCGAGACCGCGTATACTACGTATATAGGTTTAATTATTACTATGTTTAACAATAGAAGAGGAAAAGAGCAAGTGAGAAGGGGGATTAAGTGTTTAGCTAGGATTTAATTAGTGTAAAGGCGTGGCCTTCCCTATGGAACCCTTGAAGAGAGAATGAACATAGAGAGAGAGAAGGCAAGAGGATGGGGCTCGGGGAGATGGAGAAGAGCAGAGAAGGAAGTAGGGAAAAGCAAGGGAAAGCGAGAGGAGACGGAGGACGAGAGCAAGAGAACGAGGAAAGAGGGAAAGGGAGGACCAAAACACAAACACAGAGAGGGAGAGGGAGACTTGATGAGACCGAGGGAAGAAGCAGGGGCGAGCGAGAGGAAGAGGAAGAGGAGGTCGGCGGCCTGCTCGAATGGCGAGAGCGATGGCTGGCGAGGCCAAAAGGAAAGAAAAGGGGAGCGAAAACACCAAAGAGGAAGAGGGAGGAAGCATGGGTGAGGAAGCATAAACGAGAGGGGGCGAGAGAGTGACCAAAACAGAGGAGCAAACGGGAACAGCGAAGAGGGTGAGCGAGAACCGGCCAGCAGGAAGCAAAAGGGAGCGAGAGGCTAGGCGAGAACCGGGAAAAGGAAGACTAAGACCGAGAGGAATGAAACAAGTAAGAGCATGAGACAGGTGAGACAGAAAGAGAGTCACGGACAGAACGGGAAGAAGAGGAGGGTAGGAAACCCAATTCGAATTCATTCATATCAACTACACAAACCCTAAAATTCGAGGTGGGTAGTCTTATGCTCTAAGTTAATAGTACTTTCGAAATTCAATTGAATTTGTTGTGAATATTGAGTATCCGTATTACAAAATAGACTTTCTAGTTGTTTAAGATTGAATTAAGAACTTAGAATGAATTTAGGGACTTGCTAGGGCTGAATCGGGACATGAGAGGATTTACTTGGGTTAAATAGTTAGAGTTGAATTGGGAACTTTGAAGCAATTTATCTGGTTACTTAAAGTTGAATTGGGAACCTGGAGATTCTGACGGAGTTAGGTTGCATAGGTCAAAATGAGTAGTATTAAAGTTTCGGTGAGCGATTAAGGATGGAGGAGTTGTGATTTGGGTACGAATTATTAGTGAATCGAGCCTTAGAGATTTCTTGAATTTGTGGCATTGAGAGATAATTTCTAATAATGGGAAATGATGATTTAAGGTATAAAGGGGAGTATGAATTCATATTGATTGATGCACAATTGAGGCATGGGAGTGAGAAGTGGCGGATTGTTAGGTTAATTGAGTTCAAAACATATTTAAATCCTTGAGGTTGAACTAAATGTGAACATAAGTGGAGCTAGCAGAATTTGAATGATGAAAGGAGATTAAGAGTTATATGATTGAGTATGGACGAGAAAGAGTGATTAAAAACGTAGAAACATAAGATGAGAGTTTGAGGTAAAGATGGCAATTTGTGAGAAGTTGGGGCGTTGGAGTTAAGTGCCGATTACTTGTGGTTATTGTGGCTCGGAGAAGTTTAAGTTCCTAAACACATTAGGCTTGAAAGTAAATTGAGTTCCGGAAATGGACCTTGGAGTATAAAAGAGGAATTGGAAATTGGAATATCAAGGGAGTATGTATCTATATGGACTGATTTGTGGCCTTGAAAATGGAGTACGACAAGAATTACATATATGAGAAATAGGAGACTTGCTTGAATAGAATATGGATGAATATGAGTTGTTAAGTGCTTGGGTGAATCCTTGAGGTACTCGTGCTAGCTTGGGATGCTAAGTCTTAGTATAGAGATGCTTGACTCTTGAAGTGACTTGATTTTAAAATAGTACTCAAAGGTTTGTTTTGAAAAGAGTTCAAATGTTTATGCCAACACTACTTGAGTATGATTATTGAGAAATGCATTTCGAACTTGAATTGTGTTCTAAAGAAGTGAAATAGAGTCGAGAAAGTGAGCCTAGAAGGGTGGCACGTAGTGCCATGCCTTCGTGACGTTAAACCGATTTGAGATTGTGGTTTAAAACCAAGTTTAATAAGTGATTGTGATCACTTGAGTTTTGAACGGATTTTGGGCTAAGGATTGTTTAGACCGGATGAAGGAGGTGGTCGTGCGTATCGGGCCACGGGGTCGTTGCGTATCGGGATGCTCATCAACAAGAGAGGTTGATTCTTTCCTCGACGAGGAAAGCAAAGCCTTCGATGTATTTGACTAGAGATAGGTCCCGGAACCTAAGTCAAGGGTTCCCCCCGAGAAAACCGTTCGGTGATAGTTTCGTTGTCTAAAGCCCCGAAAAGATATTTAGTCTATGACTTAAAGTATTTGAAAGAAAGTGCAGGTGGTTGCACCTCCTTGTTTAAAGAGATTCAATTCCCAAAATGATTGAAAATCGTGCTTTTGAATGATTGAAATGTTATGATCTTTGAGTTGCAAGAGGTTTCGGGAGATTTCATTAAAAAGTCTCTAGATTTGTATTACATTATTATACTTTCACTAATTTCATTATTATGAGTAGTATGTGTAAAGAATTTATGTTTTAAAAGTGTAAGACTTCCTAGTGAGACCGTGGTTTGCTCACCCTCACAAATTTCCTCATTTTTCCCTCCCGAGTGTTACAGGTACACTCTCGAAAGGTGTGATATATGCTTAGCATATTCGGACTCCTGCATGCCGTTTGCTGATCGTTGTTTGCTGATGTGACTGAAGTTGCCGACGTGCATTTCTTATATTTCAAAGTATTGTAGTTTGTAGTTTAGTTCATATAGTTTGTACCAGATGTACACTGAACCATTTAGATTGTTTTAAGTTTTAACGCACGATTGGTTCAACTCCGGCGTGTAGCCGTTGAGTTGTGTACTTCGAGCGTGTGCCTCGTCGAGTTGTATTATGATTTTTATGCAGGATTTTAAGGCTTTAAGCCTAGGGGATCGTCCTTATTACAAACGGAATTCTGCCGAAATTTTTAGAAAATGGCCAACTCTTTTGGAAAAATTTCGTGTATTACCTTAAGTTGGAATTAGAAAGCCAAACCATGACCTGAAAGAGCCTTAGGAGTTCCTTTGAGGAAGTCCGGCAATGTAATACTCCTAGGGGATGTTTTGGGGTGTTGCAACATCATATTTAATAAAAGAAAGAATTTTTAGAATCGAGTCTTTGGGTTCCGAACTTATTGCATAAGAGTCATAAGCTTACAAACATTAAACAACAAAAGCACCCTATAAGGGATTCACTAATCGTCGCTGTTAGAAGCATTGTTGAAGATGAAGTTCCTGAAGTCATCCAAGACAGATGTTGAAAATCGGCCATCTTTACCTCCTTGAGAAGAGCTAGCTCCATGGTCCTAAGATTAACAAGCTCCATGGAATGGTCCACTGTAAGAAGCCCACGGGAAATGAAGTGGGTTTTCGTGCTAATCAAAGGCTTGAAGAGACAAGATGTTTAGGCTCTCTTCAGCAAAATTGGGCCCCATGCCGGACGAACGAGGCCCGAAAGTGCTAGGTCTTGCTTCAAAAGTACTTTGATGATGTGTACACCATGAAGAGCGTCGTGAAGTACCTTGTCCAACGACGTGACTAGAGGGTATTCGTTGGCCATATTGATGCGCTTGTGCCCCAGGTCCACCAAGAAAACTACCCGATAGAGGTGCTCTAGATTGACGCCTCTACAAAAAGGAAAAGAGTAATTAGCAAACCTACTTACCCCGAAAGGTTAGGAAAGATCTGTAGTGACAAAATTTTGGATTCCCCACATAGCAGATTAAAGCCTAATAAACATGTTTCGGGATTGTTCCCGATCATACTACACAATTTATTCAATGGCATTAGCAAAAAACTTTTATCATACAATTAAAAGTAAAGAGCATCAAACTATTACCCTCGCCAATTTCCGGGAAAAGATAGCCAACACATTCTTCCTCGGGAATTTCGGGAATCCTCACATAACGAGGAGATTCCTCGGGTTGTGTAACATCCACATCGAGCCTCGGAATGTAGATATCCTTCGGAGTAAGCCACACCAACTAAACTTAATTTCCATACAAGAAATTTAACTATACAAGAAAAAAGGAAAGAAGTGGGAACTCACTAGTTAAGTCATTAATCATGTCGTATGGTGTGCATAAGATATGTACAAATTCAAGAATTGGGCATAAGGATACCTGATGGTTGCAGCGGCTTGCTCTTGTTGAGGAAGAGAGCAAAGCTAGAAAATGGGTGGATAGACCGGAACAAATAGAGGCCATGTGTTAACTTGGATTTGTGGCGTGACTCTCTCATCGAGATATGAGCGAGAACCCAAAAGGGCCTTAAAATAAGATCCTTTTTCACTTAACTCACGCGTTATGACTTCACTTGGAGGGAGTTGAAGTTGGGCCCAAGGATGGAAATTAGCTTGCACATAGAAGATTTATTAAGAAACAAGCAAACAAGAATTAAAGACAACAAGAAAATGGGCATAAATCGTACACAACCAAGGCTGGCATCCACAACGAGCGGTGGGCAAAGGCAGACTGCTAGACGAGTGAAGTAAAATTTTCCGGGCATATTTCTATTGTTAATTTTTTAGCTTTAAAGACATACCGAGGTCACATGGTTAAGGACTGATCTTAAGAAGCCTATACCATGATTTGTAGATTGTTGAAGATAGACCCTAGCCCATGACATGGAGGCCGGAATCATTGGATGATTTGTTGAACCGAGTGAAAGGTGCGGTAAATACTCGTATAACCATGGCTACATATTGAAAATTAAGTAAGATTTTTTTCTTATCTACGCCGATAAAAAAATACTTTGGAAAAAAGCTCTACAACAAAAACTACTTTTAGCGACGGTTAAAAGGACAAACCGTCATGAAAAATGGACCGGTGTCATTTTTATAAATAAGTGGTGTTGTTTAACACCTATGACTACGGTTCTTTCAATTGAACTATCATCATAGGTAAAGCTGTCAACTTTTGACTACGGTTCTATGAAAAAATCGTAGTCTAGATAGACCTTTTACTACAGTTCTTTAATTGAAACGTAGTTAAAAGTCTAGGGTAATTTTTAAAGGTACTTTGACCATGGTTCTTTAATTGAACCGTAGTAAAAAAGGCCCTCATATCAATTAATCCCATCCCCCTCCCCTCTTTCTCTCTCTCATCCCCCTCATTTTTCAAATCTAAAACTCCCGACTCTCTCTCTCTCTTTCCTCACTCTTCATCTTCCCCCAAATTCCGACTCCCACCCCCACTTTCTCTCCTTTTTCCTTCCTCACGGAAGATCAGCCGGACTCATCGCCCTCATGTAATGGCCGACTCCCCAGCTCTCTCTCTCCTTGCTCACTCTTCATTCTCCCCTAAATTCTGACCCCCTACTCTTTCTCCTCTCTCCTTCCTCACCGAAGATCAAGTCTCACCCTCCTGCAATGGCTACCTCCCCCCGCTCTCTCTCCTCTCTCCTTCCTCACCGAAGATCCGCTAGCCTCGCCCTCCACGGTCGACGCATCGCCTTTCATGCCCAAGATTCGTGGTCGTTGCTAGGAGGAGGAGTAGGATGTCTTCTCGCCCAGCCCTAACCGTAGCCTCTAATTGAACTCCAGTAGTTGGTAAGTGTTCTATGGTTTTTTGAATTTCTAATCTCGTCGAATCGTAGTTTTAAATCTTGAATTTGTTTTCGATTTAGTTCTTGAAACCCAAATTTTTTGCTTAATCGTTGATGCGTTCTTTGTTTAGATAATGGGAGAAACCAGAGTAAATAATGCTTACGAAGAGGATCTCCTTGATTACGAAGAGGAGGCACTAATAATTCAAGTCTCGCTATGCATCCCATATGTGACGGAATTTTCAAACTATGAGCCACCATGTATATAATCTAAAATACCTTGTGAACCATAAAACCTTGGCGGTCTAGGTTGTACCCTATTTTTATTTGTATGCTTGAACGAATGTGAATGCTTTTAGTATTTAACCGTTTTCTTGTGAGCCTTTAGTTTAGGTTGGGTAGTTGAGGTTTACTAAATAACCCTTGCTAAATAGCCTTTCTTTTTAGGCTAGTCTATTTGTTACACTTTCCGAGTCAGTCCAATTTTTTCTAGGCTCGGCCAAAATTTTTGAATAATCGCCCAACCGCCGAACATAGCCACCGCCGTTTTCTATCAACTCGTCGAGGTGAGCCTTTCCATAGGCCCCTTGCTTTCTTCATTAGGTTTCAGGTTTTAGCTTTGTTTCTCCGTGTATTTTCATTTTTTATTGCATAAGTGCATTAGCCCAATCAAAATTCATCTCAAACTAGGTGAGTCTTTTTGTTGCACTTGAGCCAACTCTATTTTAAAGATTTTGAAACTCTGTTTTTAATGATTGTTAGGTTATAATGATAAGTTGCGGGGTTTCCCTAGAAAGATATTCAATTTCTGACTGAAAGTATTTAAAAGAAAGTGTTGGCGGTTGCCCCACTTGTTTAAAGTTGATTAAACTATTTACAGACTCCAAGAATTTCATCAATGAGTATTTATGTTATTCTCATGCTATTCCTATTTTTTCAATGATTGTTATTCGTAGTATGTGTGAAGAACTTTCTATTTTAACAGATGTAAGACTCTCCGCTGAGAGGAATTGTGTTCACCCTCACATATCCTTTCCCCGGATGTAGGTACTCTCTTAGGTGGCATGTCATGTACTTTAGCATATACTCGGACTCCTATGTGTTGGTTGCCGTTCATCGATGACATTTCTTAGTGACACAAGTTGCTGACGTGCATTCCATATATTTTTAAGTGTTGTAGCTTGTAACTAAGTTCATATAGTTTGTATTAGCCGTATCCATTTAGATTGTTTTAAGTCTTAATGAAAATTGGTTGGACATCGGTGTGTGGCCGTTGAGTTGTGTACTCCGAGCGTGTGGCTCGTTGAGTTATATTGTGGTTTTCATGTAGGGTTTTAAGGCTTTAAGCCTAGGGGATAGGTCATATTACAAACAAAATTTTTGCCGAAATTTTTAAGAAAATTTCAAACTAAA
The DNA here is from genome assembly GCA_021018815.1 of Talinum fruticosum. Classification (NCBI taxonomy): domain Eukaryota; kingdom Viridiplantae; phylum Streptophyta; class Magnoliopsida; order Caryophyllales; family Talinaceae; genus Talinum; species Talinum fruticosum. The sequence goes on from JAITYX010000028.1 coordinate 5,754,024, forward strand.
ATGGGAATTTCCTTTATTACCTTTAAGTTGGAACTTAGAAAATCAAATCGACACCTTATATAGCCTTGGGAGTTCCTTTTGAGCAACTCAGCGATGTAATACTCCTAGGGTGAGTTTCGTGGTGTTACATTATTATCCATTCTTAAATAAAATTATCATCACTAAAAGAAATTATATATATTAATGTATACAAAACTAGACCTCTAGCAAAACTGACTTGAGACTCGAATATGAAATGAAGCTTGAGCATGAACAATTGAGTTGGTTCACTTACAACTGGACTTGAAATTCAAATTTGACCCAAATCGAGTTGTATTCAACTCAAAATATACTACAAATTGAATTTTTTTGTTTAAAGACAAGACAGATACATCAATGGATGTAGAAAGTATGCAACATATACCTAAATTGAACCGAATTGAAATGTTTTCAACTAAACGTGACCTAACCTAAAGTTATCCGACTAATTTGTACCCAAATTGAATGACATGTTTGCCATCTTTATTCAAAACAATTCAGTTAAAAAAATATTTCACCATCTACATCATCTGTAAAGTCAGTCTCCCTTAAAAATTTATATTAGAAAAATTTTAAAATAATGTTAAGTCAATTTTAATTTTAAGAATCTATAATTCTTCATAACAATACATTGTCATTAACTGAGTCCACATTTTTCCTTTGGAATTTTGATTGCCACCTCATCAAAACTATTGACCCGCCTCATGGTACTGTTGTCATTCTATTTTATTAAATAAAATATACAATAAAGGAAGAAAAGACAAATTAAAGGGTTAAAGGTTGTTTCATTCTTACTCTTACTTATTTGGAAGACCAGAAATCCCATTTTTCTTCTTATTCTCTCTCTCTCTCTCTCTCTCTCTCTCTCTCTCATCTATCCCTCTTATTTGTGTTCTGTTGCAATAAAGCATCCTCAAGCTATCAAACTTTGATGAGGCCAAAATTGTTGCTTGGAAATTAGAGATTTAGGAAAATGTCTGAACTCTTTTGCTCAATTTCTTCATAATTTATCAATATTGTGATTGAAATTTGACAAAATCTAGGTTTTGTTCTTTTAGGTGATATAGAATAAATTGAGATATGTTGCTTTTTTCCTCTTTTGTGTACTGTAAAATTAGTATTATCTGACTGCTTTGGGTTACTTTGTTTAGCAATAAATTTCAGTTTTGATTAATGGGAAGTTTTCTTTTTGGGTTTTGCAGTGAAGTTGGAGAATTAAGAACCACGTCTGTTACATTTGAAGAAGACATCAATTGTGCTTGAAAGTGACTGCGCACTTCGATAATTCCCTTTTGTGTATTGCTTATTTTGGTTATTTAGGTACCATTTATATAGTCTTTATGCTAAAATAACCTAGTCGTTATGCTAATATATTTTCTTGCCAGTAATCTCTCATGTTTTTTAATTATTTGTATCGAACATAAGTTGATCTAATTCTGTTTATCGAATTAGGGGTTCAAACCCTAAAAATTAACTCTTAGCTAAGTCGTATTTGGTTAAAATTAGTATTTGGTCTTTGGTTCTGTCCGTTGCAATATTTTGTTACATTATGTTGGCAATTAAATTTTGTTTGTCTTTTTTTAAAATAAAAATGATAGATTATCACATAATATTAATATGATTGTTTTTTAACAGGGCAAAGAGTGATTAACATTATTAATACATGGTCCTTAAGGAAATTATAACACCTGTCCAGGGTTCGAGAGGGAAATTCAGGCCTAAATCCTCAATCACATTCTACTGGGAGGAGCTGTTAAGCTGACAAATTTAGATGACCAATAACTATTTTAGTACAAACATCTCCACCAATGAAAAAAATATTACGCTTAGCACTAAACTACTTAGGCGAAAACCGAGCCCAACCCGAACCATGCCACGACCCTATCCGGCACCGGTCAATGCTTGGTGAATGAGAGAATGCCCGGGCGTAGTTAAATCAGTCCACAATTCCTTTCCTATGTTTCGTAATTTTTAGGATAGTCCCTTTTATGCGGTCTATTATTTGCGATTATGTTATTTTCAATGAGCAAAAAAATACAATAATAAAGCATAAGGGTAAGCATAATGATTACTTTTTACTTTATTGATAATAAGGATAAGCCTATTACTTATCCAAGTACATAACTAAAAAGGAAATAAATGTAGGAACCAATGGCCCCCGCACCTCCCCGTAGGGGGCGACAACACGGGAGTTTCCCTACGAAGCCTCGACCATCTTTGATATTATTTTTACTGAGATTCTTTTGAAAGTTGATTTTTTAATGTTCATTTGGAAAGTGGGGTGCGCCTCTTATTAACATTATTTCTTTTAGAATCTGATTTTGAAATAGTTTAAGTGAAATTGTGATTGGCGATTGTGGTCACCTAAAAGTGTCATCCCTTATCTGTTTAATTCTATATTTTATTCTGTGGGCCCAATGATGAAATCACGAGTCCTGTAGGCTTTGGATATCGAGCTGTGTTTGATTGATGCAACGGAAGCCAGTAAACCATAAAGAACCCCCAACACGAAATAAATAGCATTTCATGGTCACGAGCATCAAAGTACTGTGTTTAAGCTCTAAGATAGTCCCCACGAGACTAGGAGCTTTTCCCCCTCAAAACGACATCGTGGCTAGTGCCCGTAACCCTGGAATGTCAAGTGAAACACTGCGTTTTGGCTTGGAGACTTCCACTTCAACACGCTAGGGCACGAAACTCTAGGCACGCCCGGGTGGCCGGTGCCGTGAACCAAACTTTATCCAGTTTTACCTTTCTTTATCTCGGTTCAATCTCAAGATATTTTGGCCCAGCTTTTCTCAGCTATTTGGATTGATGGCTGAGAGAAATCCTACGTCATTTGTGACCTAGGTCTCTCCCTATAAATAGAGAACCTTGACTCTCATTTGGATACGACTTTCTCCAATGCGTTATGTTGCGTAAAGCTAATTAGAGAGGCTTATTTCCTTAGCGCTAAGTCTGTTGAACCGAGCTAAAAATACCCTTTCCCACTACTACAGGAACCACTTTTAACTACGATTCAAAACAACCTTTAACTATGGTTATCAGGCGTCGTCTATGTGACTATTGTTGTAGGTGGGCATCTTTAACTATAGTTCAAAGCCGTAGTAAAAGAGCTCCTATGACAACGGTTTAGATGAAGAACCGTAGTCATAGGCTTCTTTATGACGATGGTTCTTCGTCTGCTTTCGTTGTCATACGACTTCTTCGTACTTCAAAAAATTATTAAAAGAGCACCTATGACGACGGTTCGGATGAAGAACCATCATCATGAGAAGCCTATGACTACGGTTCGGATGAAGAACTCGTAGTCATAGGCCTTTATCCGGACCTTTGACTACGGTTCTTCCTTAAGAATCGTAGTAATAGGTCCGATTTTTTAAAATAATTTTTCTTGTGTTTGCTTGCCTCGTATACGAGTACAAAAATCATGTACAACTTTACACACTCGAAATATACAAACCACAATCCAATACTTGACCGAATATAATACAAAACTATACATTCATCACATTTGTATACGGTACACATTCAAAAATATATTAATCATAATTAAAGAGGGACAGTCCACACCAGAATGAACTAATGTAACTAGGAACTCTCTTTTCGTTCTTACTGTTCGGACAAGAAAAGAACTTAGAGGTGAATTCGGTCTCGGTACTAACATGAGCCATGTCGCACTTGTAGTTTGATCAGTCCAAGTTCATCACTAACGTCGATAACAAAGGCTCCAAGCACATCGGTTGGATTTATACTCGAATAGGGTCGGAATTTGCAATCGGCTTAGGAGCGCATCCCTTTCCCGAGTCTAGTATTAGGGCTTCTTATTTTGTCATATCTAATTCCGTTATTCCCGATTCTCGTATCTTCGGTTTCTTTATATGATGTACTAACCGCTTCATTCAATAAAGTGAATATTTCCGCTTACTCTTTGCCTCTTCTTGCTTTCAATCGTTTTGTGTCTAATGATGAACAAGAAATCCCTAAAGAATTAATAAAAGCTATGGAAGATCATGAAAATAGCTCACCAATAATAGAGGAAACAATAATAGTTAATTTAGGATTAGTGGATCAACCTCGGGAAGTTAAGAATAGGAAAACACTTGGATCCGGAAGAGCGAAGCGGTTCACTTTGCTCCTTACGGAATTCATGGACGTCTTTGCATGGTCTTACAAAGACATGCTGGGGATAGATCCAAGCGTAGTGGAACATAAATTTCGACTTTACAAAGACGCTAAGCCTCGTTAAGAAGAAACCGAGAAGGATGAAACCTAAATGGGCTCGAAGATCAAGGAAGAAGTCCAAAAGCGGTTAGAGGCTAGGTTCAGCAAAGTAGTTCATTTTCCTCGGTGGGTAGCAAATATGGTACCGATTCTGAAAAAGATAGTAGGGTTCGCATGTGGGTCGACTTCGGAGATCCGAATAAGGCAAGCCCCAAGGATAATTTCTGCTACATCGTATTGATATCCTTGTAGATAACATAACAAGTCATGCTTTGCTCTCGTTTATGGACGGCTACACTGGGTACAATTAGATGAAGATGGTGGAATAAGACATGGGAAAGACGACCTTAATCACTCAATGGGGGATATATTGTTACGCGGTGATGCCATTTTGGCTCGGAAAGGCCGATACAACATACCAAAGGACAGATACAACCTTATTGAATGACATGATCCACAACAAAGCTAAAGTTTATGTGGATGACATGAGCATAAAATCCAAAGATAGGGCAAGGCTCCCGCCTGACCTAAGAAATTCTTCCAAAGACTCCGAAAGTACAACATGCACCTTAATCCTTAAAAGTGTACCTTTGGAGTAACCTCGGGCAAACTGTTAGGCTAGGTTGTTAGTCTTAAAGGAATTAAAGTTGATCCATCCAATATCAAAACTATTAAGGAGATCTCGTCGCCCAATACATAGAAAGAAATACGAGGTTTCCTAGGATGTTTACAATACATCGGTCATTTCATATCAAAACCGACTACGGTCTATGAACCTATTTTCAAGAAACTAAAGAAAGGATTTGAGCTCATTTAGGATACCGAGCACCAACAAGAATTCGAGAAGGTTAAGGAATACCAAGTTAGCCCTCCAATGCTAGTTCCACCCCAACCAAGGAAACCTTTACTTCGTACCTCAACACAATGGAGGGAGATCTGGGTGCCATGCTAGCTCAACGAGACGGGAAGGAAGAACACACGTTTTATTAGCTATGTAAGAAGTTCTTAGATTATAAGAGTAGATATAGGCCATTAGTGAACACATCATTAGCATTAGTCTGGGCTACTAAGAAGCTCGGGCACTACATGTTAGTCCATACGATATGTGTGGTAGCACCGATCGATCCCATTAAATGTATACTTGAGCAACCAACCATCAGCAGTAACATAGCAAGATGGACTGTAATGTCTGTCGAATTCAAACTCAAGTATGTCCCTCAAAAGCGATCAAAAGAAGGGTAGTGTCGAATTCCGAGCTGATCTACCTATAACTAAATCACAACCTGAACACCTTGACTTTCCGGACAAAAATATATTAAAAGTAGAAGTGGACGTTTCAACAAATGTACTTCGATGACGCTTCCAATCGGAAGGGCTTTGGAGTAGGGATTCTTCTAGTCTCGTCGGATAGAGCACATACTTCCATTTAAGTTAAATTACATTTTGAGGTCACCAACAACGTTGTAGAGTACGAGGCGTGCATTATGGGACTTGAAGCTATTTTAGAAATTGGGGTCAAAAACATCCGGATTTTTGGTGACTCCAGTCGATCATTAATCACATTTCGCAAAAATAGAAGTTACATAGTGAAGCTTTGGCACCCTATTAGGCACATTTGATAGAGTTATCAAAACATTTCAAGAACATTTCTTTCAATAACCTTCTTAGGGATGACGGCCAATTTGCGGATGCGTTAGCTAAATTAGCATCCATGTTCAACATCCCTAATGGCATTCATTCACTGCCCATTTACATAGAGCGACAAAGTCGGCTAGTGCACATCTCGCACGTTAAAAGTGTCTAATACTAACCATACCAGTTAGTATCATGACATTTATCGAGTATATGAATAAGCAAGAATACCCCTCAAACTCCACACCTAGAGCCCAATGAGCCATTAGGATGTTGGTTGCCAAATTCTTCATTAATTAAAGGCAACCGTACAAGAAAACTAACATTGGGATCAACTTACCTTATGTCAACCAACACGAAGCAAAGTACATCATGGACGAGATTCATGGTGGGGACTGTAGACCCCACATGAATGGTAAGATGTTGTTTCGAATATTCGGAGACTTCATTATTACTGGTTGACCATGGTAGCAGACTACTATGATGTTGTTTCAGAATATTCGGAGACTTCATGACCTCTTCTAAACTCATTTTCAACTAAGAAATTACTCGAGGCTTTCATACCAAGCTCGGGAGCTTGTTTAAGACCATAAAGAGCTTTTTGCAATTTGAAAACATGATTTGGAAATTCTGAGTTTTCAAATCCAGGGGTTGCTCAACATAGACTTCCTCTTCAATGAAACCATTAAGAAAAGCACATTTAACATCCATTTGATACAATTTGATATTCATGCTAGATGCAAATGCCAGTAGGATTCTAATAGCTTCAATTCTGGCAACATGTGCAAAGGTTTCCCCACAATCAATTCCTTCTTCTTTATTGTAACCTTGAGCCACAAGTCTAGCCTTACTTTCGACTACCAACCCACCTTCATCCAGTTTGTTCTTGAGAAACCATTTGGTTCCTATGACTCGGGTGGTCGGAAGGTCGTTTGGTCGGAGTCCGGACTTGGTTTCTTACTAATTGATTGAGTTCCTCTTGCATGGCCTCTACCCATTCAGGTTCATTTAGGGCCTCTAGTGTATTTCGGGTTCGAGTTAATGAGATGAATGCTTGTGAATGCACATAAATTTTGTAGAGAGGAACGAGTTCTTACCCCACTTGTTGATGTCGGACAAGATGTTTTCAAGTGGGTGGCTCGAAGCATATTTGAATGCTCTACCTGTTCTCCGGTTTACCAGATCTGTAGGTTGAATTGGTTGATCTTCAAACGTCTATTCCGATTGACCTTGTTCATCCGATTGACCTTCGAGCATTTTAAGTTGGCTCTTGAGTTGTCTCATTCCGAGTCGAGTTATTACGAGTCACTTCGTTCGAGTGACCTTGATTTGATTCTTGATGAGGTCATCTTCACCAAGGTCATCATCTCTGCTGAGCTTCGGATCTGACAATGTTGACTCACTTGGTTTTTCCTGTTCAATCTCATCAAAAATAACGTGGATGCTTTCTTCCACTTTGTTAGTTCTTTTATTGAAAATACGATATGCTTTGCTATGTGATGAATAACCAAGAAAAATACCTTCATCCGATAGAGCATCAAACTTGGTCAAGTGATCCTTACCATTGTTGTGAACAAAGCACTTACATCCAAAGGGTTTGAAGTATGAAATGTTGGGTTTCTTCCCTTTGTGGAGCTCGTATGGAGTTTTCTTCAAGATGGGTCTCGATGAGGCATCTATTCAATGTGTAGTTTCGTTGTGTTGACTGCCTCGACCCAGAAATAGTAGGGTAGATCATGTTCAATCATCATTGTCCTTCCTATTTCTTCAAGAGTCTAGTTCTTTCTTTCCACTACTCCATTTTGTTGAGGAGTTCTTGGTGCTGAGAAGTTATGGGAGATGTCATTCTTATCACAAAACTCTGCAAATTCTAAGTAGTCAAACTCCCTTCCGTGGTCGGTTCGAATTCTCTGGATTTGAGTCCGAGACTCGACTTGGATTTTCCTGCGAGCTTGCTGAACTCTTTGAAAGCTTCATTTTTGTGCTTAAGAAAACAAACCCAGGTAAATTGTGAGTAGTCATCAACAATCACAAGCACATATGATTTACCTCCGAGACTTTTGACAGGGATTTCACCACATAAATCCATATGCAACATTTCAAGCACCTTGGATGTGAAAACAGTTTTCAGAGATTTGAAAGATGATCCGATTTCTTTCCCTTTTGTGCATGCTTCACATATTTTATCTTTCTTAAATGCACAGTTAGGCAATCCTCTTACTAAACCATAAGAAGCAAGCTTCTTAATGGTATGCATGCTAATATGACCTAGTCTACGATGCCATGTCCATGAATCATCATGTAGAGATGCTTTTAAGCAAGATAAATTCTGACTTGGGTCGAAAGAGGAATAATATAGGTGTTACCTGATCTCTTACCTAAGAGCTTGGTCTCCTTGGTAGTATCATCGAAATATAACAGTTGGTCCGAGTGAATCTTACCTCTTGGCCTTTGTCACACGAGTAGAGAGATGCAAAGTAGATTGTACTTTAATCCCTTGAAAAGGTATACTGCACTGACCGATTGTTTCCTTTTCTAATCTTGCCTATCCCAATTATCTTGCCCTTGCTGTCATCTCCAAATGTGACTTTGCCTCCCTTGTACTCTTCTAATTTAGAAAAGAGTCTTGGATTTCCTGACATGTGACGTGAGCATCCATTGTCCAGGTACTAATGCCCTTTTATTCGTTTTCGAGCAACCTACAAGTCGAAACAAACTAACCTTTCTCACTTCCTCTAACGAACCCAGTAACTCCCTTTAATGTGGTCCTTTTTCGAGGAAGAAGACTCTTGGGAACCCGGATTTGAAGAACTTTGGGTTTGGTCGATTCCAAGTCTTTCTTTTAGAAAACTAAGTCTATGTCTCTTTCTTTTAAAACTCTTTCCTTTTATAAACAGGAGGAGAAGGTTTTCTCCTGTAAGCTGGTCTAGGCTCAGTCCTCCTTTCATTTTATGAATGAGACCGTGCTCAACCTTCCCGAACTTCACAGTTCTGGAATCCTTTTGAAAAGCTCCGAGTAGGAATTGGATTCCTTCTCTTTGTTAAAACCAAGTCCTTCTTTTCTAAAGGAGACACATTGAGACCCTAAGAGCATGTCAAGGTTTTTTAACCTTGAGTAAATTTTAAAACAAGATCTTGAGACTCATTGAGCTCTTGCTTCAAATGCTCATTTTCTCTTCGAGTGACTCAAACTCGGTCTCATTAGATTGAGCACTAGCCTTGAGTTCTCTTAGAGTAAGTCTTAGTTTTTCTAATTCATTTTTCAAAGAGATGCTCTCGAAGTAACAGACTCAAGTTATTCTTCAAACCGAGAAGAATCAAAATTGGACTTTTCTTCCAAAGTATAAATATATTTAGCTAAATCAACTTTGGAAAACTTGAGGAAGTATTCGATTACCTCCCGAGGATTTGTTTCCTCACTGTCCGAGTGATCCGAGTCCGGCTCCGATTCGGCTTTTAAGTCCGGGAGTGCCATCGGACACTTTGAATCGTCTCGGTCCTCATCATCTTCTGATGAGTCTTCATCACTCCAAGTGGCCATCATAGCCTTTTTCTTCTTTCTATCCCTCTTTCTCCTGGGACAGTCTTTGACTATGTGTTCCTTCCTGCCACATTCAAAACAGTAGGAGTTCTTAGTTAAAGAGAACTTTAAAGGGGAAGAATGTTTACCTTTTCTATCCTTCTTGTCTTTCTTATAGAACTCTTCTCTTGACTTCTTATCCTATCTCTTGTGCTTCATCATTCTTTTGAAGCCTCCGGCGATAAGTGCCATGGGATCCTCTTTTGAGTAAGAGGAACTTAGAGTTGCTTCTCGGTTTTTGAGGCCTTCGGTGCGATGTTCATTTTAGTGCCGACCTCTCGCATCCTCCTCTTCCAGGTGGATCTCATGGGTGAGTAGCTTCCCAATGAGTTCGTCCGGCTTCAATAAGGACAGGTTCTAAGCCTCTTCGATGGTTGTCACCTTGGGACCCCATCTTCTCTTGGGTACACTTCGAGTATCTTTCCGCACATTTCCTCGTGGGAAATCTTTCTACCCAGAGATTTGAGATTGTTAGTAATCTCATCGAGCGGATGAACATCCGAGTGATGTTCTCTTCGGCTCTATCTTGAACAGCTCGTACTTGTCAAGATATTGGCTTATCTTCGCTTATCTCGACTTGGCTTGTGCCTTCATAAGTGTTAACAAGCATGTCCCACACTTCTTTGGCTGTGTCACGGTCGACACTCGGTTGTATTCTTCCGAGCCGATGGCGCACATCAGAATGTTCATCGCGAGATTCATAAAAAACAAGCCCTTTCCTTGGATTCATCAAGATATCCAGTGTAGAGATTTAAATAACTAGTTGAGACATCTTGAGGGCAACCAGTCGGCCGTCGGACGGTTATTTAATTTATGATTTCTTTTATTGCTTTTTGTATTATGGATCAAAGATATGTAATTGCATTTTAATTCATCCCAGTCCAATGTAATTTTTAGTTTTTGCTTTTCTTTTCCGCTTTCTTTATTGCTTTTTTACCGCTTTCTTTACTACTTTCTTTATGGCTTTCCTTTAATTATGTTTGGTTGCTTTTATTTTCGCTTAGCATGTTGAGTGCTTAAGTTTGGCACGTGCGTTAAGTATACTACTCAAATTAGTAATGGCGGTCTTCGGACGGGTGAAACGGAAGAACTTTCCCTATGTTTCATACCCTCGCCCCGAATCAAATTTGCGGTTCTTAAACCGACAGAGTGACTTTTAGCCTTTTTCGGTCTTAGTTTTCCCATACTAAGATCCGAAGACCAAATCATTATTTTTTTTTGTTAGTTTTATTTCTTAAAAACTTACTCGGTAAGTCTTTTTTTTTCTGTTTTATTTCTATTCAAATTGCAAATCTCGACGTTGTTTTTATTCAACCAAACAAGGAGGTGAAGAATTGAAGACGACGTTAAAACATTGCATTTTATGATCACGATCATCAAAGTTTTGCGTTTAAGCTCTAAGACAGTCCACACGACACTAGGAGGTTTTTCACCCCGAACAACGTCATAGTCGGCGACCGCAACCCCAAAATTTTAAGTAAAACGCTGCATTTTGGATTTGAGACTCCCTCTTCAACACGCTAGGGCATGAAACCCTAGGCACGCCTAAGTGGCCAGTGCTGTGAACTCGGACTTTCTTTATCCGGTTCGGTCTCGATATTTTGGCCTCGATTTTTCTCATTCGGATACGGCTTTCTACTATGCATTATGCTTGTAAAAAGCTAATTAGACAGAGCTTATTTCCTTAGCGCTACACTCGCTGAAATAAGCTAAAAATATCGTTTCCTTAACGTTACTCTAATCAAAAGAATCCTAAAATTCTCGTCTTTTCTACTTCTTGTTGTTGAATTTGTGCAAAAAGCTAAAGAATATTCAATTATTCTATTCTCCGGCCATTTATTCAACTAATCTTTCGTACTCCCTAAAAATTTACCTTTTTCAAGATTCATAAAAATAAGCCCTTTCCTTGGATTCATCAAGAGATCCAGTGTAGAGATCCAAATAAGCAAGTGAGACATCTTGAGGGTAACCATTAAGCCTTCGGATGGTTATTTAATTTATGCTTTCTTTTATCGCTTTCCATATTGAGGATCAAAGATATGTAATTGCATTTTAATTCCTACCCGCCTGATGTAATTTTCTAGTTTTTTACTTTTCTTTTTCGCTTTCTTTATCGCTTTCTTTATCGCTTTCTTTATCGCCTTCCTTTAATTATGTTTGGTTGCTTTTATTTTCGCTTAGCATGTTGATTGCTTGAGTTTGGCACGTGCTTTTAGTATAGTACTCAATTTAGTAGTGGCCGTCTCCGGATGGGCGGAACGGAAGGGTTTTCCTTACGTTTTGTACCCTCGCCCCAAATCAGATTCTCGGTTCTTAGACCGATATAGTAACATTTAGCCTTTTTCGGTCTTAGTTTTCCCTTACTAAGATCGGAAATCTTTTGTTTTTGTTAGTTTTTGTTTCTTAAAAGACTAACTAGCAAGTCCTTTTTTTCGTTTTATTTCTACTCAAATTGTAAATCTCGACGTTGTTTTTGTCCAATTAGACAAGAAGTCGAAGACCGAAGACGGCGTTAAAACGTTCCATTTCATGATCACGAGCATCATAGTTCTGCGTTTAAACTCTAAGACTGTCCACGTGAGACTTGGGACTTCCCCCAAAAACCAATGTTGTGGTCGGCGTCTACGACTCCACAATTTTAAGTAAACGCTGCGTTTTGGCTTGGAGACACCTTCTTCAACACTCTAGGGCATGAAACCCTAGCGCGCCCATGAGGCCGGCTGTGTGAACTAGACATTCTTTATCCAGTTCAAGCTCCATCTATTCTGGCTCGGCTTTTTATTATTTGGATACTCGCTTCTCCTATCCGTTATGTTGCAGAGAGCTAATTAGAGAGGCTTATTTCCTAACCGTTATTGTAACACCCCCAATACGTAAATACATAAATAAGTAATTAACAGCGAAAGGCTTGTGAATTGGGAGACGTTACCGCCGTTTTCATAATGAAAACAAGGCAAGTTCATTTGAGCAAATTAATTTTTCAAACAATTTATGTAACAATCCAACCCAACTTTTTTTTCTTCACGGAAAATGAATTTTCAAAATGCCGAGGATCAGCTGGAGAGGAATCATGAGCCATGAGACCGGGAAGGTACTAACATGTATGGGGTCAAGACGAACAGTCGAACATCACTTCTCCGACCAACTTTATCTTTTCTTCCTCTTTAAACTTTGGATGTGATTGCGAATAGTCCGTCATGCGCTCAAGTCCCTAAAAATTTAAAACATAAAACAATAAACGTGTGAGCTAGAAGCTCAGTACATTACCGTTATAAAATAAAATTGCAATTTAGATGCTATTAAATCGTGCATATCTTAAATCATCTTTCTTGAATACTCGACTTGCAAACTTGTCAATTGCCGATTTGCTTTTTCGATTTAGCCAAACTTAGGACTTGTACTCGTGAAACAATCAATCATGGGATCCGACTCCTAGGTTCATTGAACCATAAGGCGATGAGGCTGTGAACAATTAAACGATTAAACGGTTAAACGATTAACGATTATGTTCACAATTGAACAATTAACGATTACGTGCACAATTGAACAATTAACGATTCTGTTCACAATTGAACAATTAACGATTCACGTGCATAAGTGAACGATTAACGATTCAATTCACAAGTGAACGATTAATGATTCAATGCTCGCTAGCGAGCAACGTTGTCCGAGCGTCCCCGGATCAACCATTTACGATTACGATTACGATTACGATTACGATCACATTCATTCATGGATCGTCATACGATTACAATTACAATTACGATTACGATCACATTCATTCATGGATCGTCATAATGGTTAACGGGTCCTTTGCATGGCCAAATCAATTAAATTGTGAAAAACTTATGTATAAGCGCAATAAATTGTAATCGTGTCTATAAACCGTAAACCGTATCGTGAATCGTAAACTATAATCGTGAACTGTGAACCGTGAACTGTAATAAATCTGTTGTAAATCGTGAACCGTGGTCGTGAAGTGGGTCCAAATTATTTGTATTATTAAAACAGCAACTCAATAATAAAGATAAGCACTTTGGAAAAGGTACAAGCAATGACGTACCTCGGCGTGCCAACACTCCAATGACTCGATTGTTTCGCAACACAATTTCAATTCGATTTGCTTTCAAAACTAATCTACTTTGTAGATTACTAGTCCTTTAACAACATTTATATGCATTTACGATTACCAAACTTTTACTTTTGCGCTCCTATCCATATTGTTTCCTTTTGAGCCTAATATTCATACGTTTCCTAGAAATCGGCTATTGATGATATGGTTTGAATTTGTATATAACGATTGATGAGTTTAATTCCCCATTCTTGTAATATAGCTCAAGTTTGATCTTTTGCTTCTATCACTTCTAGATTGTGCTTAATGCAAGCTAAACTTAATTGTACCACTCATTTCATCTAATATGCTCGGATGTCCTCTTATCTCGTAAACTAGTTATGCTTCCTACTTAAGGTGTGGGTTTGGTTTTCTAATTTTCTAAAAATTTCGGCGAGTTTCGTTTGAAACATGGCTTAACCAATTGGCTAAAAACCTTAAAAACCTGCATAAAACCCATAATAAAACTCAACGAGCCACACGCTCGGAGTACACAACTCAACGGCCACACGCCGAAGTATATCCACAACCACAAAAACTAAGTTTCAACTAGTATATAATCCAAGTTACAATCTCGTCAATATTCTCATCTCTCGGTGCTCATGAACTTTTCGATTTTTGATTACAACATGTATATTTATAACTCAGGCTCCGGTTATGCAATTTAATCATAGAAATCCCGATTATCGGGAGATGGTTCCGTGTGATAAATTTCTTTATGAAAAGTACCAATAATCGGTTAAGATTTAGCGCGTTGTAGACAGAATAGTGAAACTCATCAATAGTTTAACATGTTAACTTTTAAATATTTTGAGAAGTGCAAACAATAACGTACCCGAGGTAGTTGATCGTTTTCCTTCGAGTATTGTTTTTCGTTATTTCCTTCGATCATGTCCATTTCCATCAATTTTCTGTTTTCGGAAGTAATTTGATTTATACATTAATAAACTCAATAGCTACTCTCTATTTATGCAAACTTTTCACATTTGACTTCCTCTAATTCCCCACTTATTACCCAAATTCATTTGAATTTCTAACTTCCTTTAATTCTGTAAATTTCTTTTCCCCTCCTCCTCCTACTCAATCCAACATTCGAATTTTCCTTTCAAGCCAAGTCTCACTCTAAGTAATTTGTCAAATTCTCGCAAAGATCATTGCACATTGAATTATTCTTGTCCTTTCACCACCATATCACTTATTATCACCAAATTACTAACTTCACCAAAGTCTCTATCAAGTTCAATAAAGTTCCCAAGTATAATCCAATTTCATTTTTTTTTAATCAAGCTTAACATAACCTAACTTTTAATCACTTTTCCATGATCATATATCTATCTTCCCATTCACTCTCTACATTTCAAATTAATTCGCACTTGTACAATTAAACCAAGACTCAATTACGTTAATTTACTCAAGTTTAGCACACATACAAACAAATAAATTCAATCCTCCATCAATCTCCAATTACACGTCCTTAAAATCAACCCACAACAATGTATACATACTCATACTTCAATCATCCTCAATATCTTTCCTCCAATTCTTCCACAACCAAATAATTCATACATACTTATATCAAAGTTTAACATGCACATTCACAATTATAAATAATCCCAAATTAATTTTCAATACTAATTTAATACATAAGAAACCCTAAATCCAATTTCACATATCCATATTTCAATTACTCCCCAAGTTCATCCAAATCCACCACAACCAATTTAAAACTCACATTTATTTGTCTACTTATTCAATTACAATATGAGTTTATAATAAAATTTGCTTAGAAATTAAGGATCGGAGATATACCTCAAAATGAGTTAGAGGTGGAATTGAACGGTGGTGGCTCGGTGGTGGAAACCCGGGTTGCGGCGAGTGGAAAGTAATGATCGCCGGTTTCAGGTGCCGGCGGCGGCCGGGGACGGTGGCACCAACCAATCCGGCAGCGGCAGCAGTAGGGGTGGAGCAGCCCCTGTTTAGTGCAAAACGAGTGAAAGAGAGAAAGAGGGATGCGATAGAGGTAACGGGGGTGGCCAAAGGCGGCGGATGAGGCCGGCGATCGATGGCCGGTGGCAGCAGCAGCACGGGGCGGGGCTGCTGGCGCGAGAACACAGCAATGAGGAGAGAGAAAGGAAGCGGCAGGGTGGCGGCCATGGGCGCCGGCGACGGCTGGGTGGCGGTGGTAGGGTCGGCGAGGCTTGGCCGGCAGTGGCGAGTGGCCAGCGGTGGCAAGGGGAGAGTGGGGAAGAAAAATGTGAGAGGAGGATTGAAGAAGGATATATTAAGCTTGCCCTTCACCGACTTCTCCCGATACTTCTAGCCACTGCTTCCCCCCTTTTTTTTTTTTTAAATATCATCTATCTTTTTATTTTTATTATTTCCATTACCACATAGTTAAGTGTATAACTACACGTTTGACTAAATTATATTTGCTATTATAATTAAAATATTATATATATATTATTTTATTTTATTTTGTTTTTGCTTGTTATTTTAATTTGTTCGGGTTTGGAATAAAATTTTTACATTATTCAAACATATATACATTCTGTTGTACAATTGTAAATTTGTATGAATTACCCGTCATTATTCATGATTATCAAATTTGTTTGCACCTTTTATTTCGGTTTCATATTGTGCGCAGCTCACTACTCTTAAACAATATTAAGAAGATAAAATGCAAAATTAATTACGATTAAGTTTTGGGGTGTTACGAGTAATGATGCTTGAAGTAAGCTAAAAATACCCTTTCCTTAATGTTACTCTCCTAAAAAGCTTCCTCAAATTCTCGTCTTTCTACTTCTCGCCGTTGAATTTCGCAAAGAGTTAAAGAATATTCAATTATTCTAATCTCTAGGCATTTATTCAACTGATCTTTCCTACGCCCTACAAACTCACCATTTTTAAGATTCATATAAAAAAGCCCTTTCCTTGGATTCATCAAGAAATCCATATCAGCAAGTGAGACATCCCGAGGGCAATCATTCAACCTTTAGACAGCTTATTTAATTTATGCTTTCTTTTATCACTTTCTGTATTGTGGATCAAAGATATGTAATTGAATTTTAATCCTCCCCGCCCGATGTATTTTTTAGTTTTGTCGCTTTTCTTTTTCTCTTTCTTTATTGCTTTCTTTACCGCTTTCTTTACTTCTTTCTTTATCGCTTTCCTTTAATTATGTTTGGTTGCTTTTATTTTCGCTTAGCATATTGAGTGTCCGAGTTTGGCATGTGCTTTTAGTATACTCGCTCAAATTAGTAATGGTCGTCTTCAGATAGGTGAAGCGGAAGAGTTTTCCTTACGTTTCATACCTTCGCCCCCAAATTCGATTCTCGGTTCTTAGATCGATAGAGTCACTTTTAGCCTTTTTGGTCTTAATTTTCCCATACTAAGATCGGAAGGCCAAATCTTCATCTTTTGTTTTTGTTAGTTTTTCTTTCTTCAAAAACTGACTGGTGAGTCCTTTTTTTCATTTTATTTCTATTCAAGTTGCAAAGCTCGACGTTGTTTTTATCCAATCACACAAAGAGGTCAAGACTTGAAGATGATGTTAAAATGTTGCATTTCATGATCACGAGCATCAAAGTTCTGCGTTTAAACTCTAAGATAGTCCAAGCAAGACTAGGAGCTTTTGCCCCTGAAAACAACGTTATGGTCGGCATCTGCAACCCCGAAATTTTAAGTACAACGTTGCGTTTTGGCTTTGAGACTCCCTCTTCAACACGCTAGGACATGAAACCCTAGGCACGCTAGGGTTGCTGGTGCTTGTGAACCAGACTTTCTTTGTCCGGTTTAATCTCAAGATGTTTTGGCTCGGTTTTTCTCATTTGGATACGGCTTTCTCCTATGCGTTATGATGTAGAAACCTAATTAGACAGGCTTATTTCATTAGTGCTACGCTGCTGAACTAAGCTAAAAATACCATTTCCTTAATGTTACTCTATTGAAACATATCCTCAAATTCTCGTCTTTTCTACTTGTCGTTGTTGAATTTGTGCAAAAGAGTAAAAGAATATTCAATTATTCTAATCTCTAGGTATTTATTAAACTCATATTTCCTACTCTCTGCAAATTCACCTTTTTCAAGATTCATAAAAAATAAGCCATTTCCTTGATTTATCAAAAGATACGAGTTTAGAGATCCAAATCAATAGGTGAGACATCCTAAGGGCAACCATTCGGCCTTCATATAGTTATTTAATTTATGCTTTCTTTTATCTCTTTCCATATTGTGGATCAAAGATGTGTAATTGCATTTTAATTCCTCCCCGCCTGATGTAATTTTTAGTTTTTCGCTTTTCTTTTCCGCTTTCTTTAGTGCTTTCTTTACCGCTTTCTTTACTTCTTTCTCTATCATGTCCCTTTAATTATGTCTGGTTGCTTTTATTTTTACTTAGCATAATGAGTGCTTGAGTTTGGCACGTGCTTTTAGTATGCTACTCAAATTAGTTATGGTCGTCTTCGGAGGGGCGGAAAGGAAAGGTTTTCCTTATGTCTCATACGCTCAGCCACGAATCCGATTATCGGTTCTAAGACCGATGGAGTCACTTTTAGTTTTTTGGGTCTTAGTTTTCCCATACTAAGATCAAAAGAGCAAATCTTTACCTATTGTTTTGTTAGTTTTTCTTTCTTAAAAACTAACCGGCGACTCCTTTTTTCGTTTTGTTTCTATTCAAATTGCATCTCGGCTATTTTTTAACCGTAGGATAAAAAAGGGGGTTACGGATTTGCTAAGGCGAGGCTAGAGGCCGAGGCTGACTTTCTCAGCCCTAACCCCTAGTCGGCGCCAGCCACTGTTTGGTGCAAGCTATAGCCTCGTACCGAGTGTGTCAGCCAGTATCGAGTGCAAACAAGTGTTTTCACACCAGTTTGGGCCCAGAGTGTTGTGGCAGATTTAATAAATTCTAATTCTATTTTTTGGTTAAGAAATAATATCTCGAGAATTGTAAAAATAATTTCTAAAATAAAACAATTAATAAAATGCATGTCAATTCAATCTGATTTAAGTCTTTAACTTGACTTAATAAAACTCGGAAATCTTAATAAAACGTTCATCCCCACATTCCAAAATCATCTTCAAAACCCTTAATCATTTTAAAACCAACTTCAAAAAGCCTTATGCTAAGGTACATGGGGGAACTCGGCCTAGCCCCCGGTGGGGGCCCCCAGTGCTTTGGTCCCTACAACGATTTTATTAATCACCTTATTTTTAAAATTAAGTTTTAGAAAGGTCTCGGATGTTATTTCAAGGGTAAAGAAAAAGAAATTAAAAAGTTATGCTTTCCCCAATGCTTCCATGCGAAAAGGCAAAATTTTCCTATTTGTAACGTCCATCGGTCTCGGTCTTATAGCTCCAAATGTTAAAAATAACCTAAATTTTCTTATTTTTGACGTGAAATTTTTAGAAACAAATAATAAGAATTAAAAGCAAAAACAAGGAGTCGCGAGTTAATTTTAGGAAATAAAAACTAACAAAAATACAGAAAATACTCTTCCAATCTTATTATTGAAAAACTAAGCTTAGAAGAGGTTTTGAAACAGACTACATCGGTCAAAAATCGAGATTCCGATATTCGGGGTTAAGGTACGAAATGAAGAAGGATGCTCTCCATTAAGCTTGTCAATAGATGACCTTTAGTAATCTAAATTTTAAGTTAAAAAATTATGTTTAAATAGTCAAGCAATTAGCACGCGATAGACATAAATTAAAGCAAACAAAACATGCTAGAAAATCGATAAACACGCAAATAACAAAGCAATAAAGAAATCATTCAAGAAAGTGAAAAAGAAATCAAAAAGGAAACTAAAAGTAAAAGCGAGCGGGGAGGAATTAAAAGTGATTACATCTCCAAGCCCGAATATGCTTGGATTTTGATAATTCGTAAAATTAAATATTTGTGTCCAACAAATGACACCGTTTGCAGAGTTCATAAACGCAGATGCTGGTTTAGACGACATCATACAGGCGCTTCGGGTTGCGTGCCTTGCTTGGCCACAAAAATAAAGCAAAACGCTTCGTTTTTGCATAGGCTATAGTAACACGATTCCAGGTTTGGTTCTTGGTTGGGGATCCAAACCCGGCTTGGTTGGACCAAATAAAATTGGTTTGTGGGTTGGCCTAAGCAAAAAGGCTAATTTTTGTAGTGCTAATGGGATGTCCGTGGTCCACTCGGCTTCGTCACGCTAATTAGAATTTGATCATGTTTTGAGTTCACAAACGGGACTAGGATTTCATCATTGATCCAACAAAACTAAGTACTTGAAATAAAGAGATAAGGTTGACATGTTTTCGGTGTTTACAATTAGCCTCCACTATGATCGAGTTTGAAAGACGAAGGGTCAATGCGAAACTAAAGGGTACTTATCTTATTCTTTTGGTGTCGCTTCGGATGTCAAGTGCTTCAAGATGTTCACAATTCGCCATTGCTGAACTTAAACTCGACAATGTCTACTTGGACTAGATCGTGATATGGTTTATGAAATAAGACTAAAGTAGTCCCGACATTGGCTTGATCTCGAGTTTTAAAGCTCGGTAATTTCATCGAAGCTTGATCGAGTTTTGATTTGAAGCTTGGCTTAATAATTATGTTGTATAAGCATACTATCAATAAGTAATCGGATACACAAAAGATTAGTATTTTTACCTCGAACAATTAAATCGGAGAAGATTGAGAAATAAATTAGACAAAGTTGAAACAGTGGGCCCGAGAAACCCACTTGCCTACATGGCCTATAAAATGGTCGACCACGCTTGTTGAAGCCGGCAACGAGTTATGGCAAGGCCTACTACTAAAAGGCTTCCTACCGTTGACTCCGGTATTATCTTGGAACCCGGCGCGAGCCAAGTCTTGGGTAAGTCGCTGTCTAGGAGATCAGTATCTACCAATCAAACCAAGTCTTGGCTTTTGTGTTGAATGTGAATTGCTAGCCAATTTTGCCTATAAACGGAGGGACTTGGAAGGTCATTTTGCACATCTTCACTACTCCTCTCTTTGCTTCTTTTTGCTTACTCTTAAGCTTGCTTCATTGTTTCTTTGAGAAAATTAGTGTGGTTTACTTAGAAATTCCTACATATATCTTTTGAAGGCATACCTATCCCGAGATAAGGACAAGAGCTGAAAGTTTGGCTCACGGTTTGTTCTTAGAGAGAGAATGGCGTCGTTATTAGGAATGGAATCCAAGTGAACTCTTAATAGAGGTCGAGAGTCATGCCTCTTCACCGGCAATATCTCGCTACAGTAAGTGTCTTGACTGGAATTTCATCTATTATATGCTAGTGTGGAATTTTAACCAAGACATTTTGAGCTTCCATATTTTGTAAAGGGACATCGTCCAAAGTAGCAGAGCTATTAGGAAGTTCTTTACCACTTTCAAAGAGCGCAACTACCCATTGGAGCAAAATTTAACTAATGCTCGGGTTTGGGTTGCTTTATCGTAATTTGAGTCATTTGTGGGACCAAACAGACCGGGGTATCACTCAGGCCATTAGTGAACATTTCGGGATATTACGAACACTTTTGATCTCCCATTTGGGGAGATGATCATTACTCCTTTGGACTTTGTCGTTCTTACCGGTTTGGATTTTTGGGGAACCTTTAGTGTACGATCGAAATTTGTATAAAAATCCCGACTGTCTACGTCAACTTTTTGGTCCCATTTTGTAACACTCCAAAACCCACCCTAGGAGTATTACATCACCACAGTTCCTCAAAAGTAACTCCTAAGGCTACCTAAGGTTCGATTTGGTTTTCTAATTCAAACATAAGGGTAGTTAAGGTAATTTTCATTTTAGTTTGAAATTTTCTAAAAATTTCAGCAAAGTTCTGTTTCTAATATGACCTACCCCCTAGGGTTAAAGCCTTACAACCCTGCATAAAAACCATAATAACTCAACGAGCCAAATGCTCGAAGTACAAAACTCAACGACTACACGCTGAAGTCCAACCAATATGCATTAAGACTTAAACAATCTAAATGGTTCATGATATGGTTAATACAACATATATGAACTTAGTTACAAGCTACAATACTTAGAATTATATAGAATGCACGTTAGCAACTTGAGTCACTCAGCAAACAACAAACAAGCATGCAAGAGTCTAGAATATGCTAAGGTACAAGGCACACCTTTTGAGAGAGTACTTCCAACTGGGAGGGGATATGTGAGGGGTAAGCACTAATCCTCTTAATGGAGAGTCTTCACTCTTAAAACGGGAAGTCCTTCACACATACTACCAATAATAATTGAGAAAATAAGAATAGCATGATAATAACATAAATACTCATTAATGAAATCCTTTGGAGCCGCAAATGGTTTAATCGACTTTAAACAAGGTAGTGTAACCACCAACACTTTCTTTCAAATACTTTCACTTAAGAACTTAATATTTTTATATGGAAATCCCCTACAGCTTATCATTATAACATTTCAATCCTGATAAATCGAAATTTTACGTTCTTTTACGTTCTCTTATTGGCTAATTTCGACACTTCAAAGGCCTTCTCACCTAGATACCTATTTGATTTCGCTTACTTTCTTCATTTGTGATTAAAGTGTATGAAATTTTATGTTTTCATGTAATCCCGCCTTTTATGATGAAGAATACATCTTTCGAAGTGCTAAGGAAAGGAGCGGGAGGCCATAGAAGGTCGGAGAGCGAAGAAAGAGATCAAGCCAAGTCGAGCACGGGGTGTAGCACTGGTTGTGCTGAAGGAAAGAAGCAAAAGAAGACCTAGCATAAGCTATGCTCGAAGCCCAGGAGGTTAGCACAGGCAATGCCGATGTTAGCATAAGCCATGCTAGGAATTCAGAATTTAATTGAAGACATCGTGAGCTTGCACAGCTTGATAGTACGGGTTGTGCCGGTTCGGGATCGCCAGTGCCAATCGACAGTTTGCGTTTTCCGGCCATTTTATTCCGAAACTGTTATTTTCTCGGGAAAAGCTGTTATTCTACATTTTTAGGATAGTTTGCTCTCTACTTTAGAAGACTTATTTCAATTGTTAAGAGATCAAAGCCTCGAGTTATTTTCAATTAATCGCAATCTAATTCAAGTTTACGGTATTATTATTCTTCTCTCTACTTCTATCTTTCATTCTTTATTTTGGTGTTCATTCCTCAATTTTCTGTCATATGCCATGAATATATGTGGCTAAATTTCCAACTTAGGTTGGGGATTTGCTACTAATACGCTAGTTTAATCGCAATTTATACTTTGATGCTAATTTGCAATTGTTTGATGAATTTCCGACTTGTTGATACTTATTGCATTGGTGTGAGCTTCGAGAGAATCCTGCCTTTATTGTTTTTGGGAATTGAGTAGACTTTGAGAGAAGAGACTTAATTCTACTTCACTTGTTGGATGATTATAACTTAGATATGAGAATAATTTAGGTTGTTATTAAGGGAAGAATCGATAATCCTGTAATTCTTTGGTTTTGATTGTATAAGAACAACAATTAATTCGATTGAGTGAGCTTAATGACCTTCGAGAGAAGGCTTAGGTGGTTCAAACTGCATCGATTCCCTAGTTCATCGCAATTATAAATAGTGTAGAAGCATGTAATTGAGATTGTTGGCATGTTAGCATGGTAAATCCCTACCTAAGGTTTTCTTTATCCGATTTTACTTTATTCTTTAAGTGCTTACATTACCAACCAATTTGAATTGTTTCTTTACTTAGTTCAAAAGGACATTGACCTTAGACTTGTGTGAGACCTAGCTACCCGAGACCGACAACCGTACTCTCTAGAGTACACAACAAAATGATGTCGTTGCTCGATGAGCTAGCGCCACTCCCTAGTCTAAGTAACGTGACACTTTTGAATTGAGTTTTTTTATTTTTCTTTATTTTTTCTTCTTCCCTTTTGCTTTCATCATTACCCGAGCCTACTTATGCTTGGTATAGTTTCTTGAGTGTATGCTTAGGAGGAATCATAGAGGTGAAGAATTAGCACCTCTTGATCCCGAAATTGAAGCAACCGTCGGGCGCATAAGTGGTGCAGCTCGTAGGCAAAGAAAGAAGCAAAATATGGCCAGAAATCCACCCCCACCTTGTACCCGTCAATCATACTCAGCCCCTACCACTCGGCACGAGAGGCTCCGCTATTGTGTTGCCTGATCTACCGGAGGCAACCAACTTTGATTGCAAGCCCGGTTTCATAAACCTCATTGATCAAAACCAGTTTAGAGGGTCGGTGGCGAAGATCCCCATCAAGCACAGCAATTCATTTCTTGAGCGGTGTGGCATGATCAAGATGGCGGGAGTAAATGACGAGTACATTAGATTGAAGTTCTTTCCTTTTTCCCTCACTAATAAGGCAAAGAACTAGCTCAAAATTGTGCTCCCAACTCTTTCCGCACTCGGGATGAGTTGAACGTTGCCTTCCTCAATCGGTTCTTTCCATTAGGAAAGGCATCCAAGTTAAGGCTTGATATCATCCAGTTCAAGTAACATCGCGGAGAGTCTCTATTTCGAGCATGGGAGCAGTTCAAAGGGATGCAGTGAGAATGCCCTCATCATGGTATTCAGCCATGGATGCTCATTTAATTTTTTTATGAGGGGCTTTCAGATTCGATGCGTCTATCTATGGACAATGCTTCGGGGGTACCTTCATGAAGAAGACAACGAGGCAAGCCGATGCTCGTTAGAGGAGATGGCTTCCAATGCCTACAATTTGGGCGTTGGAAGAGATGATCAAGAACGAGTAAGGCATAATGTGGATGCGGTGGCTCTTTTGGCCAACAAGGTAGAAGCTCTCACATTGCAAATGGAGAAATTTGTGGCAAACCCTTCCGTTGGCACTTCCTCTTCTTCCACCACTCAAGAGACGGGATACTCTTGTGAAGCATGTGTAGGCCCTCATCCCCATTTGGAGTGTCATCCTAGCCTCTCTACATTCGAGCAAGCTAATGCTCTCCACAACGTCCCTCCTAAGCCACCACCACGGAACAACCCGTACTTTCAAACCTATAACTCCGATTGGAAAAATCATCCTAATTTCTCCTACCGAAACAACAATTCTCATCCCCACCAAAATCCATCTCAACCACCCGGTTTCCATCCACCACCACAAAACCGACCTCCTATTCCATACAATCCTCCTCCACCTCCATAGAAATCTAACCTTGAAACTCTCATGGAGGGTTTCATCCAAGCCCAAACAAAAACCAATGCGTAATCTGTCCACTCACCAAAAGATGTTAGAGACCCAAATTGCACAAATTGCTCAACAAGTCAACCACCTTACTCAATCCCAAGGGAAGTTGCCAGCACAACCCGAGCCAAATCCTAAGGGGCACATCAATGCCATTATCTTGAGGAGTGGGAAGGAGTTAAAGGGCCCTAAAGTGAGTCGGACGGGGAGGAGAAGGAGAGTGAGGATATGCATGATGTTGCGAAGAAAGGTGTTATTGAGGGTGGTACTAAGGAGAGTGAAAAGGAGCTAATTTTGATTGAGAGTTCATACATGCCATCACCTAAACCTTACAAGCCTTCCATTCCATTCCCACAACGGTTTGTGAAAGCTAAAGAGGAAAAGAAATTTTCCAGATTTATTGAGATGTTGAAGAAGTTGCACATCAACATCCCCTTTTAGAAGTTATCACCGATATGCCATCCTATGCAAAATTTTTGAAGGAGATGCTTTCTAACAAAGGGAAATTGCTAGAACATGCTACCGTTTTTCTCACCGAGGAGTGCAATGTAATCATTCAAAACAAGCTACCCCCAAAGCTTTCGATCCGGGTAGTTTTTCCATACCATGCTATGTGGGAGATATAGCCATTAGTAAGGCCTTATGTGATCTTGAAGCAAGTGTTAGCCTTATACCCTACTCTATTTGCAAGCGGCTTCAAATAGGAGAGTTGAAGCCAACCACCATCTCTCTTCAATTGGCGGAATGATCCGTCAAGTTCCCCATTGGAATTCTAGAAGATGGGCCACTCTAAGTCGGGAAATTCTTTATCCCATGTGATTTTGTGTTAATGGAAATGGCTGAGGATGCACAAATTCCTATAATTTTAGGAAGGCCTTTCCTTGCCACCACCGGAGCCCTAATAGATGTGAAGAATGGCAAGTCTGTCATTACATGTCGGCGAAGAGAAGGTGGAGTTTAATCTCACCAAGTCTATGTCCACCCCCACTCTCGAAGACACATGTTGTAGGGTGGATGTGTTGGAGCAGATTATTCATGATGAGTGGCTACCACATGGGTTTGTGAGGGACCCTTTAGAGAAATACTTGATTAGTGATGACTCTAAGAGCCAATTTAAGGAGGCAACAATAAGGCTCAAGGCTCAAGCACTACATCGAAGGAGAGCCTATCCCGGGCGGTTTCAGGCACTTTCCTCCCTATTTCCGATAGCTAAAGAGTTTTGGTCAAGCTCTCGACCTTAAACAAGCACTTCTTGGGAGGCAACCCAAGTTTTCTAGCTTTCTAGCTTAGGTTTTTTTTTTTATTTAAAAAAACAAGAGATGATGAAAGTTTGTGTGATGTCTTATTGAGAGGTGAGAGAGAGAAACTATGAGATGTTTAGGAATCAAGTAGGGTTTATGAGAGTGTGTTTGAGAGAATTTAATTGATTACTTTCAATATTTTGATGCTTAATTGGCTGAGTGTTGTAGGTTAAAGAGGTCCGCTGAGCTCAAAGTTGGTGAAAATTGGCACAAACCCACGGCACGAGTTCAGCGAGGTTGTAGCACTGGTCATGCGGTCTGTACAGCTAAATTTATTCAAAATGTCGTGGGCTAGCACAGGTTCAAGCACGGTTGCAACACCGGTCATGCGGTCTATACAGCTGAATTTATTCAAAATGTCATGGGCTGGCATAGGTTCAGCATGGTTACAACACTCGGTCATGCGGTCCAGTATAGCCGAATTTTTGAAAAATGTCGTGGGCTAGCACGAGTTCAGCATGGTTCCAAGCACTGGTTGTGCAGCTCGCACGGACAAATTTTTCCAGAATTGTTGTGGGCTAGCACAGGTTCAGCATGGTTCTAGCACTCGGTTGTGTGACGCGTCCGCCCGGATTCAAATTCGCGGTTCTCTCTCCTTCCATTATTTCAATTTCTTCTTCCCACAAACCCTAAGCAACATCCTGCACCACCTTTCTCCACGCCGTGCTTCCCATCAAACTCGCTCCTATTCTCTTCCATTACATCAATTCTACCTTCAATCATCATCTCCCACTCGATTTCATCACTAACCATCCCTATTTCACCCATCTTCACCCACCAATTTTCATATTTTCACTCTCCTCAAGGTCATCCTCCATTGTTGCATTTTTGGAGCTTAAGGTGAGAGACACCTTGCCTTTGAAGTTGTTGAAGACTTTGGGAAGTCCAATTTCACCATTTTTTCCTAATTTTACTTGGCCATGGTTCCATCAAAGAGTGCTAAAACTCAACCCGGGGTCCGAGTGACCCCATTGTAAGTTTCCCTCTTCGCTCCTTTGCTTGCTTTCAATTTCTGCATTTCATTGAGGACAATGAAAGTCCTAAGCATGGGGGGCAGTGGCTTGGATGATGGTTATAATGTTTTGATGGGTGACTTGGATACATATTAGTTTAGGTTGTACATACTGATCATCATCTTCATTTAGGCTTGCATTTCGGCAATTCATTAGTTAGATTTTTCATCTTTTATTCTTGTTAGCGGGCATTGGAGGAGAAAAGGATCAATTTTTAAGCAGTTGAGGTAATCATTATTCCCTTCTACTTTTATTTTCGCTTATGGTGGTAGCCTTAGAAAAAAAAATTTGTTTTAGTTGTGAAAACCCTCCTGTGATGAACATTTGGAGGGGTGTGTACTTGAATTATCATGGGAATTGTGTACTTTGGGATCTTCGGCTTGGTTTGGATGATGAAAGAGACTTGGTTGCTAAATTGATTGAGATTGATTGTCTTGTTTGTGATTCATCTAGTCTTGAACGATTCTTATGCAAAATTGTAAAATTCATATGTTTGGTATATCAAATGAACTAGTTGTTGTGATTGTGGTAGGGATAACCTCGTGAGACTCATTTGTGCCTTAACGACTACCATTTTTGTAGTCTTATTTCTTATGAGTATTACTTTCTCATGCTTGCAACTCTAGAACTTGCCATCTTTCTCTTCAAAATCAAATTTGACACATGCATGTTGACCATGAGGATAGAGGCATTCATTTTGATAAACCACATGAGCTAAATAGCCACCCAAATGTTATGTATCCTTTATTTCAAACCCTTTAAGCCTTCCCCTTCCCCTGCACTAACCTTGCTCAATATACCTTTGACCTTTTTCATTCTTTCCCATCCTTAAGCCTTGGTCTAGTGGAGCATTTCTATTAATTGGGAACTTGTTGGGTGTAACCTTGTTGGTGGTGATTGGTTTATTGGTTAATTGAAGGAGTTGTGAGTGGAGATGGATTTTAGTTTTAACCATTCATGCTTGCCTTGCTTAGTTTGCTTGTTAATTTTTAAATTAAAAAAAAAAGAGAAAGAAGAAAATCAGAAAAAGAAGAGTTAGAAAAGGAATAAACTATGGTAAGCATGATTGGCGCTTTGTATTGAGAAATCTCCACTCCTTTGTTACTTGAAAGTTTGGTGTGATGTGGTATTATGGTTTAGATATTTGGAGGTCTGATCTTGTTATAGTGGAAAGTGTTGTTCTCCCTAGCTCTGGCTATTAAGCTCCACATTCCAAAATGTTTTTCCCTCCTTTCCCTTAGCCCAAGCCTCATTACAACCCTCTTTAAAATCCTCTTGATTGGAGAACTTGCATGGTTTGTCCCTAGTGGTGGAGAATTGAGATATTTGGCAAGCTTATGGTAGTATGCAGGTTTTGGGAGAGTTTTGAGCAAACTATAGTACTTTTTCAAACACATGAGGGAGTGTTCCACATACCTTAAAGTGAGGTACTACCAATCCCAACTAGTTCGCCAAGCATTTGTATGGAACTTGATTGCATTTGGGTTGAGATAGATTGGTTGTGTTGCTACTAGACTTTACAATCCTGATTTGAGTGGCAATTCTTGTTTCGATTTGATTTTCGCTTTTGCCAAGGATTCTTTTGTACATACTTACTTTGGTTGTCTAGCGCACCCCTTCACCCGAGGAGGGCGGCTTCGGTTTTCTTCCTCCCCCGTTTCTTTAGCACTTCATGATAGTCTTGCTTAGGTACAAACAAGGAGTAAGCATGGTGGGGTTGATAAACCAGAATTTTATGTTCTTTTACGTTCTCTTATTGGTTAATTTCGACACATCAAAAGCCTTCTCACCTAAATTCCTATTTGATTTCGCTTACATTCTTCATTTGTGATTTAAAGTGTGCGAATTTCTATGTTTTCAAGTAATCCCGCCTTTTATGATGAAGAATACATCTTTTGAAGTGCTAAGGAAAAGAGCGGGAGGCCATAGAAGTTCGGAGAGCAAAGAAAGAGATCAAGCCAAGTCAGCACAGGCTGTAACACCGGCTATGTTAAAGGAAAGAAGGAAAAGAAGACCTAGCACGAGCTATGCTCGAAGCCCGGGAAGTTAGCACGGGCAATGCCAAAGTTAGCATAGGCCATGCTAGGAATTTAAAATTTAATTGAAGGCGCCGTGAGCTTGCACGGTTAATAGCACGAGGTTATGCCGGTTCAACACTACTGTGCCGGTTCAACACCTGTCGGTGTCAATCGACAGCTTTCGTTTTTCCGCCTCTTTTATTCAAGAAACTGTTATTTTATGGGACGAACTTTTATTCTACATTTTTAGGCTAGTTTTCTCTCTACTTTTGAAGACTTATTTCCATTGTTAAGAGATCAAAGTTTCAAGTTATTTTCAATTAATCGCAATCTAATTCAAGTTTACGGTATTATTATTCTTCTCTATACTTTTATCTTTCATTCTTTATTTTGGTGTTCATTCCTCAATTTGTTGTCATATGCCATGAATATGTGTGGCTAAATTTCCAACTTAGGTTGGGGATTTGCCACTAATATGCTAGTTTAATCGCAATTTATGCTTTGATGCAAATTTGCGATTATTTAATGAATTTCGACTTTTTAATACTTATTGAATTAGTGTGAGGTTCGAGAAAATCCTGCCTTTACTTGTTTTTGGGAATTGAGTAGACTTCGAGCCAAGAGACTTAATTCTACTTCACTTGTTGGATGATTATAACTTAGATAAGAGAATAATTTAGGTTGTTATTAAGGGAAGAATCGATAATCCTGTAATTCTTTGGTTTTGATTGTATAAGAACAACAATTAATTCGATTGAGTTAGCTTAATGACCTTCAAGAGAAGGCTTAGGTGGTTCAAACTGCATCGATTCCCTAGTTCATCGCAATTGTAAATAGTGTAGAAGCATGTAATTGAGATTGTTAGCATGTTAGCATGGTAAATCCTCGCCTAAGGTTTTCTTTATCTCGATTTTATTTTATTGTTTAAGTGCTTACGTTACCAACCAATTTGAACTATTTCTTTGCTTAGTTTAAAAGGACATTGACCTTAGACTTGTGTCAAACCTAACTCCCCGAGACCGACAACCGTACTCTCTATAGTACACAACAAATCCTTAAAATAGTGTTTCAAAATCGTTAACAACTCATTAGATCCGAATCAACGTTCTAGGCTTTATGGACTCGAACCGGCACTCCATTGTTTCGTAGGGTACGACCCCTAATAGAGGCTCACGGGACCTAGCTCTAGGAAGTCTTTGGTCGGGCATCCCGATACGCAAGGATCCCTTTTAGAACCCTTCCGAAGTTTCTTGTTAGGGATCCCCTAGGTGGGGACCCCATTTAGAACCCTTCCTTAGGCATCCTCACAGGTGACAACCCTTCCAACGTGCTAAACGATCCTAGCCAAGTCGATTCAAAACAACTTTGAACACATATTCATTAAGTCTGTTTCAGAGAGCATTCTTAAATTAGTTTAACATATTGGAAGGCATAGCACCACATGCCACCCTTCCAAGTTCACTTTCTTAAATCAGTTTCACTTCTTTAGAACATATTTCAAGTTTGAAAAGTAGTTATCAAGAATGATACTCAAGTTTGTATAGCATAAACATTTGAACTCTTTTCAAAACTAACTTTTGAGCGTTGATTAGGATCAAGTTACTTCACACGCCAAGCATCTCTATATTAAGATTTAACATTCCAAGCTAACACGTTAACTCAAGGATTCACCCAAGTATTTAGCATCTACTTATATTCATCCATATCCTACCCAAGCAAGAATCTCTTATTCCCATAAATGTAATTCTCATCTCACTCCATTTTTAAAGTCACAATAACCACAAATAATTACAACTTAACCCGAAAGTCCTAACTCCTCACAAATTTCCATCTTTGCCTCAAATTCTCATATTCCGTCGATTCAGGTCCTAATTTTAGTGTATAAGACCACCCACCTCAAATTTTAGGGTTTGAGTATTTGATTGAATGAAGTCGATTCGGGTCCTTTAATTTCCTCCTCCGGGTCGCTATCTCTCCGGCCCCCGTCGCTTTGCTCTCGATGCTCTATTTCGGGTTTTGAATCTAGGTCTCTCTGTCGCTTCTTCTTGCTTCTGGTTCGGCCCTCTCTTCTCGGTTCCTAGCCCCTCTCTCTCTCTCTCTCTCATCTATCTCTGGTTCTCGCTTCCGGTTCTCAATCGCCCACCATTCGCCCTCTACTAGTCGTCGTTGTTTCACCTGTTCGGGCGTGCCTCCCCTTCCCCTGTTCTTTCTCTCGTTCGGGCTTTCGGTCTCTCGCCCTCCCATCCTTGTCTTTGTTGCTTTGTCTCCCTTTCCCATTCCCTTGCTCTCGTTCTCCTCTCTTTACCTCTTTCTCACCGCTCTTCCTCCATCTTCCCGAGCCCCTCTTTTCTCTCTTTGTTTCGTGGCTTCCTCAAGAAAAGCCAGCCATCATCACCTTTACATTAATCCCCTTTCTAATTTTAACACCCAGATTGCCGCTTTTCCCTTTTTGTTTTGCTATTACTTGTCTAATATTAACACCTAACACCAAATTACATAGACTTATATTTATTTTAATTAGGCATAACATTAGGTTAAGTTAGAGTAGGTAATAAAATTCAATTTCCATCTATCTCGCATCTTTTACTTATTTGGGCCCGGACGGCAAGTTCAAAGAAAAGAAATAATATATTTCACTAATTAAGATTAAGCAAACAAATAATAATTCTCTTAAATAAAATCACGAATATATATCCACATATATATTTTAGTTATTCGACCCCACTTTTTTTAATTAAAACTAATTAATTTATCTAACTCATATAACCATCTCAAATAAAATTATCGGTATTACACATTGCTTCTCGATTTCCCCAAGCCAACTACTGCAAGTATTCCATTCTTTATATGCCTTTGAAAATACCAAGTTGTAGGCTCAATATAATCCGCAGCAACAAGCTTGCATTGTGAGTGCTCGTATGCTATGCATGTCTATCTTTTCTAACCAAGGATACAAGGTACATGTTGACTATTTAGTCATTTTGGTGGACCTAAACCAAATAAAGGATCTTAAGCTGGCTGGTGCTCACATATACTTGCTTAATAAGGGGCTTATATGCTTGGGGCTAGGGGTACTACCCACGAGAATTATTTAGATAACTTCATGCCTCTATGGGCCTATGAAAGATCATCGAGGTATGCTCTTATTCCTCTTAACCTTTTAATATTTATCTTGAAAGGATAAGGAATTTCCTTGTGTGGTAAATTTGCAGTCATGGTTGTATGAGTATTTTCCCCAATTTTCACCTACTTCAATAAATCATCTGTCTTTCCCAACAACGGTAGAATGGACGAGGATCCACCTTGCCCAACAAAAAGCGCTTGGGCTTGCCTTTCTACAACTTGACCTTAAAAATGTGGTAATGGTACGTCACTTCACATTTTAAATTTCATGTTAAAATGGTATGAAATCCTCATTGTCTTTTATGTTTGAAATTTGCCCCAACCCACGGTCGAGTGTGGACTATGGCCTAGGCCATGGTGAAAACGTCACCGGTTGTGGGTCGGGTCCAGCCACTTTTGCTCATATGGGTCATGTGTTTGAGCAGGCCAACTTTCATCCCTAGTCCAAGAGTCAACTTACTTTGTGGTTCCGGGTTGCGAGAGACTTGAGTTAGAGCCGAGTCCTAATAAAAGGCCTATTTTGTTTCGTTGGTATCTTGGTGAGCAGGTTACACCACGGATTCCCAACAACATATGGTCGTCTTTTGTTCATTAAGATCAACCGCAAACCATGTTTTATTTTCGCTCGATTACCCCGAAAGAGTAGGAGCACATAACCACCAGGTTCCCTACACTCATTTCTTAGATACAAGTTCATCCTATCCTATGTGTTTGAGGATGATTATGACCTTAATGTTAAGCTTCAGTCGCTCATTTACTTGGCTTTATTTACGGTGTGGCAATTAACCTTGTGTTAATATAGATACTCCTTGGTGACATCCATATTTCCAGCCTTGAAGTTTATGTTCCTTTTCCTGGAGAGCCCCCACATATCATTAAAATTGTGGAGATGCTAGAGTCCAGGTGAATAAGGCATCCGTTCCTAAAGAACTGGAAAGGGATAAGGCTATTATGCTCTTTGTTTTTAGTTAAGTGCTAAAATACCTTTCCTATCATGATAAAAATGCAGTATGACTTAGAGAAGTGTTAGACAATGTCTATCGGGTTCCAGTCTGCCTTTTGTACATTCAAGGATTTGTTCTCTAGCCCAGACGTTCCGATTATTTCGAGTAAGCCTAGTTAGTTAAATGCTAACTCATAAGTTCTTAGTCTATGTGCTAATCACTCTTTTGTATTTTAGGATCGCCGGTCTAGGTCTCCCCTTTAGGAGGTTTCCTTAGTAGTTTAGGAGTTCATGCTCACACAACTAGTCAACCTCAAATGCCGTCCGGTAGCATTGTTGGGGCTGGTACCTCACGACATGCATCTTAGCACTCTCGCGGATGGAGTACGTGGGAAGTTGGATCAAGCTCGTCTCGGCGTAGGCCTAGTTCATCTCGAGCTAGAGCTAGCTCATCTACATCCGTTATTAATGTTATAACCTTGCAATCACTTTATTATGGAAGGTCATATGATTTTCATCGGATGTCCTATAGTGGGCCTTATTATGATGCCTCACAATCAACCTAGGATTGTGGATCTAGTTCTTCATACAAGGCAGCGGATAGCTCGGCTTCGACGTCAATTACGGATGACATGTGCAATTACCTCTTCGGCAACGCCGATGACGGTGATGATGAAGATTATCTAATAACCACTTATAGAGTGCTTTGTAGTTAATGTTTATCTATTTTGTACTATGATTTGACTCTATGAGATGAATGCAAAACTTGATCTAACATACTTTTTTTATTTATATGTTGTGAAAATTTCATTAAAAAAAAATTGTGCATAACCCCCACTCGCCCAAAAGAAAATAGAAAAGGAAAATGAAAAATGATAAGTTGAAGAAGCATGGCCCAATTGTAGGCACTTGGACTCGAGCGGGTCGAGTACATCGGTCGAGAAAACCGGCGCCTATTAACGGACTGGGCTTAGGGTAAATGTGACGTAAGTTGCGAGATTATGGAGATATAAAACCTGAATAATTACTATAAATAAATCTGCGGCGGGGTTCCGAGAAATACACTTAAGAACCTAAAAGGAACTTCACTCAAACATATCCTAAACACTTAGAATTGCACACAAGTCGACCACCAAAAAATGAATTACATGGTTCAACCGACTCACTGGATGGACGTCATGGAAGATTTAGAGAAAGTAGGACTTTCTATCTATGGACTGAACACGGTATTCATCATCGGGCGGTGAAAGTATACTGGAAACTCTTAAGGGTTGTGGTGTTCTTTTGGGATCTTGTGAAGCACATCTTCAAATTTGGAGACAAAAAGTTTTATCCTCTCCCTGAAGTGTTCGATGCGATTCGGGCGGCAACCACGATTGCCAAACTAAGCCTGTAATACCTATGCCATCAACGTACATGACAGGAACCTATAGGCAATTGCTTGAGTTGAGCAAAAGGAACCCGGAGTAGA
Organism: Talinum fruticosum; assembly: GCA_021018815.1. Taxonomy (NCBI): domain Eukaryota; kingdom Viridiplantae; phylum Streptophyta; class Magnoliopsida; order Caryophyllales; family Talinaceae; genus Talinum; species Talinum fruticosum. Next base: position 5,788,615 of record JAITYX010000028.1, read on the forward strand.
TTCTATTTAAGGACGAGGTAAACTCGGCAAATCCGGTAGTGCACTACCACTCCATATGAGGCGGATCCAATGCGTATCTAGTAGCGTCATGCTATTATCATGTGCATGCTTAGTGGCTTCCCGCTGATGGGAGGTCACGAGAGATAGAGCACTGTTGCGCTACCGAACGTGGCTTAGCAATTGGGGGAATACCATTCGTTGACCCCGCTAATAATTGTTGAGACAATCCTAGGATTGGTCCGAGTCAAAACAAATTTGGACGAAGAATTCATTGGCAACCTCCTGTTATTGCAAGTAAGAACCGAAAACGATTATCGAAAACCCATCGGCAACACCGGAATGCGAGGCTGGTTAGCAGCACTCACGCACTTCACCAGATGAGCGCAACCCCTTTTTTTTTTTTACCCATGTTTGGTCGTGAACTCGATCGTGCGGGATACACGATATTTCTAACTTTTCCATCTATTTTGTGCGGATTTGGTTGGTTGAATAATTAAGACTTATATGAGAACCTTCGAAGATTGATTAATACTTGGCAACCTAGTTCGTCGATGATGACCCCTTGTGGTGTCGATCGATTGGGCTACTTCTTGGTGGAGGACTTGATTGGATGCCAGTCACCACATAAAATGGCACATTAAGCATCGGCAAGTGTTCCAATATAGGACATATGTTGTAAGGTACCCTTATGTATGTTTGTTGGGATTTAAATCCAATAGGTACTACTTCCCTAATCAAGGGCTATGCAGCAAATGGGTTGGGTACAAGACATACCATATTTGGATTGCATTCAACTTGCCACTTTTGATGTTTTGAGGAGCATTAGATAATTCCAGTCTTGGAGTGAGTCTTGGATTAACTCGTCAAGTACGGGTTTCGAATTTTATCTATAATGGACAAAAAGTTTGATCCCGCGAACCATAAAAGACATTGAGGGCACTTGAACTTGGCCAAAGGAGGGCTAATCCTACTATTGTACCCCTAAAAATCTGCAAAGTGGTCCCATAAGCTTATGAGTGGGCTCGTAGAAGAGAAGCAGAGGCTAAGGAGGAAGAGGAGAGGAGTGCTCATAGGATTGAAGCAAATAAGTAGTAGGCTTATCCCTATTATCAATAAAGTATAAAGAAAATATTATGCTTACTTTTATAATTTTTTTATTTTAGATCGCTCACTGAAAATAACATGACCAAATCTGGGAAAAGAGAGACTGGTTGATCGAACTTGGTCGGCCATGCTCCGAGTTACTAGTGCTAGTTTAGGCTGTGGCCTAGTTTGGGTTAGGCTTGTTTTTCATCATTTAGTTTAGTGTTAAACATAGTATTTCTTCAATTGGTCCAAATTTTTGTATTGAAATAATTCTTCCCCATCTAAATCTATATGTTTTAATGCTCCATGAGACAGGATTTGATTGAGGATGTAGGGTCCTTACTATTTGGGCCTAAATTTCCCTATTGAGTCCTCAATAGGTGCTCTTATTTAATTAAGGACCATGTCCCCAACTTGGAAATGACAAGGTCTAACCTTTTTGTTAATTGCCCTTGATATATGTGTCTCGGTATATTTATACATTATTTAGTGCCCGTCGATGTCGTTCATCTAATAAAACAAGCTCTCCATACCGTGCTTTGGCCTAGTCCGCTTCTAGAATTTTACTTCTAGCTATGATCCTTAATGACTAGATGACAATCTCTATTGGAAGGACTACTTCCATGTCATACATTAGGGAGTAAGGGGTTGCTCCCATGGATGTCCTAACCGAGGTCCAATAGCCCCACAAGGCAAAAGGTAGTTTATCAAGCCAATCATTATAACTGATAGCCACTTTTGTCCACTATATTGGGGATGTTCTTGTCACCTCGACTACCCTATTGGTGCGAGGGAGAAAGCGAGAAGACTTGCGATGCTTTATTTTATACTTCTCTAATAAATCTGCTACCTCTTTTTTATAGTGCCTGTGTAACACCCGTAGACCCACCCTAGGAGTATTACATGCCGGGGTTCCCGGGAGGAACCCCTAAGGCTGCTTAAGATCTCAACTTAGGGTTAATAACCCTTTCTTGGATTGGCGGAAACGCGGTTTTAGGTTTTCGAAGGTTTTTCTGAAATCTCGGCAGAGTTTCCTCCGTAATATGGCTAATCCCATAGGCTTAAAGCCTTGACCTCGCACAAAATACAATTTTAAACTCAATGAGCCACACGCTCGGAGAAACACAACGCAAACTCGACGAGCCACACGCTCGGAGTGTTCACATAAGGCTTTTACATTCTTAATCAAAACTTAAGTTCACATACACCGACCTTTACAAGCATGAAAAACATAAAGTACATAATAAGTCCGGAGAAGTCCTATCCGATGGTTCGCTTCTTCTAAAAGCCAAAAGCAACTCCGAGGAGTCTTAACTTCTTTGTCTTAAATGTTGGTGAGGTCATGAGCTCCACTAGCCCGGTGAATAATCCAAACCCAACCCCGGTTTCACTTTGCACATTAATTCATTAACAAACACACGTAAGTTCACAATTCATTCATAACATGCGATTCGGATCATACATGCTTAAGACATGCGAGATTCTAAACTTACCAACTTGCCGTGAAACATAATGGCATCAATTGCTCATGAATTCAATCAAACATGCTTCATTCGTCTTTCTACGCAAGTAAGTCATAGAATCATTCATCATGCAAATCATTCATCACATAAATCATATCTTAGTTCTTATCGTATTAATTATTCTTCTTCTTGAGTTCAATCATGCATTTCATAAATCATCGATTCGTTCTTTCTTGTTCGTCATGCATGATCATTCAATTCTTCATATCGTAATTCTTTTAAGTCTTCTTAGTTTTGAATGGAAAAAAGATTTATGTTCTGCTCTAAAGACCCAGTTCTTGGAGCCAAAACAATTCGTGGGCTCGGTTCTTGGAGGCATACAATTCGTGGCCTCGAGGCAAAACAATTCGTGGCCTCAAGGCAACCTCCCTTTCGAAGGACGCATACTCGTCAATAATTCTTGGAAGCAATTCAATTCGTGGCTTCGGGTTGATGAGACACTTCTATGGCCATAGCTTCGGAGGGTTCTTTAATTCGTGGGGTCTTAGATCAATAACACAATCCTTTCTCCCTTCTTTAGTTCTTTATATTTCTTATTTTCTTCTTATCTTCTCATTACTTATACATAAGATATACTTAATTCATATAATTCATGCTCAACACGTTCATGCGTAACTTCTTCAAAACAAGCAATTCACATAAGAAAGTTCCAACTACAATCAATTCATTTCACATACGCATGCTTGTGTCATTTATCATCGATGTAATTCAGGATAAACACATAATCACATAAACATGCCAACTAGGATTTCTAATCAATGAACTTATCGTTTTCATGATTGCGTAATAACGCGCATAGGTGGTTTATGATTCTATAATTTTCCTTAAACATTACATATCTCTTAGTTTAGCTGTCTAACCTCTCAAATTCCAGTCCTTAGCCTCATTTACTCGTTAGTTCCGATTTTGCCCAAACAGGACATTTTCACTTAAAATTGCATATCTCCCAATCTACTCATCCAATGCATACCAAATTTTACAAGAAATTTCCACAAATTGCCACGAAGTTACAGTAAAATTTTCAGGAAATTTAGGCTACACATGAATTCACAGAAATTCGGACAGCATGCATAATTATTGAAAATCTGCACATAAGTCATGAACTTAACCTTCGATTTTTCCCCTAATTCTGCTCAAGCTAATCTCATCCAATTCTCAATAATCATGCTCAATAATACTTAAACATCACCAATTCAGAACTAGATATCACATAATCACAACATGCTCTTTGATTCGTGAGTTGCTTAGTTTCGTAAATTTAGGCCTCTAACTTCTTCAATTAACTTAGGGTTTCCAATTTCATGCTTCGAATTCATGTTCAATCCACCTAATTCATTTTATTTTAGAGGATGAATTCAGGTTACTCACCTTGGATTCTTAGAGGTTCTAAGAATTTTAGTTTTGGAAGGGTTCGAATTGGGTTTCAATTTCTGTTTCCTCTTTCCCTTTCTTCTTCTACCTCTCGGTCTCAATTCCTTTCTACTCTCTGCCTCTGCTTCGTCGTGGTTCTCTTTCTCGCTCCCTCATTCTTCTCACCCCTATTTCTGCTTCCCGATTCCTGTTGGCTCTCTCACTCTTCGCCTCTCACTTTGGGGTCTCAACCCCTCTCGTTCTTCCTCTCAATCTCTCGCTTTCTTTGTTCTGTCTCTCCTCGCGCTTTGCTCGCTTCGCTTCTTTCGTTCCCTTGTTTCGGTTCTCGCTCCTTATTCTTTCCTTCGGTCGCCGATTTCGGGGTTCCTCTCACTCCCGCTCGCTCTCCTTCTTTCTCTCGTGCGTTCTCCCTCTCTCGCTCTTCTCTGTCTCTGCTTCTTTCGTTTTCCTCTCGCTCCTCTTCCTCTTGTTATTTTCTTCGATCTCAGTCCCACTCTCTCTCCTCTTTTCCTAATTACACATAATGGGCTTACTCGCCTAATTCCAATTGGACCCCAATGTCTTTCTTTACTTAATCTTTGACGACTCCTCCTCATCAAATGCTAGTAATCCCTTTTTCATTTCCCTTTCTTTTTCTTTTGATTTTTCTACTTTGGACTTTGACAAATTGGGCCCAATTTCAATTTCAATAGGCCCAATAAGCTAACCCATGCTCGGTTTCGGTGCTCGGGTTTCAGTTCTCGGCTTATAATTCCGACTCGAAAAATTCTAATTCACTTAATTTAATAATTTTGAATTTTTCACTTAACTTTTAATAATTTAATTCACTAGCAAACAAACACCGAAATTTCGGGGTTTTACAACTCGTCGTGGTCGGTGATCAATTCTTATAATACACCATAGTGTAGACACCTAAAACGTGTCATCCTTATCTTTTTATTTATGTATTTTATTTTGTCAGCTCGGTCATGAAATCTTACCTTGTTTGTGGATTTGGATCTCGGTCGATGTCCGATTGGCGTGACGGAAGCTGGAAAACCTAAAAATACCCTTTACCACCAACAAATAAACCTTTTTCCTTAGTTCGTTCCAAAAACACATTTCTTGGAACGGTCCAACCCCGGTCAACGCTCTAGAGTAAACTCCTGACTAGCACCGCGTATAGAGAAATCCTACTCTCAAAACGTCGCATTACAGAGCATCTACGTCAAATTCGAGCATGCAAGCACGCAGACAAACGAGCAATCGGCGGAGTCCGAACTAAGCTAGGTATCGATCATACTTTCCGGAAATGTACCGCACATCTGGGAGTGGGGGAAAATTTGTGGGGGTGAGCAATAAACCACGGGCTCACCGGAGTCTTACACCCTTAAAATGGAAATTTTTACACATAATACTCATAATAATGAAATCAGCAAAAGCATAATAACATAATACAAATCTATATACTTTTCAACGAAAACTCTTGAAATAGATTTCAACGTAACGATCATAACTTTTCAATCATTCAAAGCACGAATTGCAATCATTTTGGGAATTGAATCACTTTAAACAAGGTGAATTCATCCGCACTTTCTTTCAAATGCTTTCAATTAGACATTGGAACACTTCTACTCGAATCACTTCTCATAAATCATTTTCAATGAATCTCTTTCGGTGAATCACTTCCCGGGTTTGGGACTTGAACTAGCACTTCGCAATTTCTCATAGTTTCTCCGATTTCTCTGGTTTCTCCGGGCGCGACCCCAAATAAAAGGCTCCGGGACCTATCTAGGAAGATTCCAATTGGGCGTCCTGCTACACAGGACCCCTAGCTAGCCGCCCTAGCTAGAATCCTTCCTTGTGCTAAACGATCCAGGCAAAGTCGATTTACAACAGTTTCTTTAACACGTTCACTTATCAAGCTTGTTTCAAACGAGCATTCTCAAATCAATTTCACTTCTTAAAAGTACGTTTTCACGTTTGAAAAACACATATCACACAAGTCACATTCAAGTACCATTTTGCATAAAACATAGAACTTCTTTCAAAACCAACTTCGAACAACTTTTAACACAATCACTTGCACGAGATAGCCACAATTCAACACGGATAGCCATTCTCAGCTTCTCTTCAAGTAAACCTTTCTCAATTCTCCCATTTAGTAAGATTAATTCCTTTTTCTCAAGCAACAATAACCACAAGTAGTTACCATTAATCTCACATGTCCCGACTTCTCATAATTTACCATCTTTACTTCAATGTTTTCCGATTACGCCTCCACATTACTAATCAACCTCTTCTTACTCATATTTAGTCGGATAGCTCTCATTCTTACTTTACTACTAAAATTCCTCTAGCTCCGTTCATCTCCAAGTGTAATTTGCTCTCATCTTAGGTTTTTATTTCATTAATCACTCTTTTTCGTCCAAACTCAATCATACAGACTCTTAATCTCTTTTCATCGCTCCACTTCCGCTAGTTCCAGCTTATCTTCGAATTTAGTTCAACCTCAAGGATTTAATTATCTTTTGAACTCAATTATCCTAATACTCACCCACCTCTCACTCCCATGTCTTAATTGTGCATCACTCGGTGTGAACTCACACTCGTCTTTTATACTTAACTCGTTATTTCCTAATATAAGTCGTTACCTTCCAACGCAAAGAACTTAGGAAATCTCTAAGGTTCAATCGAAGCATCAATTCATAGTTTAGACCCAAATCATCATTTCTTCTATTTTAAGTGCTAATTGAGACCTTCACAATACTCTTTGTACCTACACAACCTAACTCCTAAACTTTCAAGCATCTCAACTCGCCTCTAACCAACTACTAAGCTTATTCACGTTTCGATTCGAGCTTCACAGTTCAATTCGATTTTCTCATAACTTAATTCGAGTCCTAACCACTTCCTCACTTCATTCTATCACATAAACATTCAACAATCACAACAAAACTCATTGGGTTTCGAAATTACTAATAGTTTAGAGTATAAGACTACCCACCTCGGATTCTCGGGTTTGGAATTGATCGAATTGCTTGCCGTCTCCGCTCTGCGTTCGGTTGCGTTCGGTTTCGGGGACTTCGCTTCATCTTGCTTCGGTTCGACGGTTCCGGTTTCCTGCCGCCCTCAATCCGGCCCTCACGCGTTCGCCGCCGGTCCTTCCCCTTGCCGCCGTTGCTTTTCCCGGTTCGGCCTCCCAAATTCTCGCTCGTTTGTCTCCGTTCCGGGTCTTTCCTCCGCCCCTCACTCTACCCCAGTCTCTCGCTTTCTTCCCTTGCTCGCCTCCTATTCGGGTCGCTAGCCGTCGCTTTCAGACTCTGCGGTGGTCGCCGGCCACCCCTCGGTCTCCTCGGACCTTGCACCGCTCGCCTTCTCTCCCTCTCGTTTCCTCTCGCTCGGTCCTCTCGCTTCCCCACTCGCTTCACTCTGTTTCTCCTCGTTCTCGTCTTCCCAAGCCTCCGCTCTCCGTTCGCCTCACCGGCCGCTCGCCGTTCGGGTGGGCCACCGGCCTCTGCTCCGGCTCCCGCGCTCTCTCTCTCTCCTCTCTATTTCTCCCGCTCATTCTTTCTCTCTGCTCGCAGGCTCCCCCTCCCCGGAGTCCTCTTTCCTTTCCTCTTTTTCCACTTGCCCAATTGGGTTGGTTGATGATCCTTATTGGACCCTAAATTGATTTCCATCTCATTTCTCCACTTAACCAAAACCCTCGTCTTTATTTCCTTTTTTTCATCTTTTTCCTTTTTCTCTTGCTAAACGTAATAATAATTAAACCCATAATTTATCTTTCTCATCTCTTTATAATTCAACCAAAGTAGTCACCAACCCATATGCGACAAGTCCATATCTCCTCCCTTCCGTCCTCTTTTTGCTGCTGCATCCTAACTTATTTTAATATGCCGGCCACTACAATTCCTAATCACCCAACAGTTTAGCTCGGATGAAAAAGGAAGGCAATTTCCTTGATTTAGTTTATTCGACAAGTAGCTTCCCAAGGAAATTTTAAAGTAATAAGTCCGGTCTGTAAATTAAATCGGTCACTCAACCCCCTAGATGTGTGGAATGTTACTTAATAATTCTATGCTTTCCAGGTGCTTTTCTTTAAAATTCAGGGTATTACATTTTAATTCCTCCCGCCCGATGTAACCTTTTAATTTTTCGCTTTTCTTTTCTTTTCGTTTTTGTTTCTTTATCGCTTTCTTTCCATTTGCTTTTTATTTGTTTTTATTATGTTGTGGTTGCTTCAAATTCCATATAGCATGTTGTTTGCTCTTGTTTAGTGCATTATGTGAGGTCACTTGCTCAAACTAGTAATGGTCGTCATTTGACAGGCGAAACGAAAAGAGCTTTTCCCTACGTCTTGTACACTCGCCCCGAATCCAATTATCGATTCTAAGACTGATGGAGTCACTTTTTAGCCTCTTCCAGTCTTAGTTTTCACATACTAAGATTGAGAGAGCATTTATTTTGTTTTTGTTAGATTTTCATTCCAAAAACTAACTGGCGACTCCTATTTTTGCTTTAATTCTTCAATATTGCTTCTTAGTTGTTTGTGACTACAAGATAAAAATTATTAGAGTTTCTAAACCTGCTAACCAGGCCAAAGGCCAAGGCTAATTTCTCGGCCATGGCCTTTGGCCGGCCCCGACTATTAAGTGTTGGCTTCGACCAAGCATCGAGTGGTCAATGGTCATGGCTTGGGTTCAAACTAGTGTTTTCACACCAATCTGGCTCTAAAGCATCATGGAAGATTTAAAATCCTAATTTATTTATTTTCTTCACTTAAGAAGTAATAAAGAGGTGGACAACATACTCAATGATCTCGCCCATGAACGTGTGAAGAGTGAGCTCATTCCTCATCCAAGGCAAACTGTCTCAACTGTTAGAAAATCGGGGAAGAAGATAACATTTAGGAGCTTAATCTTTTTACCCTCATCGAACAATGATCTTCTAGCCGGCCATTGGAGAGCTTGGTTCTTTGATTTCTTGCTTGGAGTTCATGCAGGGGTAAAGGTGGACAATCTCGGTTCTTTTTCCTAGGGAAGTTCCTCTTCCTTTCCTTAGGGAGGTTCCTGCCCTTCTCCTTCGGCAATTTCCTTTGAATCGGAGAAGAATGAGAAAAAGGCCCTCCACCAATTCATTAGTCTCCGGGAGGAGGGGACCAAACGATGAGCCCATGCTTAAAGTGGTGCCTCCACCCTTCGCGTCGATTGGTGATGAGTGTACAAGATGGTCAAAGTGGCGCTCTACCCGGGCTTCAAGGAGGTCCTAGTCGAAATGCAACACAACTTGTTTGAGATCACGAGCTTCGTTAAAGTCTACAAAACACAGCTGCAGGGCATCATCAATCAAAAAGTTGTAGAATGTCTTCGCAACAAGGGACGGACAACAACCGGCAACAATAGCTTGCTCGCACGGTCCCTATTGAAGTGTGCCCACAATTTCTTGTAACCAGCAGGAAGTGCTCCGTAACTCATTTCCACTATGATCAAAGGAGAGAGTTAAGTCAAAGAATTATTCTTACCAACTACCTCAATAAAAGCCTCTACCCCTCCTCCCATTCAAAGATTTTTTTGCTTCCAATTGTTTAAGTATATATTAAATAATATATATATATATATATGGTTTCCTTTTGCTTCCAATTTTGATGTATTATACATTATCATAAACTACACGTGATTTTTTTAAGTTTTACGTAATGCATAGCACAATTAATATGAATAAAATGTTGAGGCAATCCCTTTAATTCGCATTAACTACCCCAACACATAACCACAACCAAAGTTCCTATAACCCTTATTCTCTTTTACAATAAGATCGGGTTCACAAGGTAATACATAGAGTCTATGTGCAGTGTGCGTCGGTATATGAAGAAAGGGAAAAGGGATAAAGGATTTATTGGAGAGAAAGGTGCAATATAATCACAAAACTAGTAATAATTTCATCATTGTTTATCACTTTTTTCTCCAATAAATCATTTATCCCTTTTCTCTCTTCGTGGACCGACCCACACTATTCATAGACTTTATGTCTTGCCTAGTAAATCCGACCTCATTGATAAAGTCAACAAGGGTTATGGGAACTCCGGTTCTAATTATTCTTGGGTTGTTAAAGCAAACTAAATGGATGGCCTGAACATTTCATTGATATTCATTATTGTCTTATGCATTACGTAAACTTCAAAAATAATCATGTACTCTAGTTTACGATGATGTATAATACAACAAACTTGCACCCAAAAAAATGGAAAATTTAGGTAATTGGATAAATTAGTCCATCCCCTTCAACTCATCAAAATAAATAAATTTGATAACAAATTTATCTTTATGACAAGTATTTGGGAAGATCTCTATATCCAAATACCTTTCCAATTTTTACATTTTTACATTTATATTTTCTTCCTTTGCATCCTTAAACCCTAAATATTGTGTAATATATATATATGGTTTCCTTTTTGCTTCCAATTTGGATGTATTATATATTTATCATAAACTAGACATCATTTGTTTTGAAGTTTACGTAATTCATAAGACAATAATGAAATTATGAATGGAATGTTGAGGTCATCCTTTTTAGTTTGCTTTAATGACCGAAGACATGACAAGAATCAGAATTCCCTAGTTGTAATTAACAATGAATTGGGGTTTACAAGACAACACATGGAGTGTACATGCAACATACGCCGATCAACGAAGAAGGGAGAAGGATCAAGGAGTCAAATGGACACAAAAGGTCATAAATTTTTATGACCTTTTATTTGCATTTGACTCATCGATCCTTCTACCCTTCTTCGATGATCAGCCTATGTTGCAAAGTACACTTCATGTGTTGTCTTGTAAAACCTACCTCATTGTCAATCACAACAAATTCCGATTCATGTTATTTCATCGGTCATTAAACTAAACTAAATGGATGGCCTTAACATTTTATTCATATTTCATTATTGTCTAATGAATTACATAAACTTCAAAAAATCATGGCCTCTAGTTTTATGATTATGTATAATACAACAAACTTGCAACCAAATAGAAAACCAGAAATTTAGATAATTGGATAACTTAGTCCACCCCCAACTTCAACTTATCAAAATAAATAAATTTGATAACAAATTTAGCGTTATGACAAGTAATTGGGGAGTTCCCTATATACAAATACCTTTCAAATTTTTTACATTTTCACATTTATATTTTCTCCCTATTTTTTAATGACATATATTTTCTCCCTATTGACCCTTAAACATATATATAACAACAAATTTTTCAATTTCTTCAAACCCTAAACAAATTTACCATCCTTAACTATCATTCTATTTCACTATAATTACCACAAATCCTAAACTCCTAAACAAATTTCTCAAAATCTCAAACATTCACGAATTTCCAACTTAAGCAACTAAACAAATGTTACCCACATTCCTAATATTCAACATTTTCAACAAAGATTCAACATTTCAACATTCTCAAACATTACCCACATCTTCAACATTCACAATTACCACAAACTACAATTACCCCAAGCTACAATCAACATTTTAACTATAATACATTTTCTAAATAACTTAAAGCGAAAAATAAGAGAGGATAGAGATTCATACCTAACTCGACAATGGCGAGGGTGAGGAGAGGCTTGACAACAAAAATTTGAGGAGATCTACACTTAAAAGAGACGAGAGGAAACTATAAACAAATGAAAGATTAATAGAGAGGAGATGTAGACGGCGAGAGTGAGGAGAAGCTTACCAATTCAAGTCGAACGGTGGTGAGGAACCGTAGAAAGTGAATTCCGGATCCGATGAGGAGGTTCCTGGAAGAGAGAAAACCATAGAAAGCGATAAGGCCGAGAGTTGTAAGTGGGCGTGGAAACAACAAATTGCGTTTTTATGAAGATGCGAAAGACATATAACGATGGTTCGTCATAGAACCATCGTCATATGTTATGTTTAACGACGGTTACTGTAACAGAACCATCGTTAAATGTTTCGAGCATCATCTATGACAGTGGTTCTTACATTAGAACCATCGTCATATATGTTAAACAATGATTATTATTTACAAAAATACCACCGGTCCAATTTTGATGACGGTTTGTCTTTTTAACCATTGTTAAAAGTGGTTTACGTAGTAGTAAGAAGATGACCTTTATCACTCAATGGGGGACATACTGTTATGTGGTGATGTTAAAAGTGGTTCAGGGCGGGGTTCTCCTTCTTTTGATTTCTTTCCCAGTTCTTCGAGTATGAGGCCGAGGGTTTCTGCTATTAACTCAATCTTCTTATCCTCGAACATCAATATTAGCTTCCAATTTTGCAGCAGATTCCTTGAACAAGGTCAAAATGGGGGTGCTCTGGCTGGTTGGCCATTTTTTGAGGAAGGTTGTGCTTTGACCGGCGACGGTGCACCGGTGTTACGAGTAAAGATGCGGGATGCACTAATATGGGACGTCTCGTTGTTGATCGTCCAGTGTTAAAACATACTTCTTATGTCCTAGCAGCTTCGTGCTAGGATCCTCGATTTTAGTAGGATTTCCTATCCAATATCGCAAAAGAGTATATGCTTAGGATTGGCTTGTGAAAAAAAATTTAGGGAGATGGGGCTTAAGTGATTGACCCGAGAAACGACTAATTCTAAGATGAAAGGAAATAATATGCTCTTTTATTTGGATGCACATAAAGAATGCAATTGCCCAAAGTGAAATGCAATGATGAAAATGGAGTTTCTTATATTGAGATGAATTTGATTTGGCTAAATGCAAACAAAGAATCTCCTAAGTGGAGATGAATTTTATTTTGGCTACATGTAAATAAAAGACTCTTCTATTAGAAATGAATTTGACTTTGGCTAATGCGAAAATGAAATGAATGAACTCACCTTAATTGAGATAATTTTGATTTTGGCTAATGAAATGAAATGAATGAACTCACCTTAATTGAGATGATTTTAAAATTTGGCTAAATGCAAAATGGACTCACCTATTTTGAGATAAATTTAAAACTTGGCTAAATGCATGGACTCACCTATTTTGAGATGAACTTAAAATTTTGCTAAATGCAAAATAGACTCACCTATCTTGAGATGAATTTAAAATTTGGCTAATGTAAACAAGAAAATGAATGAACTCACCTAAATTGATGAATTTTTGGCTAACGCAAAAAGAAAATGAATGACATCACCTTAATTGAGATGATTTTAAAATTTGGCTAATGAAATGAAATGAATGGACTCACCTATTTGAGATGAAATTTATTTTTGGCTAATGAAAAAATTTAATTATTGGATTGACCTAAAAGAGGAAGGTAATTTTGGACTTTTGGCTAAAAATACACAAATTGGACCGACCTAAAAGGTTTATTTTGATTTTTATTTTTACACCCATGCAAGGATTATTTAGCACTCCTTACCTATCCCTCAAGGCTCATAAGTAGAAGATTAAATATGAACACTCATATCCAAGCATGCAAATGAAGACAAGGTGTCACCTAATAGTCAAAGGTCTATGGCCAAAAGAGGGTTAAGACTAGGTACGATACATGGTGACTCATAGCCCTTGGCCTAAGACTAGGTAAGATACATGGTGACTCATAATCTAAGGATTTAGTCTTCCGTGTGGTGCACGACAAGAAAAATGCTTTGAATCCTCGGTGCCTCTCGGTAAACCAAGAGCACGTGCTATGAGGGAAGAGGTACCGCTTCGTTGGCAAGCAAGCCTAGTTGGGCCAGCCCGGGTCGTAGTAGGAGCCATTTACCAAAAGTGTTTAACAAGGGGCAAAAACCTAATGACCACCAACGAAGTAAACTATGTTCAAAGGTAGCTAAAATGCGGGATGCCTAATGCAAATACATTATTAAAACTCACTACTCAAATTTTCAATTTTCGCCCTCTTAATAAGTGATTTATCTCCAGCGGAGTCGCCATTATAGAAACTGTGGCCAGCGGGGCCGACCGAGCTTCCCCACGAATGTCGGGGTTTAGAAATTTTAAAGAATGATTTAGGGTTTTGAAGATGGTTTTGAAATGTGGGGACGAACCTCTTATTAAGGTTTTCGAATTTTATTAAATCAAGTTAAAACGAGTTAAATTAGATTAAGTGGCAGTTTTATTAATTATTTTATTTTAAAAATTATTTTCGAAGTCCCGGGATATTATTTCCTAACCAAATGATAAATAAGATTAGGGTTTCGTTTTTGCTTGTGAGGCTCTAGGGCTAAACCGGTGTGAAAGCATCGGTTTGGACCTAAGTCTCACCTCACGACCACTCGGTGCGAGATGGCAACCTACACCCGGTGGTGGCCGCGCCCGCCAAAGGCTATGGCCGAGAAGCTTAGTCTCGGACTTTGACCCGGCTAACAGATCCGGAATCCTCTTTTCTACTTGTTCGATCAAAAAATAGTCGGGAGGCGATTTGGAAGAAATAAATCGAAGAGAGTCGCCATTCGGTTTTTAAGAAAGAAAAACTAACAAAAACAAAATAAAGTTTACTTTTCCAATCTTACAAGACTAAAAAGATTAAAAATGACTTCATTAGTCTTTGAACCGAGAATCGAATTCGGGGTGAGGGTGAGGGTACAAAACGTGGGGATAAGCCCTTCCGTTCCGCCCCTCAAACGACGACCATTACTAGTTTGAGTAGTGAATCAAAATAATGCACAAAACGCAAGCAAACAACATGCAACGAAAGTTAAAGCAACCACAACATAATAATTAAAGCAATAAAGCAAAAATGGAAAGCGATAAATGAAAACGATAAAGAAAGTAAAAGAAAAGCAAAAAGAAAAGAAAGCGAAAAACTAAAAGATTACATCGGGCGGGGAGGAATTAAAAGTGATACAATTTTCTCCACATAACCGAAAACGATAAAAGAATAATATAAATAAGTAAACCGTTGTGAAGATTCAATCAATGCCCTCGGGTTATCCAACCTCGCTGATCCGGATCCGGTGATGCGACAGATGGTGAATAGAGAGAGGCTTTTTGTAAGTTTTCGGTGTAGGTAGGTAAAGGATGTATGAATCATGAAGTTTTCAAGTTCGGATGTTGGTTGGAATGGAGAGCAGAGTAGTAATAGGCTGAAAAGAGACCAAGAGATCATAATACAAAGAGGAGTATTTAGTAGCTCTTAATCGAGTTTCAGCAGCATAACGTATAGGCGAAGTTGTACCAAAATGAGAGCCAAAGCTTACTATACATAGGGAGAGATCTAGGTCACAAATGGCCTAGAGTTAGCTCTCGACCAGCCGTTCAAAAGTAGATGAGAAAATCGGGCCAAAAATCATAAGATTGAACCATATAAAATAGGAAAAACCAGGATATAATAGCGGTCGGGGCGCCGACCACCCGGTGTTACCCTAGAATTTCGTGCCTTAACATGCCGAAATGGGAGTCTTCGAGCCAAAACGTAAAGTTTCAAGTGAACTAACCTAGGTTGGGGGCGCCGGCCACAATGTCATTTTGAGGGGAGGTGTGCTCTTGGTCTCGAGCGGACCATCTTGGAGCAAAACGTAGCACTTTGATGCTTGTGATCATGAAATGTAGAGGTTAATGTTGTCTTGAGGTCTTCGACCTTGTGTCTCGTTGGACAAAAGAATAAAATGCAAAATTTTGAGCCTGGAATTTCCCGTACGTGGCACCGGACTTCCTTTGACTCGAAGGCTTGGTCCAGGCTTGGATCATCCGAAAGAAGAGGGATTTTGGGTCGACCCAAGGCAAGAGATTATTTATTTGGTGTTGGGGGTTCTTTGTGGTTTACTGGCTTCCATCGCACCAATCGAGATATCGACCATGATCCAAATCCACAAACAGGATTTAGGATCTCATCATCGAGCCAACAAATAAATAAAAGAGGAAAGGGATGACACTTTTTAGGTGTCTACACAACCATAGCCTTTTTCTTCTTTTTGTCCTTCTTTCTCTTTGGACGAGTCTTTAACTATGTGCTCCTTGCTACCACACTCAAAACAGCCGAGTTCTTAGTTAAAGACAAATTTAAAGAGGGTGAGAATTTACCTTTTCTGCCTTTCTTGTAGAACTTTTGCTTTGGCCTCTTCTCCCACTTTTTGTATTTCATCATTTTCTTGAAACCTCGGGCTAGAAGTGCCATGGGGTTTTCTTCGAATTTGAGGAGCTCGGACTTGGATTTCTCTCTTCGAGGCCTTGAGAGCAATATTTCTTTTGGTGTTGACCTCAGCTTCCTCTTCTTCTAGATACAACTCATGGGTGAGTAATTTCCCAATGAGCTCATCCGGCTTGAGTTGAGATAAGTTCCGAGCTTCCTCTATGGTTGTCACCTTGGGACCCCATCTTCTCTTGGGTAGCCTCCTTAGAATTTTTCCGACGACTTCTTTATGAGACATTTTCTTTCCAAGAGACTTGAAATTGTTGATAATCTCAGTGAAGCAAATGTACATCTAAGTTATGTTCTCATTAAGCTTTATCTTAAACAATTCATACTTGTGGAGATATTAACCGATCTTGGCCTGCTTCACTTAGCTGGTACCTATATATGTAGTGACCAATGTATACCAAACTTTTTGGTTGTGTCACATGCAAATACTCGTTGTATTCTATTGCGTCAATTGCATACATCAATGTGTTCATTGCCTTGAAGTTCTTTCCGTACTTGTCGTTTTCTTTAGGTGTGAACTCAAACTTCACTTTGGGGACAACTTCGTTCCTTCCATCTTCGTGGAAGTGTAATTGCGATTGCATATAATGCTCCGGACCTTCTTGAAGGTTCGCTCTTGGAGAGGCTAAGTAACCCTAGTGGGGGCTGAATAGGGTGATGATAAAATTTGCTTGAAATTTAAAATAGATATGAATATGAGGTGAGCGAGTGTCAAAGATGAACTTAGAAAAGTACTAACTCGGAGTTCATCGAAGAGTGAAGAAATAGACTATACGTGAACTTTGAAACTATCTTAGTCTAGAATGCAATCGGAAAAGTAATAACTCGGAAGGTAGGGGCAAACCCTCCCGGGGCGAGAAAACCACGGATCGTGCTAATCCAAGCAC
The DNA here is from genome assembly GCA_021018815.1 of Talinum fruticosum. Taxonomy (NCBI): domain Eukaryota; kingdom Viridiplantae; phylum Streptophyta; class Magnoliopsida; order Caryophyllales; family Talinaceae; genus Talinum; species Talinum fruticosum. Next base: position 5,805,579 of record JAITYX010000028.1, read on the forward strand.
AAAGTCAAATCCACTATTTTGAGTCCACAAAATTAAGTAGATCGACTCAACCCGAGTTGCTCCCTTAGACAACTCCTTACAAGTTTTTCCTAGACTCGAAATTACCTTATCCGATCTAGTACTTCCTAATTGAGATCACCCTTACGAGTTAGGGACAACCGAACCGAGTTAACCCTTACGGCCCGAGTCAAGGGACCTTACTTAGAAAGTAAGAAAGAGAGTGTTTGTAATCGAGTACAAGACCTTACAACTCGGAGAAATATTAAATACAGAATTGGAGTTGTAAGTTGAAGATTGAAAGTGAACACAATGACTTTTGCTCAAATATGTGTATTAACAATTGGTTCAGTAATCTTCTTGTCTTGAAGGATGGCTTTTATTTATAGATGACCAAGCACCTTAGCCGTTCCGTCCATCTTCCGACTGGAAGTCCCTTGTGACCATTGTAATGGATTTTCTAAGTCGCTCATAAAATATCCGTTGAGATATGAACGTCGGGCAACGGCTCTTGACTCCTTTGGAAGTCCCAAAACCACTTGGTGGTGTCTTGAAAAATAAGGTGAAAACCACCGTTGAGCTTAGTGCTCGCAGATTTCCAATTTTGGAAACAGACAACCCCGACACGATTGTCCGGGGCTAGGTCAAAGGTGGAAAAAGCCTTCTCTACTGGTGATTAACATTTTGAAGCCTCGTTACTTTTGCAATTCAAAAATAAGATACCCTCGTTTGAATAACCTACAAAAGTAAATCAATTTGGTTCTCAAAGTATAAAATACTTTGGTCCAAGATTAGACACGAGATAATAACATAATTAAGATAATTAAATGACTAATTATCCGAGTCGGAAAAGGAATGGAATTTATGAGTCTAATATCTATGATACTCAAATTCCATCTTAGTTAGTCTAGATGATAGTCAAGTCATAAGGAGAAGATCGAGTAGACAAACTCGATCTAGACTAAATAAAGTTCAAACAAAATATGCCGACTTGGAATAGTAAATTAACAATGTAATTCCTGGAATATGAAGTCGGACTTGAGTTTATGTGCGTGAAATAAAGTGTTTGAGCACGCGATATATCCGAGTGTTGAGTGACTTAGAATTGAGTGTGAAGTAGCATGTAGAAGTATGCTTTACGAGTCGATCGAGTCAAGCGTAAACATATATAATAGTTTCTATAACACTAAGAGAAAATGTTATATCACTCGTTGAGCTTTTGCTTTAGTTGCTCATTTTCTTTTCGAGTAACTCATACTCGGTCTCATTGAATTGAGCACTAGTCTTGAGTTCTCTCGAGTGTAAGTCTCGGTTTTCCAACTCATTTTTTAAAGAGATGCTCTCGGAAGAAATTGACTCAAGTTGTTCTTTAAAATGAGAAGAGTCGAATTGGACTTCTCCTCCAAAGTGAAAATATACTTGGCTAAATCAACTTTGGAAAATTTGAGAAAGTATTCAATTAACTCTTGAGGATTTGCTTCCTCATTGTCCGATTAATACGTGTTCGACTCTGTTTCCACTTCGAGTCGGAAAGTGCCATCGGACACTTTGAGTCATCCGAGTCCTCGTCATCTTCGATGAGTCCTCGTCACTTCATATGGCCATAGCCTTTTTCTTTCTTCTGTCCCTTTTTCTCTTGGGACGAGTCCTTGACTATGTGTTCCTTGCTTGCCACATTCAAAACAGCCAGAGTTCTTAGTCAAAGATAACTTTGAAGGGGAAGAGTATTTACCTTTTCTATCCTTCTTGTCTTTCTTATAGAACTCTTCTTTTGGCTTCTTATCCCATCTCTTGTGCTTCATCATTCTCTTGAAGCCTCTAGCGATAAGTGCCATGGGATCCTCTTCGAGTCAAAAGAACTCGGATATGCTTCTCCGGTTTACGAGGCTTTCAGCGCAATGTTCTTTTTGGTGCTAACCTCTGCATCCTCCTCTTCCAGGTGGATCTCATGGGTGAGAAGCTTCCCAATGAGTTCGTCCGGCTTTAGTAGAGAAAAGTTCCGAGCCTCTTTGATAGCTGTCACTTTGGGACCCCATCTTTTCTTGGGTAGGCTTCTAAGTATCTTTACGCACATTTCCTCGTAGGAAATCTTTTTACCTAGAGATTTGAGATTGTTGGTAATCTTAGTCAAGCGAATGAACATCCGAGTGATGTTTTCTTCGGCTCCATCTTCAACAGCTCATACTTATGAAGATATTGGCTTATCTTGGCTTGTCGACCTGGCTTGTGCCTTCATAAGTGTTGACCGAGTGTGTCCCATACTTTTTGGCTGTATCACGAGCGGACACTCGATTGTATTCTTCGAGCTGATGGTGCACATCGGAATGTTCATTGCCTTGAAGTTCTTTACGAACTTCACCGATTCATTAGCCGTGAACTCGGGCCTTTGTCTTGGGTACGAGTCTTGTTTCTTCCGTCTTCATGGGAGTGTAGTTGCCTACTTGTATAATGTTTCGGACATCCTCATCGTGATCCAGCAGGAAACATTCCATGAGTTTCTTCCAGGTGCACGAAGTTAGATCCTTTGAACTTTGGTGGTCTACTTGGAAGATCTTCCTTCATCGAACTCTCCGTTGTTACGAGCCATTTGATCTTTAAACCTTTGGATGGTTAGATCCTTTTTGAAAGGCTAGGCTCCGATACCAATTGAAGGTTTGCTCTTGGAGAGGCTAAGTCACCCTAGAGGGGGTGAATAGGGTGATGATAAAATTTGCTTGAAATTTAAAATAGATAGGAATCTAAGGTGAGCGAGAGTCAAAGATGAACTCGAAAAGTACTAATTTAGAGTTCGAGTGAAGAGTGAAGAAACAGATTAATAAGAACTTTGAAACTGTCCGAGTCTAGAATGCACTCGGAAAAGTAATAACTCGAAAGTACGTGGAAACCCTCCCGGGGCAGAAAACCGCGAGACCGTGCTAATCCAAGCACGAAGTCAAATCCACTATTTTGAGTCCACAAAATTCAGTAGATCGACTCAACCCGAGTTGCTCCCTTAGACAACTCCTTACAAGTTTTTCCTAGACTCGAAATTACCTTATCCGATCTAGTACTTCCTAACCGAGATCACCCTTACAGGTTAGGGACAAGCGAGCTGAGTTAACCCTTACAGCCCAGTCAAGGGACCTTACTTAGAAAGTAAGAAAGAGAGTGTTTGTAATCGAGTACAAGACCTTACAACTCGGAGAAATGTTAAATACGGAATTGGAGTTGTAAGTTGAAGATTGAAAGTGAATACAATGACTTTTGCTCAAATATGTGTATTAACAATTGGTTAAGCAATCTTCTTGTCTTGAAGGATGGCTTCTATTTATAGATGACCAAGCAACTTAGCCGTTCTGTCCATCTTCTGACTGGAAGTCCCTTGTGACCATTGTAATGGATTTTCTAAGTCGCTCATAAAATATCCGTTGAGATATGAACGTCGGGCAACGGCTCTTGACTCCTTTGGAAGTCCCAAAACCACTTGGTGGTGTCTTGAAAAATAAGGTGAAAACCACCGTTGAGCTTAGTGTCTGCAGATTTCCAATTTTGGAAACGAGACAACCACGACACGATGTATGCGGGGCTAGGTCAAAGGTGGAAAAAGCCTTCTCTCGCGGTGATTAACGTTTTGAAGCCTGTTACTTTTGCAATTCAAAAATAAGATACCCTCGTTTGAATAAATTACAAAAGTAAATCAATTTGGTTCTCAAAGTATAAAATACTTTGGTCCAAGATTAGACACGAGATAATAACATAATTAAGATAATTAAGTGACTAATTATCCGAGTCGACGGAGTGGAACGGAAGGGCTTATCTCTACGTCTCGCACCCTCGCCCTGAATCCGATTCTCGATTCTAGACCGATGGAGTCATTTTTTAGCCTCTTTCAACTTATTTTTCCCATACTAAGATTGGTAGAGCATTTATTTATTTTAGTTTTGTTAGTTTTTCATTCCTAAAAACCGACTAGCGAACTATTTTCGATTTATTTATATCAAATTGCTTATCGACTTTTCGACTGAATGATAAAAAAAAAAATGAGTTTTCTAGATCCGCTAGCCAGGCCGGAGACCGAGGCTAATCACCTCAACCATGGCCCCTAGCCGGTGCTGGCAAAAGCCAACACGGATTGTTCAGCGAGTGAGGCTTGGATCCAAACCGGTGTTTTCACACCGGTTTGGCATTAAAACCCCACGACAGATTCAGCGAAACCCTAAATTTCTTTATTTTTTGGTGAAGAAATAATATCCCGAGATTTTTGAAAATAGTTTATAAAATAAAATAATTAATAATATCCCCACTTTCAAAAATAATTCTTCAAAACCCTAAAATCATTTTCATATTCGAAAACCAAAGGAAAAGTTTTAACACTCGCCAATTCATGGGAAAGTTCGAGCCTCCGGGGATTTGTGTTTCCTACAGGTGGGTTTGGGCTCGGTGGAGCCATACCCGCACCCATACCCATTTTCAAAGGTTGTACCAATACTCGTACATACACCTGTCGGGTTTTTAAAACTTAAACCCTAGCGATACCTATCGGTTTTTTCGAGTTTGAATAATTAAGGTGAAATCCTTGGGTGTTGCGTTGTCTGGAAAGCTTCTAATTGAGTGCGCAAGAGAGAGGACTAAGCGAGAGAGATAGAGATGACTAAGAAAAAGGAGGAGAGAGCAATAAGAGGCCGACTAAGCAAGTGGAGTAGAAAGAGTAGTGAGATATGAGAGAGTAGCAACCCTAGAAGGCAACAAGCTCTGCAGGAGAAATAGCGGGATGGGAGTAGAGAGAGAAAGATAGATAGAGAGAGAGAGAGAGAGAGAGAGAGAGAGAGTTGAGGAGAGGCAATGCGAGAGGAGAGATAAGGGAGAGCGAAGAGAAGATTAGCTTTTTAGTTTTAAAATATCTTCACCTCAATTCGGATTGGGCTTGGACCGCTTGGGTGGTTTCACAATGAAACTGCCTTAAAAAATCGAATTAAATAACCAGGTAGGAGTCGGGTTCGGCTATGGGGAGGGTGAACCCTGTACGTGACCCGAACCCAAACTTTTTACCTAACCCATATCCTAAATTTTTACAATTTTTCATACCCACACATGATCAAAATGGATTGAGTTCAGGTCGATTTTTTTAAATTCGAGTGAAATTTCCATCTCTAATGACGAGAATCAATATGGCAAATTTCATTGATCCAATTATAACCTATTCAAAATTAAGCTATTCCAAAACAAAATTAAATGACTCATTTGTGACGCTAGATTGATCTGTCAATTCGACCGGACTGGGTCGGGTCGAGTTTTCGGGTCGGTCGGTTATTGCCGGGCCTAGACTCCGTTTTCAGTCTTTGATTCGTGTAATTTGACCTGTTCTCTGCAGGACAAAGCACTCGGGAGGGAGGATTGAGATTCGACATACGGCAGTCGTTGCATCGACGGAAAAGAATGCCGGTTAGAGTTTCGGAGAGTCATCTCCCTTCACAAATTCCAGGTATTCTATATTTGCTATTCAACATCCAATTTGATTTCGTATCCTGCTTACTTTTAAATTGCTCGTAACTATCTCAATTGGAGAATTTTTAATGCCAAAATTGCATAATTGGTGTAACTCTGAGGTCATGTTTTGAAGGCTCGTGTTCTGGGCAGACTTCACCTCCAGTTTGTACCCTGCTCAGCGTTGGGCAGGTATTTCATCTGGCTAATTTGATTATTCTCTTGTATCCTTTATTTGGGTGTAATATGCTTTAACACTTTTGTGTCCAATTTTGGGTTTGCCCATTTGGGCATTGACTTCTCGCATCATTTGTTTGGGATTTGGAGTAGTAGATTAATTGGAACCGGGACCGGAAATGGTGATCAAATATGCATAAACTTTGTTTTTGTTTTTTTGGGGGGTGGGTTGATCAATTTTTCTTGTTTTCAGTAAGATGAATCAAAACTGTAAAGGATAATGGAAAATGAACTAGTCCCTATTAGACCCCAAGAGAAAAAGCACTCCAGCGACATTGCTTGGGTTAGTATATACCACTGATCTTGCAAAAGAATAAATGTAGGTTAAAGTACTTCTTTCTCGTGCGGCACATGGCAAAAGACAAGCACAAATTCTTATATGAGACCGTCTCACATAAAAGTTATTGTGAGATGGATATCTTTAGAGGTGACTTTTTAAAGGTTTGACTATGACTAATAACTTATATTATAATGACTTTTTAATTCGGGAGTGATTAATAATTCATTAAGAGGTCACTTTTATTAGAGTTACCCCTTAATGAATTATTAGTCACCTTTATGTATTTAAAGTCACCATAAAAGTTTCTATCTCATAATAACTTTTAAGTGAGACGGTCTCACACAAGACCTATTAAAAGACAAGATACCTGTCAAAGCACAAAAACCATTTCTCTGTAGTTTCTTTCACCCAAAACAGCAGGAACTACAGGTTCAGTTACTTCAGTAGTCATTTTCAACAAACTGCTTTTACCTGATATCCCTGCCCTTGTGTACAGACCCAATGCACTTTCTGAGACACCTGCGGATTCTGTCTTTGCAACATCATCCATTTCTGAAAGATTTCATAACATTGCCTGTCACCTGGCGTGCGAAAGTTGATGATCGATGATTGTAGCTTTCATATCTGAGAGACTAAGTCATGAATCATCGGATGAAGTAGCTGTGTGTGTAGCTATAGTAATAAAAAGCTGGTCATTTGCTTGATGAGTATCGTCATAATTACCTTTAGAGGGCCAGTTTTTCAGGCTGTGAGAAATGATGGAATTCAGATTTATTATAAAAAAGATTTAGGAAGAATAATTAGGATCTTTTGTTTTCGAATCTCTTGAGAGTTATCTGGTGGAGGAGTCTAATATTGTTATTATTTTTTGGAATCTTAGTTATTCTAGATCTACACAATTAAGGATTCACAAGATAAATTAATTCCCCAAATATACTTGTTTAAACAATTGAAATTCCTGTAAAGACGATTGCCTTCAAGAGGATTGGAATAAGACATGCATACATTTCAGAAACATTAGGACACAAGGATGCCTTTTTATTATAATTTCTCGAAAATATCAACAAATAGCGCTCAAATAAAGATTTTGGAGAAAGATGGCCTTTTATCATATTGCATATACATTCCCTTTTGCTTTCCCTTGTTGACCAAAAGAAGGGGGGTTTAAAATAACATATCTTGTACCCTTGCAACTACATGTTACCCAACCACTAGGGTACAGAGTGCTAAGTATATGTTATGTACTCTTGTCCAAAGCCATGTACCCAAGTGAGCCAAGACTAAGATAAGAATCTAATTACAATGCTTCTCTTGTTGAATTTTTATCTTCGGCGTCTTGTATTATCTTCTACAATGCTCATCACATCTGCCTCTTAAGGCATCAAGGGACCTCCTTGACATGTCCAAAGCATCTAATCCTTGACACGTGGGGCTCATTCTCACCTTATTTATACTCACATCCTTTTTATATCTAAAATTGAAAGTTCAATATGGAGATGCAAATCACCACTGGGGGGTGAATAGGGTGTTTGGAAGATTTTGCGGAATGAAAGTTCTTATGAACCGAGCTCTCGGAAAGTTAAGGAAAGTTCAGGACTATGAGTTTGAAGTCGGGATTAGTCTAAAGTGAATCGGAGAAAAATAACACATGACATAGAGATTTTATGACGAAACCCTCTTGGGGCAGAAATCCTCGGACGAGTGCTCAATCCAAGCACTCGGTTAAATCCACTAATCCAATTCACAATTACAATGAATTTAACTTACCAAGATTTGTTCCCTAACAAATCGATATAATTTTCTCGGGTAAGAAATTCCCAAATTCCCTCCGACGGCAGTAGTGTTTGAAAAGTAAATGAGTGATTGAAAATTATATCCTACTCCAGCGGTGAATTTTTTTGATAAGATGATGAAATTTTTACGTTGATGAATTTTTTTATGTTGATGAATTTTATAACCAAATGATGAATTTTTGTATTTTGATAATTTTACGAGTAACATTAAGGGCTTAAGAGTATGTTCGACTTTACATGAAAAACAAAATTTATTTATGTTTTATGGTCGTGTATGTTTTCGTATGTTCATTTATGTTCGTTTATGTTCGTTTCTTTTCTTTTATGTTCGTTTATGTTCGTCTATGTTCGTTCGTTTATGTTCGTTTCTTATTTAACAATTCATTTATGTTTGTTTATGTTCGTTTATGTTTTTTTATGTTCGTTTTTGTTTATGTTTATGTATATGTTTATGTACGTTTTGTATGTAAGTTCGACAGGCCGTAATGAATTTATTATTTTATGTTTACTTAGTCATAGAAAAATAATGAATTAAAATTTAGTTACTTAATTACACTTTTGTATAAAGTTCATTTAAACATATATTTTTCTAATTAAGAAAATTGATCCGTACAAGTTTTTTTATTTTTCATGTAAAAAGTATAAAAATTAAAAAACAAGTACATCGTATATTTTACAAATGAATATTGTACTAAACTAAGGAATTTTATAACAATAATGATGAATTTTACAATAATAGTGATGAATTTAAAAAAATGTTTATATTTGTCAATATTCATGCTCCTTAAGGAAATCTTCATCAATCTTCTTGGCATATGTTTGAATCCATCTACTATATGACCTTGCATTGACATTATTACTTAGTTCTCAGCACAAACACAATTAGTAAAAAATCATCATAAATAATTAGCATATTTATCAATACAACTTTATTAGTTTATCAAGCAAACAAATATTCATCGGTAAAATTAGTAAATTAATCAATAGAAATCAACAAAATTAACATATTTATCTTAATATCGATAAATTTATCATAGATGTGAAAACATTTATCAATATTAATACTTGGCATATTCATCATTAAAATTTATATATTCATCAAAAGGAATATATATTCAATGTGGAAGTGGACAAATATATAAAAAAACAAATATTCATCATTAAAATTTAAAAATTCATCAAGCAACTTGATTAAGTAGAAAAATTCATCAACTATTAGTAAACATCATAATGAAAAACTAACATATTCATAAATGAAATTGAAATATTCATGCATATTCAATATGAAATAGTTCAAATACATGAAAATTGATTAATATTCATTACTAAGACTTAAAAATATCAACAAAGAAAAATCATATTCTACTTGCATAAAAAGTGGCAAAAAATAATTAAAATTTTACTTATTTATTCTTCATAAGTGAAACTCCAACTCACATTATTTCATCATAAATAAATATTCTTCTCTAAAAAATAAATTCATCAAAACAAACAAAAATTTATCACAATTTGAAAATTCATCAATATAAACAAATATTCATCAGTAAAAATAAAAATTCATCAAAACAAACAAATATTCATCACCAAATTAAAAATTCAAGAAAAAATAGAGAGTTTAAAAATTACATCCGAATAAAAAAATTTAACAAAAACGAGGAAAAATTTCATTTACTCTCTTGATACATTAAAAGAAAAATATTCATCACTCAAATTTAAAAAACAAGTAAAGGAGAAATCATTCACCTTCGGAAATGGCACTCTTAATCTCGGCGCCCTTGACGACGACGTTTTGGTCGTTGAGACCTTCTTCCTCCTTACTCAAGTAGTCATTGTACCCATTCTTAGCATCGGCGTCATTGTTGGCATGCCTCTTCGGCGAGAGCTTGACGCCGGCAACCGGGGAGGAGAGAGAAAATGGTTTCGACGACGATGCAAGCCGGAATCAAGACCTCCATGGCTAGATCCGGAATCATTTTTGTGCTCGTAACTCCGCCACTCGCTGAAAACCCGAAAATCCGACACCTGGAGAGACGAGCAAGAGGAGAGTGAATGATGAGAGAGAAAGAAAGAGGGAGAGAGAGAGAGAGAGGCTCGAGAGAGAAAATGAGGTGGTCAAAATGAGTGGAAAATCGGGGATATATTTATTGAGTTTCTTTTTTTTTTTTTATGGGGTTTGCTCGTGGAGTAGCTTCCTACTAGGTACTAATGTATAAGAATTGATGAGTGATTACAAGATTTCTCACTAAAAGTACAACTCGGAAAATAAGAATAAGAACTAGGAGTTGTATGCTAGATATTTGTATGATATGTTGAGGTCTCTTGGTCATTGGTAATGTGGAAATCTTTTGCTAAGGATTCTTTATATAGTCTTCTTTGAAGAAGTAGCCGTTGAGTCTTCAACTTCTTTCAATTGGAGCTTCAACGTCTTTCAATTAGAGCTTCGAGAGCCATTGTAACGGATAGTCTAAGGGCTCATTTTTGGACCTTCGTGAAATAGTCATCGTACCTCGATCCTAGCTTCCAACAACTCTTTTACCAACTCTAGATAACTGGAATTTCGGAGAGGAGATCATTAGACTCGAAACAATATTTTGCTCAAAACAAGTAACAAACATATCTCTTAGTCGGTTCGATCAAATTCAAGGCTTTTTGGCTTTTGCCTAGCGAGACTTCATCGGTAACATGAAGCCTTTGTTTTTGCTTTTTTTTTTTTTGACATAATTAACTTTTATTTTTGCTTTTTTTTTGACATAAGAAAACCTGCAAAAATAATATAGAGAATCATTCTCGAAGTATAAAAATACTTTAGTCTATAATTAGATTAGGGATTAGTCTAAGTAAAGCGTTTAAGACCAATTAATACTTAACCTATTAATCTGTAATCTTTCAAGTTTAATATTCAATATATTCAAATTTTAGATATGTCAAAACTCACACACACACACACACACACACACACACACACATATATATATATATATATAAAATACATTCAAAATGAATGGCTCATGAGTTATTTAGACATTTTATAATTGCGCACGCTTAGGAAAATAAGAACGTCATACATTCCGGGTGATGAATGATTAACACATTTAGTTCCGGGTCATTTTATGATGATTGCCATAATAAAAACTTTGACATGATCAAGATGGAAAAACTTTGACAAACTTAAAGATTGACGGAAAATTCATTTTTTAGTACCTCGACATATGTGTCATTAATTTTTAGGGTCTCACCTTTTTACTTAATTTTAAAGTACCCTCACCATTTAAACTTGTACAAAGTTGGGTCTCACCGCTGGTAAATGAATACTTGACTAGTGATTAGACAATTATGCCCTTTGTAAATGTTTGGCAAGTAAAATTCCGAGCCACAGGCGAGAGTATGCTTCTTGACACCTACAACTCTCTCTCGTATACAAAGTAGCTCCTTGACACCTACAATTCTCTCTCTCTCTCTCTCTACCCTCAATGGAGAAGAGGCTTCACTCATCTCTCCAAACCTCGACCGAATCATTCTTCACATCAGCCATAAAGCTCTCTCTCGAGTCCGCAAAGCCTTCCTTCATCGAAGAGCTTAATCCACAACATCAAAAGCTTCTCCGACCTCTCGCACCTCTCTTCCTCTCTCTCTCTCTACTCCTCCATCGTTCCATCAATTCCTTCAAGAACCCCACAAAGCCGGAACCCCACCTTCACCCCCTCCAAGAAGCCTCGAAGACCCTCTCGAAACTTCGTTGCCCATGAAGAGAACGCCCGTAAAACGCATCAAAAATGCCTCCTTCAGAATCTTCAAATCTACGCCTACGTTGCCTTAATCTACGTAAAACACCCCAAAGGGGCCTTCTCCCCAGGATTTGTTCCCAGCCGTGAGGGAATGACATGACAATTTGATCCTTTTTGAGTCGAATTCGGTGCTCCTCTATGAGATCTCCAATTTTTGCGAAGAGTGGTGGATGGGGGAGCTTATAGGGAAAGAGATCCTAATCTTCAATTCCTACCATTTCTCGTTTCGAGGTCGTTGACATTGAGGAAGAAAGTTGACTTGCATAAGTTTATGCGCTTATAGAGGCTTTCGTGTTCGATTTCGAGGAGGAGAGTATAGAGGACTTGAAGCTCGCTCTTCACATTTCGATTCCTTCTCTCTCCTTCGCATGCAACAATGTCTAATGCAACAATTGAACTTCCCTCGCGTTTCAATCCTTAAAACTTCACTTGATCTTTGATTTTAGAAGGTTTGTGGAGGTTTGGTTATGGCTGCCCTTTCAAAGCTTGGTTGAGAGAAAGGGAGAGAGAGAGGAGAAAGAGATGCAGGCAAAATAAAAAATTTCACTTACCAAACATTTATGAAGGGCATAATTGTCCAATCACTTGTCAAGTATTCACTTACCCGACAATAAGCTCTACTTTGTAGAAGTTTAAACGGTGAGGTACTTTAAAATTAGATAAAAAAAGGTTTTTATGACACATATGTCGTGGTACTAAAAAACTAATTTTCCAAGATTGACTAGTCGGCTAGAACTAAGCGGGTCGATCAAACCGAGTTTAGTGACTAATTCAATTTTTACTTTATGAAGTAGAACTAAATCTAAGACTATAACATGTTAATTTTATAGCATAAGTCTTGGGGTCATAGTCATATTGAGTTTGATGATTGATATAACATAGGACTAAGTATTGCGAATTTCTTTTAGGATGCAACTTATTTAATCTTAACTTTAGATGAATGACTTGAATTCAAAACATGTAAAGAATAAGGCCAGTCATACTTGAGTCTTCAAAAATTTCAATGATCCTCCTAGTGTCCTAGTTCATCTAGCTGGATGTTTCCATCTCCTTTCTCATTGAATAGCCTATGAAAGTATTGTTGCTATATATCTTTGATTTCAGCTTCCTCAGCAAGAAGTCTTCCTCATCCTTGGTGTATCTCACTTGTTCCAATTCTCTCATTTCCTTTCCCTAGCCATAGCCAACTTGAACACTTCTTTTTCCCCTTCGTTGTCTGATATACGGTTTGTTTTCACGTCTGCAATCATTGGTTGGTTTCCTTCTTCACTATCGTGCATTGTACTTTGAAACGTTTCCCTTGTCTGAAGATCATCTTTGAAGCATGCATACGCAACTTGCTTTGCATTAACTTTTTCATGAACCTCATGACTCCACTATTGTGCCACTTTATTTAAAAAATGAAAAACAGAAAGGAATATGATATGCCGAAAATAAAAAGAAAACTATTGTACATCTGCATTTTATGCTTTACTTTTTCTACGAATATGTTGATGCCTCCGCTTGCATGCTTTTCACTGTTCACCATGTAGACATTTGACACTTCTAGAAATTCAAGTGGCCCATTTCCGCCAAATTCAATGTCTCGGTTCACAACCACTGATTAATACTTGATTAAAAAGAATAGATTTCAGGAGTGGTTTTTTGTTTAAATTCATTGCCTCTAGTTAGTCCAACACATTGGAGAAACATTTCTTTGTTGTCACACTTGGAAATTTAATGGGACTTGACCCCTTCTCCCCAAAAACAAAAATAATTGGCAATTCCATGTCACTTGGCTGCCTCGTTGAAGTTGTCATCCGTGGTTGGAATCAATCATATTGATTGGTCTTAGTGGTGAACTTGTTACTTTTACTAAGGACTAAGGAGTGTTGCTGGCTAGGAACTGGATAGGAGTAATCAGTGTGGCCTGAGTCACTTTGCTTTCTGTTATTGTTTACCATTCTAATGCTTGGTGTTGATTGCTGGGTTCTTTTTTACAAACATCTGAAATATTCTCACATTGGGAATTTTGTGGCATTTAGCCAATTTATAAGTTATTTTTGTATCTATTAAGATTTAGCTGTCTATTCCCTTAAAGCTATATTTAGGAATTGTTTTCCAAGTAATTTAAAGTGTCATAGATAGATACTTTGCCCTATATTTATTTTTTAAAATATTGATAGATAATTAGGATGTTATTATGCTTTTGAAATATTGATAGATAATTAGGATGTTATTTTGCTTTTGATGATGATTAGATACTATGTTTATATAGTGATTTACTCTGGTTCTTTTCTGTTTACTTCTTTTATTATTTCACTCTCTGCCTTTCTCTTTCGTTGCTGCCCTTTATATCACCCAACCTAAATCCTCTTTAAGTTTACTCTTTTGCCTTCTCACTTCCTCTTGTTCCTAATTCCTATTTGGGGTTTTGGGGGGGACGGGCTTTGAGTTTCTATGTTATTTGGTCTCCTCATTTCTTCTCAAGTACCAATGTTGAATATTCAATAAGTAGGGACATTTGATTGTTTATTTTGGGCTGAAAAGAAAAGGCAAAAAATTTTCAGATAGTGACCAAGACCCTGTTTTTGTAAGTTGTAAACTGGACAGCTATAAGAAGCTAAAAAGAACATGGCTCTTGTCCCTAAGGCCTGGCTTGATCTTAGTTGAAAAAAGCGCACCCTGGCGCACAAAAGTGTGAAGCCTACCCCCTTGAGCCTTGCAAGGGGTCAAGCGCAACCCCTCGAAACAGCCCTCTGAGGTGTGCGCCTTAGTCTGCGTCTCAGCAAGGGTGCAGTTGTGCCTTGGGCGACTTGCGTATCTCACTGGGCTTTTTTGTTTTTATTTTTGCTATTTCTCTCTCTCTCTCTCTGTCTCTCCCCGCCTCTCTTTCTCCTCTCTGTCATTGTAACACTGCGAGTAAGTGGGTAAGTTGTCCCTTTTTTTCAATTTGTGCTAATTTTTTCTCCTGCATGCTTTTTTAGTGAAAATCGTAGCGAATTCATTGTGCTATCACAATGTAAGAGTCTATGGTATTTTTCATGGTTTTAATGATGTCTAATCACTTACTTTATGTCATTATCTAGCATATTTGACCAAAAATATTGTTGAGTAATGATTTTCAAGCATTTTTTAGTATGTGCGCCTCGTTCCAAAAAGCCCGCACCTTCACCTCGAAGGCCACACCCTTGGCCCCAGGACCCTTTTTGCTTTTGTGCGCCTTGAGCTTTTGTAAACTAAGGGCTTGATATAAAAAAAAGTGGATGAAATTCTGTTGTGGGAGATAGGATGTTTATTTGATTGTAAGCTCTTGCACTTGTTATTTCGTTCGAACAAATGCATATACTACCCTCTATGTTATATTAAGCATGAATTATGTCTAATGTAGGCTGATTAGCAATTACATACGACATCTGAACCACTTTGCAAATTTTCAGTGCTGCGTTGGTGTGTCTGCTGTCTGATTAATTAGTTTTCTCTTGCAGGCTTTTTCTGGAACTCAAAATGTTTCTAGTGTACAGAAGGATGAGGCATGGAGAGTCAATGTACGAATACAAGGTTGTGACCTTCAACATGGATATTTATGTGGCACTATGGAAGCTCTCAATGTTCCAATGGCAGATACGCCGGTAAACTGCCTCACTCTATTGTGATGAATATTTCATTTTTTATGCAGCTATTGTGTGTTCAAAGTTGGAATTTTATAATTTTTATTACTAGTGTATTAGTTTCAGATGATGTTTGTAATTATGTATTATTATTATTTTCATATTCTATTGTTTGGGTATCTTATTAGGACCATGAAGTCTTAGGCAATTGATTATATTCTGATTTGGAATGCAGTAGTTTAGTAAAATCAAGATACCGGGTTGCTTTCTTTATCTTGGAAGTAGATTTTAGGCTATAAAGTGCCACTTTGGTATACTATTCCTAAGGCCACATTCTGATGGTCTGGACTTCTTTTATGACTGAAATGTTTCTTGTCAAGAGTGCCCAGAGAAAGACCTGCAGCATTTGGTTGAGCACAGATGAATAGAACTTGCAAGAGAGCAGACATAAAATAATAATGTTCAACGATTTTGAAATATGCTGCTAACATGATACACTTGACCTACCGTCATTAGTTAACGTCAGTCGTGGGCATGTTGCCATGCTGTCATTGCATGAAGTGAATTGGTTTTTAGGTTTTACTGCCGAAAGACTGGCACCTCTAACGCAGATTTATAACTACCCCGTAAGTTCATGTTGGCAATTTTGATTCAGAACTTGTACTGATAAACGGAAAGCAGTTATGTATTGGTGAATCCCATTGTATTTTTCTATCCATCCAGACTAGACAGCATTTTGCGGAATTGATCCTACCCAGATGTGGTTTTGATATAGCTGGCTTGAACTCCTGCTCTGGGTATCTATGCCCCATGGGGACAAATGAAGAAGGTGAAGTACTAGTAACTCTTGGAATTATGTTACTAAGAAACAGCTGCTTATGGTCGTAAATCCAAATATTAGAGAGCTTGTCTTGGTTAAACCATATTCCCAAACAAAATTTTGAGGCATAGGAAGAAGATAGTTGGGTCATTAAAATGACCACTAAAAAATAAATCAGTTTCATGAAGGCAGCCACCTCATCTCTGAATTAGCATGAATTATATGTTGGATATTATAAGTAATATGAATGTCTTAACTCTTAAGCAATATCTATAATGAGTAAAATTTTTTTAAAAAAAACAATTCTGTGAATCATATATCTATAGTTTAGTATATGAAGTTTCTTAAATTATTTGATTCTGGACATACTTTTTTTGGTTTTGGTTTTTGGGGTTTCTGTAAGACCCTTTTTAGGATTTGCTTGGAGGTCCAATAATTCCTACTTTGTTGAAACAGCATATGAAAGTTTAAGTGAAGGTTGCCTTTTTTTCTTCTTCAGCCTCTAAATGTGAATTGCGATTGAGGATTTACTTAGATGAATAAAACTTAATCTTGTTCATAGGTGCGGTTTGTGTGAAGAGGAAGAATGTCCTGATCTTTCATGTAGGTCATTTTTGTGAAGAGGAAGAACCCTTCTTCATTGTCTGGATATGTGTCCTTCGGTTATGTCTTCTTAGCCCTTAATGTGTCTCCTTTTGGGGTTAGTTAGGCTCAAGCAAACAAGAAGAAATATATGGCTCTGAAAAAGAAGGATGAACGAGCGAGTTCGAAGTGAGTGATGATTCCTTTGTATTTGGTGTACCAGCTCATTCTTGAGGGAAAATATTTTTCAGTCGTCAGGATTTTATTTTTGAGGCTGCTGCACAGTTGGGGGTGTGCCCATTATGTCTTGATGTTCTTGGAAAGTCTTACACAGTAGCATTAGAGATGACTGTTTTTCTTTTTCATTTTTCTGTTTCTTGTGTTCTTAACCCTTCTTCTGTCAATGGGTGTTACCATTGTAGTGGCTTGTCAATAATGTTCCTTATTACTGATAAAAAAGTGTAATTTATCAAAAACAACCGGATCGCTGGTCGAATCTTTGCTGTTTTTTCGGTCTTGTCTGGTGACAGAGGATCACATTAGAAAATCAGGTCCATTGATATTTAGTGCTGTTGATTATTAGTTAGAGATCTGATGTCACTGCTAGTTCCCTTTCCCTGTTGATACTCTGTATCACTTCACTAGATGTGCTCCGTAATCAATGCTGATGGTCAGTTCTTCATTCACTTCACTTTCTGCGACATATAACAGGTTGTAACATATAACAGAGTTCTGATGGTCAGTTCTTCATTCACTTCACTTTCTGCAACATATAACAGGTTGTAACATTCTGGGAAGGGGAAATTGTTGATACCAAGAACTATACATTCTTCACTGGAAAATGGGAAGCAATGTAAGATCCTTGTATCCTTTTCACCCCCGTTGCTTAGGATAATCAACTTCTTAAAAACATGTATTCTACTTCTACTTCAAATTCACTGATTGGTCTGTGATTCTGTAGGCCAGAAGATGACATTAGACACTGGACAAAATTTCCATCTTTTTCACCTCTTCTAGTAAGTAATCCAGAGCTCTGGTCTTCTCAGTTATAATATTTCATTGTTAACAAGTTGCCATCTCTTGCTAGAGTCAAGTGGAGGCTGATGGCGGAAAGTCACTAGACTTGAGTAACTACCCATACATATTTATGGTATGGTCAAGTGATCCATCTTGCTATCTGAGAAACTAGTTCTTGTTTTGCTATCTGGAATCCTAAACATTTTGCTGTCCGCATGACTATGCAGAGATGGAAAGAACAGTATTTTGTAAATGTCGGTACAGACTGTGGGTTAACAATAGCTGGCTTCTACTATGTTTGCTTCTCTTGTAGTGATGGCTGCATCAATGGCTTCTATTATGATCCTAATAGCAGGTATCTGTGTATTTTTCATTATTGTATCAGTTAAGAATTTACATGCCCTGGTTTACCTTCAAACAGGGTGGAGAAAAAAGGAAACAGAAACTAACAGCATGATCAGTTGATACTATCTTAAATGAGCTGATAAATATGGCTTTAATCTACACAGCCCTTTTCAGAAGCTTGAGTTGAAATCTACCAATGAAGGAAGATCAGGCTTCAGCTTTTCGTCATACGAGTTGCAGTAATTATCCTTCTCCCGAGTAAAAGTAGCTGAAGTTAATTATACATTAATCGAATGCCATTTCTGAAGTTAATTATACGGCTTTAGGCGGGGTTTCTATCCCAGGATTCGACATTTGAAGCTGCATTAGTTCTGCATCTGCTAAAAATTATGCAAGATTTGCTTTGGTTGGATGTGCTTCCATGTGGTATTTCATCTATGTTCGGTCGTTAGTCTTATTATTGAACCACTGAATCTAGATAATGTATTACCCCAGTTCTATTGACTTGCTACTATGATGGATCTTTGTTCTCTTGATTTTGGTTGCCATCTATCTCTCTCTCCACTCTTGGTCAATTTTATGCTTCTATTTGAAGAGTGGTATCTCTGATCCCAAGTCTAGCGTCGATCACCTTAGCTTGAGTCGAGCCTATTATGTGGAAACATAACCAAACATTAGGAAAGATAAACATCATCACAAATAAGCCCTCAAAATCGAATCTCTAAATGACTTCAATAGGGTTGAATTTTCTCTCTCAAGACCATACTTAATAAGAATATGATTTTTTTTTTTGTTGATTCTCAACGCTTGTAAACTAGAAGGTGTTGTTTCTTTTACTTAAATAAAAGGTTTAGAGGGTTAGCTATAAGAGTCAAAATGCAAATGCAAGCCAGCGAGAACCTTCGTCGGACGTTCTACCGACGGTAGGCAAGAACTGGCAGCACCAAAGTTCATTCTCTATCCTCCTGCCGCTCCATCCCTTCCCTTGTTTTCTTTATGGTGAAATTGAAATCCTTGGGTCTTTTTTCTCTTCTTGATCAATTTTGGTGTTCTTTTTTTAATTGTGGTTTCGTTGATGGATTCAGTATAGTATGGTCAACTATGGTTGTAATTGATGAAAGTAGGGGTGAAAATGAGTTGACCTGAGCCTCGTAGCCTTGAGGCTTGGCTCATTAACTATTTTGTGAGCTTGCCTATAACACCCCGATATTTTAGCTAATAATAATTGACTTGCATATGAATATTTGACTTACATATGTTATTTAATCGGTTGTATAATATTTTATTGGCCTGAATACTTCTGAAAACAATTAGAATTGTGTTCATTAAAATAATTTGTATGCATTAAAATTATCAACATTTTGTTTAATAAGTTACCTAGTCACATAAAGTTGATCAAGCTAAAGTCAAAGTCAAGTTAAGTCAAGTCAAGCCAAGTCAATGCAAACTTAGTAATTAAGCAAATAAAAATAAAATAAAATAAATATAAGTAAATTATTTTAGCTTGCACATGAAAATTTTCAAACCATGGTTTTGTTTAAGCCATAGTATTTTTTTTTATGAAACAAAATGCACATGGTTTTAGTTCATATTTTTAAATACAATTTGACAAGTATCATAATTTTATTAGTTTGAAACTTATATAATATGAGTTGATTTTCCTCCAAGAAGCACACCAAAGAAAAGAAACACAACAAAAATAGAGAGAAGGAAGAGAAGAGTTTGGAGGATTTTTGCTTGATACACTAAGGAAAGAAAGAGTTTGGAAGCTTTTTGTTTAGTACATTAAGAAAGTAAAGAAAGATTAAAGAGATCCATTTGACTAAATTAAAGTGAGTAATTCTTTTATTTTTTTAACGAAAAAAAGGTTAGGGAAAGATAATTAAAAAGAAATAATGTATGGATATAATAATCTAGACTTAATTAAAGAATTAGAAATTTAATTTCACTAAATTAGGAACCCATCTTAATTTTATGTTATGATTTGTTTTATTATTTGGATACATGTATATTATTGATGAGCATAAGATATATTTTAATCTTGTTAAAAAGAATAATGATTGTTAAATATAGAAGCTAATTTGGGATTATAACATATTTTTCTGGCCTGTTTGAATTTATGCGAATTATTGGATGTATAAAAAAATATTAAAATTTTACTATACCTTCTACATATTATGAGACAATTTATTGTAACGTTTTATGAATTTTTAATAAGTATATTCCGAGTTATTAATTTCTAAGTAAAATTGCTTGATTTATGCTAACTATGTACTTATTATATGTTTCGATTTGTTAGCTCATTTGGTGATTACTATGGAACATGAAATCAGCAAAGTAAACTGTAAATGAACTATATGTACTTATATAAATTATTTTGAAAGTGTTAAATCAATTTTTATACGTGTTTGTGACTAGATACATCATGACTAACTTATTAATGCAAGATATGAATACATGCTTCCTTGAAAGAATATGATAATATGAATTTAAGATATGCTACGACTATGTTTAAAATGGGAATAAAGTTCATCTCCGCATGGGACTATTGCTTATGTGTTACGTTCTAGAGTTATTGCCATAAAAGTAGTCTGTCTTTTGTGTTTCGAGCCGCTTGTTTGAAGAGGTTTTTACGAATTTACTAGGATGTTATTTTCGGCCTGTATGTTATATGTTTTGTGTGGGTCCCTGGTTGAACCTTGTGATGGCTTCGGTCGGTTCACCAAGTGAATTATGGCTCCACAATTTGTGATTTTAGGCAGCTACGTTCTTTAGAGTGATGAGTCCCTGGATGGTATCTTGTGATGGCTTTTGTCGATCTACCAGGATGTGTTTATGGTCCTTGTGTTTTGTGATAGTTCATTGTATTAGTCATGAGTGGATTCTCCTAAGATTAACAAACTCAATGACATATTTAAGGTTTTGATCCATGTGTTGAATTATGACTAAGCATGATATGATATTTGTAACATTATAAATATTCGTTACATCTACGATGATGGGAAACTTATGTGAAAGTGTGTTTATGTGCATATAAGATGTGGTTATAATCGGTAATTAGTCTAATTTAGCGGACGCTATTTTCTTTGGGACTCGAATGAGGACTAGGAACCCAAAAGACATGGTTGGTATGAGACAACTATGGTTAGTTTAGTGAATAAACTAACAATAATGTCTATTTAGGGACTTTAATGAAAACGAGAGTCTCTAAATCGTACTTGGTATGGGACAAGTATAGTTAAGTTAGTCTAATTGTCCATTTTATAACATAAGTGTGTATTTTGTAAAATATTAAGAGTATGATAAATATGAATGTACGAGTCTACCTATAAAGTGTGACTATTTATGTATACCACCTTCCAAGTGTTGCATGTTATGATTTAAGTTATTCGTATCACTTGTTTATGTACTTGAGTGTAAACCACATAATGTGCAAAGTGTAACATCGGGAAACATAAGCGTTATTCACTGGGCTCGGGAGCTCATGACTTCACTATTTTTTCATGTTTCGTAAATTAAAGGGATCAAGGTTGCCTTTAAGAAGATTAACGATTAGCGATAATTTGGTGACCCAAGATAGGAAGGTGGTCTATGTTTTTACTTTTGACTATGTTAGTAAATAAAAGGTAGGATGTATTTTGTATAGAATTTGTAAGATTATTATGGATATGATTAAGTACGAATTTAAGTTGCTTGTTTAGAAGTATAGTTTTGATTTTGTGCTAGAATTTTATATAAATAATTAAAGAATTAGATAACCAAGTGAATCATCTAGTTGGATTGCCCAAAATTGAATAACAAGTAATTAGATAAAAGAACTGTCTCGATTGGACTGGTCGAAACAAATAATTACGTAACTAAGACCAAGTGAGATTTTTCGGCCCGACAAGCCTACCGGTGTCCGGGTGGTGGTCGGTGCTTGTCATAGCACGGATTGGTTGGGCCGGACTTGGCCCTTTGTGCCATACGTTTAGTGTCATATTAAATGTAGTATTTCTTAAGCTGATCCAAGTTTGTGTATTGAAAAATTCTTCACCATCCAAATCAGTCAATCTTACTTCTCCTCCAGCAATATTTGACTAAGTACAAATGAGCCTTGCTAGTTAGGCCTGAATTTTCCTCGAGGATCCTTGATTGGTACTCGATCTCTTTAAGGACCAAATCCCCAACTTGTAGATTACGAGGCTTCACTTTCTTGTTCAATGCCCTTGATATATATGCCTGGTATATTTGGACATTATGTCGAGCGTTGAGGTGCTTTTCATCTAGCAATACTAACTCTTCATAGCGTGCCTCAGCCCATTCTCGCTTCCGGCATTTGACTTTCAACAATGATCCGTAACGAGGGAATGGAAATTTCTATTGGAAGGGCTGCTTCCATGCCATATACTAAGGACTAGGATGTTCTCCTATTGAGGTCTTGATGGAAGTCCGGTAGCCCCATAAAGCGAAGGGCAACTTTTCGAGCCAATCCTTATATATGATAGCCATCTTCTCCACTATTTTGCGGATATTTTTGTTAGCGGCCTCGATTGCTCTGTTAGTTTGAGGGAGATAGGGAGAAGATTTGTGATGTTTAATCTTGTACTTCTCCAATAGATCTGCTACTTGTTTCTTGAAGTGACTACCCTCCCTCATCGGCTTATGCGGTACCCCATATCGACAAATGATGTTTCGGGTAATGAAATTGGCCACGTGTTTTGACGTCAAGGTTGTATAGGAGGCTACTTCTACCCATTTGGTGAAGTAGGCAATTACTACTAATGCAAATTCGTGACCACATGTTCCTTTAGGGGTCACTTTGCCAATGATATCAATGCCCAAACCGAGAATGGCTAGGGTGATGCAAGTGTCATGAGAAACGATGGTGATTGGTGTTGTAGATTTCCATAAACCCGACACTTGTGGCATTTCTTAAAGAATTCATGGCGATCTGCTGCCATGATCGGCCGATAAAATCCAAGCTTTTGACTTTTCTAAACCAACATCCATCCATTCATGTGAGGTTCGCATTCCCTATAATGAATTTCATCCATGATACACTCGATTCGTGTTGGTTGACACAAAGTAAGCTAATTCTTGTGTTGGTTTTCTTATATAATTGTCCTTGGTTAATGAAAAACTGGGCTGCTAGCATCCCGATGGCTCGCTGGGCTCTAAGCGTGGAGTGCAACGAATATTCTTGTTTATCCAGTATCGGTAGATGTCATGGTACCAATTAGTTTGTTTGGTACTAAACACTTCTAGTGTATATACGTGCACAGAGCTAACTTCGTCGCTGTAGACACTAAAAAAGCATCGTCCTTTTCTCTCGTTTTTTATTTGTTAGCCCGATGATGATAATCCCGATTCCTGTTTGAGGATTTGGATCTCAAACCGTGTTTGATTGGTGCGATGGAGGCCGATGAAACCACAAAGAACCCCCAACACCACATAAATAGCCTTTTGCCTTAGGTCGATCCAAAAATCCCCTTTTCTTTTGGACGATCCAAACCCGAGCCAAGCCTCCAGAGACAACGGAGTCCAAGTGCCGCATACCGAGAAAATTCCAGGCTTAGAATACTACATTTTACTCAGTCCAACCGGACAAGGAGTTGAAGACACATGTTAGACGCTTCATTTCATGATCACAAGCATCAAAGTATTGCATTTTGGGTCCAAGACAGTCCACCCGAAACTAGGAGCACGCATTTCGCATCAAAAATGAAACTTGCCAAAAATAAAAACTTGCCAAAAATGGAAACCTACGAAAATGGAAACTTTCCATTTTTGGAAAGGTGCTATGGCCGGCGCCTCGCCACCCCAAAAATAGTAAGTGGAACGCTCCGTTTTGCCCGGAGACTCCCTTGGAAGCACGCTAGGGCACGAAACCCTAAGCAGCCTCTTGTGGTCGGCGCCCGCCTTCCCGGTTCTATCCGGCTTTATCTCTTCTTATCCTGTTCAATCTTGTGATATCTTGGCCCCATTTATTTTCAACTGTTCGAACGGCTAGCTGCAAACCCTAGGTCATTCCTTGACCTAACATCTCCCTATAAATAGACAGCCTTGGCTCTCATTCTACCAATGGATCAACCCTCACTCGTTACTCTACTAAAATTCGCCTAAGAGCTACTCGAATACTCCATTATGTATTCCGATGTCTTGGTCCCTTTTCAGCCTCTTCCTACTCTTCTCTCCTTTAAAACCACATCTAAACCCGAGAACTCTATCAGTCACACATCTGCCTACCTATCTTCATAAATACTCATAAAAAGCCTCTTCAATTCACCACCGTTGCATCAATAGATCCAGATTCGATATCCGGACTCAGCAGGTGGGACAACTTGAGGGCACGGATTCGATCTTCAATGGTTTATTATTTACTTTTATGCTTTCTTTTATTGCTTTACGTATTGCGGAAAAATGATGTATCGCTTTTAATTCCTTCCCACCCTATGTAATCTTTTATTTCCGCTTTGCTTTCTTTTTCACTTTTACTTTCTTTACCGCTTTCTTTACTTTTGCTTTTATCGCTTTCTTTCATTAAGTTCGGTTGCTTTTAATTCTCATTGCATGTTGCTTGCTTGTTTGTTTTACATTATTTTAATTCACTACTCGATTTAGTAATGGCCGTCTTCGGACGGGCGGTGAAAGGGTTTGTCCTTACGTTCCGTACCCTCGCCCCCAAATCCGATTCTTGATTCAAAGATCGATGGAGTCATTTTTAGCCTCTTTTAGTCTTAGTTTTTCCCATATTAAGATTGGAAAAGCAAGCTTTTGTTTTTGTAAGTTTTTCTTTCCTAAAAATTGACTTACGAATCCTCTTTTGCTTTATTTCTATTGCATTGCATCTTGGTTTTTCTCGTTGTAGGATAAAAGAAAGAAGGGATTTTGCATCCGCCAGCCATACCGTAAGCCGAGGTTGAATTACTTCAGCCACGACCACTTGCCGGTGCCGCTCATTATATGGTGTTGGTTCCGGCTAGGTCTCGGATAGCCGAGTGGGTGAGGCTTCGGTTTAGGCTGGTGTTTTCACACCGGTCCGGCCCTAAAACCTCACGGCCGAAATAGAAACCCTAATTTTATTTATCTTCCGGTTAAGAAATAGTATCCCGGGACTACTAAAATAATTACTAAAATAAAATGGTTAATAAAATCCCCATTCAACTTTGCTTAATTCTTTCAAAATCAGATTTAATAAAATTTGGAAATCTTAATAAAAAGTTCATCCCCATATTCCAAAATCGGCTTTCTAAAGCCATCTTCAAAATCAATCTTTAAAAAGAGACCCGACACAAGTGGGGAAGCTAGACGGGCCCTGGCTGGCCGTGGTTACTACGAGTCACTCTACGTGGATTAGCATTGAATGAATTCTGTTGGGGATATTTATCATAGATGCTAACTTAGCTAAAGCATCTACAAACCGGTTGTCATCCCTCGAAAGGTATGTGTATGAAATGTTTTCAAAATGTTTTGATAGTTCAACCAGATGTGCCTACTAGGGTGCCAAGGCTTCAATACTTACCTTCCATTTTAACACATTTAACTCGTTTCAATTTTAGGTATAACTCTCTATCTCTCTATGGTTTTGATTTCAAGTCATTCTAATCATTTAAGAAGCTCATCTCTCGGTTTTTAATTCTATCTCGACCCACTCGAAAACCATCTATTGAGTTTAACACATTTAACCGGGTTTCGACCCACTCAAATACAACTTAAAATAATGGCATGTGTAAATAATTTCATAAACACTTTATGTTCCGAGTACCGACTTGGTGTTCAAATTAAAAATGAATTACACCGTTAATTCTCTTTTCTAAGTCGGTTTATTGAATGAAATTATTTACTTGATCAAGTTTATGCATTCTGATTGTTTATTCTTATTAACTTGATCATTTAAAGGATTGACTCAAGATGGAATTTGCACCTAATGAATATTAGACTAAAAAAATTCCATTTACTTAGGCTGAAAATAAATAACCGCTTAATTACTTTGAATTAATTATTATCTTTGCTTAATCTTGGACCAAAGTATTTTTATACTTTGGATACCGCTTGATTTACTTTTATAGCTTGATTAAAGTATTTTAATATGATTTTGAAAAGCAAAAGCAACCGATTTCTAGCCGTTAAACACCAGCAGATAGAAAAGCTACATTTCTAGACATGGCTTATAGACACCGTGTTAGGGTTGTTTGTTTCCAAATCCGGTAAACTTGAACTTTGAGTCCAATGGTTATTTCCACCCCGCATTTCAAGTAACAACTAGTGAGATGGACCACGTTTTGAGCCGAGGAGCACCACACAACGTTCATATTACAACGGATCCTTTTCGATCAGCTCGGACTAGCCGTTACAACGGCTATTGAAGCTCAGAATGTCCGGAACAAGCCTCAACGGTTAAACCGCCTGATGTGTATAAATAGAAGCCTCTCTATGAGACTTGAAGATTGTCTGTTGAACATTAAAAAACACTTAGTGTATACTTACTTAATCTTTAGATTACAACTCAAATTCTTAAGTTTCTACTTTTCGAGTTGTAAAGAGAAAGTCTTGTAATCACATCTACACTTTCTATTCTCTATTAGTCCCTTGATCGAAATGTAAGGGTTAACTCAGCTCGCTTGTCCGTACCTGTAAAGGTTACCTCGGTTAGGAAGTACTAGATCGGATAAGGGAATTTCGAGTCTAAGAAAACTTATAATTGAATTGTATAAGGGAGCAATTATGTAAAGAATCGAGTCCTTGTATTTTATGGATTCAAAATAGTGGATTTAACTTGGTGCTTGGATTAGCATTGTCCGTGGTTTTCTACCCCATAAGGGTTTCCACGTATTTTTGTGTTTTACTTGTTTCGAGTTCATTCTAGACTTAGAATTATTTTCTAAGTGCTTGCTAAGCTGAATTCATTGTTAATTCACAAAAATCTTCCATCACCCTATTCACCGCCTCCCTCTCGGGTGACTTAACTTCTCCAAGAACTAACCTTCAATTGGTATCAAAGCCTAGCCTTTCAAGAGAATTTCACAATCCAAAGGTCTAAAGATCAGATGGCTCGGAACAATGGAGAGTTCGATGAAGGAAGATCTTTCACTAGACCACCCAAGTTCAAAGGTCAAACTTTGCACACTCGGAAGAAGATAATGGAATGCTTCATCCGAGATTGTGATGAGGATGTCCGGAACATCATCAAACATGGGAACTATACTCCTATGAAGATGGAAGGATCAAGAGCTGTACCGAAGGAGAAGTCAAAGTACACCACTAAAGAGAATGAAAAATACTGGAACAACTTCAAAGCCATGAACACTTTGATGTGTGTAATCAACCCGGAAGAATACAACAGAGTGTCCGCATGTGACACAGCTAAAGAGGTATGGGATACCTTAGTCAACACCTATGAAGGAACAAACCAAGTGAAGCAAGCAAAGATAAGTCATTTTCTTCATAATTACGAGCTGTTCAAAATGGAGCTTGAGGAGAACATCACTCGGATGTACATTCGTTTTACTGAGATTGTCAACAATAATCTCAAATCTTTGGGTAGAAAGATCTCTCACGAAGAAGTTGTCGAAAAATTATGAGAAGTCTACCAAAGAGAAGACGGGGTCCCAAGCTAACAACAATTGAAGAAGCACAAGATCTTTCCAAGCTGAAACCGGATGAGCTTATTGGGAAGCTACCGACTCATGAACTGCATCTAGAAGAAGAGGAGGAAGTTGAGGTCATCACCAAAAGAAACATTGTACTCAAAGCCTTAGAAGACAAACGACAAAGTCCGAGCTCCTCGGACTCGAAGAGGATCCCATGGCACTCATTGCTCGAGGTTTCAAGAACATGATGAAATACAAAAAGTGACAAAAGAGGCCAAAGCGGGAGTTCTACAAGAAAGACAAGAAAGGTCAACACTCATCCTCTTCCAATTTGTCTTTAACTAAGAACTCAGGCTGTTTCAAGTGTGCCAGCAAGGAGCACATAATAAAAGACTATCCAAAGAGAAAGAAGGACAGAAAGAAGAAGAAGGCTATGGTGGCTACCTGGAGTGATGATGATTCCTTTGAAGATGATGATTCCGATAACTCAAAGTGTCTAATGGCATTGACGGACTCGGAAGCTGGATCCGAGTCGGATAGTGATGATTAAGATGCTAAGGAAACTAATCCTCATGAGGTAATTAATTATTTCCTCAAGTTTTCCAAAACATGATCTTGCAAGATATATCTTTACTTTGGAAGAAAAAGTCTAATTCTGATTCTTTTGAATTCAAAGAGCGAGTTAGAGGCTTTTACTACTCGAGAGAATCACTTTTAAAATGGAATTAGAAAAGCCGAGACAAAATTTAAAAGTGCATGAGACCAGCACTCAAGATAATGAGACCGAGTCCGAGTGCCTCATAACAGAGAATGAGCAACTAAAGCGAAGCTCAATGAATCTCAAGAGTTGGTTTTAAAACTCACTTAAGGTCATAAAAACCTTGATCTTTTTCTTGGCTCTCGGTGTGTCTCATTTAGAAAAGAAGGTCTTGGTGACAATGTCGACGAGAAAGACAATTCTTATGACAATCTTTTTAAAACCGATTCCGAACTATTAAGTTTAGGAAGGCTGAGCATGGTCCTATTTGAAGGTTTGCTCTTGGAGAGGCTTAGTCACCCTAGAGGGGGTGAATAGGGTGATAAGGAAATTTTAACAAACTTGGAAGATTAAAGCTTGAAAAGAATAATCAAGACATTCCGAGTTTAGATTGGACTCGGAAAAGTGTGAACTCGGATACACGTGGAAACCCTCATGGGGAAGAAAACCACGGCCAATGCTAGTCCAAGCACCAAGTCAAATCCACTATTTTGAATCCACAAAATACAAGCACACCGACTCAACCAGAATTGCTCCCTTAAACAATTCCTTGTAGAGTTTTCCTAGACTAAGAAATTCCCTTATCCGATCTAGTACTTCTTAACTAAGGTAACCTTTACAGACTAGGGACAACCGAGCTGAGTTAACCCTTACAGCTCAGTCAAGGGACCTTACTCGGAAAGTAAGAAAGAGTATGTAAGAAGACTTTATAACTCGAAAGTATGAATTACAAGTTGGGAGTTGTAAATAGAAGATTGAGTATGAATGCAATGACTTTGCTTAAGTAATGTGTATTGACAATATGTCCAAGCAATCTTCAAGTCTTAAGAGTTGGCTTCTATTTATAGATGACTAAGCGGATTAGCCGTTGCGACTAATTTCCGAACGAAGTCCTTTGTGACCGTTGTAACGGTCCTTCCGAGTGACTCACAAAAGATCCGTTGAGATGTGAACGTTGTGCAACGGTTCTTGACTCTTAAGGGTGCTCCAATCAGCTGGTGGTGTCCGAAAAGTAAGGTGCAAACCACCGTTGAGCTTAGCATTGAAGTTTTCCAGCTTTGAAAACAGCACAATTCGGACACGGCGTCCGAGCCTTGTTCGAAGTAGAAAAGCCTTGTCTCGCGGGTGATTAACGACTTGAAGCCAGGTTACTATTGTAATTCAAAAATAAGATAACCTCGTTTGGATAACCTACAAAAGTAAATCATTTTGGTTCTCAAAGTATAAAATACTTTGGTCCAAGATTAGGCACAAATAATAATTTAATTAGGATAATTAAATTCCTAATTATCTTAGGCCTAGACGAGTGGATTTTTCGAGTCTAATATTCATTATACTCAAATTCCATCGAGTCGGTATTAGGAAAGATCAAGTTATAAGAGTGAAAATATCGAGTATAAGTACATGATCTAGACAAATAATTCTCAAACAAATATGCTCGACTTAGAAAGGCGAATTAATGTCGTAATTCACTTTACATCAAAATATGCAATCGTAACTCGGATATGAAGTGTTAGAGAGATTATTTGAACATGTGATATATCTCGAGTAGTGTCCGAGTGACTCGAAATACCAAGTGTGAGATGATAGATGAAAATGTGTTTTATGAGTCGAGTCGTAATCGAATGAAAACATATGCGATAGTTTCCATAATACTCGAATGACTTGTAATCAAAACGTATGAGGGAAGAGTTTTATACCTATCTTTAGTAATACTCGGAATGGTCTAGTTTCCGAGTCCGAGTCTTCACTATTCATTCACAGAGAAAAGGGACCGAGCCTAGACCAGTTTTCATGAAAAAGCCTTCTCAACCTATTTACAAAAGAAAAGGTTTTCAAAGCAAAGAGACACAAACTCAATTCCGTAGAAGGAAGACTTAAAATCGGACCAGCACCCAAAATTATTCAAATCTAGGTTCCCAAAGGTGCTCTTCCTTAGAAAAGGACCATAGTAAAGACAATTACTGGGTTTGTAAGAGGAAGTGAGAAGGGTTAGTTTGTTTCACGTGTTGCGGTGACTAAAAACGAAAGGGTTATTGGTACTTAGACAGTGGATGCTCATGCCATATGTTTAGGGATTGAAGACTCTTCTCGGAATTAGAAGAAACGAAAGGAGGAAAGGTCACATTGGGAGAAAATAGCAGAGGCAAGATAGTTAAAATTGGAGAATTGGTCAAGGAGATAATTCAATCAGTCCAGTCTACCTTGTCAAAGGTCAAGAGGTAAGATTCACTCAAACTAACTACTTCATTTCGATGCCGTCACCAAAGAGACAAAGCTCTCTGGTTTGAGGTCGAGTAATACCTATACCATTCTTCTCTCAGATTCTAGTCAAAATGTATCATGTTTAAAAGCATCTTTGAATGATGATTCATGGATGTGGCATCGTAGACTAGGTCATATCAGCATGCATACCATCAAGAAGCTTGCATCTCATGGATTAGTTAGGGGTTTACCTAATTGTGCATTTAGGAAGGATAAAATCTATGAGGCATGCACAAAAGCAAAGCAAGTAAGATCATCTTTCAAACCACTCAAGACTGTATCTACATCTAAAGTACTTGAATTGCTTCATATGGATTTGTGTGGTGAACTTCTTGTAAAAAGCTTAGGAGATAAATCATATATGTTGGTTATTATTGATTATTATTCACGATTTACGTGGTGTTTTCGAAGAACAAGAATGAAGCCTTCAAAGACTTCACTAAGATCTATAGGAAAATTCAAGTGGAGCCCGAGAATCGGATCGGAAGAATTCAAACTAACCATGTAAGGGATTTTGATTACTTAGAATTTGCGGACTTTTGTGACAAGAATGACATCTCCCATAACTTCTTAGCACCAAGAACTCCTCAATAGAATAGATTAATAGAGAGAAAAAAACAGAACTCTTGAAGAAATGGGAAGGACAATGATGACTGAAAATGATCTACTTTACTATTTCTGGGCTGAGGCAATCAACACAGAAATTACACTCTCAACGGATGCCTCATCGGGCCCATTCTGAAGAAGAAACCCTATGAGCTATATAAGGGAAAGAAGCCCAACATCTTCTACTTCAAACCATTCGGATGTAAATATTATGTGCGTAACAATGGCAAGGAACATCCGATTAAGTTTGATGCAAGGTCAGCTGAAGGTATATTTCGGGTTACTCATCTCATAGTAAAGCTTTCTCGGATCTCAAGCTCAATAGAGATGAAGTCGATATTCTTGAAGGTATTTTTTAATAAGAGAATTAAAAAAGTGGAATAAAGTATCCAGGTTGTCTTTGATGAGATTGATCATGGCGGGACAAGTGAGTCTAACTTTCTCGGATCTCAAGCTCAATAGAGATGAAGCCGATATTGCTGAAGCCGAGCTCATAATGAGTCAAAATAAAAGAACGAAGGCTACTTAGAATGAGCCAACTCGGAATGAGCAAGTTCAAGAGCCAACTCAAACTATTGAAGATCAAGTTGAAGATGTTCAAGAAACCGAACCAGCTGAAGATCGGACCATTCAACCAATAAACCAGGTGAATCGAGAGGACAGGTAGAGCTTTCAAATATGTATCCAGTCACCCACGTGAGAATATACTTTCCGATATCAACAGTGGGGTAAGAACTCGTTCTTCTTTGCAAAATGTATGTGAATTTTCATTATTCATTTCATTAATTGAACCTAAAAATGTACTAGAAGCCCTACTGGAACCCGAATGGGTAGAGGCCATGTAAGAAGAATTAACTCAATTTAAAAGAAACCAAGTTTGGACTCGACCAAACGACCTTCCGACCACCCAATACTAGGAACCAAATGGGTATTCAAGAACTAACTGGATGAGGGAGGGTTGGTAGTCATAAATAAAGATAGATTAGTTGCTCAGGGATATAACTAAGAAGAGGGAATTGATTGTGGGGAAACCTTTGCACTTGTTGCTAGGATTGAGGCAATTAGAATTCTCTTATCATTTGCTTCTAACATGAACATTAAGCTTTATCAAATGGATGTTAAGTGTGCATTTCTCAATGGCTATATCCGAAGGTTTGCTCTTGGAGAGTCTTGGTCACCCCGGGGAGGGGGTGAATAGGGTGATGACGAAATTTTAACAAACTTAGAAGATTTAAGCTTGAAAAGAATAATCAAGACAAGTGTAAGTATAGATTGGACTCGTAAAAGTATGAACTCGGATTTATGTGGAAACCCTCATGGGGCAGAAAACCACGGTCGGTGCTAGTCCAAGCACCAAGTGAAATCCACCATTTTGAATCCACAAAATACAGCAGATTGACTCAACCAGAATTGCTCCCTTAAATAATTCCTTACGAGTTTTCCTAGACTCGAAATTCCCTTATCTCGATCTAGTACTTCCTAACCGAGGTAACCTTTACAGACTAGGGACAATTGAGCTGAGTAAACCCTTACAGCTCAGTCAAGGGACCTTACTTAGAGAGTAAGAAAGAGTATGTAACCGATTAGAAGACTTTACAACTAAGAAAGTATGAATTACAAATTTGGAGTTGTACGAAGATTGAATGAGTATTATACAAAGAGATATAATTTCAAAAATGTGTTCGAGCAATCTTCAAGTCTTGAGAGTTGACTTCTATTTATTGATGACCAAGTAGATTAGCCATTGTGACTAGTTTACGAACGAAGTCCTTTGTGTCCGTTGTAACAGTTCTTCCGAGTGACTCACAAAAGATCTGTTGAGATATGAACATTGTGCAACGGTGCTTGACTCCTAAGGGTGTTCCAATCAACTGGTGTTGTCTCGAAAGGTAGGGTGGAAACCATTTTAGCTTAGCATTGAAGTTTTCCAGTTTTGAAAATAGACAACCCCGACACGGCGTCCGGGCCTTGTTCATAAGTAGAAAAACCTTGCTCGCTGGTGATTGACAGCTTGAAACCGGTTACTTTTGTATTTCAAAAATGAGATAACCTCATTTAGATAACCTACAAAAGTAAACAATTTTGGTTCTCAAAGTATAAAATACTTGGTCCATGATTAGGCACTCGATAATAATTTAATTATGATAATTAAGTGCAAAATTATCTCGAGGCTTAGAAGAATGGAATTTTTGAATCTAATATTCATTATACTCAAATTCCATTAGAGTAAATCTTAAGAAAGATCAAGTTATAAGAGTGAGAAAATATCGAGTATAAGTACTTGATATAGACAAATAACTCTCAAACAAACATGCTCGACTTAAAAATAGGACTTAACACTCGTAATTCACTTTGCTTTGAAATATGTAGTCAAAACTCGGATATGAAGTGTTCGAGAGATTATTTGAATCATGCGATAAATCGAGTGGTGTCCGAGTGACTCGAAACATCAATGAAAGTTGATGGAGAAGAATGTGTTGTCCGAGTCGATCGAATTGAATGAAAACATATGCAATTGTTTCTATAGTACTCGGAATGACTTGTAATCAAAACCTAGGAGGGATGAGGTTTGTACCTGTGTTTGGTAGTGTAACAACCCGACCCTAAACCACATTGTTTATTTAATTAATTCAGTAATTATAAGATTTATATGATTGAGCGCGCACACTTCAATTCGACATTTTATATTTAAAGTATCTTTATACATACGTTATGCCGTTAAGGCGACGAAGTGGCCCTAATAAAAATCTCATAATAAAGTTACAATTTGTGAATGTCATTGTTAAAATAAAATTAAGAAGTAACAATAATAATAATAATAAATAAATAAATAAATATAGGTAAACATATAAAAATAAAAGTAAAAATAAAATAAATAAGCCAGATTTTTTTAGAAAAATCCAGATACAAGAGTTATCCGGAATTAAGTAAGAAAAAAAAAAAATAGTGAGGCGGTTAAAACCAAAATAAGCGAGCAAGTTCAATTCCATTGCCTCACCGCCTTCCCTCCTCCCGTCCTCCCCTGCTTCCCCTGCTCCTCCCGTCCTCCCCTGCTTCTTCTTCCCCGTGGGCACCTTCTCCGGCCACCGGCGCCGGCGACGCCGGCGGGAGACCAGCGCCGGCCGCCTCTCGTCTCCCCCTCTCTCGCTTCCTCCCTCTCTCGCGCTCTCGCTGCCTCTCCCTTCCTCCCGCTAGGCGCTGCGGGAATCCTCTGCCGCGGCTCGCTTGGCAGCCCAACCCCAGCCGCAGCGCGCGCAGAGCTTGTCGCAGCCTCCGCCGGTGGTTGCCGGTGCAGCTCCGTCCACCGCCGCCCTCTGCTCGTCCTCCTCAACTTCTTCTCTCCAAATCTGAAGGTAAACATGCTAAACCCTAAATTATCAAGTTTCGATTTATTTAGGCAATTGTAATTATAAATTGAAGCATATGACTTAGAAGTATATGTTGAGTGAATTTGAAGATCGATTTTGAGAAATTCGATTTGGTGTGGATGGTGGAGTTGTGGCTTTGATGGATGGATTATGTATAAATGCGAAGGAATGAAATTGTTATTGAGAAATTATAATGTAGAGAACGAAATTAGGGATGTTTAGTTATGTAATTAGGTATCGAATGAATTCCGAGATTTGGAGGATGACGATATTGAGCAAACGTGGGGCGAGTATATGCATAGGTTGAATTGGCTAAAGTGTAACTGCGTGAAGTTTAAGAAAATAGTTCAAATGTTAAGCATGCGTAATTGTGATTGGGAATGTGAGTTTTGTGGGGAGATAATGCCACGACCTTAAGATGATATATGTATGAATTTGAGCAATATGGTTAATTGTGAAGCCTCCATGTAGAAAGGCATTGGTAGATTGAGTAATCACTTGGCTATAAGTTTGAAGTCGATGAAAGAAGGAATAAAGAAATTACGTTGGGAGTGAGGATCGAAAGATAAGTTGGGCTGGCAGATTAATTGAATTAGTGGCATCAAATAAGAATAATAATAATAATGCTAATAGTAATGACGACAACAATGTGGGTAGCGAGTCATAAGAATTATTAAGAGCGTGTTTCACATCTTTTTAATAAATGTAATGACGATAAGTGATTGATCATACATGTATATATATACATCTTTTCCATTCACGCAACAAATGCACTCGAACTACATAAGTAACATTAGTTATCCGATTAGCTTAATCGATTACATAACAAATGAAGAAAATAAATCAAATTACCAACGACTATACGAACTCAAGCATTAAAATTCAAGAAAAACATTATTAACAAGGAAATCCATTTGAAACAGAACCGAGGCCACTTCGGTCGCCGAAAGCTAGCAACTTAAATTTTCATAAAAAGGGGAGAAAGCAAACAACCTCGGTTCGAGCACGTTCATTGCCTGTACCTTTCGAAAACTCACATATTTCATCAAATCTCAATATTTCTTATATATATAAATAACTATGAATCATTTACAAGGCAAGTTTTGCCACCTAATTAAGTGGTCCCCGCCCAATTATCAATTACCAAGGGCTTAGGCCCGCCAATTATACCGCGCGGCGTCAACTCGGGTTATCGATCGGCCGGGGGTGACACCTGTTCAACGATCGTATCAATTACCAAGGGTTCCACTTCCGAGATAATAACCAGCAAGCAATTTTACTTATATTCTCTACCCCCGATTTCAAACTAAAATGAATTGAAATGCGCGCGCTCAATCAATATGTTTCAAAATTATTTTACTCGTGCAGGAATGTTCGTACTCGAGTTTCGACTCATTCTTTGAATTATTTTGATGTTTTGTTTTTAGGAAAAGCATCGGTGAACGGCCCATTGCATAAGAAGCTCGAAGGGAGCGAGGACTTAGCTGGATATTCCATTATCACTGTCCTGTGCGGGATTAGGTGCTGACAGTGATTCTCGTCCACGCTAATTTTGGGTTTGACTTCGGGTTGTAATTAAGTGTTGCACATTTCCTATCGCAGATCGTTGTAATGGTCACTAACGTTTGTAAATAGGTAGCGAACCGTGCTTGGGATTGGTTACTTAAGTAGTCGGGATGACACCACGAGACGCAGCTGAGGCATGACCTCTAGACACCTGTCTATTATGGTATTTTAATTCGGCCTTGTCCTTTTGTTAGGGCGGCGTAACGCCTTCGATCGGTAACTTCAGCTGCAACCTTACCTAATATTCTCGGGTTAGGGGATTATTAAGTAATGGTAGCTGGGGCGTTACGGTTGTGGTATCGGAGCCGAGTTTAGAAATCACTTGTGAGCAATAGGATCCTAAAGTGTCGGGGTTTGACCTTTAGGAAGATTACGTGGCTATTATTTACTCAAATTGTCGTTTTGGGGACTTGTGGATGTAGTATAGTTAATATTGGATTTACTTAAGTCGCCGACATGCCTATCCTATGCTTTTAAGTCTTGCAGCTTGTAATTAAGTTCATATAATTTGTTTCGGATGCATTATGGATTATTTATGATTGTCTTCAACTCTAATGTATATTGGTTGGACCCGGCGTGTGGCCGATGAGTTGTGTACTCCGAGCGTGTGGCTCGTTGAGTGATATTGTGCTTTTATGCAGGAATTTAAAGCCTTAAGTTTAGGGGATAGACCATATTACAAACAGAGCTCTGCTAGAAATTTTTAGGGAATATCGACTCTTTTAGAAAATTTCCTTTATTACCTTTAAGTTGGAATTAGAAAGCGAAGCGACGCCTGAATAAGCCTTGGGTTTTCCTTTAATTGAGGATTTCCCAAGCGATGAAAGTTCCAGAGATTGATGATTTAACATATAGGATTTTAAAGTGTTGTAATTTGATGTTATGGACAATTATATGATTATCGACTTTATTATTTATTGAAGATCCGTAAATCCCGGTTGGTTCGAGATGATTTTCTTTGCTTGTTTAGATGAATCATGCAGGAGCTCCTTTGGATCGCTATGCTTGTCTACATGCTTCCGAGCACCCCTGTGGCTGCACACATATCTCATCTTTACGCTTGCATGCTAGAACATATGCGGGACCCTTTATCGAGTTTCAGAGCTCACTTGTGCGAGCACGTCGGGTTACGTGGTCCACGCCACCTGTGGCCCCGTGGGATGAGTTTAGGTCTCGATATCATGACTTCATGGTGACAGGGGACCACTGGAGCCGACACAGCTAGGTTTCAAATACGGGGATTTGGGCCACCATTACCAATGAACTTCTAGTTAGAGAGAATCCGGAGCATAGGGGGTTAATTACGAGACATTACAGCTTTTCTTTCCCCTACTTGCACGACCCATCACCCTCTCCACCTGAGCCTGTAGAGGGATCACCATCACCCCCACCTGCACCTGGTCCCCAGCGAGCCACCAGCTTTCCCTCCGCAGTCGGATTCCGAGGATAGCACTGGAAGTTGAGCCCATGCACGATCCGTGTGACGGCCCCGAGGATTATGGAGGAGTTCATGTTGTTATAAACATACCGCAGTCGCCCGAACTTGTCATATTAAGCTCGGACGAGGAGGTTGATGCGGAGGAGGACCTTGAGATACGAGGAGTATGGGAGCGGAGGAGAGGACCAAGGTGACGTAGAGTTGATTTATATCGATTCGATTCGAGGCGACGAAGACTAATGGGACTCGGATATCGACCCTACGCGAGGTCACTAGTGTTGTGACCGAGGCTCCGTTTTGTTGGGAACTTGTATATATAGGGCAGTAGTCTATGGTTGGTATAATTTTTGGGTATGTTTGTATAAATGATGTATGTACATATGACAAGCCAACCAACCTAACTTAAACGAGTGGTGTCGCCTAATTTTGGGGTTACCGGGCGACTTCGATTAGGGCTAACTATGATCTCTTTTGGATAGAAGGAAGGACAAGAAGGGGGAGAAAAGTACAAAACTTAATCTATGGTGGATGTTGCGGGGTGAAATCTAACATGTAATTTTGATGCTATTTGTGTATGTAAGTGCAATGAGAATAGTTTTAACTAAATGATGTGATGTTTTGAATAGGTAACATTTTGTTTTGAAGGAAAAACATGTATATATATATGTACATATATGTGGACATTATTAAGCAAACTTGTATTCATGTGATTCAGCATGTCCGAGGCAAAAAGTAACAACATCACTCAGAATGTGGCGGCACACGTGGGCAACGATCAAGGTAGTAAAGACCCGGCATTAGAAACTCCTCCCAACCCACAGCAAAGCCGTGGTGAGACCCAACTCTGTGTCCTCGGGGGTTCCACTGACCACTAATGACCCGGACTCACTGGAGAAATTTAGTAACGAGTTAATGAAAAGGATTCCCCCTACGCCTATTGAATCCACTTCTAAGCCCGACAAGTTAGGCGATAGAGTTGCTCGACGCAATCCTAAGACTTATGACGGGAAAGTCGAACCGGTGGAGTTAGAAGAATGGATTAGAGAGATGGAAAAGATATTTGCGATCGTTGAGGTCCCTGGAGAAAAAGGGTCAATATAGGGACTTATTACCTGATCGGTGAAGCGAGATATTTGGTGGAGCACAACGAAAAACAAATTTCAAAGTTGTGAGTTGACTTGGGAGAAATTTCTAGAAGAGCTGAGAGCAAAGTTCTACCCAACCTCGGTCCGACGTCGAAAAGAAAAAGAGTTTACGGAGCTGAGAATGAATAATAACATGACAGTGACGCGGTATGCGAGTCAATTCATGAAGCTATCTAGATTTGCCCCGGATTTTGTAGCTACTGAAAGAATGAAGATGTTAAGATTCGAGGAAGGCTTGGCCCACTATATTCAACATTAGCTTGCTGGTCGACCTATCAAAGATTGTCAAGAAGCTGTATGAGAGAGCTGCAGAGGTTGAGCGAGTTAAGAGCGAATTAAGGGCCTCCAACCACGGGAACCTGAAGAGGAAAGGGGACAATACAAGTGAGGGTGTAGCTCAAAAGAAACCTGCTACTGGCTTTAGCAAGAGTCGCACTGTAGCTGCCCCGGAACCACGTAGCAAGTGTGGCCGGACCAATCATACCACACCGGAATGTCGCATTGGTACCAATAAGTGTGTTTGGTGCGGTAGCCCGAACATCTAATAAACGTGTGCCCAAAAAGACGCAAAGCTGTAGAAAAGGGAAGCTGCGAGGCCCCGATGCCGCCACGTCGGGGACTTGCACCACCCCAAAACCGGTGACCGTAGGGCGAGCATACGTGATGTACAGGAAGGAAGCGGCTGCCTCGGGAGCGGTTATTCTTGGTACACTCTTTCTAAACTCAAAGCCTTTTTATGTTTTATTTGATTCGGGTGCTACCCATTCATTTATATCTACCCAGTGCTGCCTCCCAGCTACATTTAAAAATCATAAGACTCCAATTGAGTGTCACATTGGGTTACCAAACGGAAAAGTAGTAGAATGTTTGATTCTCTACCAACATGTTCCCCTAGTCATAAGCGGAGAGTTGTTGCCTGTAAACTTAATCCAATTTGATCTTTCAGAATTTGATATGATTCTAGGAATGGATTGGTTGGCAACTCATGAAGCAAAAATAGATTGTAAAGGTGGTACGGTTATTTTAAAGGGGTCAAGAGGGAAGGAAGTATGCTTTCATGGTGAAAAAGATACAAAGAAATATTACGTAATTTTGGTTATGAAGGCTAACAAGCTATTAAGACATGGTTGTACGGGATACCTATCTTATGTTATCGAGAATAGGAATGATAACATAAACATAGAAGACATACCTATAGTATGTGAGTTTCCGGACGTATTTCCTAGGGATCTACCTGGCCTACCTCCTCGAAGGGAGATGGATTTTGAAATTGAACTAATTCCGGCGCACAA
Organism: Talinum fruticosum; assembly: GCA_021018815.1. NCBI lineage: Eukaryota > Viridiplantae > Streptophyta > Magnoliopsida > Caryophyllales > Talinaceae > Talinum > Talinum fruticosum. Next base: position 5,845,497 of record JAITYX010000028.1, read on the forward strand.
CCTATCTCTAAAGCGCCATATAGAATGGCCCAGCCGAACTTAAAGAGTTGAAGGCCCAACTTGATGAACTGTTACAAAAAGGATTCATTAGGCCTAGTGTGTCACCTTGGGAGCTCCAGTCCTATTTGTGAAAAAGAAGGATGGAACTTTGAGATTATGTGTGGATTATAGGGAGTTGAACAAGATAAGCTGTCAAGAATAAATATCCCCTACCTAGAATCGACGATTTGTTTGATCAACTGCAAGGGGCTGGAGTGTTTTCGAAAATAGACTTGAAATACGGGTATCAACAACTTAGAATTAAACAGGAAGATATCCCTAAAACTGCCTTTAGAACCAGGTATGGGCATTATGAGTATACGGTGATGCCTTTTGGACTTGCCAATGGCCCTGCTGCATTCATGGATCTCATGAACAAAATTTTCAGGCCTTATCTAGATAAATTTGTGGTGGTATTTATTGATGACATTCTCATATATTCTAAAGATAAGGGAGAACATGCTTGAGCATCTAAGGATAGCATTGCAAACCTTGAGAGAACACCAACTGTATGCTAAATTACAAAAATGTGAATTTTGGTTAGAAGAGGTGGCATTTTTAGGGCACGTTGTGTCTAAAGAAGGGATTAAGGTCGACCCTCACAAAGTGAAGGCGGTAATCGAATGGCCTAGACCAACCAATGTTACGAAGTGAGAAGTTTTCTTGGGATGGCGAGGATATTATAGGAGATTTGTACAAGATTTTTCGAAGATAGCTACACCATTGACCAATTTGTTGAAGAAAACAACAAAATTTACGTGGTCGAGATAAGTGTGAGGAGGCCTTTGAGGAGTTGAAGAAAAGGTTAACCACAGCCCCTATTCTTACCGTACCAGTTGAAGGTAAAGAGTACACTTGTCTATAGTGATGCCTCTAGAAATGGGTTAGGATGCGTGTTAATGCGGGATGACAGGGTCATAGCTTATGCGTCCCGACAACTCAAACCATATGAAAGGAATTATCTAACCCATGATTTGGAATTGGTCTGCTGTTGTATTTGCTCTAAAAATTTGGAGGCATTACCTATATGGGGCAACTTGTAAGATTTATATCGATCATCGAGCTTAAAGTACATTTTTACCCAAAAGGAAATCAATTTAAGGCAACGCCGCTGGTTGGAGTTACTTAAGGATTATGACTTACAAATACAATACCATCCAGGGAAAGCCAATGTCGTGGCTGATGCATTGAGCAGAAAGACACAACATAGTTTGAATGCGATGATAGTAACTCAACCCAGGGTATTACAGGACCTTCAGAATATGAATGTTGAATTAGTCTCAAAGGGACACATAGATGGATTCCTGGCGGGAATAGAGGTACAACCTACTATAATGAAAGAAATCCAAGTGGGCCAAAATGAAGATGTTGAGTTGGAAAAGATTAAACAAAATATTAAAAAGGAAAATCCCCGGGTTTAAAATACATGAAGATGGAACCTTAAGGTTTCGAACCGCTTATGTTTACCGAATAAAGAAGAATTAAAAGGAGGATTCTTTAGGAGGCCCACAATACACGATACTCAATACACCCGGGAGGAACAAAAATGTACAAGGATTTGAGGCAACACTTCGGTGGAATAATATGAAAAGGGACATCGCAGAATATGTGGATAAGTGTTTAACTTGCCAAATGGTTAAGGCCGAACATCAACGCCACGTGGGCGAGTTGAGACCCTTGGAGATACGTACTTGGAAATGGGACTCGATCTCAATGGACTTTGTCATGGGATTACCCCTTACTACTCTAAAGAAAAATGCTATTTGGGTCATTGTTGACCGACTTACTAAATCTGCGCATTTTATACCCATACACGACACCGGAATGTGGAAAGGTTGGCACGATTATATGTCAAGGAGGTGGTGAGATTACATGGAATACCTAAGGATATCATATCCGATAGGGACAAAAGGTTCCAAGCACGATTTTGGCAAGCTTTACAGCGAGCATTTGGAACTAAATTAAATTTCAGCGAGTTCATACCACCCGAAACGGATGGGCAAGCCGAGAGGGTAAATCAAATCGTAGAAGATATGTTAAGAGCATGTGTACTTGATTTTCGGGGAGATGGGAAGATGACTTACCATTGGTAGAATTCTCCTACAATAACAGTTACCAAGCCATTATTAAGATGGCTCCATTTGAGGCATTATATGGAAGAAAGTGCAGAGCTCCGTTATGTTGGAGCGAGCTGGATGAAGCATTGATTTTAGGTCCTGAATTGATCCAAGAAACAACCAAAAAGGTTAGGAAGATTCAGGAACACATCAAGGCAGCCCAAAGCCGACAAAAGAGCTATGCGAGATAAAAGAAGGAGGCCATTGGAATTTGAGGTAGGAGATAAAGTATTTCGAAAGTGTCCCCTGTGAAAGGAGTCAAACGGTTCAATGTCAAAGGAAAACTAAGTCCTAGATATATCGGACCGTATGAGATCATAGAGAAATTGAGTCCAGTGGCTTATAAGTTAGCTTTACCATCCGAACTCGAGCATGTGCATGATGTCTTCCATGTTTCACGACTTCGAAAGTATGTGCCCGACCCAAGCCATAACATTGTGACAGAACCCCTCGAAATTGCTGAAAATTTAATATATGAGGAACAACCAGATGCAAATATCTGGACTATAGGGTCAAGGAACTCCGCAATAAGAGCATTCCTTTGGTGAAAGTATTGTGGACTAACCATACGTCCTCGAAGCCACATGGGAAGCCGAGGAAGATATGAGGAATAAATACCCCCACTTATTTTAAGGTAAGTCTCGCAAGCCTTATCGTCAGTATGCTCATGTTTCGAGGACGAAACTTATCTTAAGGGGGAAGACTGTAACAACCCGACCCTAAACCACATTGTTTATTTAATTAATTCAGTAATTATAAGATTTATATGATTGAGCGCGCGCACTTCAATTCGACATTTTATATTTAAAGTATCTTTATACATACGTTATGCCGTTAAGGCGACGAAGTGGCCCTAATAAAAATCTCATAATAAAGTTACAATTTGTGAATGTCATTGTTAAAATAAAATTAAGAAGTAACAATAATAATAATAATAAATAAATAAATAAATATAGGTAAACATATAAAAATAAAAGTAAAAATAAAATAAATAAGCCGATTTTTTTAGAAAAATCCGAGATACAAGAGTTATCCGGAATTAAGTAAGAAAAAAAAAAAATAGTGAGGCGGTTAAAACCAAAATAAGCGAGCAAGTTCAATTCCATTGCCTCACTCGCCTTCCCTCCTCCCGTCCTCCCCTGCTTCCCCTGCTCCTCCCGTCCTCCCCTGCTTCTTCTTCCCCGTGGGCACCTTCTCCGGCCACTCGGCGCCGGCGACGCCGGCGGGAGACCGGCGCCGGCCGCCTCTCGTCTCCCCCTCTCTCGCTTCCTCCCTCTCTCGCGCTCTCGCTGCCTCTCCCTTCCTCCCGCTAGGCGCTGCGGGAATCCTCTGCCGCGGCTCGCTTGGCAGCCAACCCCAGCCGCAGCGCCGCAGAGCTTGTCGCAGCCTCTGCCGGGTGGTTGCCGGTGCAGCGCCGTCCACCGCCGCCCTCTCGCTCGTCCTCCTCAACTTCTTCTCTCCAAATCTGAAGGTAAACATGCTAAACCCTAAATTATCAAGTTTCGATTTATTTAGGCAATTGTAACTATAAATTGAAGCATATGACTTAGAAGTATATGTTGAGTGAATTTGAAGATCGATTTTGAGAAATTCGATTTGGTGTGGATGGTGGAGTTGTGGCTTTGATGGATGGATTATGTATAAATGCGAAGGAATGAAATTGTTATTGAGAAATTATAATTTAGAGAACGAAATTAGGGATGTTTAGTTATGTAATTGGGTATCGAATGAATTCCGAGATTTGGAGGATGACGATATTGAGCAAACGTGGGGCGAGTATATGCATAGGTTGAATTGGCTAAAGTGTAACTGCAGAAGTTTAAGAAAATAGTTCAAATGTTAAGCATGCGTAATTGTGATTGGGAATGTGAGTTTTGTGGGGAGATAATGCCACGACCTTAAGATGATATATGTATGAATTTGAGCAATATGGTTAATTGTGAAGCCTCCATGTAGAAAGGCATTGGTAGATTGAGTAATCACTTGGCTATAAGTTTGAAGTCGATGAAAGAAGGAATAAAGAAATTACGTTGGGAGTGAGGATCGAAAGATAAGTTGGGCTGGCAGATTAATTGAATTAGTGGCATCAAATAAGAATAATAATAATAATGCTAATAGTAATGACGACAACAATGTGGGTAGCGAGTCATAAGAATTATTAAGAGCGTGTTTCACATCTTTTTAATAAATGTAATGACGATAAGTGATTGATCATACATGTATATATATACATCTTTTCCATTCACGCCAACAAATGCACTCGAACTACATAAGTAACATTAGTTATCCGATTAGCTTAATCGATTACATAATAAATGAAGAAAATAAATCAAATTACCAACGACTATACGAACTCAAGCATTAAAATTCAAGAAAAACATTATTAACAAGGGAAATCCATTTGAAACAGAACCGAGGCCACTTCGGTCGCTGGAAAGCTAGCAACTTAAATTTTCATAAAAAGGGGAGAAAGCAAACAACCTCGGTTCGAGTACGTTCATTGCTCGTACCTTTCGAAAACTCACATATTTCATCAAATCTCAATATTTCTTATATATATAAATAACTATGAATCATTTACAAGGCAAGTTTTGCCACCTAATTAAGTGGTCCCCGCCCAATTATCAATTACCAAGGGTTTAGGCCCGCCAATTATACCCGCGTGCGGCGTCAACTCGGGTTATCGATCGGCCGGGGTGACACTGTTCAATGATCGTATCAATTACCAAGGGGTTCCACTTCCGAGATAATAACCGACAAGCAATTTTACTTATATTCTCTCCCCCGATTTCATACTAAAATGAATTGAAATGCGCGCGCTCAATCAATATGTTTCAAAATTATTTTACTGTGCAGGAATGTTCGTGCCGAGTTTCGACTCATTCTTTGAATTATTTTGATGTTTTGTTTTTAGGAAAAGCATCGAGTGAACGACCCATTGCATAAGAAGCTCGACGAGAGCAGGACTTAGCTGGATATTCCATTATCACCGTCCTGTGCGGGATTAGGTGCCGACAGTGATTCTCGTCCACGCTAATTTTGGGTTTGACTTTGGGCTGTAATTAAGTGTTGCACATTTCCTATCGCAGATCGTTGTAATGGTCACTAACGTTTGTAAATAGGTAGCGAACCGTGCTTGGGATTGGTTACTTAAGTAGTCGGGATGACACCACGAGACGCAGTCGAGGCATGACCTTTAGACACCGTCTATTATGGTATTTTAATTCGGCCTTGTCCTTTTGTTAGGGCGGCGGTAACGCCTTCGGTCGGTAACTTCCGCTGCAACCTTACCTAATATTCTCGGGTTAGGGGATTATTAAGTAATGGTAACCGGGGCGTTACGGTAGTACTCGGAATGGTCTAGTTTTCGAGTCCGAGTCTTCAATCTCCCCTTTTGATGAAAGGCATTCCATACTTAGAGAGAAACTTTGTTAGTGGAATAATTATGAGTTTTCATTATGACCGAGTAGAGTATCTCGTAAAATAGAGTAATGAGTGAAGTGTTTTGTACTTAGAAAATTTATGCGGATAGCTCATTTAGCTAGGAATATGAATACTTGCATCAAAGCGAGAGAAAGAAAATGGGAACATATATATATATATATATATATATATCATAGCCAAAAAAAAAAAACTAATAAGAGAAACAAGTCGATATATCGGAGCGTAAACTAGATGAGACATTTAAACTCGTAAAGAGTTATACACGTAAATCAATATGCTCGAAAACAGAAACTTCATTTATATATACATACACGAAATACAAAAATGAAGACTCGAGACATCGCTTCTATATCTTTCTGAGTCATGCAAAAGGAATCGGGTATAACGATGTCATTTATATATAGTTTTGATTCCAAGGCATTCTCTATGTCTTAGAAACTTACTCGAGTTAAATATGTATCTTTTCTATGCGATTCGGCCTTCACTTATCTCTTTCATCGCTTTCGGTTAAGCGCCTCGAAAACTGGTTCTTTATTCCGAGTCCATTCTCACTCAAATTAATCACATTTTGAATATACCGGTATTTCATTGTTTCTCCTCGAGAATCGACTTGTGGTTATTTACTCTATTGCTTGCATAGTCGGCATTCATAGTTCGTTTCATGCTTAGTCTATATCAAGTTCTTTCTCACTCTAATATTCGCTATAGAACGTGTTTCTTTACTTAAGACTAAGTCATATGGAATTCCGAGTATCATGGATATTAGACTCGAGAAAATTCCATTTCTTTTACGACTCGAATAATCTGTTAGTCAATTATCATGATTATTTTATTATCTCGTGTCTAACCTTGGACCAAAGTATTTTATACTTTGAGAACCAAAGGTGTTTTACTTTTGTAGGTTATTCAATCGAAGATATCTTTTCGAACTACAAAAGTAGCCGGCTTCGGAACGTCAAATCACCAGCGAGATATGGCTTTTCACCTTCCCTGCTTTAGTCTCGGAAGATTGTGTCGAAGGCATGCGCTTCCATATCCGGAAAAGCTGGAACGTCAAGCTTAACGGTGGTTTTCACCACATTTTTCAAGACACAACCGATGGTTTTGGGACTTCCAAAAGAGTTAAACCGTTGTCCAACGTTCATATTTCAACGGATACTTTCCGAGTGACTCGGAAAGTCTTTCTCAACGGTCACGTAGGACTCTTGGTCAACGAGATGAAGATAACGGCTACTCTGCATGGTCTTCTATAAAAGAAGCCACTTCACAAGACTTGAAGGTTGCCGAATACATTGTCAATACACTTACTTGAACAAAGTTATTGTATTTACTTTCAATCTTCAACTTACAACTCCCACTCTGTAATTCATTACTTTACGAGTTGTAAGGTATTGTACTTAGTTACAAACTCCTCTTACATTCTTTGTAAGGTCCCTTGACTAAGTTGTAAAGGTTAACTCGGCTTAGTTGTCCCTAGTTGTAAGGGTTATCTCAGCTAGGAAGTACTAGATCGAGATAAGGTAACTTCGAGTCTAGGAAAATTTGTGTAGAGTTGTCTAAGGGAGCAACTCGGGTTCCGTCAAGTTCACGGTATTTTGTGGACTCAAAATAGTGGATTTGACTTCGTGTCTGGATTGACACGGGCCGTGGTTTTCTGCCCGAGGAGGGTTTCCACGTAAAATCTCTGTGTTCTATTTCGAGTTCATTCTAGACTCGAGACAGCCTTAGTGCTCTTGCTTCTTCCGATTCATTGCTTTACGAGTCCAATCTTTTCGACTACGTTATCGGACTCGGATTCTGTCTTTGTCACTTTTCTGCGCAAAAGTGTGTATTCTCGGAGAGAATTTTCTATCACCCTATTCACCCCCTCTAGGGTGACTCGAGACTCTCCTTGAGCAAACCTTCAATTGGTATCAAAGACTAGCCTTTCGGAAAGGATCTAACAGTCCAAAGGTTTAAAGATCGGATGGCTCGGAACACTGGAGAGTTCGACGAAGGTAGATCTTCCAACGAGGCCACCAAAATTCAAAGGTTCAAATTTCGGTCACTTGGAAGAAACTCATGGAATGTTTCCTTATGGACCACGATGAAGAAGTATGGGAAATCATACAACAAGGAAACTACATTCCAACAAAGGCGAGATGAATTCAGAATCCTTCCAAAGACAAAGGCTGAGTTTACGCCGGCGAAGCGAGAAGTTCGGAAAGAACTTCAAAGCCATGAACATCCTCATGTGCGCCATAAGCTCGGAAGAATATAATCGAGTCTCTGCTTGTGACTCTGCTAAAGAGGTGTGGGACACTCCGGTCAACACCTACGAAGGTACAAGTCGGGTGAGACAAGCAAAGATCAGCCGAGTATCTTCACAAATATGAGCTTTTCAAAATGGAGCCGAAGAGAACATTACTCGGATGTTCATACGCTTCACTGAGATCACCAACAATCTCAAATCTCTGGGAAAAAAGATCTCCCATGAAGAAATGTGTCGAAAAATTCTCAGGAGCCTACCCAAGAGACGATGGGGTCCTAAGGTAACTGCCATAAAAGAGGCTCGGAGCCTCTCACTCTTGAAGCCGAGACGAGCTCATCGGAAAGCTTCGACTCATGAGATACACTTGGAAGAAGAAGATGCTGAGAGTACTTCCAAAAGGAACATTGCGCTTAAAGCCTCGAGAATCCAAAGAAGCAATTCCGAGCTCCTCGACTCGGAAGATGATCCCATGGCACTCATAGCAAGAGGCTTCAAGAAAATGATGAAGCACAAAAGATGGGACAAAAGACCAAAAGAAGAATTTTACAAGAAAGACAAAAGAGATAGAAAAGGTAAGTCTTCTTCTTTTTCAAAGTTATCTCTGTCTAAGAATTCCGGATGTTTTGAATGTGGCAGCAAAGACCACATAGTCAAGGACTGTCCAAAACGAAGAGGGGACAGGGAAGAAGAAAAAGGCCATGATGGCAACGTGGAGTGATGAGGACTCATCCGAAGACGACGAAGACTCGGATGACTCAAAATGTCCGATGGCGATCCAGCGACTCGAAGGCTGAAAAGGAGTCGGACTCGAGACACGGACTCGAGATAATGAGGAAGCCGATCCTCAAGAGGTAATAAACTACTTCCTCAAATTCTCCAAAGTTGATTTAGCTAAATACATCTTTACTTTGGAAGAAAAGTCCAATTCGATTCTTCTCATTTCAAGGAACAACTTGAGTCAATCACTTCGAGAGCACTTCTTTAAAAAACGAATTGGAAAAGCTGAGACTCACACTCGAGAGAACTCAAGACAAGTGCTCAAACTAATGAGGCCGAGTCCGAGTTACTCGAGAAAAGACAATGAGCAAGCTGAAACGAAGCTCACTGAGTCTCAAGATCTGGTTTTAAAGTTTACTCAAGGACAGAAGAACCTTGATATGCTCTTGGGCTCACAATGTGTCTCTTTTAGAAAAGAAGGTCTTGGTTTCAACAAGGAGGAAGAATCTAATTCTTACTCGGAATTGTTCAAAAAGGCTAAGCATGGCCCCATTCACAAAAATGAAAGGAGGACTAAACCCGGACCTATATACAAAAGGAAACCACTCTCTCCTGTTTCAAAAGAAAAAGTTTTTAAAAGGAAAGAGACACCGACTCGGTTCTCCGAGAAGAAGACTCGGAATCGAGACTAAACCCAAAGCCATTCAAATCTGGGTTCCAAAGCACCTTCTTCCTCGAAAAGGACCACGAGTAAGAAATGTTACTTGGGTTCGTTAGAGGAAGTGAAGAAGGGTTAGACTCTCTCTGTTTTGCGGGTCACTCAGAAAAGATCAAAAGGACATTGGTACCTGGACAGGTGGATGTTCTCGACATATGTCGGGTGACCAAGGACTCTTTCTCGAGCTGGAGTCATATAAAGGAGGAAAGGTAACCTTTGGTGATGACAGCAAGGGCAAGATAGTGGGCATTGGGAAGATTAGTAATGGAAATAATCCGGTGAGTCCAGTCTACCTTGTCAAAGGACTAAAGTACAACTTACTTAGCATCTCCCGACTTTGTGACAAAGGTCAAGAGGTAAAATTCACTCAATCCAAGTGCTACATCACGAGATGAGATCACCAAAGAGGTAAAACTTTCAGGTAAGAGATCGGGTAATACCTACATCATCCCTCTTTCGACCCAAGTCGAATTTATCCTGTTTGAAAGCATCTCTTCAAGATGATTCTTGGACTTGGCATCGTAGATTAGGTCATATTAGCATGCATACTATCAAAAAGCTTGCATCTCATCATCTGGTTAGAGGATTACCTAAGCGTGCGTTTGAGAAGGATAAAGTATGTGAAGCATGTACGAGAGGGAAACAAGTCAGATCTCCATTCAAATCTCTGAAGACAGTTTCCACATCCAACGTGCTTGAATTACGCATATGGACCTATGTGGCGAAATTCTATAAAGAGTCTCGGAGGTAAATCTTACATACTTGTTATCATTGATGATTTTTCAAGATTTACCTGGGTGTGTTTTCTCAAGCATAAGAATGAAGCCTTCAAGGAGTTCAGCAAGCTCGTAGAAAGATTCAAGTGGAGTCTCGGACTCGGGTTCAAAGGATTCGAACCGACCATGGAAGGGAGTTCGATTACTCGGAATTCTCGAGTTTTGTGACAAGAATAGAATTTCTCACAACTTCTCGGCACCCGAACTCCTCAACAGAATGGAGTAGTTGAGAGAAAGAACAGAACCCTTGAAGAAATAGCAAGGACGATGATGATTGAACACAACTTGCCTTACTATTTTTGGGCGAGAGGCGAGTAAACACAGCTAACTACACTCTCAATCGATGCCTCATCGGACCCATTACGAAGAAAACACCTTATGAGCTCTACAAAGGGAGGAAACCAAACATTTCCCATTTCGGATCTTTTGGATGTAAGTGCTTTGTCCACAACAATGGTAAGGATCATCGACCAAGTTTGATGCTCGGTCGAGACGAAGGAATTTTTCTAGGTTACTCTTCTCATAGCAAAGCTTACCGCATCTTCAATAAGAGAACTAACAAAGTGGAAGAAAGTATCCACGTAGTGTTTGATGAGCTTGAACAGGGAAAACCAAGTGAATCTTCATACACGAAGCTGAAGCTCGAAAGGATGATGACGAAGATGAGCCTACAAAGACTCGAAGGAGACCACTCGGAACGAGGAAGCTCGGAACGAGGAAGCTCGGAACGAACAAGTCAATGAAGAGGATCACTCGGAACAAGCTTCGAAGATCAAGCAATTCAACCCACAAACCTGGTGAATCAAAGAACTGGTAAAGCAAGTCAATGAAGAGGATCACTCGGAACAAACTGGATGAGGGTGGAATAGTAGTCGAAACAAGGCTAGACTTGTAGCTCAAGGTTACAATCAAGAAGAAGGAATTGATTGTGGGGAAACCTTTACACCAGTAGCTAGAATAGAAGCCATTAGAATACTTGTTGGCATTTGCATCTTGCATGCATATCAAGTTATATCAAATGGATGTTAAGTGTGCCTTTCTCAATGGTTTTATTGAAGAAGAGGTCTATGTCGAGCAGACCTCCTGGTTTTGAAAACTCGGAATTCCCAAATCATGTTTTCAAACTTCAAAAGGCTCTCTATGGTCTTAATCAAGCCCCTAGAGCTTGGTATGAAAGACTGAGCGACTTCCTGGTTCAAAATGATTTTAAAAGAGGTCAGATCGACAAAACCCTATTCATAAAGACCAAAGGGAAAGATTTTCTCATTGTTCAAATATATGTTGATGATATTATTTTCGGTGCTACTAATGAATTTACGTGCGAGAATTTTACGAGTTGATGAGTCAAGAGTTCCGAGATGAGTATGATGGGAGAACTCAACTTTTTCCTTGGACTGCAAATCAAACAAGACAAAGATGGAATCTTTGTTCATCAATCGAAATACACCAAGGAACTGCTGAAGAAATATAAACTTCAAGATGCAAAGCACGCATCCACCCTTATGAGCAGCGAGTATAAAGCTCGACTCGGATGAGACGAGTAAAGCGAGTAGATCGAAACTCTATCGGGGTATGATTGGATCACTGCTATATCTTACTTCAGCGGACCAGATATAATGTTCGGTGTTTGCTTATGCGCACGATTTCAAGCTAATCCAAAAGAATCACATCTCACTGCGGTGAAGAGAATATTCGAGATATCTTGCAGGCACTCGGAATCTAGGACTATGGTACTCCGGAGACTCGAAGCCGACTCGACTCGGGTACTCGAGACGCAGACTATGCGAGGATACAAAGTTGATCGAAAGAGCACATCCGGAACTTGCCAATTTCAGGTCAATCCCTAATATCCTGGCACTCAAAGAAGCAAAATTCAGTAGCTCTATCAAGCTGCGAAGCTAAATATATTGCCGCTGGAGCTTGTTGCGCTCAGATTCTCTGGATAAAACAACACTTGAAAGATCCGGGACTATCTCTCAACTCGGTTCCAATCAAGTGTGACAATAAGAGCGCAATCGGTATCACTAAGAATCCTGTCCGAGCACTAAAAAACAAAGCATATTGAAGTCAGGTATCACTTCTTACGCGATCACTCGAAAAGGGTGACATTATACTTGAGTTTATTCCGACTAATCTTCAATTAGCTGATATATTTACTAAGCCCCTTTGTGAGGATCAATTGCATTTTATTCGGAATGAGCTTGGTATGTTAAATGCTTAGTTTTGTGTTATGATTCTTGAATATTTCTATGCCATGTGCTTTCATTGTTAATAACCATTAGTTCGAGTTGATCACGTGATACTTGGGCTGATAGTTATTTCTGTGTTTCGAGTCACTCAGAAACTTTTCGAGTCAAACTCGAAGTAAGAGAAAATTGGACATCAAATTTTACGAAGCTATCTCTAGAAGCAGTGGAGAGTTTCGGATTATAATTTCAAATTTTTTCCTCTCTCTCTCGAGCGCTGCGATCGGATCATAACCGCAGATTTCAAACCACCGATATCTCAACCGTTGAAGAAGAACTGTCACACCGGGCATTAATTATCGATGGACGGGGTAAGTCGAAACGGAGTTACTTAACGGATAGTGAACGGGCGCGCGTACTCATTATAAATAACGGCTATCCATCTTCTTCTCGGTATTCTAAAACTCCTTCCCTCTCTAACGAAATTCTTCTCGCGGAAGTTTGCTACGTGAATAGTGTTCCACTGGTCGTTCGCGAGACGTCGAAGAAGCTCTCTCTCTCTCTCTCGTAAGTTTTTCAACTGCTCATCTCCCTTTCTTCTACCATTTTTTTGTTTCGTTACCTTCTCTTCTACTCCTCATTCTCTTTCTCTTTCGAAAAGCTTCATCTTTTCTTCTCTCACCATGCCTAAAAGAGGAAACCATCCCGACTTTCGGGTTTCTTCATCCTCTAAAAAGCCTCGCACCAACAAGCCGAAAGCTCAACCCCTTCTAAACCCGTTGTCACCCGAGCATCTTGCACTCTGGATGACAAGTTCTTCCCAACAACCAAATTCTCCTGGCTGTCCAATATCCAAACCACCGGAGTTTACCCTTTCTTGTGCTTCGGCGAGTTCATCTATCCTGAACTGGTTTACGAGTTTTATACTCATCTCACCCACTCCGAAAATGTTCTAACCTCTCGGGTTCGAACATTACTGTTCAGTATCAACACCTCCCTCCTTCACCGTACTGTTCAAAGTTTCTTCTCTCTTCTTGAACAGCAACCCTATCCCTTCATCTGAAGTCGCAGACGACTTCTTTGAAAAGTACGCTAAAGAATTCCCCGGGTCCGGAAAGAACTTTTACGTGACTCGGTTGAAGTCGAAGCCGAGCTTACGTGTTTCTTGCTGATGAGAACTTTCTTCTCACAGCATTCTAGCAAGGAGAACCCTAACTCCAAGCACCTCAAAGCCCTCTTCGATATCCCGGAGGGATACGAAGTCGACCTCTTCCCCTCCATCATTGAGCGGATGGCGGTCGTGCCAGCTCGACTCCAAACCAAGAAGAACACCTCCCTTCCTTTCGGTGCTCTTCTCACCCTTGTCTTCAAACAATTCCAAGTTCCTCTTCCCTCCGACCCTAACGCGGTGTCCGAGGCGGCCATTGTGGTCGGCAAGAAGGAACTCAGGGTACGGATACCAGGAAACTAACCACGGTGTGCGGGTTCACAACTCGAGGCGAGGCCTCCTTCTCCACCTCGGACTCGGAAATCAACCCCTCTCCCTCTTCCCTCTTCACCTGGTGGTGCCTCCACCTCCGGTGCTTCCAAAACTCTCTCCGCCCTCTTGTCTCCTATCTTCATGGACAAGATCACCTCTGTGTCTTCGAATTCGAGACATGCTCGGAGGTTTCAAGTCCGTTCTTCGAGGTCGACCATCAACCAAAAGACCGGTCGAGTCCCAAATCCGAGAGCGGCAGTCTCTCGTTCTTGAGATGAGAGAGCTGGTTAAGGAGCAGCAGGAGCTGGCTGAGCTCCTCGAGAGAGAGACGGTCCAAGGCGGCTCGGGACCAGGATGACTCGGACACCTCCGAGGCGTCTTTGAGCCCGAGCTCGACCTCCTCGGCCGGCGAGAAGCGAGGAAGAAGAGGAAGAAGCGGCGAAGCAGCGAGAGGACGCCGAGGAACCTACGGCTGAGCAGGCCCTTCCGGGCAAAGGGAAGAAGAGGCCGTGGCAAGCTGCTCCCCAAGCTCAAATTGCTGTACTCGGCTCGGACAGCGAGTCCGAGTGGGTCGAGCGATCTCGCTCCTCCAGCGAGTCGGCCAGAGCAGCCCCTCCAGCCCTCGAGGTCCCAAGGGAAGAACCCTCGATCCCCTATCCCCGGGTCGGCCCCTCGAGCCGAGCCCCTGCGAACTATTCCGGTTCTCCCTTCGCCGCGCTCAACCACATCGTCAAGGTCTTATCGGCGCCGGCGCACTCGCGCCTCCACTCCGAAATCCCCTCCTTCCTAGTTGGAGCCATGCACCTGAGTCACAATTCCTCGGTGTCTCCGGAATTTCGCTTCAAAATTTTCTTTTTGTCCGGACAACTTATGTGTATTCCTTGTACTTTTCTCCTCTCTTTTTGGTTCTTGTTTTTCTTTGAAAGGCAAGGGGAGAAAATGTAGTCGAAACTGGTTGTCTTGTTTAGGGGAGTTTTTACTGCCCTTGTAAATTTTTAATGGATTAATGCATTTCATTATTTACGAGTTCTTTCTTTAATAAGTTAAAGCATACTTTATCTTGCTCCGATATATTGTATATTACTCGATCTATTCAATATGCCTTATTTTTTTCACACTACTCGGAATCAATCTATTTTTCTCTAACAAAGTTTACGTTTAAGTACGGAATGCCTTTCATCAAAAGGGGAGATTGAAGACTCGAGACCACGCTCTATATCTTTACGAGTCATGCAAAAGGAATCGGGTATAACGATGTCATTTATATATAGTTTTGATTCCAAGGCATTCTCTATGTCTTAGAAACTTACTCGAGTTAAATATGTATCTTTTCTATGCGATTCGGCCTTCATTTATCTCTTTCATCGCTTTTCGGTTAAGCGCCTCGAAAGCTGGTTCTTTATTCCGAGTCCATTCTCACTCGGATTAATCACATTTTGAATATACCGAGTATTTCGTTGTTTCTCCTCGGAATCTGACTTGTGGTTATTTACTCTATTGCTTGCATAGTCGGCATTCATAGTTCGTTTCATGCTTAGTCTATATCAAGTTCTTTCTCACTCTAATATTCGCTATAGAACGTGTTTCTTTACTTAAGACTAAGTCATATGGAATTCCGAGTATCATGGATATTAGACTCAGAAAATTCCATTTCTTTTCCGACTCGAGATAATCTGTTAGTCAATTATCATGATTATTTTATTATCTGTGTCTAACCTTGGACCAAAGTATTTTATACTTTGAGAACCAAAGGTGTTTTACTTTTGTAGGTTATTCAATCGAAGATATCTTTTCGAACTACAAAAGTAGCCGAGCTCGAACGTCAAATCACCAGCGAGATATGGCTTTTCACCTTGCCTCGCTTTAGTCTCGGAAGATTGTGTCGAAGTCGTACTGCTTCCATATCCGGAAAACTGGAACGTCAAGCTTAACGGTGGTTTTCACCACATTTTTCAAGATACAACCGATGGTTTTGGGACTTCCAAAAGAGTTAAACCGTTGTCCAACGTTCATATTTCAACGGATACTTTCGAGTGACTCGGAAAGTCTTTCTCAACGGTCACGTAGGACTCTTGGTCAACGAGATGAAGATAACGGCTACTCTGCATGGTCTTCTATAAAAGAAGCCACTTCACAAGACTTGAAGGTTGCCGAATACATTGTCAATACACTTACTTGAACAAAGTTATTGTATTTACTTTCAATCTTCAACTTACAACTCCCACTCTGTAATTCATTACTTTACGAGTTGTAAGGTATTGTACTTAGTTACAAACTCCTCTTACATTCTTTGTAAGGTCCCTTGACTAAGTTGTAAAGGTTAACTCGGCTTAGTTGTCCCTAGCTGTAAGGGTTATCTCAGCTAGGAAGTACTAGATCGAGATAAGGTAACTTCGAGTCTAGGAAAATTTGTGTAGAGTTGTCTAAGGGAGCAACTCGGGTTCAGTCAAGTTCACGGTATTTTGTGGACTCAAAATAGTGGATTTGACTTCGTGTCTGGATTGACACGGGCCGTGGTTTTCTGCCCCAGGAGGGTTTCCACGTAAAATCTCTCGTGTTCTATTTCGAGTTCATTCTAGACTCGGACGGCCTTAGTGCTCTTGCTTCTTCGATTCATTGCTTTACGAGTCCAATCTTTTCGACTCGTTATCGGACTCGGATTCTGTCTTTGTCACTTTTCTGCGCAAAAGTGTGTATTCTCGAGAGAGAATTTTCTATCACCCTATTCACCCCCTCTAGGGTGACTCGGACTCTCCTTGAGCAAACCTTCAAAAACACAGAAAGTACATAGAAGAGAGGGTGAGAAAACTCCCCTAAACAAGACAACAAAAGACAACAAATTTTCTAGAATAATTCTCCCCTTGCCTTTCAACAAAAAAAACACAAAAAATTGGGGAAGAATGTATCAAGTAGATACAAATTTGATGTCTGGACAAAAAAAAAAAAATAAGAGAAAAAAAATTAAGACGGTGGAGTGGATGCGGTGTGAGTGGAAGCGGATGAACGTGCGAGTGCGCCTTTGCTGATATGCTTGTAAAGATGTTGAAAATCCGGGTGGTGGCGGCACCGGTATCTCTAGCAGGGGCTCAACTTTAAGTGGGTGACCTAGAATGAGATCATCAAGAGGTTCATCCTCTTGAAATTCCATGGAGGTGGTGCTTCCTCTGGTTTGATTGCTTGTAGACTGTCTAGCATCCGCGAGGTCTTCCGACTCACTAAGATTGTTGTTTGAGCTTATCGGTTCAGGTTGAGGAATGGGAGCACCTTGTCCCTCGGCTTCTTCCTTTTCTTCTTCTTCTTATTCCTTTTTCTCTCCTTCTTCCTTCTCTCCTTCTTCCTTCTCCTCGGAAGGAGCCGCTTCAGCCGCAACCTCCTCTTCTTCTTCGGTACCTCTCTAGATGGAGACTTGGCGGGGCTCGAGGACTCTTCCGATGTTTCGAGCTGTCCAGGTCTCGAGTTTCTTTGGAGCGCCTTCTCTAAGGAGCTCGATCATCTCCTGTCGCTTCTTAACCAAAGCCTTCATTTCGAGGAGCACATCTTGCTGCTCTCGAATTTGAGACTGAGGCTGTTTTTGGTTGATGGTCATGGACTGAAGGACAGTCTTAAAGGAGCAAAAAGTGTCCTAAATTTCCGTGGACACGAGAGGAGAGCTTGTCTATGAGTGTTGCGGACAAGGCGGCGGAGATAACATGAGAAGCACTCGAGGTGGAGGCACCGCCGGTGAATGAGGGAGTGAGAGAGGAGTTTGAGTCCGAGGCGGAGGAGAGGGTTGCCTCGGCTTCGAGCTATGGACCGAGACACCCGATTGGGTTTCCTGGTATCCATAGCCGATAAGCTCTTTTCCGCCAACAACTATGGCAGCCTCGGACACTTCATTTGGGTTTGAGGGAGCGGAACCTTGAATTGTTTCCTCTCGAGCTAGAAAGGTTCGAATAGAACTCAAGCAACGAGTTCCGGATATATGAATTCACCGAAACAAAGGAAATTGTATACCCTCGTTGTTTTGATGTGTTCCAACCACGAAAAGTTTGTGGTTGGGAAGAATTTGTCATCCAACGTAAGGTGTTGGGTGATAAGGATCTTAGACGGATTAGAAGAACCTTCTTGGATTTTAGTTCTAGGTTTCTTCGTGGCGGAACTTAGAAAATCTTGAGCGGAACCTCTTTAGGCATGTTTGAGAGGTTTTGAGATGAGAGAGAGCCGACTCGAAGAAACGAGAGAGAGAGAGAGAGAGAGAGAGAGAGAGAGAGAGAGTACTTGAGAGTGCTTGAGAGCTTGAGATTGCGAGAATGTAGGTTAGCAGAGAGAAAAGTAGTGAAATGAAGGAAAATAGATGCTATTTATAGCGAAAAAATGTCCTTCGAGTATCCGTTCCGACCCAATTCTCCAATGGTCCCCTTAGACCGGTGTGTCCGTTCCGCTCTCCAACGGTTAGAATTCCAGTGTCTATCTCCCAACGGCTAGTTCACCGATCGTTGCGCGCGATAGAAAGAGAGAGAGAGAGAAATTTCATAAGAAATTTCTGAAATGCTCCGCTAATCTAGAGATAATTTCAAAAGTTTGAAGTCCAATTTTCTCAAAACCGAGTCTTACTCAGTAAAGTTTCGAGTAACTCGGAAAACACAAACAGATAATAACTCCTAGCTCGAGTATCACTGGGTCAATTGAACTAATTGTTATTAAGACAAAGAAAAGAAACATGTAACACATAATCATGCAAGAGAATTTCATATAGAAATACACATAATCATGCATTATCATGCCAAGTTCATTCCTAATGAAGAAAACTGATCCTCTCTAAATGGCTTAGTAAAGATATCAGCTAGCTGAAATTTTGTAGTAATAAATTCAAGTTCAATATCACCTTTCTCAGAATGGTCTCTCGGAAAATGATACTTGACTTCAATATGCTTTGTCTTTGAGTGCTTGAACTGGATTCTTAGTGATGGTGATTGCACTCTAATTGTCACACTTGATTGGAATCGATTTGAATGAAAGTCCAAGGTCTTTCAAGTGTTGCTTGATTAATAGAATCTAAGCACAGCGTGCTCCAGCTGCAATGTACTCAGCTTCAGCAGTTGATAGAGCAACCGAGTTCTTCTTTTTGAGTGCCAAGATATAAGGGATTGACCTAGAAACTGGCATGCTCTCGAGGTGCTCTTTCTATCAACTTTGTATCCAACATAGTCGGCATATGAGTATCCAGGTGAGGGTCGGTTCCGAGTCTCTTGAGAACCATAGACCTAGATTCCGAGTCCCTACAAGATATCTAAAGATTCTCTTCACCGTAGTGAGATGTGATTCTTTTGGATTAGCTTGAAATCTTGCACACGGACATACACTAAACATTATGTCCGGCCTACTTGGATGTGAGATATAGTAGAGATCCAATCATACCTCGATAGAGTTTCTAATCTATCGCTTAACCTTTTCTGTCCGAGTCCAGTTTTATGCTCGCTACTCATTGGTGTTGCTGCATGTTTTGCATCTTGAAGCTTATACTTCGTCAGCAACTCCTTGGTATACTTTGATTGATGGACATAGATGCCATCTTTGTCTTGCTTGATTTGTAGACCAAGGAAAAATTGAGCTCTCCCATCATGCTCATTCGGAATTCTGTCTCATTAACTCGGAAAAATCTTAACAGAGATTTTTATTAGTAGCTCCAAATATTGTATCATCAACATAGATTTGAACAATAAGAAAGTCTTTCCTCTTGGTTTTTGTGAAAAGAATTTTGACAATCTAACCTCTGAAATCATTGTCAACCAAGAAACCGCTTAGTCTTTCATACTAAGCTCTCGGAGCTTGTTCAAGACCATAGAGAGCCTTTTGCAATTTAAAAACATGATTTGGAAATTCTGAGTTTTCAAATCCAGGGGTTACTCAACATAGACTTCCTCTTGAATGAAACCATATAGAAAAGCACATTTGACATCCATTTGATATAATTTAATATTCATGCTTGATGCAAATGCCAATGGGATTCTAATTGCTTCAATCCTAGCAACCGGTGCAAAGGTTTCCCCACAATCAATTCCTTCTTCTTGATTGTAACCTTGAGCCACAAGTCTAGCCTTATTTCGAATTACCAGCCCATCCTCATCCAGTTTGTTCTTGAAAACCCATTTGGTTCCTATGACGGGGTGGTCGAAGGTCATTTGGTCAAAGTCCGAGACTTGGTTTCTTTCAAATTAATTAAGTTCTTCTTGCATGGCCTCTACCCATTCAGGTTCATTTAGGGCCTCTAGTGCATTTCTGGGTTTAGTAAATGATATGAATATAGTGAATGCACATAGATTTTGCAAAGAAGAGCGAGTTCTTACCCTACTATTGATGTTAGACAAGATGTTTTCGAGTGGGTGACTCGAATCATGTTTGAATGCTCTACCTGTTCTCTAGTTGACCTGATTTGTGGGTTGAACTGGTTGATCCTCGGTGATCTGATTTGATTGAGCTTGCTCATTTGTTTGACCTTCAGCATTCCGAGCTGGCTCTAGAGTTGGTTTAGTCCGAGTCATGATACTCTAAGCTACCTCAATCTGAGTTGCTTTTTCTTGACTCTGTCCGAGCTCACCTTCAAGCAAGATTATCTTCATCTCGACCGAGTTTCAAATATGAGAATGTTGACTCAATTGGTTTTCCCTCTCATCAAAAATAACGTGGATGCTTTCTTCCACTTTGTTAGTTCTTTTAGTAAAAATGCGATATGCTTTACTATGAGATGAATAACCAAGAAAAATACCTTCATCCGACCGAGCACTAAACTTGGTCGGGTGATTATTACCATTATTGTGAACATAGCACTTGCATCCGAAGGATTTGAAGTATGAGATGTTAGGTTTCTTTCCCTTGTAGAGCTCGTATGGAGTTTTCTTCAAAATAGGTGTGATGAGGCATCTATTCAAGTGTGTAGCTTGTTATGTTGGATCGCCTCAGCCTAAAAATAGTAAGGCGGATCGTGTTCAATCATCATTGTCCTTCCTATTTCTTCAAGAGTTCTATTCTTTCTCTTCACTACCCCATTCCGTTGAGGAGTTCCGGGTGCTGAGAAGTTGTGGGAGATACCATTCTTGTCGCAGAACTCCGCAAATTCCGAGTAGTCGAAGTCCCATCCATGGTTAGTCCAAATTCTTTTGACCCGAGTCTCGGACTCTACATGAATTTTCCTACAGAGCTTGCTCGAACTCTTTGAAGGCTTCATTTTTGTGCTTAAGAAAACAAACCCGGGTATATCGTGAGTAGTCATCAACAATCACCAGTACATATGATTTACCTCCGAGACTCTTTACAGGGATTTCACCACATAAATCCATATGCAACATTTCAAGCACTTTGGATGTGGAAATAGTTTTGAGAGATTTGAACGAAGATCCGACCTTTTTCCTTTTGTGCATGCTTCACAAATTTTATCTTTCTTAAATGCACAATTAGGCAAACCTCCGACTAAACCATGAGATGTAAGCTTTTTGATAGTATGCATGCTAACATGACCTAGTCTACGATGCCATGTCTAAGAATCATCATGCAGAGATGCTTTTAAGCAAGATAAGTTCGACTTGGATGAAAAAGAGGAATAGTATAAGTGTTACCTAATCTCTTGCCGGAGAGCTTAGTCTCCTTGGTAGTTGCATCGAAATATAGCAATTGGTCTAAGTGAATCTTACCTCTTGACCTTTGTCACATAGTTGAGAGATGCTGAGTAGATTGTACTTTAATCCCTTGACAAGATAGACTGGGCTGACTAGGTTGTCTCCTTTTCCAATCTTGCCTATTCCAACTATCTTGCCCTTACTGTCATCTCCAAAAGTGACTTTGCCTCCTTTGTAATCTTCCAACTCGGAAAAGAGTCTTGAATCTCCTGACATGTGGCTTGAGCATCCATTGTCTAGGTACTAATGACCTTTTGTCCTTTTCGAGTTACCTCCCGAGGATTTGTCTCCTCATTGTCCGAGTTTTCTGAGTCCGACTTAGATTTAGCTTTTGAGTCCGATAGTGCCATCAAACATTTTGAATCGTCCGAGTCTTCATCTTCTTCGAGATGAATCTTTATCACTCCATGTGGCTATCATAGCATTCTTCTTCTTTTTGTCCCTCTTTCTACTTGGACAGTCTTTGACTATGTGATCTTTGCTCGCCACATTCAAAACATCCGAGTTCTTAGTTAAAGATAACTTTGAAGGGGATGTGTGTTTACCTTTTCTATCCTTCCGATCTTTCTTGTTGAAGACTCAAACTTTGAATTTATATCATTCCGAGCACTATCAAGGACTCAGGTACAAACCTCATCCCTCCTAAGTTTTGATTACAAGTCATTACGAGTAATATATAAACTATTGCATATGTTTTCATTCGATTCTGATTGACTTAGAATACACATTCTTGTTCATCAACGCATACCGATGTTTCGAGTCACTCGACACTACTTAGTTTTATCGCATGTTCAAACAATCTCTCTAACACTTTTAATCTAAGTTCTGACTTCATATTATGAGGTAAAGTGAATTACGACGTTAATTCATCTTTCTAAGTCAGCATGAGTGTTCGAGAATTATTTGCCTAGATCAAGAACTTATACTCGATATTTTCCTTATAACTTGATCTTTCCTAAGACTCGACTTAGATGGAATTTGAGTATAATGAATATTAGACTCAGAAAATTCCACTCCTCTAGGACTAAGATAATTTTACACTTAATTATCTTAATTAAATTATTATCCGTGCCTAATCTTGGACCAAAGTATTTTATACTTTGAGAACCAAAATTGTTTACTTTTGTAGGTTATCTAAATGAGGTTATCCTATTTTTCAATTACAAAAGTAACCGGCTTCAAGCTGTCAATCGCCAGCGAGATAAGGCTTTTCTACTTCGAACAAGGCTCGGACGTTGTGTCGGGGTTGTCTGTTTCGAAACTGGAAATCTTCAACGTTAAGCTCAACGGTGGTTTCCACCTTACTTTTCGGATACCATTAGTTGATTGGAGCATCCTTAAGGGTCAAGAGCCGTTGCACAACGTTCACAGCTTAACGGATCTTTTTTGAGTCACACGTAAGAATTGTTACAACGGTCACAAAGGACTTCTATTCAAAAGATAGTTACAACAGTTAATCCGCTTGGTCATCTATAAATAGAAGGCACTTCACAAGACTTGAAGATTGCTCGAGCACATTGTTGAACACATTGCTGAAATTATATCTCTTTGTATAATACTCACTCAATCTTCTATTTACAACTCACAACCTGTAATTCTTACCTTCCGAGTTGTAAAGTCTTGTACTCGATTACATACTCTTTCTTACTTTCGAGTAAAGTCCCTTGACTGAGCTGTAAGGGTTAATTCATCTCGCTTGTCCCTAGCTGTAAAGGTTACCTCGGTTAGAAAGTACTAGATCAAATAAGGGAACTTATGAGTCTAGGAAAACTCGTAAGGAATTGTTTAAGGGAGCAATTTTGGTTGTGTCGATCTGTTGAATTTTGTGGATTCAAAATAGTGGATTTGACTTGGTGCTTGGACTAACACCGACCGTGGTTTTCTCGCCCCAGGAGGGTTTCCACGTACATATGAGTTCACGCTCTTCCGAGTTCAATCTAGACTCGGATTGTCTTGATTATTCATCTCAAGCTTTAATCTTCCAAGTTTGTTTAAATTTCCTCATTACCCTATTCACCCCCTCTAGGGTGACTAAGACTCTTCAAAAGTGAACCATCAATTGGTATCGGAGCCTAGCCTTTCAGGAAGGATCTAATAATTCAAAGGTCAAAAGATCTTCCAGCAGACCACCTAAGTTGAAAGGATCAAATTTCGTGCACTCGGAAGAAGTTAATGGAATGCTTTCTGTTGGACCATGATGAAGATGTATGGAACACCATACAAGAAGGCAATTACATTCCAATGAAGATGGAAGATACAAGACCTATGCCTAAAGCAAAGTTTGTGTACACCATCGAAGAGGCGGAAAAGTTCGTAAAGAACTTTAAAGCAATGAAGATTCCGATGTGCGCCATCGACTCAAGCATAATACAACAGAGTGTCAACATGTGACACAGCTAAAGATGTGTGGGACACTCTTGTCAACACATATGAAGGAACAAGCCAAGTAAGACAAGCGAAGATAAGTCAATATCTTCACAAATATGAGTTGTTCAAGATGAAGCCGAAGAAAACATCACTCGGATGTTTATACGCTTCACCGAGATTACAAATAATCTCAAATCTCCGGGTAGAAAGATTTCCCATGAAGAAATGTGCTGAAAAATTCTCGAAGTCTACGCAAGAGAAGATGGGGTCCTAAGGTGACAACCATCGAGGAAGCTCGGAACCTCTCACACCTAAAGCTAGACGAAGTGATTGGGAAGCTACTTACCCATTAAATCCATGTGGAAGAAGAAGATGCCGAAGTCGGCACTAAAAAGAGTATGGTGCTGAAAGCCTCGAAAGCGAGAGGAGAAAATCCGAGTTCCTTAGATTCGAAGAAGATCCCATGGCGCTCATTGCTCGAGGCTTCAAAAGAATGATAAAGCACAAGAAATGGGAGAAAAGGCCAAGAGAAGAGTTCTACAAGAAAGATAAGAAGGATAGAAAGGTAAACACTCATCTCCTTCAAAGTTATCTTTAACTAAGAGCTCTGCCTGTTTTGAATGTGGCAGCAAAGATCACATAGTCAAAGAGTATCCAAGGAGAAGAGTGTAATACCCGAAATTTTAAAGAAAGCAGTTGAAAAGCATAAAATTATTGAGTATTTTTCCCACGACTAGGGGGTTGCGTGACTGATTTTATTTGCGGCCAAACAAATTACTTCGATATTTCTTCGAGAATTGATGTCAAATAAGGAATCAAGGAAATACCCCTTCTTTTTAAGCTGAAACTCGGTGCGATTAGGCAAGTGCCCTAATTGATGCATCGAAATAAATTAGGAGACAAAACCTAAAGAGGATGGAGGAAGGAAGAGGCACGAATTGTGTTATAACGAAGAAGGTTACTTATGCCATAATGGGACAAGAGAAACAAATTGAGGTCCAATAGAGTGAAGGGGTAAGTTTTGTCAAGCCGTGGAGAGATAGAGTACCCAGAATTAAAAGACAAGAGGACCGAAGGGGGGAAGGGTGAAAGCGAGAGGAAGAAGAAGCAAGTAACACAGTAGGGGAGAGAGAGAGAACCACCGAACGGGAAAGAGAGAGAGAGAAGAGGCATGCGGGAACCGGAGCAGAGGCCGGCGAGCCGAACGGCGAACGCGGGCCGGCGGCGACGAAGGTGAAAGAAAAGAAGCAAAGCAAGGGAAGGGGGAAGAGAAAGCACCGAGCGGGAAAGAGAGAGAGAGAGAGAAGAGACGAGCGGTGCAGGGGACCCGGAGAACGTCGACGACCACCGCAGACTCGGAAAACGGCGGCGAGCGACACGAGCAGGCGGCGAGCGAGGAGGGAGCGAGAGACCGAGGCAGAGCGAGGGGCGGAACAGAGACAGACGAGCAGGAGTTAGAGCGGCCGGAAACCGGGAATGGCGACGGCGAGCACGAGGGAGGGCCGGACCGAGGGGCGGCTGAGGGCTAGAACCGCTAAACTAGAAGCAAGAAGCGAGCCTCCCTTGAACCGAACGCAACCCAAACACAAAGCGAGGACAGGAAGCAATTCGATCAATTCCAAACCCAAAAATCCGAGGTGGGTAGTCTTATACTCTAAACTATTAGTAATTTCGAAACCTAAATGGATTTGTTGTGATTGTTGAATGTGTTATGTGAATATTGAATTGTTGTGAACATTGAGTATCCGTATTGCGTAACGGGCCTAATTGTTGTTTGAGGTTGAAATAAGAGCTTAGAACGGATTTTAGAGAATTGATAGGGTTGAATTGGGTCACGAAAGGAGTCATTTGGGTTAAATAGAGAATTCATTTGGGAACGTTAAAGAGATTAGTAGTTGCTTAGGGTCGAACCGAACTCGCTGATTCCGAAAAGGTTAAATTGTACGAGTCAAATGAGTGGTTTTGAAGTTCCGGATAACTATTAAGGAGTAAGGGGTTAGGACATGGATATGAATTACGAGTTAACTAGGTTTTAGAGATTCTTGAACCTGCGGTATCAAGAGCTAATTACGAACATTGGGAAATGGTAGGTTGAAGTATAAAGAGGAGTATGAATTCGTATTGAGTAATGCGCAAATGGGGGCAAGTAAGTGAGAATGGGTAATTGTGAGCTTGGTTACGTTTGAAGTATATTAATTCCTTGAGGTTGAACTAAGCGTGAAAATAAGCAAAGGTAACGAAACCGAATAAGGACAAGTGATTGAGAGTTACATGCCCAAGGACGGACGAGCAAGAGTTAAGTAATGAGTTTAGAACATATCTCGGTCTTTGGGATGAAATCAAGTTTGAAGTTAAGCACAGCGAAGGGGACTTAAGCAATAAAGTGAGAGCAAGAGTCATGTGACTAAATACGGGCAAGGGAAGTTGAATTATAAAGTAGAAGCATAAATGAGTAAGTGAGGCAAAAAGGCAATGAATTATGACGAACTTGAAACGTAATTTAATTGATACGCACTTGTGGTTATTGTAGCCCGTAAAATGGAAATTAATCGTACTAGAATGGTAGATGGAGAAAGGTATAGTTAGAAAGAGTGGAGAATGATTGCTTGCAATGAATGGTGATTATTCGTGCTATGTGATTACTTTACGTGATGCTCAAAATTAGTTTCGAAAG
Organism: Talinum fruticosum; assembly: GCA_021018815.1. Classification (NCBI taxonomy): domain Eukaryota; kingdom Viridiplantae; phylum Streptophyta; class Magnoliopsida; order Caryophyllales; family Talinaceae; genus Talinum; species Talinum fruticosum. The sequence continues at coordinate 5,871,918 of JAITYX010000028.1, forward strand.
GAGCTTTCTATTTTACGTGAATGATTCTTGAATGCAATTTCTTGTGAACCGCCTTTCGAACATGAATGTGTTTTAAAGAAGCAAAGCTGATTTAAGAAAGTGAATTTATAAGGGTGACACGTGGTGTCATGCCTTCCTTAATACCAAATCGATGGAGAAAGTTGTGAAGTGAATGTGACGAATGAGAATGTGCAAATTGTTTTGAATCGACAGAGCTACGGATCGTTTAGCATACCGAAGTGTTCGAACCGGGAACGCCCAGCTAGAAACTTTGAGGGAAGGGTTCTAATAGGGGTCCTGGAGAGACAGGATGCCCGCCCGAGACTTCCCGAAGAATGGTCCCGGGAGCCTTTTGTCGGAGTCGCGCCCGAATTAAAGAAGTGCTAGTTCGAGTCCTCATAAGGCCCGGAAAAGTTGATTCAACCCCAAAAGAATTGTTCATGAATGTGAATATGTGCTTTTAAGTGATTAAAAGAGTTTTGAACTTTACGTTGCAAGAGATTTTAGTAAAAAGTATATAGATTTCTATTACACTATTATGTTTTCGCAGATTTCTTTATTATGAGTATTACGTGTAAAGAATTTCCATTTTAAGGGTTTAAGACTCCGGTGAGCCCGTTGATTATTGCTCACCCCCACAAATTGCCCCGTCCCCACCCGAGTGTTGCAGGTACACTTCAGGAGCATGATTTACCCTTAGCATATTTCGGACTCCACCGATTGCTCGTTTGATGCGTGCCGAGCAATTCAAGTCAAGAATATGCATTTCTTATACTTCTAAATGACTCGTACTTGTAACTTAGTGCATATAGTTGTACCAAATGTATATCGGACCCTTTTAGATTGTTTTAAGTTTCATAGCATGATTGGTTGGACTCCGGCGTGTGGCCGTTGAGTTGTATACTCCGAGCGTGTGGCTCGTAGAGTTTTATTATGCCTTTTTATGCAGGATTTTAAGGCTATAAGCCTATGGGTTAGTCCATGTTACAAACGGAACTCGCCGAAATTTTCGAGAGAATCTCGGATCCTTTTGGGAAAACCACCGGTATTACTTTTAAGTTGAGTTTAGACAGCCAAACCAACACCAGAAAGAGCCTTGGGAGTTCCTCTAAGGAACTCAGCGATGTAATACTCATAGGGGGTGTTTTGGGGTGTTACAAAGAGGGACAGAAAGAAGAAGAAGAAGGCTATGAAGGCCACCTGGAGTGATGAAGATTCATCCGAACAAGATGAAGACTCGGACGACTCAAAGTGTCTCGATGGCACTATCGGACTCGGAAGGCTGAATCGGGTCGGACTCGGAAGTCGAATCCGGGTCGGACTCGACAACTCGGACAATGAGGAGACAAATCCTTAGGAGGTAATTGAATATTTCCTTAAGTTTTCCAAAGTTGATTTAGCCAAATATATTTACACTTTGGAAGAAAAATCCAATTCCGATTCTTCACAATACAAAGAACAACTTGAGTCTCTTACTTCGAGAGCATTAGTTTGAAAAATGAAGTGGAAAAGCTGAGACTCACTCTAAGAGAACTCAAGACTAGTACTCAAGCTAATGAGACCGAGTCCGAGAAACTCAAGAGAGAAAACAAGCATCTAAAACAAAAGCTAAATGTGTCTCAAAAGCTTGTTTTAAAATTTACTCAAGGTCACAAAAACCTTGACATGCTCTTAGGATCTCAATATGTCTCCTTTCGACTTGGTTTTATCAAAGAGGAGGAATCAAATTCTTATTTAGATCTTTTCAAAACGAATTCTAGAACTATAAAGTTCAGGAAGGCTGAGCATGGTCCTATTCATGAGAATGAAAGGAGGACTGAGCCCAAACTAGCTTACAAGAGAAAACCTTCTCCACCGGTTTATAAAAGAAAAGATTTTCAAAAGAAAGAGATACGGACTCGGCTTTCTAAAAGAAGACTCGGAATCGGACCAAACCCAAAGTAATTCAAATCTGGGTTCCTAAGAGTCTTCTTCCTCGGAAAAGAACCACAGTAATGGGAGTTACTAGGTTCATTAGAGGAAGTCGAAGGGTTAGTATGTTTCGACTTGCACGTAACTCGAAAAAGACAAAAAGGTCATCGGTACCTAGACCGTGAATGCTCACGCCACATGTCGGGAGATTCAAGACTCTTTTTGAGTTAGAAGACTACAAAGGAGGCAAAGTCACTTTTGGAGATGATAGTGAGGGCAAGATAGTTGGAATAGGCAAGATTGGAAAAGGAGACAACACTGGTCAACCCAGTCTATCTTGTTAAGAGATTAAAGTACAATCTACTCAAGATCTCTCGGCTATGTCACAAAGGTCAAGAAGTAAGATTCACTCGGACCAATTGCTATATTTATGATGCAACTACCAAAGAGACTAAGCTCTCAGGTAACACCTACACTATTCCTATTTCTCGACCCTAGTCGAATTTATCTTGTTTAAAAGCATCCGTGCATGATGATTCTTGGACATGGCATCGTAGACTAGGTTATGTTAACATGAACACTATCAATAAACTTGCATCTCATGGTTTAGTCGAGAGGATTACCTAACTATGCATTTAAGAAAGATAAAATTTGTGAAGCATGAACAAAAGGGAAAAAGGTAGGATCATCCCACATCCAAAGTGCTTGAAATATTACATATGGATTTATGTGGTGAATCCCAGTAAAGAGTCTCGGAGGTAAATCATATGTACTTGTAATTGTGGATGACTACTCACGATTTACATGGGTGTGTTTTCTTAAGCATAAAAATGAAGCTTTCAAAGAGTTCAACAAGCTCTACAGGAAAATTCAAGTTGAGTCTCGGACTTATATCGAAAGATTCGACATAACCAAGGAAGGGAGTTCGATTACTCGGAATTTGCAGAGTTCTATGATAAGAATGGTATCTCCCACAACTTCTCAGCACCTAGAACTCCTCAACAGAATGGAGTAGTGGAGAGAAAGAATAGAACTCTTGAAGAAATAGGAAGGACAATGATGATTGAACATGATCTGCCTTACTATTTCTAGGCTGAGGCGACCAACACAGACAAACTACACATTGAACAGATGCCTCATTAGACCCATCTTAAAGATAACTCCGTACGAGCTCCACAAGGGAAGGAAACCAAACATCTCATACTTGAAACCCTTCGGATCCAAGTGCTATGTTCACAATAATGGTAAGGATCACTTGACCAAGTTTGATGCTCGGTCAGATGAAGGTATTTTTCTTGGTTATTGATCTCATAGTAAAGCATATCGCATTTTAAATAGAAGAACTAAAAAGTGGAAGAAAGCATCCACGTTGTTTTTGATGAGATTGATCAAGGAAAACCAAGTGAGTCAACATTCTCGGAACCGAAACTCAGTCGAGATGAAGATGATCTTATCGAAGCCGAGATCGGACAGAGTCAAGGAAAAGCAACTCAAAATGAGATAGCTCGAATACCATGACTCGATCGAAGTAGTTCCGGAGCCAGCTCGGAATCGTCGCAAGTCAATCGGATGAGCAAGCTCAATCGGATCAGATCACCGAAGATCAACCAATTCAACCTACAAATCTGGTGAACCGGAGAACAGGTAGAGTATTCAAATATGCTTCAAGTCACTCACTCGAAAACATCTTGTCCGACATCAACAGTGGGGTAAGAACTCGTTCTTCTTTGCAAAATCTATGTGCATTCACTACATTCATATCATTAACTCGAACCCAGAAATGCACTAGAGGCCCTAAATGATCCTAAATGGGTAGAGTCCATGCAAGAGGAACTTAATTAATTTGAAAGAAACCAAGTCCGGACTTTGACCAAATGACCTTCCGACCACCCAATCATAGGAACCAAATGGATTTTCAAAAACAAACTGGATGAGGATGGGTTGGTAGTCGAAATAAGGCTACACTTGTGGCTGAAGGTTACAATCAAGAAGAAGGGATTGATTGTGGGGAAACCTTTGCACCAGCTTGTTAGGATTAAAGCAATTAGAATCATATTGGCATTTGCATCAAGCATGAATATTAAATTGTATCAAATGGATATCAAATGTGCTTTTCTCGAATGGTTTCATTCAAGAGGAAGTCTATGTTGAGCAACCCCTGGATTTGAAAACTCGGAATTTCCAAATCATGTTTTCAAATTGAAAAAGCTCTTTATGGTCTTAAATAAGCTCCCGGAGCTTGGTATGAAAGACCGAGCGGTTTCTTGGTTGAAAATGATTTCAAAAGAGGTCAGATTGATAAGACTCTCTTCATAAAAACCAAGGGGAAAGACTTTCTTATTGTTCAGATTTATGTTGATGATATAATTTTTGGAGCTACTAATGAAACTCTTTGTCGAGATTTTTCTCAGCTTAATGAGACATGAATTCCAAATGAGCATGATGGGAGAGCTCAAATTTCTTCCTTGGTCTACAAATAAAACAAGACAAAGAAGGGATCTATGTACACCAATCTAAGTATACCAAGGAGTTGCTGAAGAAGTACAAGCTTCAAGATGCAAAACATGCAACAACACCAATGAGTAGCAGCATAAAACTGGACTCGGACGAAAAAGGTAAAGCAGTGGATTAGAAACTCTATCAAGGTATGATTGGATCTTTGCTGTATCTCACATCCAGCAGGACAGACATAATGTTTAGTGTATGTCTGTGTGCAAGATTCCAAGCTAATCCAAAAGAATCACATCTCACTAGGGTGAAGAGAATCTTTAGATATCTTGCACGGACTTAGAATCTAGGTCAATGGTTCTCAAGAGACTTAGAACCGACCCTCACCTGGATACTCGGATGCTAACTATGTTGGATACAAGGTTGATAGAAAAAGCACTTAAGGGGCATGCCGATTGCTGGATCAATCCCTTATATCTTGGCACTCAAAGAAGCGGAACTCGGTTGCTCTATCAACAGCTGAAGTTGAGTACATTGCAGCTGGAGCATGCTCGTGCTCGGATTCTATGGATCAAGAAACACTTGAAAGACCTTAGACATTCATTCAAATCAATTCCAATCAAGTGTGACAATCGGAGTGCAATCAACATCACTAAGAATTTAGTTCAACACTCAAAGCGAAAGCATATTGAGGTCGGTATCATTTTTGAGAGACCATTCTGAGAAAGGTGATATTGAACTTGAATTCATTCCTACAAAACTTCAACTAGCCGATATCTTTACTAAGCCACCTAGTGAGGATCGGTTTTGCTTTATTAGGAATGAACTTGGCATGATAAATGCATGATTATGTGTTTTTCTAAGTGAAATTATCTTTCATGATTATGTGTTACATGTTTCTTCTCCATGTCTTAATAACAATTAGTTCAGTTGACCCAGTGATACCGAGCTAGGAGCCGTTATCTGTTTGTGCTTTCCGAGTCACTCGAAACTTTACTGAAGTTAGACTCGGTTTTGAGAAAATTGGACGTCAAACTTCGAAATCATCTCTAAATTAGTGGAGAATTTTAGAAATTTCTTTAAAAATCTCTCCTTATCTCTCTCTTTCTCACACGCATTGATAAGTGAACTCGCCGTTGGGAGACAGACACTCGGAATTCTAACCGTTGGAATCGGAACAGTACACACCGGTCCGAGGCGACCGTTGGAGAGTTTGGTTAGAACGGATCATCGAAAGACATTCCTTTCGCTATAAATAACATCTATTTTCCTTCATTTCGCTACTTTAATCTTTGCTAACATTCACTCTCGCATACTTACTCGTACTATCTCAGCTTTCAAGCAATCTCGGTTCTCTCAAGCTCTCGATACTCTCTCTCTCTCTCTCTCTCTTCTTCGAGCTAACTCACCTTTTTCTCAAAGCTTCTCGAACATGCCTAAAAGAGGTTCTCGCTCCAGATTTTCTTGGTTATGCAACCAAGAAACCTAGAACCAAAAGCCACGAGGGTCCTTCTAACCCCTCAAAAATCCTTGTCACCTAACATCTTACGTTGGATGACAAATTCTTCCCAACCACAAAATTCTCGTGGTTGAAACACATCAAAACCACAGGGGTATACAACTTCCTCTGTTTCAGCGAGTTCATATGCCGAGAACTCGTTGGTGAGTTCTACTCAAACCTTTCCAGCTTTGAAGGGATCATCACCTCCGGAGTTCGCAATACGGTAGTTCGTATTAACCTCTCTCTCCTCCATCGTCTATTCAAAGTTTCATCTCTCTTCCTCAATAGCAACCCTATCCTCTTCAATGAGGTTGCTGATGAATTCTTTAAAAAGTATGCCAAGGAAGTCCCCGAGTCACGCAAAAACTTTTCTATGACTAAGATGAAGATTGAGGCTCGTCTTCTCTATTTCTTGCTGATGAGAACCTTCTTTTCTCATCATACTAGCAAAGAGAACCCTAATTCAAAGATTCTCAAGGCTTTGTTTGACATTCTCGAGGGCTAGGACGTAGAGCTCTTCCCAGCCATTATTAGCGAGATGGCCTCTGTGCCGGCTCGGACCAAGAAATCCACTCTTGTCCCTTTCGGAGGTCTTCTCACCCTTATCTTTAAACAATTTAAGGTCCCGCTCCCCTTAGACCCTAACGAAGTGTCCGAGGCTGCCATAGTAGTTGGCGTAAAAGAGCTACTTGGTTATGGATACCGGGAAACCCAACCGGGTGTCCGGGTTCACAGCTTAGAACCGAGGCAACCCTCTCCTCTCTCACTTCCTCCTCCACCTGGCGGTGCTTCCAGCTTAGGTCCACCTTCCTCTCGTCACTGCCGTTTTGTCTACCACGATGATAGACAAGCTCTCCTCTGTGTCCACAAAAATCCGGGACACTCTACGCTCCTTCAAGATTGTCCTTCGGTCTTTGACCATCAACCAAAAACAGCCCAATCTCAAAGTCGAGAGCAACAAGATGTGCTTCGCAAACAAAACAATTTGGTTAAAGAGCAATGGGAGATGATCGAGCTCCTCAAAGAAAGGTGCTCCTTCTAAGGAGAAGGAGGAAGAAGAGAAGGAAGAAGAGAAAGAGGAAGAAGGAGGGAAGCATGACGCAGCTGAGGGACAAGGTGCTCCCGCTCCTCAACCGGAATTGATCGGCTCGGACAACGATCCGAGTGAGTCGAAGACCCTGCCGATGTTGGACAGCCAAGCAACAGTCAAGCCGGAGGAAGAACCTCTTTCTGCAACATTCTAAGAGGATGAGCCTCTAGACGACCTTGTTCCGGGTCGGATACTCGGAGCCGAGGCCATTCCGGAGATCCCAATGCTGCCATCGCCAAGATCCTCAACGTCTTCATAAGCGTAACGGTGCAGGCGCACAACATGCTCATCTCGCCTCAACTCGGACCGCTCCCACTCCACCATCTTGATTTCTTTTTCTTTTTCTTGTTTTCGTTTTTTACCTTTTTGTCCGGACAATAAAATTGTATCAACTTGATACATTTTTCCCCATTTTGATTTTTTTGTATCTACATTCTTTCCCATTTTGATATAAGGGGAGAATACATACAAAATTTGTCGTCTTGTTTAGGGAAGTTTTCGACCCTCTCTTTTGTATGTATTTTCCGTATTTATGTAGATATATGAATGAAGTTTATGATTTTGAGCATATTGCTTTCTCGTGCATAAATCCTTTTTAAGGTTAAATGTCTTATTTTGTTTTGCTCCGGTATATCAGCTCATTTCTCTATTTTTCTCTCGATATAACTACTCGCAATTTTTCATCAAATGAGCTATCTATAGCGATATTCTAAGTCCGAATCACTTTAATTATTATTCTATTTTTTTCTGTGATATTTTATTCTAAACTCGATATATTCTTTGTCAAATGAGTAAGAATGAAAACTCTTGATTATTTCACTAACAAAGTTTCTATTCGAGTATGGAATGCCTTTCATCAAAAAGGGGAGATTGAAGACTCGGACTCTAAATTTATATCATTCCGAGTACTATCAAGGACTCGGTACAAACCTCATCCCTCCTAAGTTTTGATTACAAGTCATTCTGAGTAATATAGAAACTATTGCATATGTTTTCATTCGATTATGACTGACCGAGAATACACATTCTTGTTCATCAACTCACACCGATGTTTCGAGTCACTCGACACTACTTAATTCTATCGTATGTTCAAACAATCTCTCTCCTTGAATCTAAGTTCTGACTTCATATTCTAAGGTAAAGTGAACTACAATGTTAATTCATCTTTCTAAGTCAGCATGTGTGTTCGAGAATTATTTGTCTAGATCAAGTACTTATACTCGATATTTTCCTTATAACTTGATCTTTCCTAAGACTCGACTTAGATGGAATTTGAGTATAATGAATATTAAACTTAGAAAATTCCACTCCTTTATGCCTAATTTTCAGACACCACTAGTTGATTGGAGCATCCTTAGGAGTCAAGAGCCGTTGCACAACGTTCACATCTCAACGGATCTTTTACGAGTCACTCGTAAGAACCGTTAAAACGGTCACAATGGACTTCTATTCGGAAGATAGTCGAACGGCTAATCCGCTTGGTCATCTATAAATAGAAGCCACTTCACCGGAGTTGAAGGTTGCTGAACACGATGCTTGAAATTATATCTCTTTGTATTATACTCACTCAATCTTCTATTTACAACTCACAACCTTTAATTCTTACTTGCTTGAGTTTTAAAGTCTTGTACTCGATTACATACTCTTTCTTAATTTCCGAGTAAAGTCTCTTGACCGAGCTGTAAGGGTTAACTCAGCTCGGTTGTCCCTAACTTTAAAGGTTACCTCAGTTAGGAAGTACTAGATCGAGATAAGGGAACTTCTAAGTCTAGGAAAACTCAGTAAAGAATTGTTTAAGGGACCAATTCGGTTGTGTCGGTCTATTGTATTATGTGGATTCAAAATAGTGGATTTGACTTAGTGCTTGGACTAGCACAGGCCGTGGTTTTCTCGCCCCGGAAGGTTTCCATGTACATTTGAGTTCACACTCTTCTAAGTTCAATTTAGACTCGGATTGTCTTAATTATTCTTTTCAAGCTTTAATATTCCAAGTTTGTTTAAATTTCCTCATCACCCTATTAACCCCTCCTCTAGGGTGACTAAAACTCTCCAAGAGTGAACCTTCACTTGTAGAACTTTTCTCTTGGCCTTTTCTCCCATTTCTTATACTTCATCATTCTTTTGAAGCCTCAAGCGATAAGTGCCATGGGATCTTCTTCCGAATATGAGGAACTCAGATTTTCTCCTTTGCTTTTTAGGCCTTCGAGCGCAATGTTCTTTTTAGTGCTCGAACTCAAGCATCTTCTTCTTCCGGATGGATTTTATGGGTAAGTAGCTTCCCAATAAGTTCGTCCGGCTTTAGCTGTGAGAGGTTCCGAGCTTCCTCGATGGCTGTCACCTTGGGACCCTATCTTCTCTTGGGTAGACTTCTTAAGATATTTCTGCACATCTCTTTATGGGAAATCTTTCTACCTAGAGATTTGAGATTGTTTGTAATCTCGATAAAGCGTATAAACATCCGAGTGATGTTTTCTTCTCGCTCCATCTTGAACAGCTTATATTTGTGAAGATATTGACTTATCTTCGCTTATCTTACTTGGCTTGTTCCTTCATATGTGTTGATAAGAGTGTCCCACACATCTTTGGCCGTGGCGAGGTCGACACTCGTTGTATTCTTCCGAGTTGATGGTGTACATTAGAATGTTCATTGGTTTAAAGTTCTTTTTGAACTTTTCTCGCCTCTTCAAGTGGTGTACTCGAACTTTGCTTTAGGGTGATGAGGAAATTTAAACAAACTTGGAAGATTAAAGCTTGAAAAGAATAATAAAGACAATCCGAGTCTAGATTGAACTCGGAAGAGTGTGAAAACCACTGGCTAGTGCTAGTCTAAGCACCAAGTCAAATCCACTATTTTAAATCCACAAAATACTGCAGATCGGCACAACCAGAATTGGTCCCTTAAACAATTTCTTACAGAGTTTTCCTAGACTCGAAGTTCCCTTATCCGATTTAGTACTTCCTAATTGAGGTAACCTTCATCGCTAGGGACAACCGAGCTTAGTAAACCCTTACAACTTATTACTCGAAATTAAGAAAGAGTATGTAACTAAGTACAAGACTTTACAACTCAAAAACTAAGAATTACAGAGTTGTGAGTTGTAAATAGAAGATTGAGTGAGTATTATACAAAGAGATATAATTTCAGCAATTTGTTCAAGCAATGTGGTCACCAATCTTCAAGTCTTGTTAAGTGGCTTCTATTTATTGATGACCAAGCGGATTAGTCGTTGTGACTATCTTCCGAATAGAAGTCCTTTGTGACCGTTGTAACGGTTCTTCTAAGCGACTCGTAAAAGATCCGTTGAGATTTAAACGTTGTGCAGCGGCTCTTGACTCTTAAGGATGCTCCAATCAATTGGTGGTGTCTAAAAAGTATGGAAACAAAAACCCCGACATAGCGTTTGGGCCTTACTCGAAGTAGAAAAGCTTTGTCTCGCTAGTGATTGACTGACTTGAAGCCGGTTACTTTTGTATTTCAAAAATGAGATAACCTCGTTTAGATAACCTATAAAAGTAAACAATTTTGGTTCTCAAAGTATAAAATATTTTCGTCCATGATTAGGCACGAGATATTGATTTAATTAAGATAATTAAGTGCATAATTATCTCGAGGCCTAGAAGAATGAAATTTTATGAGTCTAATATTCATTATACTCAAATTCCATTAGAGTAAGTCTTAAGAAAGGTCAAGTTATAAGAGTGAGAAAATATCGAGTATAAGTACTTGATCTAGACTGGACTCGGATGAGAAAGGTAAAGTCGTAGATCGAAACTCTACAGAGGTATGATTGGATCTCTACTTTATCTCACATCTAGTAGATTAGATATCATGTTTAGTGTTTGCCTTTGTGCAAGATTTCAAGCTAATCCTAAGGAATCACATCTCATTGCAGATCAAGAGAATTTTTAGATATCTTGTAGGGAATCGGACACTTGGTCTTTGGTATTCGAAAGACTCGGATCTAATCGTCATTGGATACTCGGATGCCGACTATGTTGGATACAAAGTTGATAGAAACATCGGGAGCATGCCAATTTCCGGGTCAATCACTCATCTCCTGGCATTCAAAGAAGTAAAACTCGGTTGCCTTATCAACCGCTGAGACCGAGTACATAGCAGCTGGAGCTTCGCTGTGCTCGGATTCTCCGGATCAAGCAACACTTGAAGGATCTTGGACCGACATTCTCATCAATCCCAATCAAGTGTGACAATCAAAGTGCAATCAGTATCACCAATAATCCAGTTCAAGCACTAAAAAATAAAACATGTTGAGGTCATGTATCATTTTCCGAGAGACCATTATGAGAAAGTCGATATTGAACTTGAGTTTATTCCTACTCGAATTCCAATTAGTTGATATTTTCACTAAAATTCCGAGTGAAGATGAGTTTTTCTTTATTAGGAATGAACTTGGCATGTTAATTGTATGATTATCTCGATTTACTACTCGAATTATTATGAGATTAATTGTTATTTGCATTGTGTGGATAGCTGAATCGTAAAGGCACTCGTTCAATAAAAGCATGTGTTCTATAAATAACACCGCTTCATTTTCTTTCGTTCACTTTGCTATTTATTGCTCTCACTCTGCTGTCTTTGCTATCGTACTCAAACACTCTTGCACTTAACTCTCTCTCTCTCTCCATTTCTCGATCATATGCACTACTCTCTATATTCTTCACCTTCCGACTCGAATCTCTTTCACTCTTTCACTATGCCTAAAAGAGGTTCTCGCTATGGAAGGAGGTTCATCCACAAAGAAGGCCGAAGTAAAACCACTCGTGCCGAGAATCCTTAAGGCAAGGGAAAAGCCCCTATCACGAGATGACCCAAAACTTTTGGTGGCTCAAGACTTTTCATAGATGATAAGTTCTTTCCCATAACTTGTTTTTCTTGGATAAAATCGACCATCAAAACTGGTGCTTTCAATTAATTATATTTTTGTGAGTATATCTACCTAGAACTCGTTATTGAGTTCTATTCTCACATGATAGCAAGAGATAACGTGCTCTCTTCTATCGTCCGAGGCAAGGTGATTCGTATCAATCTTGCTCTACTTCACAAGCTCTTTGATGTGAAGCTTCTTTTTCTTAATTCTAATCCTATCTCCTTCAATGAAATCAGAGATGACTTCTTTGATAAATACTCCAAAGAAATCCATCAATCCGGAAAGAACTTTTCTCGTGACTCGGATGACATCTAAAGCAAGACTTCTTTACTTCATTCTGATGAGAACCTTCTTTCTACTATCCATCAAAAGAAAACCCCAATAGCAAAGTACTGAAAGTACTTTATGATATCCTTGAAGGGTTTGAGGTTGGTCTCTTCCCTTTCACTTTGGAACATATTGCTTCTGTTCCTTCGACCCGAAGAAGCTTCCATACCCCTTTAGATCTCTTCTTTCTGCTGTCTTTGCTCGGCTTGAAGTACCTCTCCCTTTTGACCCCAACAAATTCTTGGAGCCTGCCGTTTGTTTCGACAAAGGCGAACTCATTGGGCTAGGATACCAGGAAATAGCAGCTGGTGTCTAGGCTCACACTTCTAAAATCAGTCCTTCTCCTCCACCTCGGACTCGTAAAGGTTCTAAGGTCCCTCTTCTCACTGCTGGAACTTCATCTTCTCTGCCTGCCTCTTCTATTGAACTTCTTCGTAAGGTGGCTACTCAATTTGCTATCTTAGCAAAAGAGTTGTAATCAGCTGTGGCAGCCTTCCAGGCTTTCATGCCTATACTCGACTCAATTCCAAGCCAAGGATCGGACTCAGATTGATCGTAGTCAAGCCCTAGTTGCTGAGCTCAGGAGGTGATCAAACGCCAAAATTATCGGATCCGCCACCTCCAAGAAAGAAGATCCAAGGCTACCGAGGACTTAGAATCCTCTCGAAGAAGTCCAACCTTCGGAGTCCTCGAGTCCTTCTAAGTTTAAGTTTGAAGAAGGAGAAGAAGAAGAAGAAGAAGAAGTAGAAAGAGAAGGAGAACAAGAGATCGAAGCGAGTCCCAGATGAGGGACAACGGGATAAAGAACCCGAGGTGATCTCCTCGGATTACACTCAGCCTACCTTAGAGGAGGTTGGCAATGTAGGCCGGTTTAAGGCCTCTACATGAGAAACACAACTATATCAACGATGAGCCGAGGACTCGAAGAAGAACAAGAACCAGGGAAATACCTCTGTCTCGAAGGAGGACAACTCAAATTCCCGATCTACCACTGCTATTGCCTCCTCGCCAAGCTGCCTCCACTCAAGGCTACATGCATCGACGTGGACCTCGCTCTTCTACTTCTCGTTAAACTACTCCTCCCTCCTAATTTCACAATTTCTTTTTCTTTTTGTCCAACATCTATGTACTTTCCTCGCTTTTCCTCCCTAATTTTTTTCTTTTTGATGAAACGCATAGGAGGAGAAAAATAGAGATGTTTGGCTCAAGGGGAATCTCTCGTATTTTCTTTTTTGTGTACGAAAATTTTTCTAAGTTTTAATGAAGCTTATTTTATTTCCGAGTACATTAAGTTATATTTCGTATTTCTTATTCTTACTATGATGTAACTCGATACATCTTATCATCGCTCGATTTGTTTTTTTTTTTACTCGTGATAAGAGCACTTCATTATCGCTCCGATAAATTGCTAAGCATGTTCCGAGTTGTGTATGATCAAATTACTCTAACATTTCTATCCTCGATCAAATGCAATGAAAACTCATCTCTTTGCACTTTTAGCTTCTATCTTATTTATGGAATGTCTTTCATCAAAAAGGGGAGATTAAAGACTCGGGTATAACTCTCTATCTCCGTATGATTTTTATTTCAAGTCATTCTAATAATTTAAGAAGCTCATCTCTCGAGTTTTCAATTTTGTCCGTTCCACTCGTAAACCATCTATTGAGTTTAACACATTTAATTGTAAAGACTCAAACTCGAATCTAGATCATTCCGAGTACTACATAAAGACTCGTGTACAAACCTCATCCCTACTAAGTTTTGATTACAATTCATTCTGAGTGTTATAGAAACTTCGTATAAGTTTTGATTCATTTTTTACTGACTCAAGAAACACATTCTTATTTATCATCTCACATTGATGTTTTTGAGTTACTCGGATATCCCTCGGATCTATCGCATGTTCAAATAATCTCTCTAATACTTTTTATCTAAGTTCTTACTACACATCTCAAAAGCAAATAGAATTACAGCGTTAATTCATCTTTCTAAGTCAGTTTGTATATTTGAGAATTATTTGTCCAGATTAAGTCCTTATACTCGATTTTTTCACTCTTATAACTTAATCTCTATTAGGACTGACTCGATGGAATTTGAGTATAATGAATATTAGACTTAGAAATTTCCACTCCTCTAAGCCTAAGATAATTATGCACTTAATTGTCTTAATTTAATTATTATCTCGTGCCTAATCTTGGACGAAAGTATTTTATACTTTGAGAACCAAAGTGGTTTACTTTTGTAGGTTATATAAATGAGGTTATCTCATTTTTGAATTACAAAAGTAACTATCTTCAAGTTGTCAATCACTAGTAGATAAGGCTTATCTACTTCTTAACAAGGCTCGGATGGTGTGTCGGGATTGTTTGTTTCCAAAATTGGAAAACTTCAATGCTAAGCTCAACAGATGGTTTCCACCTTACTTTTCGGACATCACCAGTTGATTGGAGCACCTTTAGGAGCCAAGGGCTGTTGCATAATGTTCACATCTCAACGGATCTTTTCGAGCGACTCGAAGAACCGTTACAACGAGTTAGGATGAACTTCTATTCGAAATAAGTCACAACAGCTAATCTGCTTGGCCATCTATAAATAGAAGCCACTTCATAAGACTTGAAGATTGCTGGAACTATTGTTGAAACACATTAATTAAACAAAAGTCATTGTCTTCATATTTAATCTTCTATTTACAACTCCCACTTTGTAATTCATATTTTCTAAGTTGTAAAGTCTTGTAATCAGGCACATACTCTTCTTACTTTCCGAGTAAGGTCCCTTGACCGAGCTATAAGGGTTAACTTAGCTCTGTTGTCCCTATCTATAATGGTTACCTCGGTTAGGAAGTACTAGATCGGATAAGGGAACTTCCGAGTCTAGGAAAACTCCGTAAGGAATTGTCTAAGGGAGCAATTCCGGTTGAGTTAGTTCGTTGTATTTTGTGGATTCAAAATAGTGGATTTGACCTGGTGCTTGGACTAGCACTCGTCCGTGATTTTCTCGCCTCGGGAGGGTTTCCACGTATCTTTGAGTTGCACTTTTCCGAGTTCAATCTAGACTCGGATTATCTTATTCATTCCTTTCAAGCTTAAAGTTTCTAAGTTTGTTAAAATTTCCTCATCACCCTGTTCACCCCCTCTAGGGTGACTAAGACTCTCCAAGAGCAAACCTTCAAACCGGGTTTCGACCCACTCGGACACAACTCGGAACAATGGCATGTGTAAATAATTTCACAAACACTTCATATTCTAAGTACTAGCTTAGTGTTCAAACTAAAAATGAATTACAACGTTAATTCTCTTTTCTATGTCAGTTTATTGAATGAAATTATTTACTTGATTAAGTTTATGAATTATGATTGTTTATTCTTATTAACTTGATCATATAAAGGATTGACTCAAGATACAATTTACACCTAATGAATATTAGACTCGGAAAATTCCATTTATTTAGGCTGAGATAATTAAGTGCTTAATTACTTTGAATTAATTATTATCTTTGCTTAATCTTGGACCAAAGTATTTTTATACTTTTCGCACCACTTTTATTTGCTTTTGTAGGTTGATTTAAGTATTTTAATATGATTTTGAAAATCAAAAGCAACCGGTTTCCATCCGTTAAACACTAGCGAGATAGAAAAGCTACATTTCGAACATGGCTCATACACTGCGTCGGGGTTGTTTGTTTACAAATCTGTAAACTTCAACTTTGAGTCCAACGGTTGTTTCCACCCCGATTTTAGTCACAACCAGTGGGATGGACCACTTTTCGAGCCAAGGACCACTACACACCGTTCATATTACAACGGATCTTTTCCGAGTGACTCGGACTAGCCGTTACAATGACTATTGAAGCTCACCGGTTCGGAACAAGCCTCAATGGCTAAACCGCACTAATCTGTATAAATAGAAGCCTCTCTACAAGACTTCAAGATTGCTTCTAAACATTGAAAAACACTTACTTAGTGTATACTTACTCAATCTTCGATTACAACTCCAATTCTTAAGTTTCTACTTTCCGAGTTGTAAAGAGAAAGTCTTGTAATCACATCTACACTTTCTATTCTGTTTTAGTCCCTTGACCGAGATGTAAGGGTTAACTCAGCTCGCTTGTCCCTAGCTGTAAATGTTACCTCAATTAGGAAGTACGAGATCGGATAAGGGAATTTTTGAGTCCGGGAAACCTTGTAATTGAATTGTATAAAGGAGTAATTCTATAAAGAGTCAGCCCTTGTATTTTGTGCATTCAAAATGGTGGATTTAACTTGGTGCTTGGATTAGCACTATCCATGGTTTTCTACCCTAGGAGAGTTTTGTATTTATGTGTTTTAATTGTTTTTGAGTTCAATCTAGACTAAGAATTATTTTTAAGTGCTTGCTATGCCGAATTCATTGTTAATTCACAAAAATCTTCCATCATCCTATTCACCCCCTCTAGGGTGACTTAACCTCTCCAAGACCTAACCTTCATACCGCATGTAGCATAGGGCGAACATGTAGTGCCCGAGCTTCTTGGTAGCCCGGACTAATTGTAATGGTGTCTTTTCTAGTGGCGTGTATCTAGTCTTATAATATAAGAATTTATTACTTAGACAATATACCGCGTACTATACTTTTCCATCGCGTTGAGCTAACACGGCTCCCATGAGGGTCTCTATCGTGGTGAGGTATAAAAGTAAAGGCTTCCATGGTTAGGGTGGAACTGGCACTAAAGAGTTGGGTAGATATTCCTTAACCTTCTTGAATGCTTTTTGGCACTCGTCATCCCAAATAGGCTCGAACCCTTTCTTCGGTTTCTTGAAAATGGGTTCCAAGACCATAGTCGGCTTTGATATGAAATGACTAATGTATCTGTAAACGTCCGAGGAAACCCCGTATCTCTTCTTCTGTTTTCGGTGGCGGAATTTCTTGAATAGCTTTGATCTTTGATGGATCAACTTCGATTCCTCTAAGACTAACATAACCTAGCAGTTTGCCTAAGGTTGCCCTAAAAGCACACTTTTGAGGACTAAGGCATATGTTGTATTTTCTAAGTCTTTCAAAGAATTTTCTAGGGTCTGGGTAGGTGTCCTGCCCAATGCTTGGACTTAATTATCATGTCATCCACATAAACTTTGGCTTCTTTGTGGATCATGACATGCAATAATATTGTTGGTGTCTTCGATATGTTGCGCTAGCATTTTGAGCTCAAATAGCATCACCATATAACAAGTATGTCCCCCATTGATGATGAAGGTCATCTTCTACATGTCTTCTTCGGCTATTTCGCTGATTATACCAAGCATAGCCATCCATAAACAAAAGCAAGGCATGTCCCGCTCTGCTATCTATAAGGATGATGATATAAGGCAGCGGGAAATTATCTTTAGGGCTTGCTTTATTAAGATCCTTGAAGTTGACGCACATATGAACGCTGTCGTCTTTCTTCAACACCATTTGCTACCCACTAAAGGTTTGCTCGGGGACAGTTTGAGTCACCCTAGAGGGGGTGAATAGGGTGATGGAAGTTTTTCGTGGAAACTTTAGCTCTTTTGTCCAAGATGAGACAGAGACAGGTTCCGAGTCAATCGACAGGTCGAAAAGTTTGGACTCGAAATGCTATCACGAATAAATAAGTAAGCAGGAGCTATAACACGGTCTAAGTCTAGAATGAACTCGAAACATAACACTTAGAGATTACGTGGAAACCCTTCAGGGCAGAAAACCACGGACCGTGCTAATCCAAGCACGAAGTCAAATCCACTATTTTGAGTCCACAAAATACCGTGAACTGACCGAACCCAAGTTGCTCCCTTAGACAACTCTTTACAAGTTTTCCTAGACTCGTAAATTCCCTTATCCGATCTAGTACTTCCTACCCGAGATAACCCTTACAGCTAAGGACAACTAAGCTGAGTTAACCCTTACAGACTTAGTCAAGGGACCTTACAGAGAAAGTAAGAAAGTGTTTGTAACTAAGTACAAGACCTTACAACTCGAAAGTAAAGAATTACAGAGTAGGAGTTGTAAGTAGAAGATTGAGAATAAATACAATGACTTTGCTCAAGTATGTGTATTAACAATAATTTCGGTAATCTTCAAGTCTTGTGAGGTGGCTTCTATTTATAGATGACCACGTAGAGTAGCCGTTATCTTCATCTCGCTGACCGAGAGTCCTTTGTGACCGTTGACGAAGCTTTCGAGTCACTCGTAAAGTATCCATTGTAATGAGAACGTTGGACAATGGTTTAAACTTTCTTGGAAGTCCCAAAACCACTCGGCGGTGTCTTGAAAGATAAGGTGGAAACCACCGTTAAGCTTAGCGTCCAGCTTTTCCGAATTGGAAACACACAGCCTCGACACAATCTTCCGGGACTAGAGCAGAGAAGGTGAAAAGCCATGTCTCGCTGGTGATTTGACGTTTTGAAGCCAGGCTACTTTTGTATTTCGAAAAACGTATCCTCGTTTGAATAACCTACAAAAGTAAATCAATTTTGGTTCTCAAAGTATAAAATACTTTGGTCCAAGATTAGACATAGATAATAAAATAATTACGATAATTAAGCAACCGATTATCCGAGTCGAAACGAAATGGAATTTTCGACTCTAATATCCATGTAACTCAAAATTCCATCAAAGCTAGTCCGAGCAAAGAATCAAGTTAAGTAAAGAACATCGAGTGATATACCTTGATATAGACTAAGCATGAAACAAACTGGAAGTACCGACTTCAACAAGATAGACCTTATAGAAAGGAGTCGGATCCGAGCGGAATACCAGTCTATTCAACATGCGATAAATCGAGTGATGAGGGACTCGGAACAAAGTATCAAGTTTCCGAGTCACTCAAGGATAAGCACGAAATACATGAAGTGAAAGCTATATCACTTAGAGAAGATACCATATTACTCGGAAAAGTTTCTAAGATACAGAGAATGCCTTGAAATCAAAACTCTATAAGTACGAGATTGTTATACCCGATTCCTTTTATACAACTCGGAAAAGTATTGAGCGAGTGTCCGAGTCTTCAAATCGGATTAAGCCGGGAGCCCAATTTGGCATGAAAGTTGCACAATTTCAAGCACAAAATCAAACACTCGGAAATACACGAGCATTGAGAAACAATCGGAGAGGGAACAGAGACAAAGACTAACATGAATTCCCAAGCTTCAAAAGGCAAGAGATAGAGAGAGGGAAAAAGGTGAAGCTTTCGATGACGGATGAGAGGGAGTAGAAATCCAATAGAGGTTCAAAATACAGTAACAAATCCAAGTACAAACCCGAAATTGCACTCGAAGAAGAATGAATTGAGAACGAAGAAGTGCAAGGTTGATGAAATGAATGGGTGAATCTGGGAAAGATAGAGTACCAAGAATCGGAGGTGACATTGGTGTACTCGAGGAGCAAGATTGGTGAGAGTGAGTGCCGGTGACAGATGGGACGACCACGTGTAGCATAGGGGACGCGAAGGCTAGCAAGTGATGAGAAAGTAAAGGGGTAAGGAGTTTTAGGGATTGAGAGAGCAAGGGAATGATGGGAGGCTATTAGAATCACCTCATTTTTTTCAAACTCGCTTCAAAATTTACCATTGGATGGCAAGTTTTGGATGACCGGAGCGTGTCCTCGGAAGACAGTGGACACGGAGCTGATTTTGTCCATAAAAACTAGGGACAAAAGAGCAAAGAGAGATTTGGAGGCACTTGAGGTGGAGGCACCAACAGGTGGAGAGGGAGAGAGAGAGGGGTTGATTTCGAGTCCGAGGCGGAGAAGGAGGTCTCGGCTCGAATTATGTACCCGGACACCGGGGTCGGTTTCCGGTATCCGTACCCTCGAAGTTCCTTTTTGCCGACAACAACGGCTGCCTCGGACACGGCGTTGGGATCCGAGGGAGAGGAACTTGGAATTGTTTGAAGACAAGAGTGAGAAGAGCACCGAAAGGAAGAGAGGTGTTCTTCTTGGTTTGAAGTTGAGCTGGCACAGCGGCCATCCGCTCAATGATGGAGGGAAAGAGGTCTACTTCGTAGCCCTCAAGAATGTCAAAAAGAGATTTGAGGTGCTTGGAGTTGGGGTTCTCCTTGCTCGAGTGCTGAGAGAAAAAGTTCTCATCGGCGAAAGCACAGGAGGCGTGCTTCGACTTCAAGCGAGTCACCGAAAAGTTCTTCCGGGACCGAGGGAACTCTTTGGCGTACTTTTCAAAGAAGTCGTCGGCGACTTCGAGTGAAAGGAATGGGGTTGCTTGTTCAAGAAAAGGCAAGAAACCTTGAACAAGCGATGGAGGAGAGATGTGTTTATTCGAACGGTGATGGTTTGAACCCGGGAGGTTAGAACATTTTCAAAGGAGGTGAGGTGAGTATAGAACTCGAAATGAGTTCGGGATAGATGAACTCGTCGAAGCACGGAAAGTTGTATGCCCCGGTGGTTTGAATGTGAGCCAACCAAGAAAATTTGGTTGTAGGAAAGAATTTGTCGTCCAGCGCAAGATGCTCTGGGTGACAATGGGTTTGGAGGGATTGAGCTTTACGGAGTTTTGGTGTGAGGCTTTTGGAGAGGAAGAGACTTGGAAGTCGGGATGGTTACCTCTTTTAGGCATTTTGAGAGGTGGAAGGAAAGATGAAACTTTTGAGTAAGAAGAGAAAGGAAGAAGTAGATGAGAGCAAACGAAAAGAGTAGAAGAACGAGATGAGAGCGATCAAAACTTACGAGAGATGGCCTTTACGACGCTTGAAGAACTTCAAGGATTACTGTGTATGAAGAAATCTTCCACGAAAAGTTTTGTTTGAAAGAGATGAAATGTAGAATACCGAGATGAAGATGAATAAACGCTATTTATAGAAAAGATACGCGCCGTCAACTATCCGTTAAGTATAAATCCGTTCGACTCGGCTTGTCCATCGGTCATCGAAGACCGGTGTGACGGTTATCTTTAACGGTTAAGATTTCGGCGGTTAGAGATCCACGGCTATCGTCCGATCACGGCGCTCGAGAAAGAGAGAGAAAAAGATTTTGAAAATATATTCGAAACTCTCCACTATTCTAGAGATAATTTCAGAAAATTTGAAGTCCAAATTTTTTTTCTACGTCTAAGTGTGACTCGGAATGGGTTCCGAGTGACTCGAAACAAGAAATAACTACTAACCCAAGTATCACCGAATTAATTGAGCTAATGGTTATTGATAATTTGAAAACACATAGCACATAATCATGCATTTAACATACCAAGCTCATTTCGAATGAAACAAAATTGATCTTCACCGAGAGGCTTAGTAAAGATATCAGCTAATTGAAGATTAGTAGGAATGAACTCAAGTTCAATATCACCTTTTTCGAGTGGTCTCATAGGAAGTGATATCCGACCTCGATATGCTTCGTCTTCAAGTGTTGGACTGGATTCTTGGTGATGCTGATTGCACTTTGATTGTCACACTTGATTGGTACCGATTTGAAGGACAGTCCAAGATCTTTCAAGTGTTGCTTTATCCATAGAATCCGAGCGCAACGAGCTCCGACTGCAATATACTCAGCTTCAGCAGTTGATAGAGCTACTGAGTTCTACTTCTTTAAGTGCCAAGATATTAGGGATTGACCCGAAATTGGCAAGCTCCGGATGTGCTCTTTCGATCAACTTTGTATCCGAGTGTAGTCTACGTCCGAGTATCCAGTGAGAGTCGGTTCCGAGTCTCCGGAATACCATAGACCTAAGTTCCGAGATTCTCTTCACCGCAGTGAGATGTGATTCTTTTGGATTAGCTTGAAATCTTGCGCATAAGCAAACACTCGAACATTATATCGAGCCGAGCTGGAAGTAAGATATAGCAAGATCCAATCATACCTCGATAGAGTTTCTAATCTATTGCTTTACCTTTCTCGTCCGAGTCAAGTTTTATGCTCGCTGCTCATAGGTGTAGATGCGTGCTTTGCATCTTGAAGTTTGTATTTCTTCGGCAGTTCCTTGGTATACTTGGATTGATGGACATAGATCCCATCTTTGTCTTGTTTTATTTGTAAACCAAGGAAGAAATTGAGTTCTCCCATCATACTCATTTGGAATTCTTGACTCATCAACTCGGAAAATTCTCGGCACGTAAATTCATTAGTAGCACCGAAAATAATATCATCAACATAGATTTGAACAATAAGGAAATCTTTCTCCTTGGTCTTTATGAAGAGGGTCTTGTCGATCTGACCTCTTTTAAAATCATTTTCAACCAAGAAGCTACTCGAGTCTTTCATACCAAGCTCGAGGTGCTTGTTTAAGACCATAGAGAGCCTTTTGAAGTTTGAAAACATGATCTGGAAATTCCGAGTTTTCAAAACCAGGAGGTCTGCTCGACATAGACTTCTTCTTCAATAAAACCATTGAGAAATGCACACTTAACATCCATTTGATATAATTTAATATGCATGCTTGGATGCAAATGCCATCGAAATTCTAATAGCTTCGATTCGGCAACAGGTGCAAATGTTTCCCCACAATCAATTCCTTCTTCTTGATTGTATCCTTGAGCCACAAGTCTAGCCTTGATTCTAACTACCACTCCACCCTCATCCAGTTTGTTTTGAAAACCCATTTGGTTCCTATAACTGGGTGGTCGAAGGCCAGTTGGTCGAGTCCGAGCTTGGTTTCTTTCGAATTGATTAAGTTCCTCTTACATGGCATCTACCCATTTAGGTTCGTTAAGGGCTTCTAGTGCATTTTTGGGTTCGAGTTAATGAGATGAATGCAGTGAATGCACATAGATTTTGAAGAGAGGAACGAGTTCTTACCCCACTCGTTGATATCAAAAATTATATTTTCTAGTGGATGACTAGAAGTAAACTTGAATGCTTTACCAGTTCTCCGATTCACGAGATTTGTGGGCTGAATCGCTTGATCTTCGAAGCTTGTTCCGAGTGATCTTCTTCATTGGCTTGTTCGTTCGAGTGAGCTCTTGAGTTGCCTCATTCTGAGTCACTTCGTTCGAATGACCTCATTTTGAGCCTCGTTGAGTCCGAGTCTTTGTGGGTTCAGCTTCGTCATCATCTCTACTGAGCTTCAATTCCGAGTATGAAGATTCACTAGGTTTCTCCTGTTCAAGCTCATCAAATACAACGTGGATGCTCTCTTCCACTTTGTTAGTTCTCTTATTGAAAATACGATAAGCTTTGCTTGTGAGAAGAATAACCCGGAAAAATACCTTCATCCGACCGAGCATCAAACTTGGTCGAGTGATCCTTACCATTGTTGTGAATGAAGCACTTACATCCAAATGATCGAAGTAGGAAATATTTGGTTTCTTCCCCTTGTAGAGCTCATAAGGTGTTTTCTTCAATATGGGTCCGATGAGGCATCTATTCAAAGTATAGTTGGCCGTGTTGATCGCCTCTCGCCCAAAAATAGTAAGGCAAGTTGTGCTCAATCATCATCGTCCTTGCTATTTCTTCAAGGGTTATGTTCTTTCTCTCTACTACTCTATTCTGTTGAGGAGTTCGGGTGTTGAGAAGTTGTGAGAGATTCCATTTTTGTCACAAAACTCGAGAATTCGAGTAGTCAAACTCCCTTCCATGGTCGGTTCGAATCCTTTGGATCCGAGTCCGAGACTCAACTTGGATTTTTCTGCAGAGCTTGCTGAACTCCTTGAAAGCTTCATTTTTGTGCTTAAGATAACACACCCGGGTAAATCGAGAATAATCATCAATAATAACGAATATGTAAGATTTACCTCCAAGACTCTTAACGAGGATTTCGCCACATAAATCCATATGTAGTAGCTCAAGCACTTTGGATGTGGAAAGTGTCTTCGAGAGATTTGAATGTAGATCCGACTTGTTTCCCTCGGTGCATGCGTCACAAACTTTATCTTTCTCAAAGACACAGTTAGGTAAACTCCTAACCAAACCATGAGATGCCGGTTTTTAATAGCATGCATGCTAATATGACCTAATCTACGATGCCATTTCCATGAATCATCATGAAGAGATGCTTTTAAGCAAGATAAGTTCGACTTGGGTCGAAAGAGGAATGATATAAGTATTACCTGATCTCTTACCCGAAAGCTTGATTTCTTTGGTAGAGACATCAGAAATGTAGCAATTGGTCCGAGTGAATCTTACCTCTTGACCTTTATCACATAGTTGAGAGATGCTTGAGCAGATTATACTTTAATTCTCCGACAAGGTAGATCGGATCGACCGGATTGCTTCCTTTTCCAATCTCGCCAATCCCCACTATCTTGCCTTTGCTATCATCTCCAAATGTGACCTTTCCTCCTTTATGTTTTTCCAACTCGGAAAAGAGTCCCGCATCTCCGACATGTGACGTGAACATCCACTTGTCAAGGTACCGGTGTCCTTTTCATATCTTCCGAGCGACCTGCAAAACAGAGAGAATCTAACCCTTCTCACTTCCTCTAACGAACCCAATAACATTCCTTACTCGTGGTCCTTTTACGAGGAAGAAGGTGTTTCGGAACTCAGATTTGAATAACTTTGGGTTTTATCCGATTCTCGAGTCTTCCTCTTAGAGAACTGAGTCCGTGTCTCTTTCTTTTTGAAAACCTTTCCTTTTGAAACGAGGAGAAAATGGTTTCTTTTTGTAAACGAGTTCTGGGCTTAGTCCTTCCTTCATTTCTGTGAATGGGACCGTGCTTAGCTTTCTCGAACTTTACGAGTCCGGAATCCTTGTTGAATAATTCCGAGTAGGAATCGGATTCCTCTTTTTGCTAAAACCAAGACCTTCTTTTCGAAAGGAGACACATTGTGATCCTAAGAGCATGTCAAGGTTCTTCCGACCTTGAGTAAACATTAAAACCGAGATCTTGAGACGCAGTGAGCTTCTGCTTTAGCTCCTTATTTTCTTTCTGAGTAACTCGGACTCGGTCTCATTAGATTGAGCACTAGTCTTGAGTTCTCCGAGTGTGAGTCTCAGCTTTTCTAATTCATTTTTCTAAGAAGTGCTCTCGAAGTAATTAACTTAAGTTGTTCTTTGAATTGAGAAGAATTAGAATTGGACTTTTCTTCCAAAGTAAAAATGTACTTAGCTAAATCGACTTTGGAGAATTTTAGGAAATAATCAGTTACCTCTTGAGGATTAGTTTCCTCATTGTCCGAGTCTAAGTCCGACTCTCCTTCGGCTTCCGAGTCAGAGATTGCCATGAGACACTTTGAGTCGTCCGAGTCATCATAATCTTCGATGAGTCCTCATCGCTCCATGTTGCCATCATGGCCTTCTTCTTCTTTCTGTCCCTTTTTCTTTTCGGACGAGTCTTTGACTATGTGGTCTTTGCTTGCCACACTCAAAACATCTAGAATTCTTAGATAAAGATAACTTAGATGGTGAAGAGTACTTACCTTTTCTATCCCTCTTGTCTTTCTTGTAGAATTCTTCCTTTGGCCTTTTATCCCATCTTTTGTGCTTCATTATTCACTTGAAGCCTCTTGCAATGAGTGCCATGGGATCGTCTTCCGAGTCGGAGGAGCTCGGATTTGCTTCTTTGGATTCCGAGGCTTTCGGTGCAATGTTCCGTTTGGTACTGCCCTCAGCATCCTCCTCTTCTAGATGGATTTCGTGAGTGAGAAGCTTCCCGATGAGCTCATCCGGCTTTAAGAGTGAGAGGTTCCGAGCCTCCTCTATGGCGAGTCACTTTGGGACCCCATCTTCTCTTGGGTAGACTTTTGAGTATCTTTATGCACATTTCCTCGTGTGTGATCTTCTTACCCAGAGACTTGAGATTGTTGGTAATCTCCGTAAATCGAATGAACATCCGAGTAATGTTCTCTTCGGCTCCATCTTGAATAGCTTGTACTTATGAAGATATTGACTAATCTTCGCTTGTCCGACCTGGCTTGTGCCTTCATAGGTGTTGACCAGTGTGTCCCACACCTCTTTGGCGAGAATCACAGCGGATACTCTATTATATTCCTTTGAGCTGATGGCGCACATAAGGATGTTCATTGCCTTGAAATTCTTCTCGAACTTCTCGCTTCGCCCGGTGTAAATTCCGCTTTTGTCTTGGGAAGGATTCTGAATTCATCTGTCTTCATTGGAATGTAGTTTCCTTGTTATATTATTTCCCATACCTCTTCATCATGATCCATAAGGAAACATTCCATAAGTTTCTTCCGAGTGCCCGAAGTTTGATCCTTTGAATTTTGGTGGCCTATTGGAAGATCTTCCTTCGTCGAACTCTCCGTTGTTCCGAGCCATTTGATCTTTAGACCTTTGGGTGGTTAGATCCTTTACGAAAGGCTAGGCTCGATACCAATTGAAGGTTTGCTCGGGAGAGTTTGAGTCACCCTAGAGGGGGTGAATAAGGTGATGGAAGTTTTTCGTGGAAACTTTAGCTCTTTTGTCAAAGATGAGACAGAGATAGGTTCCGAATCAATCAGCGAGGTCGGAAAAGTTTGGACTCGTAAATGCTATCACGAATAAATAAGTACGCAGGAGCTATAACATAGTCCGAGTCTAGAATGAACTTAGAAAGATAACACTTAGAGATTACGTAGAAACCCTCCCGGGGCAGAAAACCACGGACCGTGCTAATCCAAGCACGAAGTCAAATCCACTATTTTGAGTCCACAAAATACCGTGAACTGATCGAACCCGAGTTGCTCCCTTAGACAACTCTTTACAAGTTTTCCTAGACTCGAAATTCCCTTATCCGATCTAGTACTT
Source organism: Talinum fruticosum (assembly GCA_021018815.1). Classification (NCBI taxonomy): domain Eukaryota; kingdom Viridiplantae; phylum Streptophyta; class Magnoliopsida; order Caryophyllales; family Talinaceae; genus Talinum; species Talinum fruticosum. The sequence continues at coordinate 5,898,709 of JAITYX010000028.1, forward strand.
CCTACCCGAGATAACCCTTATAGCTAGGGATAACTAAGCTGAGTTAACCATTACGGCTTAGTCAAGGGACCTTACAGAGAAAGTAAGAAAGTGTTTGTAACTAAGTACAAGACCTTACAACTCGAAAGTAAAGAATTACAGAGTAGGAGTTGTAAGTAGAAGATTGAGAATAAATACAATGACTTTGCTCAAGTATGTGTATTAACAATAATTTCGGTAATCTTCAAGTCTTGTGAGGTGGCTTCTATTTATAGATGACCACGCAGAGCAGCTGTTATCTTCATCTCGCTGACCGAGAGTCCTTTGTGACCCTTGACGAAGCTTTCGAGTCACTCGGAAAGTATCCGTTGTAATGAGAACATTGGACAACGGTTTAAACTTTCTTGGAAGTCCAAAACCACTAGCGGTGTCTTGAAAGATTAGGTGGAAACCAACGTTAAGCTTAGCGTTCCAGTTTTCCGAATTGGAAACACACAGCCTCGACACAATCTTCCGGGACTAGAGCGAGAGAAGGTGAAAAGCCATGTCTGCTTGGTGATTTGACGTTTTGAAGCTAGGTTACTTTTGTATTTCGAAAAACGTATCCTCGTTTGAATAACCTACAAAAGTAAATCAATTTTGGTTCTCAAAGTATAAAATACTTTGGTCCAAGATTAGACACGAGATAATAAAATAATTACGATAATTAAGCAACCGATTATCCGAGTCGAAACGAAATGGAATTTTACGAGTCTAATATCCATGTAACTCAAAATTCCATCGAGCTAGTCCGAGCAAAGAATCAAGTTAAGTAAAGAACATCGAGTGATATACCTTGATATAGACTAAGCATGAAACAGATCGGAAGTACCGACTTCAACAAGATAGACCTTATAGAAAGGAGTCGGATCCGAGCGGAATACCGGTCTATTCAACATGCGATAAATCTGAGTGATGAGGGACTCGGAACAAAGTATCGGGTTTCGAGTCACTCAAGGATAAGCACGAAATACATGAAGTGAAAGCTATATCACTTAGAGAAGATACCATATTACTCGGAAAAGTTTCTTAGATACGAGAGAATGCCTTGAAATCAAAACGCTATAAGTACGAGATTGTTATACCTGATTCCATTTATACAACTCGGAAAAGTATTGAGCGAGTGTCCGAGTCTTCACCTACTAAGGGTAGTGAACTACTCTAATGAACCCAGCCTTTAACTACTTCGAATCTCTTCTTTGATTTTCGGTGCCCATTCGGATTTCATCCTTCGAACTTCGCTTAACCGGCTTGGCATCTTCATAAAGTGGAATTCTGTGTTCCACTATACTTGGATCTATCCCTAGCATGTCTTTGTAGGACCATGCAAAGACATCCATGAACTATATAAGGAGCGAAGTAAATTACTTCGCTCTTCTAAATCCAACGTTTTCCCAATTTTGACCTCTTGGGGTTGATCAATTGACCCTTGTTAAGTCGTAAATTATACATATTTTTAGTTATTATTTAGTTTATTTTATATAGTTTATTTTATCTAATTCATCTTATTTTGTTTATTATTAGGTAATTGTTGAATAAAGTGGAAAAGAGAAGAAAGGACGTAAAAGCGGGATTTTTAACTACCAACAAGTGTTCAAATAATATTTAAAGTTAGTCCAAAACTAATTACTCATAAAATATTTATTTTATGAGAATTTATTTAAGGAAGTCCTATTTTAAAGGGGAGACTTGAACGGTAAGTAATAGAAATAACCCTAATTATAATCCCTTTATAACTCCTCTAATTCCACATTAAATGATGTTGTTCTAATACTTAACGCTCTAATTTGATTAAATTCTGGTGCTAGTGCTAGGGTTATCAAAATTAGTAGGGTTTGTATTAGGGTTAGGCCTAAGCAAACTAATAACTAAGGAAAAACGGGGAAGATCCACTAGTGGTTGTGTTCTACAGTTTAACTCATGGGTTGATCAATTTGTATGTTAATGATAAATATTAATTTGCATGGTGGATACAGATTATACTAAGTCCTTTTTATGAATGTGATATCTTTAATAATTATTTATTTATTTATTAGTTATTTTCTATAGTTTGTCAATTTTATTTACAAATTTATAGTCTTTTATTATTAATTTCGTTTATCCCCCTTAAAGAAAAGTCTTTTAGATTAGTTTTAGTAATTTTATTTTAATTTTATTTTGAGTCTTTATATATTTTAATTTTTAGATTATTTTTGTATCAGTTTATTAGAAATTAGTGTTAAAATAGTTTTGTTTATTATTTTTTGTGTTTTTATCTATTTTTAGGGTTTAGATAGAGTCCTAATTTGCTGTGATTAAATTTTAAAATTTTTGGAAGTGATTTGATAATTTTTCAGATTTAATTCTTGAATTTAATTATTGTTGGTTTTTAGTTAAATAAATTCATAACTTTGGTTTTAAATTTTATTTTTATATTTTAGGATCTGGTTAGGTGTATAACATTAGTGTTAATATTTTGGGTAATTTTAGTATTTATTTTCATAATTAATTTAGTGCAGAATTTTACTTGTTTATTTTTTGCCTTAGTTTTCTGTTTTAATTATTATAGAAAATATCAAAAAAAAAATGTTTATTATGATTTTTATCTTCTATCTAAATTATTTATTTAGTTGTTAGATACTTTTATGTGATTTTTGGTTATTAATTTTCTGATTTATATTTTCTATTTTGATTTGAAAAGTAGTAAATTTAATTAGATTAAAGCTTGCATCTTATTATATCTTTCCTCATGAATTCGATCCCTACTTCCCTATGCTATGTTGTATATTATAAGCTTAAGTAGTGGTTTAATTTGTTTTTGTACGACAAGCTAACAACCCTAAATTAATTGTTATTGTTTCCTCTATTATTGTTGAGCAATTTTAATGATCTTCCATAGCTTCTTATTAATTCTTTAGGGATTTCTTGTTCATCTTTAGAGGCAAAATAATTAAAAATGGTAGAAGGCAAGGAGTAAGCAGAAATCTTCATGTTATTGAATGAAGAAATGAGTATATCGAGACTTGGAAGTCGAAACAACGAAATTAGAAACAACGGAACTAGAAGATGAACTAGAAGCAATAGGAACATAAACAAAAGCCCTAGTGCTAGACTTAGGAATGGAATGCTCTCCTAAGCTAACAACAAATTGTTGGCCCTCCTCGGTATTGATCCAAGTAATATGCTTGGACCCTTCGACGTCAACGTCGGTAATGAATCTGGACGGATCAAGCTGCGGGTGCGACATGGCTCGAGATAATACTGAAACTAAATTCCCCTCTAAGTTCCACTCCTGTCCAAATAGTAGACCGAAGATATTACTCCAAGCCTAGTTGGTCTATTCTGGTATGAACTAGCCCTCGTTAAGGAGGCAAGATGCCTCCTTTTCTAATAAATAACAGTCATTAAAAATTTTCAAACTGGGTACCAAGATGCCCTTCTCCTTGAGGTAATAAGGCTCAAGCAAGCCATAGTAGAGGAAGTCATCCCCTTCTTTTAGGAATTGCTCATTTAGAGTAGGAGGAAAGGGTTTGATGGAACGGACTATGTATAGTGTAGTCCTCTTAGTTTGAACTTCCCACTTGGCTTGGGCTATTTCCTTAACAGATGAGGTTGATATCCTAGCCGAAATTTATAATTGTTAATGGGTTCAAGGGGTAGAAATATAAGGTGGTATGTCTTCGAGCCTACAGCTAAGCCTTGAAAATACCCCTTCTTCTTAAGCATGCTAGGGTTACTATAAAGATTGAAGTTAAGAGGTGCTTCATCCTTTTCTAAGGCGGTGATAGTCTCAAACCCGAAAGCTCTTCATTAGCGTTGTGCTCAATTTCGATGACCGATTCTTTGGAGGTGATGGTAGCATAGAGATTGTCCCTATTGATGGTTATGACCTGTCATTTGATGATCATCTTAACTTTTTGGTGCAATGTAGAGGGCACTACTTGATGGTCATGTTACCAAGGCCATCCTAAAAACAGAGTTGAATATAGTCTGGAATGTTTAGGACTTAGAATTCAATGTTCTTCAGCACCAGCCCTACATTAATGGGTAGAGTTACTTGTACTCGAGACTGTTATAATAGAGTTATCATAGGCTCGGAGATTAACTATCTGTTTAGAGAGTTTTTCTCTCTAATTCCTAACCTTTTGGCTGCCCTCCAATGGCACGCATTCACAAGCAGACTTATTGTACCAAGGTTAGGGGAATGAACTTGTTAGTGCAAGTTGGTTAAATAAAGGGCATTGTTTTATGTAGCGCCTTCTTCAGGAAGATCTTTTTGGTCGAAGGTAATGGTTCTATCCCCACTTGTTGACCAATCCTACTACTTTCTCGAGTGCGGTTTCGGGAGAGACCTCAATTTTACTAAGTGCGTCAATTAAGGCCTGCCTATGTTTTTGGGAAGCGAGATATGAGTTGCTATATAGAGATGTTAGCTTTTAATTTTTGAAGCTATTTTAGGATTGGATCTTCTTCTTTAGTAGCTTCGAGGTTCTTTTGGAGTTTCATGAGTCTATTGTGGATCCATGAGTGCATTATACCCTCCGGATCTAATAAGGAATTGTATTTCTGGACTCTTTGATTCCTCCCAAAAGTCTTCCTCTTCTAAGGATGTTATACCCCGGAAGAAGTTGTTGTTGTCACTATTGTTTTTGGTTTCATACACGTGTTTCTTATCACTTACCCATAATCCATGGACTTCTCGGTTTAAAGGAGGCAAGCCGAGAAGTGGTTTGGACTCATTAATGTCTTGAATGAAGACAGAGGGGTCCCACTGACCTGGAATTGGTTCGGAGAAAATGGCTAAGGTACTGCCTTAGTTGGAGGTTTTCTTATCATGAGACCGATAGTTACCTCTATACCTAATCACGACTTTTGTGGTCGTGGTAGATAGTTCTTCTTTTATCAACATATTGACATCTTTAAGGGTTAAGAAACTCATGAAAGGTAGGAATTTGAGATGTTGATTGTATGCAGGCTGAAGGTTCTTCATGATGATCCGTACTTGGTCCTTCTCGGAAGGTCGGTTCACTATGTGGGCAGCCTTTGCCCTCTATATGGTGAGAAAGTCTATAAAGCTCTCTTTCTCACCTTGCGTGATAAACTCCAAGTCCCTAAGTGTGACAGGTAGATCAATGTTATAGGAGTATTGATGTAGGAAACTCTTATACAGATTAGTCCAATTAGTGACCTTGCGTGGTTCAACCATATTATACCATTTCATTACGTCAATATCAAAAGTTCATGGGAAAATGATGTGGTAAGTTTCTTCTAGTATATTCTTACGAGTCATTGGTACTAAGAAATTGCGAACATGGTGATGGGGATTCTTAAAACCTTGAAACTTGATATCGGACATGGTAAACATAGGGGGTAGTTTCCTTTGGGGATTGAAGTGAATCCCTTATGGTCAAAATAATGATACTCGAACATGGGTGACTCCCTTAACATTTGTTCTATCCGATCCATACCGTATCAAGCTTAGATTTATGTTTGGGACTCGCCTAGAGAAGATGGACTAAGTGGAGGTGGAGGACCTCCTCCTCTTTTTAATCGTTCTTCTTCCTGATCTTTCGACTATCCTCAATAGCTTTTAGGATAGCCTTGAGATCGCTCGCTGTGGACTCTATTTTCTTATCCTGAGCCTCAACCTTAACTTCCATTTTGGCTAAGGTTTCATTGAGCAATGTAAACACAGGAGATTGTTACTGGTGTTTCGTCCATTGGAGGAGAATTCTTTTTCGATGCTTGTCTTATGACGGAAAATAGACCGAACCGAGTGTGGCATGCACCGAAGTATGTCACACTAGTGTAGACCGCGGGGCGGAACATGGTGCGGAGCAGGGAGAAGATCTGCCGGACCCCTTGTTCGGGCATTCTAACCTTTTGGAGCTCGGATTCGAAGATACTCAATTGCACTACACTTCCCCATTTTGCAGCCCAAAGGATGATGCTTAGGATCATGTGAAAGAGTACCATTTTTTAGAGTAACGGTCTTAAGCGCGGGACCCTAAGGGATTAAGAATGGTTTTATTTGGATGCACATAAGGAATGCAAAACAGATGAAATGTATGCAATGATGTTTATGACTTAATTTGGGATAATTTTATGATTTAGCTAATGCATAAATGATTGATCCTAATTGAAGATGGATTTGTCTTGTCTAGATGAATAATGAAAATGCAAAATAGATTCACCTAATTTAAGACGAGTTTTATTTTGGCTAAATAAAAAATGAAAAATGCGGAATGCACTCACCTAATTTGAGATTTATTTTGGCTAGATGAAATAATAAAAATGAAAAATGGAGTCACCTAATTGGAGATGAGTTTTATTTTGGCTAAATGAAATAATGAAAATGCGAAACGAACTCACCTAATTTGAGATGAGTTTTATTTTGGCTAAATGAAATAATGAAAATACGAAATGGACTCTCCTAATTTGAGATGAGTTTTAATTTGGCTAAATGAGATACTGAAAATGCGAAATGGAAATGCACACAAATAAAAAGGTCAAAATCTAAAGATTAACCGATCGAAGAGATAGAAGGGGCCTTGGTTAGACCCTTTTGGACTGACCGGCTATGATCGCCTAGAGTGCCTAAAAAATTTTTTAGGATGATTCTGAAATGTAAGTAATGGACTAACCTAAAAGTGAAAGATAATTTGAACTTTTGGTTAAGATGCACATAATGGACTGACTCTAGGAATGATATTTTATTTGCGCCCATGCAAGGGCTAATCGGCACTCCTCACCTATTCCTAAAGGCTCACAAGTAGATGATTAAATCTAAAAACAACCACACTTATCCAAGCATGTAAATGAAGAGACAGGGTGCCACCTAATGACCAAGGGTCTATGGTCAAAAGATGGTTAAATCTAGGTAGGATACATGGTGTCTCATAGTCCCGGGATTTTGTCCTCCGCGGCATGCTATGAGGGAAGAGGTACCGCCCGTTGAAAATCAAGCCTAGTTGGGCCCGTCTGGGATGCAGTTGGAACCTCCTCCAAAAATTATTCTTTAAAGGGTAAAGCCTAATGGTCCACCAAATAAAAATAAACTATGTTCAAGGTTGCCTAAAATGCGGGATGCCTAATGCAAATATATTATTAAAGCCTACTACTTAAATTTTCAAGTTTCGCCCTCTTAATAAGTGATTAGTCCCTAGTGGAGTTGCCATTGTAGGAACCACGGTCCTATCCCTAAGAAGGGGGCTACAAACATTCCCCACGGATTGACGGGTTTTGAAATTTTCTTTTTTTCCTTAAGATGGAAATGATTTTAGGGTTTTGAAAATTGATTTTAGAAAGTGGGAGGAACCTCTTATTAGGATTTTCGAATTTTATAAGTTGAATTAAAATGAATTAAATTGAATTGAATGGCGGTTTTATTAGTTGTTTTATTTTAGAAATTATTTTCGAAATCCCGGGATATTATTTGTTAACCAAAAATAAAAGAAAACTATGGTTTATTAAATTTGTCGTGAGGCTTTAGGGCCAAACTGGTGTGAAAACACTAGTTTAGACCCAAGCCTCACCCATTGGCCACTTGGCACCGGCAAGAGCTAGTGCCTACTGGTCGTGGCTGACTGGTTGGCAAATCCAAAAACTCCTTTTTTAATTGTTCGATCGAAATAACTTAGAGGCATATTTAGGAGAAATAAAATTAGAAAAGAGAGTCGTTAGTCGGTTTTTTAGGAATGAAAATTAAAAAAATAAAAGAAATGCTCTTCCAATCTTAGTATATGAAAACTAAGCTTGGAAAAGGCTAAAAAATGGCTCCGTTGGTGTACAACCGAGAATCGAATTTGGGGCCGATGGTACGAAACATAGGGATAAACCCTTCGTTATGCTTGTCAAACGACGACCATTACTAGTGTGAATACTGAATTTACATAACTTATTAAACACAAGCAAAAAACATGCGAGACAGAATTAAAAGCAACCAAAACATGATAATGAAAGCAATAAAGGAAGATATGAAAAGCGATAAAGAAAGCAAAAGCGAAAAGAAAAGAAAAGCGGAAAGAAAAGAAAGTGAGAAACTAAAACGATTACATCGGGTAGGGAGTAATTAAAAATGATACAACTTTTCTTCACAATATAGAAAGTAGTAAAAACGTAAAATACACAAACCATCGTGAAGGCCAAATTGGTGCCCTCGGGTTGTCCCACCTGCTAATTTGGATCTCGGATCTAGATATTTTGATTCGATGGTGGTGATTCGAGAAGGATTTTTGTAAGTTTTTGTGGAGGTGAATTAAAGATGTATGGAGAGTTAGAAAGATCAACTGAAAGGATACCAAGAGATCAAAATCACTGAATATTCAGTAGCTCTTAGTTACGATTCAGCAACGTAATGCTTAGGAAAGAACCCTTCAAGCTTAGTATTCAGCAGCGTGACGCCGAGGAATAAGTCTGTATCAAAAAATGAGAACCTAAGCTCTCTACTTATAGGTGTAATAACCCGACCCTAAATCACTTTATTTATTTTACTAATTATAAAATTTATATAATCGAGTGTGCACACTCCAATTCGACATTTGGATTACTTTTTTTATATGTGTGTTATGCGGCTAAGGCGACATAGTGGCCTCCAATGAAATTTCATAATAATAATTGTAAATTTATGCATATGTTTAAAAAAAATTTAAAAATTGTATTAATATATAATACATATAAATGCGAAGGTACATGGTTATAATGCCATTAACGATTATATTTTAAACAAATCGTTATATTTAAGAATGGATCGTATAATTTATATGCAATACTAATTAAATGAAATAAAATAACAATAAAATAACAATAATAATAACAAATAAAAATCAGAATTTTCTAGAGTTAACTTGAAACAAAGAAACAAAAAATAATAATAAAACAAGCTGATTTTTTTTAGAAAAATCAAGAAATGGTTTATGGAATTATCCAAATAAAAAAATAAAAACAAAAAAAATAATGAAAATAAAAATATCAGCTACACAATTGGGTTTAAGGCAAAGCAATTTCAATTTTCCTCAACTCTCTCTCTCTTGCGTCCCCTCACTAACTCCACTTGCTCGCCGCCTCTCCTTCGACCACTAGCGTAGCCGACGCCGACCTTCCCCTCTCCCTCTCTCTCTCTCTCTCCGTCGCTCTCGCTCTCTCTATCCCCCTCTCTTCCTTGTACTTGCCTTGCCCTGTTGCGACCCACTCCCGGCCAACCACCAGCTGCAACTCGGTAGGCTGGAAGTTGACGTTGGTGCTTCCCGAGTAGCCGCCGGACCTCCGTTGCTCACCACCACCGCTCCTTCTCCTTGGCTTCCACTCTTGGGTTTGAAGGTGAAACCAAGATCATCTCCCTTAGCTATCTATCTATTGATTGTAGTTATAAATTGAATTATATGACTTAGAAAGATGTTTATGATGTGAATTTAAAGATTGAATTGGGAAAAATTTGAATTGGTGTGAATGCTTGAGATTTGATATTTTGGTGGAGTGATTGTGTATAAAGGTGACTAAATGTGATATTTTTTTTGAAATTATGATTTAGTGAATTAAATTGGGGATGTTTTGATATAGAATTTGAGTAATTTGATGGTTTTCATTGTATTATGAAATTGGATATATTTAAGCAAAATAAAGGGAAGATGTGTAGAGATTGAAATTAGATAATAAATATAGAGGTATGCGAATATTTAAGAAATTTAGTGTGTTTAATTGTATATGTGGATGTGAATTTTGTTGAGCAAGGGAGGCAAATAAACTTAAAAGTAATGTTTTGTGGGATATATGGATTTTGAGCAAATTAATTAATTTATGAAAGGGTGATGAAGTGTTGTACTATAACCTTGTGTAACTTTAGTTGTCCCACATTATTCTTGAATGTGAATTCGTTTGAAGGAAATATTAGTGTTATTGAAGTAAGTAAGTTACATGTGGGTTTGAGGTTACAAAAATATTGAGTTAAAGAATATTTATATGTTAATTTGAGTTGGTTAGTCAAGTTGAGGATTGATATTAAGTGAAAAATGAGTTAATGACAAGGATTTGAAGTATTGTTTAAGTTTGATATGATTAAGCGAGTTCTAGTAGTAGTTGGGAAGTTAGAATCATGTTTTATATGCTCAACAAGTTGCAATGGCTAAAGTATGAATAAATTTCAAAATGAAAATATTTTTATCTTAAGTAAATTAACAAATCAAAGTCACGTAAAACTCAACAAAGTTAGCTTAACTAATTCTTATGAAGTAAGGTATAAGCATTATCCAAATTTAATTAGAGATAGTATTCAATGAAACTTAATTTAAATATTACTAATAATAAAGACGTATTTGAAACAAGCAGCGAGGCCACTCTTGTCATCGGCAAGCCGCTAAATCAATATTTCATAAAGGGGAGGAAAATATTTTAAATTCGGATACATTCAGTGCTCGCACCTTTAGAAAATTCACATGTTTCACCAAATCTCAATATTATATATATATATAACTAGTAATGAATCATTTACAAATCAAGTTTTGTCACCTAATTTAGTGGTCCCCGATCAATTATCAATTATCGGGGCTTACGCCCTTCAATTTCACCCGCGCGACTTCAACTCCGGTTCTCGGTCGGCCCGAGAGGTGTGCACCTTATTCAAAGATCGCATCAATTATACAAGGGATCCACTTTTAGATAATAACTGGCAAGCAAGTTTGACTCATATTCTTTCCTCTCCGATTTCGAACTAAAATGAATTGAAATACGCGCACTCAATTAAAATATTTTCAAAACAATTTGATCGTATTCGTACTGAGTTTCGACTCACTTTTCGAAATATTTTACTATTTTTTATTTTGGGAAAAGCATTGTTGAATAGTTAATTACCTACTAAGACCGACGAAGGCAAAACATAGTTGGACATGTTGCATTTGTGGTTCTCATGGTTTTTAGATGCTCACGAGTGATTTCACCTCAATTGTGGCTTTGGATTTAATTTTGAAGATTATTAGAGGTTGCGTAATTTCTCACGTTAAAGAAGTATATGAGACTCGTATTGAAATATATGCAAGCAAGCATCTAAGTTATATTTTGGGTCCTGTTTAAACACTATGTGTGACTTAGTCACTTGGTTTGTAAGTATTTATCATCATAAGAACCCAACCAACATGTAACATTTAGATATGTAAATTGTATTTTATTTTTATTTCGTTTACTTAGCCTGGTTCTATTCTTAGGACGATGGTAACGTCTCCGATCATTACATTCCGTTGCGACCATACATAATACTCTCTAAGTTAGGGATTATTAGGTAATGGTGATTGAGGGTGTTACAATTATGGTATCGAGCCATGTTTAGAAATCACTTGTGAGTAATAGGGTTCTAGGATGTCATGATTTGAATTTTAGGAAAATTACGCGGCTATTATTTCCTCAATTTGTCGATTTGGGACTTGTGTATATAGTGTAGTTAATGTTGGATAGATATATATACTTTTAGGTATGCTAGTATAAACGATGTACGTAATGACTCAAGTTGCTCGACGTGCATTCCATATGCTTCTAAGTGTTGTAACTTGTAATTAAATTCATATAGTTTGTATCATATGTATCATGAACCATTTAAGTTGTTTTAAGCCTTAATGTATATTGGTTCGACTCCGGTGTGTGGTCTGTTGAGTTGTCTACTCCGAGCGTGTGGCTCGTTGAGTGATATTGTGGTCTTTTATGCAAGGTTTTAAGGCTTCAAGCCTAGGGGATAGACCATATTACAAACGGAACTCTGCCGAAAGTTTTAGAAAATATTAAACTCTTTTAGAAAATTTCCTTTATCACCTTTAAGTTGGAATTAGAAAGCAAAACCGACACCTGAATGAGCCTTTGGAGTTCCGTTAATTGAGGATTTCTCAACCGATAAAAATTTCTAGAGTTGAATGATAATCTAACATACAATTTGGTGTTACTTATTATATAAACGCAATGAAAGTAGGAGTTAACTAAGTATGTTTTATATTAGAACTTGTTAACAATTTGTTTCGTAGGAGAGAGAAAAGAAATTAATTAGGAAAATTTATATTTATATGATTCAACATGTCTCAGCTAGAAAGCGATAACGTAACTTCAAATGTAACTGTTGAGTTGGGCAATGATTGAGGACTTGCCGCATAGGCATTAGAAACTCCTCCTAACTTGCAACAATTCCTTAGTGAAACCCAATTTATACCCTTACAAATTTTCACTAATACCATGGACCAAAACTATTCGAGGAACTTGTGGACAGAGTTAATGAAAAGGATTCCTCCTACACCTACTCGAATCTACTTCTAAGCCTAACAAGTTAGCCGACGGAGCGACTCGTCGTAATCCTAAGACTTACAATGGAAAGATTGATCTAGTGAAATTAGAAGAATGGATTAGGGGAATAAAAATATATTTTACTTGTGAGGTACCTAGAGAAAAAAAGGTGAACATAGGGACATATTATGGAACCGGTGAAGCGATTATTGGTGGAGCACGATGAAAAACAAATTTTGAGGTTGTGAGGTCACTTGGGGGAAATTTTTAGAAGACCTTGCAGCTAAATTTTACTGAACTATAGTTCGGCGACAAAAAAAAAAAAGAAGAGTTTTTAGAGTTGAAATGGACAACAACATGAAGGTAATGCGAGTATGCTAGTAAATTTATAGAGCTATATAGATTTGCCCCAACTTTGTCACTATTGATAGGATGAAAATGATAAGGTTTGAGGAGGGCTTGGCTTATTATATTCGACATTAACCCCTTGGCCAACCTATCAAAGATTATCAAAAATTGAATGAGAGAGCAATAGAAGTGGAATGTGTAAAAAGTGAACTCGGGGCCTTAAATCCCGAAAACTCAAAAAGGAAGTGGAATAATATAAGTGAGAGTGTAGTTCAAAATAAACAGGTTACTAATTTAAACAAGGGTCACTCATCGAATACTTCGAACCTTGTAGGAAAGATGGTCGGACAAATCATAGCACACTAGATTGTCGAATGAGTAGTAATAAAGGTACATGGTGCGGTAGCCCTAACCATTTAGTAAACGTTTGCCCAAGAAGATAGAAAATTGTAAAGAAGAGGGTTGTGAAGCCCTGATGGCACCTCGTCAAAGACCCAAACCATCTTCCAAACTTGTGACTATTGGATGAGCACATGTGATAAACAAGAAAAAAAAGCCGCAATTTTAGGGACGGGACGGTTGTCATTAGTAATCTTTTTCTAAACTCAAAGTCTTTTATGTTTTATTTGATTCATGTGCCACCCATTCATTTATATCTACTCAAGTTGCCTCAATTAAATTCGGAAGATCATAAGGCCGAATAGAGTATCAAATCGAGTTGCCAAATGAAAAAGTGGTAAAAGGCCCAATTGTTTATCGGCATGTGCCAAGGTCATATGTGGGGAGTTATTTCCGTAGGTTTAATCCAATTTAATCTGTTGGAATTTTTTGTAATGTTAGGAATGAATTGATTGACAACTCATGAGGTGAATGTAGATTGTAAAGGTTGAAAGGTTATTTTAAAAGGCCACGAGAAAGGAAACAGAGTGTATTTTGGGGTGAAAAAGATACAAAGGAGTATTCCATAATTTTAGTCATGAAGGCTAGCAAGTTATTAAGACAGGGTTGTAAAAAGGGTGTTTATGTTACTAAGGATGTAAAAGAATGAACAGATATTGTTAAGTCGTATTTTATACGTATTTTTAGTAGTTATTGAGTTTATATTATATAGTTTATTTTATCTAATTTATTCTATTTTGTCTATTTATAGGTAATTATCGAATAAAGTGGGGAAGAGAAGAAAAGTCGTTAAAAGTGGATTTTTAGCTACCGACAAGCATCCAAGAAAATATATGAAGTCGGTCCATAAATATAATATGTAATAAAATATTTATTTTAGGATATTATATTTTAGGAAATCCTAAGTGGAATAGAAAAGGGAAACTTAGAAGAGAAGAAAGAGAAATAAACCCTAACTCTTTCACCCTATATATACTACTTATTATCATCATGGAGAGCGACCTGGGAAGCCAGCCACATACATCCCAGCCGCCTGCACCTGCTGCTTGCTCACGTCCACTGCCCACACAAGCAGCCAGCCACCTAGCTACCCAGACCACCTCACGTTCTCTTGCTGCACCTGCTTCCGCTGCTCCTTGTTGCACCTGCTGCTTGCTGTCTGCCGCTGCTCCTGGCTGCACCGTACTGCTGCTGCTGCTCCTTGCTGGCTGCTGCTGTCCGCTGCCCAGCCAGCCACCATCCATCACCATCTTCTTCATCTTCCCGGGTCAAAGAAACTAATATCGGTAGTATAATTTAGTTTTGTAATTTTTATTAGAAAAGATTGAGTTTTTATTGATAGATTAATACTAAAGATGCTAGTTTTATTTAGTTTACATGTTTTAAATTACATTATGTGTGAGTAGTTTTTCTTATACTTAGTATAATCTCATTGAAGCCATGTTAAATTATTTATTTTGAAACAAAGTTTTGATTTTTATTGTCTTATTGATTTGATCCATGATTCTATGATAATTTGTGTTTAATGTTTATGAATTTATGTCTAATTAATTAGAGTGCACGCTATTTAGTTTTATATAAATTCATGTGATAGTTTAGAGGGTTTAAGTACGTAATTGCTTGATCTTTTAGACATAAGTATCACCCTAGTTAATCATGGATGGCTCATACCCATCTCTTTTAATTAAGAAATTATCATAGATCCTTCTTAAATCAATTTGCTAGTAGATTGGTTATTAGGTGCTAGATGATATTTTTCTAATACTTAATGCTCTAATTTGATTAAATTCTAGTGCTAGTGCTAGGGTTATCAATATTAGTAGGGTTTATATTAGGGCTAGGCCTAAGTAAACTAATAACTAAGGAAAAACGGGGAAGATCCGCTAGTGGTTGTCTTCTACAGTTTAGCTCATGGGTAGATCAATTTGTGTGTTAATGATAAATAATAATTTGCATGGTGGATATAGATTATACTAAGTGTTTTTATAAATTTTTTATCTTTGATAATTATTTGTTTGCTTTTAGTTATTCTCTTGAGTTATTGATTTTTACTTATAAAGTTATAGTCTTTTATTATCAATTTCATTAAACCCCCTAAAGATCAGTATTTTAGGTTAGTTTTAGTAATTTTATTTTAATTTAATTTTGAGTCTTTACATAATTTAATTTTCAGAATTAATTTTCTGTCAGTTTTTATTATTTTTGAGTCAGTTTGTTAGAAATTAGTTTAAAAATAGTTTCTTTTGTTATTTTTTGTGTTTTATTTTCTTTTAGGGTTTAGATAGAGTCCTAGTTTGCTGTGATTAAATTTTAGAATTTTTGGAATTAATTTGATATTTTTTCAGATTTAATTCTTGAATTTAATTACTGCAGGTTTTTAATAAAATAAATTCGTAAATTAGATTTTAAATTTTGTTTTTATATTTTTAGGGTCTGGTTAGGTTTAGAAAATTAGTATTATTATTCTGGGTAATTTTAGTATTTATTTTCGTAATTATTTTAGTGCAGAATTTTACTTATTTAATTTTCTGTTTTAGAATTTGTTTATTTTCTGCTTTAGTTTTCTGTTTTAATTATTCTAAAAATATACAAAAATATTTCTGGGTTATTGTAGTTTTATTATTCTGTATAAATTATTTATTTAGTTATTAGATAATTTTCTATGAATTTTAGTTATTGATTTTAATTTATATTTTCTATTTTGTTTTTAAGAGTAGTAAATTTAATTAGATTAAAACTTGCATGTTATTATATCTTTCCTCGTGGATTCGATCCCTACTTGCCCTTGCTATATTGTTTATTATAAGTTTAAGTAGTGGTTTAATTTGTTGCTGTACGACAAGCTTAACGGATATAGATGATATACTTGTGGTATGTGAATTTCCGAAGTAATTCCTGTCGATTTACCCGATCTACTTCTTCAAAGGAATATTCATTTTAAAATTTGAAATAATTCTTGGTGCAAAACCTATTTCTAAAGTGCCATATAGGATGACCTCAACTGAACTTAAAGAGAACTAAAGGTTAGCTTGATAAGTTATTACAAAAAGGAGTTATTAGGTTAAATGTGTCACCCTAGGGAGCTTCCGTCTTGTCGGTGAAGAAGAAGGATTACACTTTGAGACTCTATACGACTTATAGCACGATAAACAAGATAACTATCAAGAATAAGTATCCTCTATTTCAAATTGATAATTGGTTTCATCAATTACAAGGAGTTAGCATGTTTTACCAACTTAGAATTGAACAAGAGGATATTCTCAAAACTGCGTTTAGAATCGGATATGGGCATTATGAATTTATGAAAATGCCCTCTAGACTTACCAATGCACCTGCTACATTCATGGACCTCAGCAACGAAAGTTTGAAGACTTATTTGGATAAGTTTGTGGTGGTATTATTGATGATATTCTTACATACTCTAAGGATAAGGGAGAACATGCCGAGTATCCGAGAATAACACTACAAATATTAAGAGCACATCAATTGCTTGCCAAATTACGAAGTCTTAATTTGGCTGGAAGAAGTGGCATTTTTATGGCATGTTGTTTCTAAGGAAGAGATTGAGGGCTGTCCTTATAAGGTAAAAGTAGTAATTGAATGGCCATACCAACTAGTGTTACGAAGTGAAGAGTTTTCTTATGTTGGCAAGTTATTATTGGAGTTTTATACATGATTTTTCAAAAATAGTATCACAATTAACCAATTAGTTAAAGAAAACAACAAAATTTAAGTGGTAGGATAAATGTCAAGAGGTTTTCGGGAATGGAAGAAAAGGTTAACCACAACCCCTATTCTTACCTTACTAATAGAAGCAAAAGAGTATACCCTCTATAGCGACGCCTCTAAAAATGGGTTAGGATATGTGTTAATGCAGGACGATGAGGTCACAACTTATGCATCCCGATATCTCAAACCATATGAAAAAAAAATTATCCTATTCATGATTTTGAGGTATATTTTTACCCAAAAGAGATTAATGAATATTTATACCAACCATCATAGTTTGAGGTATATTTTTACCCAAAAGAGATTAATCTGAGGTAATGCCATTGATTAGAGTTACTTAAGGATTATGATTTACAAATACAATATGTAACACCCCTAGACCCACCCTAGGAGTATTACATGCCAGGTTTCCCGAGAGGAACCCCTAAGGCTGCTTAGGGTTTCAACTTGGGGTTAATAACCCTTTATTGGATTGGCGGAAGCGTAATTCTAGGTTTTCAAAGGGTTTTTGGAAATTTCGGCAGAGTTTCCTCTGTAAGCTGGCTAAACCCATAGGCTTAAAGCCTTAACCCCGCACGAAACACAATCTAAAACTCAACGAGCCACACGCTCGGAGAAACACAACACAACTCAACGAGCCACACGCTCGGAGTATTCACATAGGGCTTTTACATTCATAATCAACTTAAGTTCACATACAACCAGTCTTTACAAGCATGAAAAACATAAAGTACGGAGAAGTCCGGAGAAGTCCTATCCGATGGTTCGCTTCCTCTAAAAGCCAAAAGCAACTCCAGGGAGTCTTAACTTCGCACCTGAAATGTTGGTGATGTCATGAGCTCACTAGCCCAGTGAATAATCCAAACCCAACCCCGTGTTTCACTTTGCACATTAATTCATTAACAAACACACGTAAGTTCACAACTCATTCATAACATGCGATTCGGATCATACATGCTTAAGACATGCGAGATTCTAAACTTACCAACTTGCCGAGAATCATAATGACATCACTTATTCATGAATTCAATTAAACATGCTTCATTCGCCTTTCTACGCAAGTAAATCATATAATCATTCATCGAGCAAATCATTCGTCACGTAAATCATTCATCAAGTAAGTTATTCATCGAGTAAATCATTCATCATGCAAGGCATTCATCACCTAAATTATATCTTGCTTCTTATCAAATTCATTTCTTATAAAGACAGGATTCGATCTCCTTCTTATTCTTCCTCTTGAGTTCAATCGTGCATTTCATAAATCATTAATTCTTTCTTGTTCGATATGCACGATCATTCGCTTCTTTATAACATAATTCTTTTAAGTCTTCTTAGTTCGAATGGAAAGAAGATTTATGTTCTGCTCTAAAGACCCAGTTCTTGGAGCCAAAATAATTCGTGGGCTCAATTCACGGAGGCTAATTCGTGGCCTCGAGGCAAAATAATTCGTGGCCTCGAGGCGGCCTCCCTTCCCCGAAGGACGCATACTCGTCAATAATTCGTAGAAGCAAAATAATTCGTGGCTTCGGGTTGACAGACACTTCTATAGCCATAGCTTCAGAGGGTTCTTTAATTCGTGGGGTCTTAGATCAATAACATAATCCTTTCTCCCTTCTTTAGTTCTTTATGATTCTTATCTTCTTATTACTTATACATAAGAAATACTTAATTCATATAATTCATGCTCAATACGTTCATGCGTAACTTCTTCAAAAACAAGCAATTCACATAAGCAAGTTTCAACTCATTCATTTCACACGCGCATGCTTATGTCATTTACAATCGATCTAATTCGGGATAAACACATAATCACATAAACATGTCAAATAGGATTCCTAATCGACGAACTTATCGTTTTCATGCTCGCTCAATATCGCGTATAAGTGGTTAATGGTTCTATAACTTTTCTTAATCAATGAACATCTTTTAATCTAGCAACATAGCTTCTTAAATCTCAGCTCTTAATTCAGTTACTCACTTATATGCGATTTAGCCCAAAACAGAACATTTTCACTTAATATTGCATATCTCCCAATCTACTCATCCAATGCATACGAAATTTTACAGGAATTTCTCATAAATTGCCACGAAGCTGCAGTAAAAATTACAGGAAATTTGGGCTGCACATGAATTCGCAATAATCCGGACGGCAGGGTAAATTCATGAAAAATCTGCACTTAAGTCATGATATTCAATTTTCTTATTTTTCTCAATAATTCTGTTCAAGCTAATTTCACTAAATTCTCAATCACACAGCTCCATAATCATGCTCAACAATGCTCAAATATCATTAAATTCATGAACTAGGCATAAATCGCAACATGCTTTTCAATTCATGAGTTTCTAGTTTCGTGAATTTAGGCCTCTAGCTTCTTCAATTAACTTAGGGTTTCCAATTTCATGAATCAATTCCAGGTTTCATCCACCTAATTCATTTTATTCTAGAGGATGAATTCAGATTACTCACCTTAAATTCTTAGAGATTCTAAGAATTCGGTTCTACGAGGTTTCGGATTGGGTTTCGATTTCTCTTCCGCCTTTCAATTTCTAGTCTAACTCTTGCTCTTTCAACCCTTCTTCTTTCCTCACCCTCTGGTTCTTCCTCTCGCTGCCTCGGTCCCGGTCTCCGACTTCCCTGTTTCGGTCCGATTCAGGTCCCCTTCATCCCCTCCTCGCGCTCACCGGCCGTCGGCCGCTGTTCCGTGCCCACCGACCGCCTTCCTCGGCCCTCGCGTTCGCTGGCCGCGGAACCCCTTCGGTCCCCTCGTTCGCTCGGCCTCTCTGCTCTTCCCTTTCTTCGTTCCGCTAGGCCTCCCGAGCTCTTGTTCGCCCACCAGCGGCGGTGTCCTCGCCGTTCGGGTAGCCACCGACCCCGGGCCTCTTGGCTCTTGCCTCCCTCTCGCTCGGTCTCTCTACTCTCCTCTGTCTTCGCTCCGTTCGCTTCCTCTTTGCTCTGCTTCTTTCCCGTCCCTTTTTCTTTCCCCGCTTCGCTTCTTCGTTCCTCTTCTAATGTCTCAGCCCCTTCTCTCTCCTCTTCTCCTAATTACACACAATGGGCTTGTCGCCTAATTCCAATTGGACCCCCTCTCTCTCTTTGCTTAATCTTGACAGCTCCTCCTCACTCGCCAGGCAATCCCCATTCTCCTCACTGACAGCTCCTCATTGCCAGCAATCTCAAGGCCCAATAAGCTAGCCCATGCTCGGTTTCGGTTCTCGGGTTTCTAATTCCGACTCGAAAAATTTCTAATAATTCACTACTAGGCAAGCACCTGAAATTTCGGGGTCTCACACAATATCACCTAGAAAAAGCAAATGCTGTGGCTGGCATATCAAGTAGGAAAACGCAACACGGTTTGAATGCAATAATAGTAACTCAACCTACCATTTTGCTAGATTTCCACAATTTGGGTATTGAGTTAGTCTCACATGGAAAAACAAGTAGATTTTTAGTAGAAATAAAGGTACAACTTATTATAATGAAAGAAATCCAGTTATGCCAAAGCAATGATGTTGTGTTAGAAAGTATTAAGCAAAATATTAAAAAAGGAAAAATCCCCTCCCTGGTTTTATACTACATAAGGATAGAACCTTGAGGTTTCGTAATTGGTTATGTGTACCGAATAAAGAGAAATTAAAAAGAAAAATTCTTGAGAAAGCTCACACTACATCCATGAGGAATAAAAATGTATATAGACCCGAAGACATATTTTTAGTGGAATAAGATGAAGGAAGATATCACATAATATGCAGATAAGGGCTTGACTTGCCAAATGGTTAAAGCCGAACTTTGAGAGTATAATATGAAAACGGATAGCAACGTCCTGTTCGTAAGTTGAGATCGTTGGAGATTCCTCTCTAGAAAGAGGTTCAATTTCATTGGACTCGTCGAGGACTACCTCTTCAAAAAAAAATGCTATATGGGAAATTGTTGACCAATTTACTAAATCTCAGCATTTTGTACTAACACATGACACATGGAATGTAGAGATACCGACACAGTTATACGTTAAAGAAATTGTTAGGCTACATGGAATACCGAAGGACATCATATCCGATAGTAACAAGAGGTTCCACGTGAATTTCCGGGAAGCTCTATAGCGAGATTTTGGAACTAAATTGAGTTTGAGTAGTTCGAATCATCCAGAACTAAACGAGCAAATCGAAAAAGTAAATCAAATATGAGGAGATATACACAGAGCATATGTACTCGACTTTCGGGGAACGAGGAAATAATTTACCGTTGGGGAATTCTCCTATAATAACAATTATCATGTCACCATTAAAATGGCTCTATTTAAAGCGTTATATAGAAGAAAACACAAAATCATGTTACATTGCACTAAAATGGATGAAGCATTGATTATGGGACCGAAAATGTTAGGAAAACTACTAAAAAGGGTTTTAATGACGAACAAATTGGTCATTAAAAGTACATTTTATCGTCATTAAAAGATATTAACGACCAAAAACATTTTGGTCGTCGGTCATCGTTATTGGTTCCCTCGTTAATACTTTTAAAAATTTTCGTCGTCACTTAAAATAACGATGAAACAAGATGTCATCGTAGTTGATTGACTAACAATGAACTATATATCATTAATGACAACATTTTTCGTCAGTAGATTTAAAAGAACCATAAATACAAAAATTAAAATCATGATCATTAACAACCGATTTGGTTCATCGTTATTTCTTTAACGATTAACATTTTCATTGTTAATAATATTATGGATAACCTAAGTATATAATTTTGCTAATTGTCTTTAAAATAATGTAATAAAAAATTGATCACTAATATACAGTAATAACAAACTCGAATTGATATTTATTAATTCCATTGAATACCACCGGTCCGCGAATACACAATATAAAACATAACCTAATACCAAAAGCATCCTAAAACACATAATCTAAAAACCAATCGAGGAAACTAGAAGTTCTCATAGTAATTGATATCCGTGTACAAGCAATATTAACCAAAAAACTAAAAAAATGGAAGTCCTCCAAATGATTTAGAAAGTATAAATCTTCATCAACTACTCATAAAAGGTAAGGAAGTGTTGGAAATTGAATGAGCAGTCCACATCTCCAAACATCTCCAAGCATCTCCAAAAATAGAGAATTTTAGAACTTTTAGAAAATTGCAAAAGTATTCCACTTCTTATCAAACAAACATATGTAACTCAAACGTCATTCTCTCGGTTCTTCATCTCGTTTATCAAGTGTCTTATATGACTCGGCCATAAATTTCACTAAGCTACGTCTTCCGGGAAGATGCCAACTCGGATTTGACTTCTGCTAGTAATTATTCCGTTTCCTGTAACTTAGATCTAGTAGTCTCTAAATCCCGAGTGCATCTCAAAAACTCTATTTCTATGTCATCCTTCTCAGCTTTTAGTCGTTCAAATTCCTCCAACCAAGAACTCACTATACTTGCAAGCCAAAATGATATGAGGTTCATATGATGCCTAACAATATATAAAAGGGAAGGTTCGGAAATTAATCCAAAGCCCAATGATACCCAAGATAGTGTAGAGAACAAGATCGATAAGTCAACCAAAAAAACACAAGTACAAAAGATATCTTATTTTTGCCCTTGATGAAAACTTCAAGTAAAATTCCCTCAAAATTACTACTTGACTCGCTGCAGAAAAATGATATGAGGTTCCTATGGCCTTACTTTGTGCCTGAAAAGCACAAGTGCAGTAATTTACTATTTTACTAGACCTAAGAATAAGTACCGTAATCGGTTCTAGTAGTGCGGAAAACTTCTTATATAATGAGCCTTGTAAATGAAGCAGAAGGTCTACTTGCAACTAAGATGGTATCGAACAAAACACCTCTAGGCTCATTGCACACATCACCTAGGCTCATTATCGAATAAAACATGCCTCGGCTCGGATGATTTTGTAAGAACAAGTAAGGAAATGAGCGTGCATACATCACCTAGTCTCATTTCCTTAACAATAATATAACTAGACTAAAAAAAAACAACCACGAGACCTAGCTAGATACAATTAAAGAAAGATATTTCTAAGGTTTATATTTATTTTATGCCTCTTTTTAACTCCTACGCATCAAAATCCGAACGTGATACCAACATAGATAGAGAGAACCTCGCCTCTTTTTAAGTATGAAAGAAGGTGCCTAGGTTTTGATGCAAAAGACTTCTATAAAGTTGCACAAAGTCGGGGACTGCAGCCCTCCAAATGATAAATGTTCGTTTACAGTCTTTTTTCACTAAATTGAAACTAGCAAAGATATCAAGGCAATCCCAAATTGTTAACGTAACTACCATCTCCTTCTATTCGTCAATTGAACAACGTCAACAAAAAGATCTAACAATGTGAGAAATTAATGAGTGTCATAGTTCGAAGATTACCGGGGATCCTTCAAGAATATGTGATCAAAGAACTCCTCAAAAGTTAACCGTTCAACTCCAAATAAACAACAATAACACTACAATAAGTAGGCAATCTATGTAAAAGTACCTGGGTTTTGAGGCAAAAGACTTATGCAAAGTCCCACAAAGCCGGATTGCAAGACCTTAAGAGCATTATCGGGGACCCGTAGCTCGTAGATGCTAAAATATTTTGGAAAAGCTGTATAGAGAGGACAATTGCCATGAAACTATAACCTTCCTTTAATTATTATATTATTTACTCTAGAGGTTCCAAACACTCGAATAATAAACAAAACAACTGACTATTTCCTTCAAAAAGAGGGCCTATCACCAGCTGATACAATAATGCTCCACAATTTACATCAAATAGAGGGCCTATCACCGCCTTGAAAAAGTCGAATTATCATGTGTAATCACGAAATTTTACATAATTCCACAATTTACGGACTTGGAATAAATCATTTGCATTTGTATCAAGCAAGATTTCATTTGCATACAGATATACTAGAATACTTTGATGAGAATTGAATCACTTGTAGTTCTTGCATAAGGTATTTTTGGAACCTATAGCTAGTGAAGTTTTTTATATCCTCTATAGACCCAAAGATTAAAATTTATTTATCAAAGCAAATAATTATACACAATCCAAATTTGGCATCCTGGAGCTGCCTCTTAACCGTAAACTACTGGTTATGTTCGAACATTGCTCCAACCCTTGTATTTCAATTAATGATTGTAACAGCCCGCCCTTAAATTACATTATTTACCTTCTCAATTACGTGACTAATATCATTGAGCGTGTGCACTTCAATTCGAGTATTTTATATTCAATTTATTTCAGCTCGTGAATTATGCAGCTAAGGTGACGAAGTGGCCTCCAATAACATTTCATATTAGTAATTATAAAGTTACAAATATGTATGAAAAGAAGATTTAGAAATTTGTATAAATATATATATCGCATATAAATGTAAAGATATCCGGCAAAAGTTACTAAAGGTTATATTTAAACGAAACGTTACATTTAAAATAGATCATATAACCTATTTACAACATTGTTAAAGTGGAGTAATAATAATAATAATAACAACGTAAGTAATTACATAAAACCAGCATGGATAATAAAATAATAAATAAATGAAAACAAAATAAAAATAATGACACCGATATTTTGAAAGAAAAATCCGTAAGGATGTCTCTAGAATGATAGGCAGCTTAAAAATCCATTTCATCCCTCATACACTCATCCTCTCTCCCGTGCTCCCTCCCTCATCTCCCCTGCCTCACCGCCTCTCGCTACCGGCTCACAGTCCGGCCACCGGACGCCACCAACGCCGGCCGAAGCCGGCCGTCCAGTAGGCGCCCTCTCACTCTCTCACGCGATGGCTCTCTCTCTCCTCGCTTTCCCCGTTTCCTCTCCTCCGCCTCGCCCTGCCTCTCCAAACCTCCCTCGGTCGCGCCGGTTCCGGCGACCGGGCACCTCCAACGCCGGGCGTAAGCCGACGCTAGCACCAGCCCGGAGGCCACCGGCCTCCCCCTCTCACGCTATCGCTCTCTCTCCCTCGCGTGCTCTGTCTCCCTCATCTCGCCTCCACCTTTGCCGCGGGCCACCTGTCGACCACCCACAATTAGCAACGGCTGCCGGAGCCGTCGCCGTCCCCGCCCGGTGGTCGCCGGTGCAGCCGCCACGCACCACCACGCCCTGTTCTTGCTCTTGGCTTCCATCTCTGCGACTCGAAGGTAAAACCCCAAACCCTAAATTACCAAGTTCATTATTTATTTGAGCAATTGTAATTGTAAATTGAAGTATATGATTAGAAATATGGTTGTGTAGTAAATTTAAGGATTAATTTGGAAAAATCCGAGTTGGTGTGAATGATCGAGTTGTAGCACTTGATGGTCTCGATTGTGTATGAATGTAAACGAATGTGATTTTCTTAGGGAGATTGTGAATCGGTGAATGAGTTTAGGGGATGTTCTATTGTAGAATTTAGCAAGTTGATGGAATTGTTACATTTTGGTTATATTGAGCAAACGAAGAGGAATGCACATGTAGAAGTTGAAATTCGGTAATGTACAAGTGTATAGGTGTGAGGAAATATGAGCTGTAAATACACCTCATTGTGGTTATGAATGCGAATTGTTTTGAGGGAATAATGTTCATCACCTTAAAATGGTGTATGTACGAGTTTTGAGCAATTAAGTGGATTAGGGAACGTTCCTAGAGGAAGGCATTTGAGGGGTTAACTAATTACTTAACTAGGGGTTTTGAATGTAATGAAGGGAGCAAGTGAGGAATGAATTAAAAATAAGTGTTTGTGCATACATATGTACACCGTTTTTCAATCCAAGTCAACTAACAAACCGAATAACATCAACATCATTGGGTATTTATTAACCTAATCAACTACTTTGATTAATATAAGTTGTATCCAATAATTGAAACGGAATCAACGCAAGTAAAGCTGGGTAATACAAACATTAGTTTAATCGATTTTCATACGAATATAGGAAATGAAATAAATTGTTAAAGCTTATACAAACTCAAGCATTAAAACTCAAGAAAACATTATTAACCCTAGAAATCCATTTTAAACAGAATTGAGGCCACTTCAGTTGCCGAATAGTTGGTGACTCAAATTTCTGCAAAAGGGGAGAAACAAATATTCTCGGTTCAAGTACGTTCATTGCTCGTACCTTTCAAAAACTCACATGTTTAATCAAATCTCAACATTTCTCATATATAATAATGAATCATTTGCAAATCAAGTTTTGCAACCTAATCATGTGGTCCCCGCCCAATCATCAATTATCGTGGCTTATGCCCATCAATTATCAATCATCGTGGCTTATGCCCAACCCGCGCGGCTTCAACTCGGGTTCTCGGTCGGCCCGGGAGGTGTGCACCTTACTAAGATCGTATGAATTATCAAGGGGTTCCACTTTCAAATAATAACCGGCAAGCAAGTTTTACTTACATTCTCTCCCCGATTTCAAATTAAAATGAATTGAAATGCGCGCGCTCAATCAATATATTCTTCAAAGTTATTTTACGAGTACAGGAATGTTCGTATCGAATTTCGACTCACTCTTCCAAATATTTTACTGTTTTTGTTTTAGGAAGAAGCATTGGTGAACAACCAACCATTCACCAAGTCCGACGAAGGCAAACCCTAGCCAGCCACGTGGCATTTGGGAGTCTCGAAGGTACATAGACGCTCACGAGTGATTTTACCCTCAACCACGGTCTAGGTATGACCTTGGGAATTACTATACGTTGCATATTATTTTGTGGAATAAACAAAAGTCTAGGTTGTATAAATATTACGTGGCTAAATCAGTAACTCTGTGTTTTGGGATGACCTAGCTACTTGGGTAATATGTAGTTACTCCTAACATTATCATTGGAAATATAACAGTGGATGCACAAATCGTACTTCATTTTATTTCAAATTATTTAGCCTTGTCCTATTTTTAGGACGGCGGTAGCGCCTTTGATCGTTACCTTCCGCTGTGACCTTATGTAATAGTCCCTAATGAGGGGATTATTAAGTAATGGTGATTGGGGGCATTACGGCTTGTGGTATCGGAGCAAGGTTTAGAAATCACTTGTGAGCAATAGGATTTTAAGGTGTCATGATTTGACCTTTAGAAAATTACGTGGCTATTATTCCCTCAAGTTGTCATTTGGGATTTGTGGATGTGGTGTAACTAATATTGAATTGAGGTATATACTTTTGGGTGATGCTAAGTATAAACAATGTACGTAATGACTTAAGTGGCCGACATGCATTTCACATGCTTTTAAGTTTTGTAGCTTGTAATTAAGTTCATAAATTTTGTTTCGGATGTATTATGAGCCATTTGGGTGGTTTTAAGCTTTAATGTATATTGGTTGCACTCCGGCGTGTGGCCGTTGAGTTGTGTACTCCGAGCGTGTGGCTCGTTGAGTGATATTGTGGTTTTTATGCAGGGTTTTAAAGTTTTAAATTTATGGGATAGGCCATATTATAAACGGAACTCTGCCGAAATTTTTGAAAATACCAAACTCTCTTAGGAAATTCCCTATATTACCTTTAAGTTGGAATTAGAAAGCAAAACCGACATTTGCATAAGCTTAGGGAATTCCTTTAATTGAGGATTACTCAACCGATAAGAATTTCTAGAGTCAAATGATAATCTAACATACAATCTGTTGTTTCTTATTATATAAACGCAATAAAAGTTGGGGTTAACTAAGTTTGGGTTATGTTAAAAGTTGTTAACAATTTGTTTCTAGGAGAGGGAAAGGAAACCAATGAGGAAAGTTTAAATTTATATAATTCAGCATGTCTCAACTAGAAAGCAATAACGTAATTTCGAATGTGACTATAGAGTTGGCTTATGATTGAGGACTTGTCAAATAGGCATTAGAAAACCCCTCCGAACTCACAACAAATCCTTGGTGAAACTCAATGTATACCTTTAGAGATTTCCATTGATAACACGGACCCAAATTAGTAGGGGAGTTGGTGATAAAGTTAATAAAAAGGATTCCCCTACACCTACTGAATCTACTTATAAGCCTATACAAGAATGGCTTGTCATAACCCTAAGACCTATGATGGAAAAAATTGATGCAACAGAAATAGAGGAATGGATTAGGGGAACGGAAGAGATATTTGCACTTGAGGAAAAAGAGGCATAAGGACATATTATCTAATTAGTGTAGTAGACATATGGTGAAGCACAATGAAAAATGAGGTTGTGACCTCACTTAGGGTAAGTCTCTGGAAGAGTGTAGGGCTAAAATTTTACCCCCATTGCAACTCATGGACAAAAAGAATAGGGGTTCATGGAGTTAGACATGGACTACAACATGACGGTAGTGGAGTATGCTAATAAATTTATGGAGATATCTAGATATGACTAAGACCTAGTCGTATTGATAAAGTGAAGATGTTAAGGCTTGAGGAAGGCTTAGCCTATTATATTCGACATTAACTCGAGAGTAACCTATCAAAGATTGTCGAGGATTGTACGAAAGAATAGTAAACGTAGAGGTTGAACGAGTAAAGAAGTGGACTAAGGGCTTTAAATTCCGGAGACTCAAAGGGAGCTGAACAACACAAGTGAGAGTATAGTTGAAAAGAAACATGTTACTAGTTTCAACAGGGTCACTCATTGATCATCCCTGAATCTTGGGGAAAATGTTGCCAAACAAATCACGCCCGCATCAAATTGTTGAATGGGTAGTAATAAATGTATGTGGTGTGGTAGCCTTGAAAATTTAGTGAACACTTTCCCAAAAGGACAGAAAGTTGTAGAGAAGGGAATTGTCGAGCCCTAATGATACCATGTGAAGAGACACTCTAGAAATTGAAGAAATGTTACCCACAACTCAAATTCTTACCTTGCTCATGGAAGGTAAAAAGTATACCATCTATAGTGAGGCGTTTAAAAATGGGTTAGGATGCGTATTAAGATAGGACGACAAGGTCATAGCTTATGCATCTCAACAACTTAAACCATGTAAAAAGACTTATCCTACTCATGAATTGGAGTAGGTCAGTTGTTGTTTTGCTTTAAATGTTTGGAGACATTACTCGCATGGGGTAACATATAAGATTTATATTGACCATCGTAATTGAAGTACATCCGTACCCAAAAGAAGGTTAATCCGAGGCAATGTCTGTTAGAAGAATTACTTTAGGATTATGACTTACAAGTATAGTATCACCTAATGAAAATGAATATAGTGACAAATGCGTGGAGTACGGAGACAAAACACAAGTTGAAAGTAATAGTGACAACTTAGCTTGTGGTTATATGAGCTCTCCACAACGTAAGTATTGAGTCACCCTCGCATGGACAAATGAATGGGTCCCTAGCTGTGATAGAGGTATAATATATAATCATGAAAGGTATTCAGTTAGGCCAAAACGATGATGTCGGGATGGAAAGGATTAAGAAAGATATAAAAAGGAAAAATCTCATGGTTTCAAGGAATACGCGGGGTGGAACCTTAAGGTTTCAAAATCAATTTTGTGTATTGAAGAAAGAGGAATTGAAAAGGAAACTCTTGAGGAAGCACACAATACACGCTATTTGGTACATTTAAGAGGAACAAGCTCTATAAAGACTTGAAACAATGTTTTGGGGGAGTAATGTGAAGATAAGTGTTCCATTTGTCAAATGGCTAAGACCGAACGTTTGAGGGTCTAATATGACCAGAGATATCAATATTCTATTGGTGAATTGAAACCTTTGGAGATTCCTATATGGGGATGAGATTCAATTTCAATGAACGTTGCCATAGGATTACCTATTATTGTTTCAACGAAAATTGTTTGAGCGATTATTGATCAACTTATAAAGTCTACAAATTCCGTACCAACGATGTAGAGATACTGGCACAATTATACATCAAAGAAGTCATTAGGTTACATAGGAATACCTAACGAACAACTGCAAGGATTAGCAAGATTTAACTTAAAGCGACAAACAAGCTATGTAGACAAAAATGTTTTTGTGAAAGTGTCCCCACCGAAAAGGGGTCAAAGATTCAAAGTTAATGAAAAGTCAAGTCCTAGGTATGTTGGGCTATATGAGGTTATAAAGAAGTGCAAGCCAATAGCTTATATATATATATATATAGCTACTTCATCTAAACCCAAATATGAGAATAACATTTTCCATATCTAGCAGCTCAGGCGGCATATACTCATTCCAAGCCATGACATTGTGACAGAGTTACTCTGGACTATAGGGTCGAGAAATTCAGCAATAAAAACATTCCTTTGGTGGAAGTACTTTGGACTAACCATACATCCTCGTGAAGCCACATGAGAAACCGAGGAAAATATGAGAAATAAATACCCCCACTTATTTTAAGGTAAGTTTGCAAACCTCATTGCAGAAGGCTCAAGTTTCGAGGACGAAACTTATTTTAAGGGGGAAGACTGTAACAACCTACCCTTAAATTACATTATTTACCTTATCAATTACGAGACTAATATCATTGAGCGCGTGCACTTCAATTCGGTATTTTATATTCAATTTATTTCATCTGTGAATTATGCAGCTAAGGTGACGAAGTGGCCTCCAATAACATTTCATATTAGTAATTATAAATTTACAAATATGTATAAACAGAAGATTTAGAAATTCGTATAAATATATATATCGCATATAAATGTAAAGATATCCGGCAAAAGTTACTAAAGGTTATATTTAAACGAAACGTTACATTTAAAACAGATCATATAACCTATTTACAACATTGTTAAAGTGGAGTAATAATAATAATAATAATAACAACGTAAGTAATTACATAAAACCAGACAGATAATAAAATAATAAATAAATGAAAACAAAATAAAAATAATGACACCGATATTTTGAAAGAAAAATCCGTAAGGATGTCTCTAGAATGATAGGCAGCTTAAAAATCCATTTCATCCCTCACACACTCATCCTCTCTCCCGTGCTCCCTCCCTCATCTCCCCGCCTCACCGCCTCTCTGCTACCGGCTCACAGTCCGGCCACCGGACGCCACCAACGCCGCCGAAGCCGGCCGTCCGGTAGGCGCCCTCTCACTCTCTCACGCGATGGCTCTCTCTCTCCCTTGCTTTCCCTCGTTTCCTCTCCTCCGCCTCGCCCTGCCTCTCCAAACCTCCCTCGGTCGCACCGGTTCCGGCGATCGGGCACCTCCAACGCCGGGCGTAAGCCGACGCTAGCATTAGCCGGAGGCCACCGGCCTCCCCTCTCACGCTATCGCTCTCTCTCCTCGCGTGCTCTGTCTCCCTCATTTGCCTCCACCTCTACCGCGGGCCACCTGTCGACCACCCACAATTAGCAACGGCTGCCGGAGCCAATCGCCGTCCCTCGCCCGGTGGTCGCCGGTGCAGCCGCCACGCACCACCACGCCCTGTTCTTGCTCTTGGCTTCCATCTCTGCGAATTCGAAGGTAAAACCCCAAACCCTAAATTACCAAGTTCATTATTTATTTGAGCAATTGTAATTGTAAATTGAAGTATATGATTAGAAATATGGTTGTGTAGTAAATTTAAGGATTAATTTGGAAAAATCCGAGTTGGTGTGAATGATCGAGTTGTAGCACTTGATGGTCTCGATTGTGTATGAATGTAAACGAATGTGATTTTCTTAGGGAGATTGTGAATCAGTGAATGAGTTTAGGGGATGTTCTATTGTAGAATTTAGCAAGTTGATGGAATTGTTACATTTTGGTTATATTGAGCAAACGAAGAGGAATGCACATGTAGAAGTTGAAATTCGGTAATGTACAAGTGTATAGGTGTGAGGAAATATGAGCTGTAAATACACCTCATTGTGGTTATGAATGCGAATTGTGTTGAGGGAATAATGTTCATCACCTTAAAATGGTGTATGTACGAGTTTTGAGCAATTAAGTGGATTAGGGAGCCTTCCTAGAGGAAGGCATTTGAGGGGTTAACTAATTACTTAACTAGGGGTTTTGAATGTAATGAAGGGAGCAAGTGAGGAATGAATTAAAAATAAGTGTTTGTGCATACATATGTACACCGTTTTTCAATCCAAGTCAACTAACAAAACAGAATAATATCAACATCATTGGGTATTTAGTTAACCTAATCAACTCCTTTGATTAATATAAGTTGTATCCAATAATTGAAACGGAATCAACGCAGTAAAGCCGGGTAATACAAACATTAGTTTAATCGATTTTCATACGAATATAGGAAATGAAATAAATTGTTAAAGCTTATACAAACTCAAGCATTAAAACTCAAGAAAACATTATTAACCCTAGAAATCCATTTTAAACAGAATTGAGGCCACTTCCGTTGCCGAATAGTTAGTGACTCAAATTTCTGCAAAAGGGGAGAAACAAATATTCTCGGCTCAAGTACGTTCATTGCTCGTACCTTTCAAAAACTTACATGTTTCATCAAATCTCAACATTTCTCATATATAATAATGAATCATTTGTAAATCATGTTTTGCCACCTAATCAAGTGGTCCCCACCCAATCATCAATTATCGTGGCTTATGCCCATCAATTATCAATCATCGTGGCTTATGCCCAACCCGCGCGGCTTCAACTCGAGTTCTCGGTCGGCCCGGGAGGTGTTCACCTTACTAAGATCGTATGAATTATCAAGGGGTTCCACTTTCGGATAATAACCGGTAAGCAAGATTTACTTACATTCTCTCCCCCGATTTCAAATTAAAATGAATTGAAATGCGCGCGCTCAATCAATATATTCTTCAAAGTTATTTTACAAGACAGGAATGTGCGTACTGAGTTTCGACTCACTCTTCCAAATATTTTACTGTTTTTGTTTTAGGAAGAAGCATTGGTGAACAACCAACCATTCACCAAGTCTCGACGAAGGCAAACCCTAGCCAGCCACGTGGCATTTGGGAGTCCGAAGGTACATAGACGCTCACAGTGATTTTACCCTCAACCACGGTCTAGGTATGACCTTGGGAATTACCGTACGTTGCATATTATTTTGTGGAATAAACAAAAGTCTAGGTTGTATAAATATTACGTGGCTAAATCAGTAACTCCGTGTTTTGGGATGACCTAGCTACTTGGGTAATATGTAGTTACTCCTAACATTATCATTGGAAATATAACAGTGGATGCACAAATCGTACTTCATTTTATTTCAAATTATTTAGCCTTGTCCTATTTTTAGGACGGCGGTAGCGCCTTCGATCGTTACCTTCCGCTGTGACCTTATGTAATAGTCCCTAATGAGGGGATTATTAAGTAATGGTGATTGGGGCGTTACAATGATCAAAGGGGAAAGCCGCATAAAAATCCGAGGGAATAATTGAAGCAATTGATCAATAAACAAGCAATATGATCGCTAAGACACGAATTTCTTACAAATTAAATCGTAAAGCAAACAAAAAATTGGAGAGCAAAAACAGAACCCTAAAACCGTCATACGGAGAGATGAACGAATTTCTTGCAAATTAAGTAAGAAAACATGCCTATATCAATTGATAAATTTCAATGCAAATTAAAGAAACTTGTGAATGAAATTACAATCATAGAGAGATGAACGAACCCGATATGTGTCCGATTGAAAGTTGCAATGCTTGAGAGACGAATAAGCAAGACTAGAAGTAAGCGAGAGAGCGAAAGGTGAGAGAACGAGAACCCGAGTAAGCGAGAGCGAGAGGTTACTTGAGCGAACTTCTGACTGGGAAACCGTGCGAGAAGAAGAGGCAGAGCGACGGCAACGACGACGGCCAAGGGAGAGGAGTGGACGACAGCCAAAGGAGAGGAGTGAACGACCGACGATTGAGCGAGAGCAAGAGATGACCGGGCGAGAGTGAAAAGGTCGACCGAGCGAGCCTCCGACAAGGCGACCGAAAGAGAAGAGGAGGTGACAAGTGACGGAGACGGAGACCGGGACGGCGACGGCCAGGGAGAGGAGTGGAAAATTGAGCGCGGGAGTGGAGGTGGAGGAGAAAACAAGTGAGAGCATGACCGAGAGGCGAGACAAGAAGAAGGAGGAAGGGAGACTCGGAGCCACCTAAATTTACCCTTAATAATTTTACCTTAGAAGGAAAATTTTAATTTAATTTTTCTTCCTAAATTTACCTTCAAAAAGAAAACATTAATAATTAAATTTTTTAGTCTTAATGGTATTAACGACCAACATATTAAAGTAATAACGACGAACATATTAAAGTAATAACGACGCACTATTTTATTCGTTGTGTAATGATAGTTATTTGATAAAATTAAATGACGAAAAATTAATTCCATCGTTATTAGTAACTTTTAACCACCAATTATATAAGCCGTCATTAGAAGTCTAATTTCTAGTGGTGGAAGATTCAAGAACATATCAAGGTAATTCGAGTCGACAAAAGAGATATACGGATAAAAGTGTTTTTGAAGTGCCCCCAGTGAAAGGGGTCAAAGATTCAATATTAAGGGAAAATCAAACCCAAGGTACATTGAGTTGTATGAGATCATAAAGAAGTTAAATCTAGTGACTTATAAGTTAGCGTGTCGTCCGAATTCAAGTAAATGGACAACACTTTTCATATTTTGTAGTTCAGGGAATATGTACACGATCCAAGCCATAATATCCTAACAAAGCCCTAAAAATCACTAATAATTTGGTATATAAGGAGCGTCCACTGCAAATATTGGATTTTAGGTCAACAAACTTGTAATAAGAGCATTCCTTGAGTTAAAGTTTTGTGGACTAACCATACCTCGTCGCAAGCTACATGGAAAATCGAGGAAGCTATGAGAAATAAATATCCTCGCTTGTTTTTAAGGTAAGTCTATAAACTTTATTCCAAAATATGCAAGTTTTGAGGACGAAACTTATTTTAAGGGGGAATAACCGTAACAACCCGACCCAAAATCACTTTATTTATATTATTAATTATAAAATTTATATAATCGAGCACGCGCACTCCAATTCGACATTTGGATTATTTTTTTTTATATGTGTGTTATGCAGCTAAGGTGACCCTCCAATGAAATTTCATAATAATGATTGTAAATTTATGCATGTGTTTAAAAGAAAATTTAAAAATTGTATTAATATATAATACATATAAATGCGGAGGTACATGGTTATAATGCCATTAACGACTATATTTTAAACAAATCGTTATATTTAAGAATGAATCGTACAATTTATATGCAATACTAATTAAATGAAATAAAATAACAATAATAATAACAAATAAAAATTAGAATTTTCTAGAGTTAACTGGAAACAAAGAAAGAAAAAAATATTAATAAAACAAGCTGATTTTTTCGTAAAAATCCAGTAAATGGTTTCTAGAATTATCCAAACAAAAAAATCATAAAAAACATAATGAAAATAAAAATATCAGCTTCACAATTGGGTTTAAGGTAAAGCAATTTCAATTTTCCTCAACTCTTCCTCCCGTGCTCTCTCTCTCTCGCGTCCCACCCCCGATTCTACTCGCCGCCGCCTCTCCTCCGGCCACCAGTGCAGCCGACGCCAGCCTTGCCCTTCCCCTCTTCCTCTTTCTCTATCGCTCTCACTCTCTCCCTCTCCCCCTCTTCGTCACGCCTACCTCGCCCTATTGCGGCCCCCTCCCGGCCAGCCACCGGCGGCACTCAATCGCCGGATGTTGACGCCGGTGCTTCCCAAGAGCCGTCGGAGCTCTACCGCTACCACCACGGCTCCTTTTTCTCCTTGGCTTCCACTCTTGGGTTTGAAGGTAAAACCCTAAACCCTAGTTCATCTCCCTTAATTATCTATCTATTGATTGTAGTTGTAAATTGAATTATATGACTTAGAAAGATGTTTATGATGTGAATTAAAGATTAAATTGGGAAAAATTTGAATTGGTGTGAATGGTTGAGGTTTGATATTTTAGTGGAGTGATTGTGTATGAAGGTGAATGAATGTGATTTTTTTTTTTTTTGTGAAATTGTGATTTAGTGAATTAAATTGGGGATGTTTTGATATAGAATTTGAGTAATTTGATGGTTTTAATTGTATTATTAAATTGGATATATTTAAGCAAAATAAAGGTAAGATGTGTAGAGATTGAAATTAGATAATAAGTGTAGAGGTATGCAAAACTTTAAGAAATTTAGTGTGTTTAATTGTGTATGTGGATGTGAATTTTGTTGAGGAAGGGAAGCAAATAACCTTAAAGTAATGTTTTGTAGGATATATGGATTTTGAGCAAATTAATTAATTTATGAAAGGGCGATGAAGTGTTGTACTATAACCCCGTGTAAATTTAGTTGTCCCACATTATTCTTCAATGTGAATTCGTTTGAAGGAAATATTAGTTTTAGTGAAGGAAGTAAGTTACATGTGGGTTTGATGTTACAAAAATATTGAGTTAAAGAGTATTTATATGTTGATTTGAGTTGGTTAGTTAAGTTGAGAATTGATACTAAGTGAAAAATGAGTTAATGACAAGGATTTGAAGCATTGTTTAAGTTTAATATGATTAAGCGAGTTCTAATAGCAGATGGGAAGTTAGAATCCTATTTTATATGCTCAACAAGTTACAATGGCTAAAGTATGAATAAATTTCAAAATGAAAATATTTTGATCTAAGTAAATTAACAAATCAAAGTCACGTAAAAATCAACAAAGCTAGCTTAATGTATTTTTATGAAGTAAGTTATAAGCATTATGCAAATTTAATTGAAGATAGTATTGCAATGAAACTTAATTTAAATATTACTAATAATAAAGATGTATTTTGAACAATAGCGAGGCCACTCTTCTCGTCGACAAGACGCTAAATGAATATTTCATAAAGGGGTGGAAAATATTTTAAATTCGAGTACGTTCATTGCCTCTACCTTTCGAAAATTCACATGTTTAAGCAAATCTCAATATTTCTTATATATATAACTAGAAATGAATCATTTGCAAATCAAGTTTTGTCACCTAATTAAGTGGTTCCCGATCAATTATCAATTATCAATTATCGAGCTTATGCCGTTTAATTTCACCCGCGCGGCTTCAACTCGGGCTCTCTGGTCAGCCGGGAAGTGTGCACCTTATTCAAAAATCGCATCAATTATACAAAGGGCTCCACTTTCAGATAATAACTTCCAAGCAAGTTTGACTCATATTCTTAACCCTATGATTTTGAACTAAAATGAATTGAAATGCGCGCGCTTAATTAAAATGTTTTCAAAATAATTTGACCGTGCAAGAATGTTCGTACTCGAGTTTTGACTTACTTTTCGAAATATTTTACTATTTTTTGTTGTAGGAAAAGCATTGTTGAACAGTCAATTACCTACCAAGACCGACGAAGGCAAAACATAGCTAGACATGTTGCATTTGTGGTTCCGATGGTGTTTAGATGCTCACAAGTGATTTCACCTCAATCGTGGCTTGGGATTAATTTTTAAGATTATTAAGGTTGCGTAAGTTCTCACGTTAAAGAAGTATATGAGATTGTATTGAAATATATGTAAGCAAACCTGTAAGTTATATTTTGGGTCCTGTTTAAACACTATGTGTGCCTTAACCACCTGATTTGTAAGCATTTATCATCCTCGAGACCCAACCAACATGTACATTTAGATATGCAAATTGTATTTTATTTTTATTTTGTTTACTTAGCCTAGTCCTATTCTTAGGACGGCAAGTAACGTCTCCGATCATTACATTCCGTTGTGCCCATACATAATTCTCTTTAAGTTAGGGATTATTAGGTAATGGTGATTGGGGGCGTTATAATAGACCAAGGCTAGGTCACAAAATCACCTAGGGTTAGGATTCAATCAGCTGTCCAAAGCACCGCAAGACCAGGCCGCAAAATCACAAATAATCGGGCTAGAAAATCAAAGGATAGAACTGGATCCCGGGTTGGCGGCGCCCGCCATAATGGCGTCGTTTTGGGTTGTACAGACTTTTCCGTGTTGCAATGAGATTCTTAGGCAAAATATAACATTTTGATTCTCTAGAACCTGGTATGCGGCATCGGACACGATGTCGCTTTGAGGAAGTAAGTTCCGTGTTTTAAGTCTCCGTGCTCGTATGGGACACTAGTGATGAAACGTGGCATTTTTTCCTGGAATCTCCCTATACTCGGCGTCGCACTTCCGTTGACTCGGAGATTTGACCCGAGTTAGGCCGTTGGAAAAGAATTTTTGTATCGACCCAAGGCAAAAAGGATATTTATTTGGCGCTTAGGGCTCTTTGTGGTTTACTGGCTTTCATCCCACTAATCAAATACCATTTGTGACCTAAATCCTCAAAAGGACTCGAGATTTCATCATCGAGTCGACAATATAAAATATGGAAATAAAAGAGATAAGGAATGACATGTTTTAGGTGTCTACAATATCACACCAATAACTAGCATAAACTGGATCTTTAACTTCCATTTCCTTTATATTTCTATTCTAGTCCCGTTAGTTATCATTAACCATTAATCAAGTATGTACAAGTATATACGCACACTAATTTCTTACTTACCCAAAGTCCTCATAATCCATTATGAAGACTCGGACTATATACTTACTCTTTTCCGAGTTCCATCGAGGAATCAGGTATAAGACTTCTTCTCCTATAGAGTTTTGATTCCAAGCCATTCCATGTGCCTTAGAAACTTTTATGAGTGATATAGCATTCTATCCGAGTGTTATAGAATCCGCTATATATGTTTCCGATTGATTCCGACTGACCGACCGACTCGAAAGCTTACGTCTACATGCCTCTTCACACTTAGTTCCGAGTCACTCAACACTCGTGTATATTGCATGTTCAAACACTTTATTCCACGCACATAAACTCGGGTCCGACTTCGTGTTCCTAGAATTACCTTGTTAATTCATTCTTCTAAGTCAAGCATATTTTGTTTGAACTTTGTCTAGTCTAGATCAAGTTTGTTCACTCGATATTCTTTATCTAACTTGATTCTCTTTTAGACTCGACTCGGATGGAATTTTGAGTATCATGGATATTAGACTTAGAAAATTCCATTCCTTTTCCGACTCGGATAATTAGTCATTTAATTATCTTAATTATGTTATTATCTCGTGTCTAATCTTGGACCAAAGTATTTTATACTTTGACAACCAAATTGATTTACTTTTGTAGGTTATTCAAACGAGGCTATCCTATTTTTTAAATTGCAAAAGTAATCGGCTTCAAAACGTCAAATCACTAGCAGACAAGGCTTTTTCCATCTCTCGACCTATCCCTAGACACTCGTGTCAAGGTTGTCTCGTTTCTAAAACTGGAAAACCGCAACACTAAGCTCAACGGTGGTTTCCACCTTATTTTTTAAAGACGCCACCAATGGTTTTGGGACTTCCAAAGGAGTCAAGAACCGTTGCCCAACGTTCATATCTCAACGGATATTTTCCGAGTGACTCGAAAATCCATTACAACTATCACAAGGGACTTCTAGTCGGAAGATGGACACAACGGCTAAGCTGCTTGGTCATCTATAAATAGAAGCCAACTTACAAGACATGAAGATTGCTGAACCAAATTGTTAATACACATACTTCAAGCAAAAGTCATTGTATTCATTCTCAATCTTCTACTTAAAAGTCCAATTTCGTATTTAATAATTTTCCGAGTTGTAAGGTCTTGTACTCGCTACAAACACTCTCTTTCTTACTCTCTAAGTAAGGTCCCTTGACCGAGCTGTAAGGGTTAACTCAGCTTAGTTGTCCCTAACTGTAAGGGTGATCTCAGTTAGGAAGTACTAGATCGGATAAGGTAATTTCGAGTCTAGGAAAAACTTGTAAGGAGTTGTCCAAGGGAACAACTCGGGTTGAGTCGACCTACCGTATTTTGTGGACTCAAAATAGTGGATTTGACTTCGTGCTTGGATTAGCATGGTCCGTGGTTTTCTGCCCCAGGAGGGTTTTCATGTATCTTCCGAGTTATTACTTTTTTGAGTGCATTTTAGATTCGGATCTGTTTCAAAGTTCCGCTTAATCTGTTTCTTCACTCTTCACCGAATTCCGAGTTATCACTTTTCCGAGTTCATCCTTGACTCTCGCTCACCTTAGATTCATATCTATTTTAAATTCAAGCAAATTCCATCATCACCCTATTCACGCCCCTCTAGGGTGACTTAGCCTCTCCCGAGCAAACCTTCACATTACACACGGTAAAATTTTAACACATTCTCGTTTGTTTCTAGGGGTGCACCTCAAGCTCATGATTCACTCACAATTTTAATTCAATTCAGGTCTGGTTCGAATCAGGTTCGGCTTTGTTTCCGTTCACCTTAACCTTGGTTTTAGTTACAAAATAACTCATTATGCTAATTCATCTTTAAAATTATCACCAATTAAGAGATAACTACCACAACTAACATATAGTGGTCAAAGTGAATCTAACCAACAAATTGCCCCTACCCTGTTTAGTTCTAACGAGACACCGACACCATCAATTTTTACCATTTTTAGACCTTAGGTAAGTATCAATAAGTATGAATTCAAAACATTCAATTTTAACCTACCACAAACAACCAAAAATAGCCATAACCTGTCATGGATCGTCACAAACTACTATTTAACTCACTTTTTCATACTTCTCGTTAAACATGTCAATTCATCAATTTATTTTCACCTGAACCACAATAATCACAAACACCTACAAATTGTCAATAACTACCATATTCTCTAAACCTCGTTAATTCACTAATTCGATTTTATATGAGTCACAATAGCCACAAATGGTCGAACGAGTTACAATTTAACCCAAATAGTCACAACTCATCACAAATTGTCATATTCAAATTAATTTTCACAATTATATCAATCTACCCAATAAATTCACTAATATCATTTCTCAATTTAAAGTCACTTCAAGATTTAGCTTATTCCATAATTTCACATAATCAAACAACTCAATGTACTCCAAATTGAAATTCAATCACAAATAAAACAAATTTAGGAAACCACAGAGTTCAATTATCATACCAAATCATTTTAGTTTAAATCTAATATAGTTTAGAATATAAGACCACCCACCACGAATTCTTAGGGTTTGGCTGAACCATTGAATGAATGAAGTCGATTTGGTTCCTTGTCTTCCTCCTATCGGTTTGTGTCTCTATCGCTATCTCACTGTCTTTGTTTCGCATTCGATTCTCGCTCTCGTTCACTTTGTCCTCAGCTCAATTTTTTGTTGTCTCACTCGCTCTAGTTCTAGTCCGGTTTCCCACCCTCTCGCTTCTAGTTCCTACTCCCCCTCTTTGGTTCTCGCTTTTTATTCTAGTCTTGCTGTCTCCCTCTCTACTCTCATCTCGCTCTTTCCCTCTTCTCTTTATGGCATTATTCCTCCTTAGTCTCTCGGCTTTCGCTCACTCTCCCTCTCCCTCTCTTATTCCCTCGCTTATCCCGCCCCCATCGTATCTCCAAATCTCTTGCCCTCTCACTTGCTCTTGCCTAGTCTCTCTCTATCCTCCCTCCGAACTTAGCTCTTGCTTCTCCCTTTAGTCTCTTTTTTCTCCTATGTCTCCCATGAGCCTCCATCCCTCTCGTCTACTTCTCCTTTTACCGCTTTCCCTTTCTTTTTGTGGGTCCTCTATTTCTCATTCCCGTGGCTCTACCGTAATAAGCCACCAGCGAAGCCCCCTATATTTTACTTATGTTAAACCAAAAATATGTAGTATAAGTTGTCTCGCATTTTCATTTATTTGAGATTGAGTGGAGAGTAAAAAAGATATAATATAATTCACTAATTATAGCTAAGTAAATGCATAATAATTTGCTTTAAATAATATTACCAATATATACTTACATATATATTTTAGTTAGTAAGCCTCATTTATTTAATTAAGGCTAATTAATTAATTTAACTCATATAATTACGCCAATTAAAATTATGGTTATTACACAGGCATGGTGAATTTTGGGGGCAACTTGCCTTTTAGAATTGAAGTGAATCCCTCATAGGCCAAATAGTAATCATTGAACAAGGAAGATTCTCGCATCGGCTTCTTTATCCGATCTAGTCTCTGGATCGGATACGAGTTTAGAGGCTTCTTTCTGAAATTACTTTCTTTCATTTTCTTTTTGTCCTTCATCCCTATGATTTTTCTTTAATGTCTAGAGTATAAATTCAAGTGTTTCGTACATCGATTCAATCTTTTTCTCCTAGGCCTCAATCCTAGCTATAATTTTTGCAAAAGATTTGTTGTTCAAAGACATAATAGGAAATGGTTGTGATTTATTGGTTATTTATAGAGGAGGGTTGCACTTTGAGCGAGGTGAAAAAGAAAATAATGAAAGATAAAAAAAGCATAAAACAAAGAAACCAATAAATTACACCGAGCGAGGTAGAATAGTTAAGCGATTCCATCCTAAACCACAATAAGAAAAGCGATTAAAATTAAAATTAAATAAAATTTAAATAACAAACTCCGGAATGGTGGAAATATGTATTTAGGTTGACCCACCTACAAAGCTTGGATCATAAGACTTTAGCAGAGTAATAGTAGGGCAAGGAGGAAAGAGAGGCTCTTTTGTGGTGTTTTAGAACAGAATTTTTTAGTGTGAGAGTAAGGGAGAGTAAAAGGAAAAGTGAGGCAGAAAATTCAGCAGCTTGGGAGCAGAGAAATGCAGCTGAATACCGTGTAAAATTGGGGGAGGCCCTCTGTTTATAAAAATTTTAAGGTTCACAAAAACCTTAAAAGCACCTCGCTAGCTGCCGGTTAAGAGATAAACCAGTCTCGAAATTACCGAAAATGGATAAAGAAAGATCCGAAAAATTAAACCAGCTTAAAACAACACCGTTCATATAGTCCTACGGGCCGACATCCGACAATTCACCTCATTTAGTGGTCTAGGAAAGCGTGACGAGCATGGACGCTAAAAAGGACAAAACACTACATTTTATGCAGGCTTGTGGTGCGGCCCTAGTTCGAAGCCCCGCTTAGGTGTCTAAACCTAGTTTGGGCTACTCAAGAAATTGATTTGCGGGCTAACCCAACCCAACGAAAATCGTTGGGCTATTTTATGGTGTTGGTTTGCTTTTTGTTGGCTAAACAGTGCTTTTGCCACTATATATTAGTTTGATCTTAACCATAGCATACAAATAAGAACGGATGTTCATCACTAGGGTAACATAAATAAATAAAAAAATATATAGATGAGGACAACATGTTATAATGTGTCTACATGTACTCATTGGCTTTTTGTGGGCTAAACTGGCTTTTATCGATCTCGACCCGAACTTGAAAAATGAGACTAGGTTTTCATCACCGGGAAAATATAAATAAATAAAATAAATAAATAGATAAGCATGACATGTTTTAGGTGTTTAGATCGCCCTACAAATAGGCACATCAAATAGACTTTTTTTATTCCAACTCTTAAACCCTTTACTTGAAAAAGAAACCCTCAACCATGACCCGAACCTTTGTTCTTAAACAAATAAAAACAAGAATAGAATGCACGTCATTTGAAATACTATATTCTAACCAACTAGCATACTCTTTAAACCATGGTTCATTAAACTAACACATGATTCCATATTTGTCAATTTAAGGAAATGTGTGACCACCGGGTTGACAGGGACTTTTGAATATATGCTCTTCTTACCACATCACGATCATTTGGATTTGTAGAAACCTAAAACATATCATCCTTATTTTTTTATTTATTTTCATTAGCCTCGATGATAAAAACCCAATCTCATTTGTATGCTCAAGTCAAGATCGAAATAAAGTAGAGTGGTAAAACCCATTTCAGCCCATAAAAAGCTAACTATCGTAAAAACATAGCCTAAAAGTGTGTCCTTGGGTAAAACCAACCATAATTCAATATCTCAGTCATTGTAAATAGGTTTGGGCTTCCAAGCCTAGCTCCGAGCCAGCGCCAGCCTCCTAGCCGGCAAAAATGCAACGTTTTAACTCTTTTTAGCATCCAAGAATGGCATGCTTCCCCATACCATAGAGCGTGGTGGTTTAGGTCCTGTTCAAGCACTTATGTCCCTCCGAACAATGTCGTTTTGACCAGTTCGGCTTTCCAAATTTTTCTTTATCTATTTCTAGAAATTTAGACCTTTATTATCCTTTTAAAACATGCGGTTGGGGGATCGGTTTAGGGTTTCCTAAAGCCTAAAGTTTTCTATAAATAGAGTGTTCCGTCCTCATTTCATACACCAATTCAACTGTATATTTTGCCTTTAGGCTGGTGAATTCTTTCCCTCACTCTTCTATTTACTCTACATTACTTACACTCCCAAATTCCTTTTCTAAAACCTAATAAAAAGCCTTCAATTTAGCCACTTTTGGTCATTACCGACCTACCGTTACTCTGCCAAAATTCATTCTAGATCCGAGCCTAATAGGTTGGTCAAGTTGAGGACACACCTCCATCTATTCGGAGTGTTTTTCCACATTACTTAGATTCAGCTTTTGTTCCTTTTGTATTGTACTTTTCAAGATGTATTTTTATTTAGTATGTTGAATGTCATTTATTTATTTATTGTTTTCCTTCATTTGCTTTCTTTATGTCCTTCATTTATTTCTTTA
Source organism: Talinum fruticosum (assembly GCA_021018815.1). NCBI lineage: Eukaryota > Viridiplantae > Streptophyta > Magnoliopsida > Caryophyllales > Talinaceae > Talinum > Talinum fruticosum. The sequence continues at coordinate 5,942,828 of JAITYX010000028.1, forward strand.
CATCATATTCTAAATGCCTTTGTTTCCGTATTATCATGTTGAATATTTGTGTTTTTTAACGCTATTTTGATTGACCTATTTAATTATTTTAGGTGCCAAGGTCAGTCCCCATAGGGAGGATCGAGTTTCTCTACGAACGTCGGCTTCATGCGAGGTGTGCTTATTAAGATAATGATAAGGCTTCGAAAGAGATTTTTAAGAAGGATTGATTGGCGATTTTAAAAGAACGTTTTATTTTCATAATTAGTGTTAGAATTCCTAGGATGCTTTTCTAAACAGAGAGATTAAACAGGAAAAATGTTGCCACAATGCCCTACCGAACTAGGCAATTGTAATAACCTAGGCCAAGAGTTGAATCCAATGAACAACCTGGAAGCCGAGATCGGCTCACCATGATTATTGACCAGTAATAGCCATCTAGTTGGGACTACAGTGGCCGTCCCGGTCGACGGCTCCAACCGTCGACCATTGTCCCTTTTTACTAAGATTTGTTTTAAAAAAATGAGACGCATACTAAGAATTAAAGAGGTTAAAATGGTGGAGTTGCCAGTCAATTTAGAAATGAAAACTAACAAAATAAAATAGCACTCTTCAAATTATGATTTACTAGAGGGACAACAATAAGTGACAAAACTTAAGATTTAGAAAAAGTTTTTAAAAAGGACTCCATCGATCTAAAAACCAATGATCTCGGTGTTCGGGAGATGGTACGAAATGAGAAGGCATGCTTCTCATTTTCCCATCAACAAACAACCACTACTAATTGAAAATGTGAGCCTAAATTATGTGAATAAATATAGGCAATGAACATATAAAATGCAAAAATTAAAAGCAATGAAGGCATGATTAAAAGTGATAAATGAAAATAATAAAGAAAGCGGTACAAGAAAGTGATAGAAGAAAGAAATAAATAAATTACATCGAGTGTGGGTGGAAAAGTAAAGTGATTACATCTCAAACCACAATACAAAATGCGATTAAAAGACCAAAATTAAATAAAACTAAAAGAAAACTTTGAATGGTGGGATAGTGCCCTCAGGTTGGCCCACCTACCCAACTTGAATCTTGATAGGACTTAGATAGAGTGACAATGGGGAAAATTAAGGAAAGATGCATATAGAGGCCTCTTTTTTGTAGGTTTAGAATAGGGGATTTGGAAAGGAAGAGTGACTAACACTCGAAGAGAAAAGTGAGTGAGAATTTCAACATAAATAGGGTTTTTTTCCAACAAAATTAGTCATTGAATTGGGGGGCTCTATTTATAAAAAGTTTAGGGTTTAGGAAACCCTAAAATTAGCCCCCACTATCGGTTAACAGATGACCAGACCCGAAATTTCTAAAAATGGATAAAGAAAAATGGGAAAACTAAACCTACTAAAATGATGTCATTAAGAGGAGTCCATGGGTCGGCCTCGATCTCCAAATGACCTAATTAGAGGTCCGGGAAAGTGTGTTGCATTTGGACGCTAAAAAGAAGGAAGCGATATATTTAGTAGGCTTAAGGATGAACGCCGAGTTCAGGGCTAGGCTTGGGATCCCAAACCTAGATTGATCGCATAAATGAATATAGATTAGATCCAGTCTAATGAAAAGCAAACTAGGTCGTTTTGTGGAGCTAATTGGCTTTTTGTCGCCTAAACTATGTTCTGCCACTCTAATTTAATATGATCTCAATGAGACCGAGTTTTCATCAGTGGCTAATAGAAAGAAATGAAATAAATAAAATTATAAGTACGAGACATTTTAGGTGTCTACAGCTAGCCCCCACTTCGATCAAGTCTAAGAAATGAAGATCAAAGTAGACACTAAAGGTTACTTATTTGCTTGGTTAACGTCGCCTCAAATGTGAATAAAATTTTGTAATGACTAAGGTATTTGCAGTTGGTCGTCTTATGACCTCAACTCCAATAAAGGGTCCGGACTTAACCTCGCTACATGAAGTCCGAAATCGGCTATGAAATCCTAAGTGTGGCTTGATCAAAGATCTTAATCTTTGTTGTATGCGTAAGCTTATTCACTTCTTTATTCTAAAGCTTGGCTAAACATCTTTGTTGTACTAACATTTTGTCAATAAATAATCAAATGTACGAAGGTCCAAGTATTTACCTTGTTGATTCCGTTAAAAATAAACATAAAAACAAACTAATGAAGACAAAATTGAAGGGCCCCACATTATCACTTGCTAGCTTGGATGATCAGATAGTTGACCATGCTTGTGGTGGCTACCTTCGCCCCTAGGTCACATGTCTTACCGTAGCTTGGCTTGCTGAACCGGCGCCACTGGCTTTTGAAAAATCCGGTTGGGGAGTGTGTGTTAGGCCAATCCAAATTTAGCTTGCCTTTTCTCTTTATTTTTGAACTCTTACTTGTTTGCCTATAAAAGTGAAGAGACTTGGATTCTTTATTGGATTATATCCTTATCTTCCCTTTCTCTTTCTTACTCTTGGTTTTCTTCACTTTTTTTTTTTTAATCAAAATACTAGTGTGGTGTTCTTTATTTAACAATGCCTCGGAGACGTTCTCGTCTCGAAAAGATGGACAAGGATCAAAGGCTTCAATCAAGATTCATTCGTGGAGAGAGATTAGTTTCCTAACCAAAAACAGAACTCGAGCGACCTCTTAATGAAGGCCGACAACCGTGTCTCCTCATTGGCGATTTCCGCTACCATAATTACCTCATTCCGAATTTCTCTTTTCGAATTGTAGTTGTAGACACCTAAAACGTGTTATACTTATCTTTTTATTCATTTTTGTTAGCCTGGTGATGAAATCCTAGTCTCTTTTGCCAGCTCAGGTCAAGAGCAGATTAAAATAGTGTGGTGGAAACCGGTTTAGCCTACAAAACCCAACCAAGCACCACAAAACAGTCCAAACCATTTTTCTGGGGTTGCACCAACCTCCAAATCAATGCCTTGGTTGACCCAAACCAGGTTTGGACTCACAAGCTCTGGCGCCTAATCGGTGCTAGATCACCAAGCTACTTAAAACATAACATTTTGCCTTCTTGCGATGACTCGAACCTAACACGCTTTTCGAGATGACTATACGACATTATTTTGGGTCCTCTAAGTTGTATCATTTTGATTGGTTTGGCTTCCTGGTTTCTTTATCCATTTCCGACATTTACGGACCCTATTCTATATATTAAGCAACTAATGAAGGACATTTTTACGATTTCTTAATTCCTAAAATTTCAATGAATAGGGGTCTTCCCACTCAGTCATTTGAAACCAGTTGTAGCCCTTTTTTCTTGCTTAGGCGACTAAAACTCTCTCCTACACTATCTTATCTCTACTCTCACTCATGTCCACTCAAACCGCTTCGAACCCTCAAAACGGGCCTCATATCGCCACTTTTTTTGAACAATTGTCCTCGCTGCTACTCCATTTAAATATAATCCCGATTCAAGTCAAGTAGATGGGTTAACCAAAAGGCGCGTTTCACCATATTGAAGTTTGTTATTTATAGTTTTATTTAATTTTCATATTCATCACTTTTCGTATTGTGGATTGAAGTTGTATCGCTTTATTTTTCCACCTTCTTTATTACTTTGTTTATCACTTTCATGTACCGCTTTTAAGCATGATTTGACTGTTTTTATGCCTAAAAATGACTCGGTGAATCCTCTTTTCAGCTTTTTATTATGAAAAATGCATCTTCACTTTTTAAAAAAATAAGAAAAAATTGGACAACAAACTTACAGCCTTAAGCCATATGACCAAGACTACCTTGGCAGTCTAGGCCGAATTGTGGGCATAGAGAAGTAGCCCCGATGGGCCAGCACCGCCCTGGACTTCCTCCCGAACTTAGTGTCTACGTAAGCAACTTCGTTGCCTGGTCCAGACTACTTTGCGACAATTTGTTTTTCCTTTTGTTTATGTTTCCCTTACTATGGTTTTCTTGAGCCTTAATTTAGTTCCGAGTTAAAAATCTTTAGCGATTGCCAGGTGTTAGAAGAGAAGTACTCGAGAAGTTCATCACCAACGTGGATGAAGAAGGATCTAAGCACATCACTTGAATTGATATTGAAGAAAGCCAAGAGTTCACTATCATCCTAGGAGAAAAGTCCGGTCTAGAGTCTAGGGCTAGGGCTAGTTCGTCTTTTTTAATTCTTTTAGTTCATCTTATTTCAATTTTGTTCTTCCATATCGGACCAATTCCGATGTACTTGTTTCTTTATTCAATAAAATGAATCTTTCCACTTATTCCTTGCATCTTCCTATTTTTTATTATTTTGCCTCTAATAATGAACAAGAAATCCCTAAAGAATTAATAAAAGTTGTGGAAGATCTCGCTATCTAAAAAAAAGGTTATCGAAGATCATGAGGAATCACTCACCTATCCTTGATGAGACTATCATTGTTAACCTAGGGACTCCCGAGCAGCCTTTGGAGGGTAAGATTGGGAAATCTCCTAGTCTAGAAGAGCTGAAATACTTTGCTTCACTCCTAAAAGAATTCATAGATGTGTTCGCTTGGTCTTACAAGGATATGCCGAGGATAGACCCGAGTATAGCGAAATACAAATTTCTACTTTATGAAGATGATAAGCGAATCAAATAGAAGCTTCGATGGATGAAACCCGAATAGCTCGAAAATGAAGGAAGAAGTCCAGACGTAGTTAGATGTCGGGTTTATCAAAGTAGTGCATTAACATCAGTGGATAGCGAACGTTATACCGGCTCCAAAGAAGGATGGAAGGGTTCATATGTGTGTCCACTTCAAGGATTTGAATAAGGCCAGCCCCAAGGATGACTTCTTTTGACCCCGGATAGACGTTATGGTTGTCAACACAGAAGGCTATGTCTTACTCGCTTTATGGATGGATATGCCAGCTATAACACAAATTAAAATGGTAGAGGAAGACATGGAGAAGACTACCTTCATCGCTTAATACGGGATATACTCGTGATGTAGTGATGTCGTTTGGGTTAAAAATGATGGGGCCACATATTAGACAACAATAATCACTTTGTTGCATAACATGATTCACAAGGAAGTAGAGGACTATGTCGACGATATGATCATCAAGTCCAAATTTAGAGTCGGGCACTTAACTTGCACTAGGAAGTTCTTCGAGAGATTCTCGAAAGTATAACATGTGCCTTAACCCTAAAAAATGCACCTTTAGGGTGACATCAAGCAAGTTATTAGTTTATGTAGTTAGTTTATGATGAATCGAAGTTGATCCATCCAATATCAAAGCAATTTAGGAGATGCTGCCACCAAATATCGAGAAGGAGGTGTGAGGGTCTCTAGAACGTCTTCGCAAACCGACTATGGTATGCAAACCGATCTTTAAGAAGCTAAAAATGGGGCAAAAGCTATTTAGGATAAGGAGTGCCAAGCAGCGTCCGTAAAGTAAAAAGTACTTATCCAATCCACCAGCTTTAATTACACCACAACCCCGAAAACCATTTGCTATTGTATCTCACCACTACGTAAACCGCAACGGTAGTAATGCTAACCCAATAGGATGAGAAAGAAAAACACATAGCGTACTATATAAGCAAGAAATTCTTAGATTACAACATTTGGTATATTCCCACGGAGAAAACATCCTTAGCTTTAGTTTAGGCTACGAAGAAGCTTCAACACTACATGCTAACCTATTTAGTACAAGTATGAGGCTAATAGATCCAATCCAATACGTTCTTGAACAACTTTCTGTCAAGAACAAGAATTGGAGCACAAATATGTCCCACAAAAGCCAATTAAAGAGACAATTGTTTGAATTGTTGGAAGAACTACAAACGTAAGAAGTACGACTAGAGGAATTCAACTTTCGCGCGAAGAAATACTAAAAGTAGAAGTCGACTTTAGGGTAGGAATTCTATTAGTCTCATCGTAAAGACCACATACTCCTATTTCAGCTTAAGTTAGACTTCGGTAACTAATAATGATGTAGAGTATGAAGCTTGAATCACAAGTGTTACAAGCTACAATATAAATACGGGTTAAGAACATCACAGCCTAGGGAGCTTCAAGTCCGATCATTAAGCGGATCATGTAGAAATCAAAGGTATATGGTGATGCTTTGGAAGACTAACAAATGCATTTAAATTAACAATGCGTTTAGGATATTTCTTATTCTTACCTTCTTAAAGATGATAACCACTTTTCATACACTTTAGCTAAACTAGCGTTAATGATCAATATTCCTAGTGGCATTCACTCAATGCCTATTTGGATAGAGCGAAGGGATCAACATGTGCACATGTACACTTTGGAAGCATTTAGGATCGACAAAACCAATTGATACTTCGACATTTACTAATAACCGAAAAGCCAAGAATACCCATTGGACTCCACTCTTAAAGCCCGGAGAGCAATTCGTATGTTGGATACTCAGCTTTTTTCTATGTAAGGGAAAACTATATAACAAAACTAGCATAGGCCTTACCTTACTTTGCGTCAACCAAAGCGAAGCAAAGCATAGAATGGGTGAAGTTCACGGTGGCGAATGTGGACGTCACATGAATGGAAGAATGCTGGTTGAAAAGATTTAGAGACTAGGGTATTACTCGGTGGACTATTGGAGCAAATTTCCATGATTTTGTAAAGAGGTGTCATAAATGTCGAGTAGATGTGAATCTATAGCATCAAGTACCTTATTTCTTGAATATCGTTGCATCACCTTACCTATTCTTAACCCGAAGAATATATATAATCAGTATAGTGACTCCTAAAAGAACGGGATGTTACAAATTTGTGTCAGTAGCAATCGACTACTTTCTAAAGTGAATAGAACCTAAATCCTACGCCAAGCATCACGTCAAAGCACATGGAAAAATTCTTAACCCATAATATGATTTTTCGTTATAGGGTGCCATATGAGTTAAGTGACCACGACAATCACTTGAAGAAAGAAGTAGAAGATTTATAGATAAGTACAAAATCTAGCACCACAATTCTTCACAAGATCGACCTCAAACAAAAAGAACAGATTGACGTAGCCAATAAGAACATCCATAAGATCATAAAACAATGGCTATCAGTTATAAGGATAAGCTTAATAAGTTACCCTTTGCCTTATGGGGGTTACAGGACATCAATAGGAACCTCTACGAAAGGAACTCATTACTCCGTAGTCTATGGCATGGAAGCAATACTTCTAATGATGATTGGTATACTTTTGTTGAGAATAATATTTGAAAGTCAGATCCGTAAGAAAACTCGAGTAAGGAATAAAGTAAAAGAGTGCTTTGTCTTCTCTCTCAAGTCGCTAATTCGAAACGCATACAATTCTTCATCATTGGCATTGTGCTCAATCTCAACGACTAACTTATTTTTTGGTGATTGTGGCACAGAGGTTATCTCCATTCATGTTGACCACTTATCCTTTAATGATAATTTCAACTTTATGATGCAATGTAGAGGGCACTGCTTGATGATCATGAAGCCATGGACATCTAAGAACAAGGTCAAAAGTGGCAAGAATATCTAGGACTTAGAAGTCAATATTTTTAACCACTGTTCCAATGTTTCTAGGGAGAGTTATCATTCCTAAGACTGTTCTCTTAGAGCTATCATATGCTCTAAGGTGTGCTATGAAGACTCAGGTGTGACTGGCCTCATTCTTTACATGTTTTGAATTCAAGTCATTTATCTAAATTCAGGATTAACTAAGATGCATATGAAAAGAAGTTCACAAAGTTAAGTCATATGTTATGTCAAACATCAAACTCAATATGACTTATCAATGATTGAACCCAAGAGTTATGCTATAAAGGAAAACATGTTATAGCCTTAGACTCCCTTCTACTTCAAAATGTAGAATCCGACTTAATCATTAAACTCGGTATCACCGACCCGCTCGCTTCGCCGCTTGACCCGCTCAGCCGTAATTAGTCATTAAGTGGCCAAAGTTTGTTTTTATCTTGATCATGTCAATTTTATAATGGAAATCATCGTCAAATGACCTGAAATTAAATGTGTCATTCATTTATTACCCGAATGTATTACACTATTATTTGCCTAAGAATGTATAATTATAAAATGGCTAAATAATTCATGAGCTCATTCATTTTTAATGTATTTCATAACTATATATGAGTTTTGACATATCCGGAATTTGAATATATTCAATATTGCACTTGATGAATTCCATATTAATAGATTAAGGATAATTGGGCTGAAAACTTTTTATTTAGACTAATCCCTAACCTAATTATAAACCAAAGTATTTTTAAACTTTGAGAACCATTTTCTATATCGTTTTTTAGATTTTCTAAAGTTAAATATTTTAAAGAAATGCAAAAACAAAGGCTTCATAATAAAGTTGAAGCCTCCCGAGAGAGCTAGAAAGCCCGGAATTTGCTAAGAAGTCACTAACAGATATATTTGTTTCTATTCTAGGTAAAATATTATTTTTGAGCCTACGATCTCTTCTACCCGAAATTCCAGTTTTCTAGAATTGGTAAAGGAGTTTTTGGAAGGTAGGACCTAGTGCAACAACTATTTCATGAAGGTCCAAAAATGAGTCCCTCGGACTATCCGTTACAATAGTTAGCTAACGTAGTCTCGTAAACTTCAACTGAAAGATGTTAAATACTCAATTGCTACTTCTCCAAGGAAGACTATTTAAAGAAGCCTTAGCATAATATTTCCACTTGAAAAACACAAGAGAGATAGGTGAACATATCTTTCACATCTCTAGCATACAACTCTTAATTCTTAGTCTTATTTTATGAGTTGTACTCTTAGTGAGAAATCTTGTAATCACTTATTTACATCTCAAACACTACTCTTCTTAACAAAGTTAATAAGGGAACTTCAAATTTGTTGTTTCGAGTTGATAAGGTAACTTCTACTTGGTTGTCGCAAGTTGATAAGGGAAATTTAACTTGGAAGTACTAGGTCGGATAATTGAACTTCCTACCGGGAAAATTATATTAGATTTGTTGAGGAACATGTATAGGTAGTTAAATTCATTGTAATTGTAGATTTAATCAGTGCATTTGAATAAGTGCTTGGATTGAGCATTGTCCGAGGTTTTATGCCCGGGAGGTTTTCCTCGTAAAATCTCTTTGTGTTATTTTCTCTATCCGACCGAGTCACTTTAGACTCATTCTAGCTTCAAACTAAGCTCAGCCCTGAACTTTTCTTAAATTTTTCAAAGCTCAATTCATAAGAACTTAAATTTCGCTAAATCTTCCAAACACCCTATTCACACCCTAGGGTGATTAGCCTCTCCATGTTAAACATTCAATTGGTATCAAAGCCTAGCCTTTTGTCAAAGATCTAACAATCTGAAGGTATAAAGATCATAGCTCATCAAAATGCGGAATCCGATGAAGAATGATCTTTCACAAGACCACCCAAGTTCAAGGGCTCTAACATCACTCACTAGAAGAAACTCAAACAGTTCTATGTGCAAGACCAAGATGATTAATTTGGGGCATCATCACTTATAGGAACTACAAATCGATGTAGGAAATAGGTAACGAGATTGTTCGAAAACTAAAGTTCGAGTTCACCACCAATGAGAGATGAAAAATACAAGAAGAATAACAAAGCTATGAACATCTTGATGTATGCCTTAGACACATTAGAGTTCAACTGGGTCTCATTCCGTGACACGACAAAAGAAGTACGGGACACCTTTTTGACCACATCCAAAGGTACAAGCTAAGTCAGCGGACCTAGATTAGCCAATATCCGTATAAATGAAAACTATTCTAAATTATGGTTGACGAGCATCACCGATATGTAGGTAAGGTTTACTAAGATTATAAACAATCTGAAATCTCTCGGTAAGAAGATGACAAATGAAGTATTGGTTAAGAAGCTTTTGTGGTGCTTACCCAAGAAGAAATGGAGTCCGAAAAGTCGAACACTTAAAGAAGCATAAGACCTCAGCAAATTAAAGCTCGAGGTCCTTATTGGAAAACTTCTACTCCATAAGCTACAACTCCAAGAAGAGCAGACTGAGGTCGGTTCAAGAAGAATGTCACTTTAAAGGCCTCAAAAGAATTTGGATCGAGTCAAAGCAGCTCTTACTCCGAAGAGGACCCAATGGTAGTACTTGCCATAGGCTTCAAAGAGATAATGAAGCACAAGAAAGGGCATAAGAAGCCTAGAGCTGAGGTTCTCAGGCAAGATAGAAAAGGTAAAAGGTCCTTTTTCTCCTAATTCTTCTTCTACAAAAATTCAGGTTGTTTTAAATGTGACAAGCAAGGAGGACATTGACAAAGACTCGCCCAAAAAGACAAAGAGAATACAAAAAAAAGAAGGTCATGGTGGCTACTTGGAGTAAAGATCAGTTAGAAACAAAGAAGACACTAAAGATGAGTCCAACTATCTAATGATAAAGATTGATTGTGAACTAGAAACCGAGTATGAAGAAGAGTCATCGATATCGAGGAAACCGACCCTCAGGAGGTCAACAACTACTTTCATAAATTTTCTAAGAAATATCTTACCAAGTATATCTTTAAGTTAGACGCAAGTCTAATTCTAATTGTATCTTCTTTCATGAAAAATTTGAGTCTCTAGAAACCGAGAACATAGTTTTGAAAAGTCATTTGGAAAAACTAAGATTTAATATCAATGTACTTGATACCAGCTCACAAGAAAATGAGACAGAGTTTGAGAACCCGAAACTTTAGAGAGATTTTGAACAAAAAGTTGGATAAGTTTCATAATTTGATTTTGAGACTTACTCAAGGTTAGAAAAAGGTTAGTCTTCTTGCAGGAGCTCAATGTGTCTAATTTCACAAAGAAGGTTTGAGATTTAACTCTTAATACAAGGATAACTCCTATAAAAGTCTTTTCAAAAAGGATTCTAGAAAAATCTCTTTCAGAAAAGTTGAGCCTAGTTCAACACACTCAGTTAGAGAAAATTGAGCCCAAAAAGGTTCCAAAAGAAGTATCCAAAGACTATTTATAAAATAAAATATTTTCACAAACTTGAGACTTAGTTTACGTAAAGAAAGAGTCGAAATAGACCCATCCTAAAATTATTCAAATTTAGGATCTCAAAAGTGCCCTTCCTCCAAAAATGATCTCGATAAAAATAGTTACTCGGGTTCATGAGAGGAAGTGAGATGGGTTAGCTTGTTTTTTATTTGTAGGTATGACTCAAAGAAAAGGAAGACAGACTAGTAACTAGACTTTGACAAACTGGGTAAGTTAGTAGATCGAAACTCTACTGAGGTATGATTAGATCCAAACTGTGCCTTAAGTCTAGTAGGCCAAATCTTATGTTTAGTGTTGGTCTTTATGTAATATTTGACTCAAATGCAAAAGAATCACATCTCACTACGGTGAAGAAAATTTTAAAAATCTTCCAGGACATAGTCACTTGGTCTATGGTATTTAAAAGACTCGGGCCTGACCCTCAATGGATACTCGGACGTTGACTATACTATGTATAAGGTTGATAGGAAGAGCACATAAGGAGAATGTCAATTCCTTGGACATTCCCTAATTTCATGGCAATGAAAGAGGTAGATCGGTTTGTCTATCTACTATTGAAGCTGAGTACATAGTAGCTGGAGATAGCTATGCTCGGTTATTATGGATCAAGCAGACATTTGAAGGATCTTGGACTGACCTTCTCAACTATACCTATAAAGTGCAACAATCAAAGTGTTATAAGCAATATCAAGAAGCCAGTTCAGCATTCCAAGACCAACCACATTGAAGTCGGATGTCACTTTATGAGAGACCATGCTGAAGAAGGTGATATTGTTTCGAGTTCATTCCTACTAAGCTTCAAAGTGCTCACATTTTCACTAAGACATTAATTAAAGACTAGTTTTATTTTATTAGAAATGAGCTTGGCACGATGAATGCATGATTATTTGCTTAGTTAATTTATCTTCACAAATATGTGTTTTATTTAAGAAATCTGATTAATTGAGCACTCAATTGATACTTTATGAGACTAAGCCTTAGTTATTAGTTAACTAAGCCTTAAGTAAAATAAAAAAGCTCTTAGTCTACTAATAGAGTCAGATTTATCTTTATTAAAATGGACAATTAAAATTTCTAGGATCATCTCTAATCAATCGAGAATCTTAGATTATTTTTTCACAAATCTTTTTAAGTGTTCCAATATGTTCGTACATGAAAAACTAGCCTTTAAGACTGTTGACTCATCTCTCTCTGCTGGAAACTAACCATTACAATCTTACCATTGCGGAATCCTAAAGCCGAGTAGAGAATTCTAGCATTTTGAAAGCTTTCCCTATAATTACTAAACACTTTCATACTTTTCATTTTTCTTTATAAGAATATATGGCTCTCTTTCTATCAGAATATGCTTGGGAGGAAGTGACTAAATCTTAAAAATTCAAAATTTTTTTGGTGAAATGCTCCCAACCTCCTACCGCTACTCCCAAATTTGTTTTTGATTTAAAAATTTTCTATTTTATCCGACATTTTTCTTTCTCTTCTTGTTCCTTTTTTTTTAGTTTGATGAAATGCATATTATTTGTGGGAGAGAATAATGAGATAAAACAAATATTTCATTACTTTAAATTCTTTTATCTCAACTTTGCAATTCAGTTATTTATTTTTAATATTACATGCTCGAGATACTCACAAATCGTTTTATTGATTAAAATTGCTAACTCGATACTCATGAATTTCTTTAAGTGCTCAAATGTATTATTCATACTCTCCTACTCGGACTAAGACTTTGATTATTTCTATTAAATAGTGTTTTATATTTCGACAAATTTTCATCAAAAAGTGTAAACAACCATTAATTAGTTGAACGCCTTTTATCAAAAAGGTGGAGATCGATGACTCGGTATGACTGACCTTATTCATTACGTCTTTTTAATTCAAGTCATTCATCTAAAGTTAGGATTAACTAAGATTCATACTAAAAAGAAATTCACAAAACTAAGTCATATGTTATGAAAATAATCAAACTCAATATAACCGACACATGACAGACCCTAGACTTCTGCTATCGAAGAAAACATGTTATAGTCTTAGCCTCGGTTCTACTTTAGAAAATAGAAACCGAATCGATCATTAAACTCGATCCGGCTGACACACTCGGTTCTTGCTGATTGACCCACATAACCGGACTCAATCATTGAGTTTTCAAATTTTTTTCATCCTAATCATGTCAATTTTATTATGGAAATCATCATAAAATGACCCGGAATCAAATGTGTTAATCATTCATTACCCATAATGTATTAGACTATTATTTGGCTTGTGAAATGTCTAAATAACTCGTGAGACCATTCACTTTGAATGTATTTCATAAATATATATGATTTTTGACATATCTAGAATTTGAATATATTGAATATTGGAATTCATAAATTATATATTAGTAAATTAAGGATAAATTTGTCTTGAACGCTTTATTTAGACTAGCTTTGATTTACACGCAATGCGTGTAATATTAAATTTGACCTAATATTATATTCACCATATTCCATAATGATGGAATGAAAAAATACATATAAAACTATGGTATGCTAAGAAGTGGGAAAAAATAGAATAATTTCTATAACTATGATTTCAACTAATAATTATAACAAAGATTGAACGGTGTAGAGACAAACAATATGACCATGTTGTATTAAATTGACCCGCTATTGTATTGACTCGCTATTGTATGGCAATCGAGAATGCCCACCATACAATAGCGGGTTAATTTAATAATTTCTATAACTATGATGTCAACCAATAATTACAACAACGTCAATTTAATACAATATTTTCTAAGTGACAAAGTAAAATAAATAAAATTCATCGTATCACAACTATGATTTCAAAAACAAGATCTGACAATCCTAAAAAACTCCCTCGGAAAGAAAATGTATCGGTGACTTTATACCTTCCTCCTAATTCCCCAAGTCAATTCACTAAGATCCTTCAAACATGCCCTGTCGAAAAAGAAAAGCTGGAGAAATCAAATGCAATCGAGAAGGATCATTTGAAGGAAGAACAATGAAAATCATATGCCCCACGCTTGATGAATGTAGAATACCAAAAATTTTAAAGAATTTCAAGCGAAGAGAGAGAAAGGAAAGATGATAATATTGTTGGTGTGAATGGATACTTACAGAGACACATGAAGCCTTAATCAACTTTAAAAATTGGTGTATATAAATTTAAAAATATCAAATCGGATACCTCATAAAAGCCTTTTGTTGGGCCATGGTTCTCTGCTGAAGCAAGAGAATTAAAGTTTTAAAAAGATGGAGTGATGAGAAAGAAAAAGGGGGATGGAGCTATCTCGAAGAAGAAGGTGAACTGCAGTTGATAAGTTGATGGAGTGATGAGACAGAGGAGGATGAGAAATATTTATGAAGCGAAAGAGGAAGTGGTAGAGAAGGAATAAACTGCAATTTGGTAACTGTCAAGTTTTTGGAGTATGTCATGCGTGCATATAAGAAATCGATTGACAATTCTATCCTCACAATTTAAGGTAAGATGAGGGCAAATATGGCAAAATGAAAGTTATACAGCTACAGGAGGGTCTTGGCTTTATATATAACATAGATTAATCCCTAATCTAGACCACAATATTTTTATATTTTTAGAACCATTCTCTATATTGTTTTTGCAAGTTCTCTAAAGTTAATTATTTCAAATAAATACAAAAAAAGTCTTCATGTTACCAATGAAGTCTGCAAGATAGAAAGCTAGAAAACGTGAATTTGGTCAAACTAACCGACAAACATGTTTGTTACCGTTTTTGGTAAAATATTGTTTCTAAGTCCAACAATCTCTTCTACTTAAAATTCTAGTTTTCTAAAGTTGGTAAAATAGTTGTTGGAAGCTAGGACAGAGGTACAATGACTATTCATGAAAGTCCAAAAATTGAGCCCTTAGACTATCCGTTACAACGGTTAGCTAACTCAATCTCGAAGCTCGACCGTAAGACGTTAAAGACTCAATGACTACTTCTCCAAAGAAGACTATATAAAGAAGCCTTAGCACAATATTTCCACACAAAAACACAAGAGATACAGACTGAACATATCATACACATGTCTTGTATACAACTCCTAATTCTTACTCTTATTTTTGGAGTTGTACTCTTAGTGACAAATCTTGCAATCACTTATATTTACTTCTCAAATACTATTTATCTTGGCTAAGTTTATAAGAGAACATCAACTTATTTGTCTCAAGTTGATAAGGTAACTTCAATGTTATTATCCCAAGTTGATAAGGGAATTCAACTTGGAGGTAGTAAGTCAGATAAGGGAACTTCATACTTGGGAAAATTATATTAGATTTGCTAGGGAATAAATTTCAATAGTTAAATTCATTATAATTTTGGATTTAATTAGTGAATTAGACTAAGTGTTGGGATTGAGCACTCGTCCAAGGTTTTCTAACCTAGGAGGGTTTCCTCGTAAAACTCTTTGTGTTATTTTCTCTATCCGACCGAGTCATTGTAGACTAATCCCATCTTCAAGCTGAGCTCAGCCCTAAGCTTTTCTTAACTTTTTCGGATCTCGGTTCACAAGAACTTAAATTCCGTAAAATCCTCAAACACCTTATTCTCCATATTGAACTTTCATACTCGTTTTTTGGAGAGTTGGTGATCTCTTATCTGTAATGCCTTAGTTATTCTCCATGGGCATACATTTACCACTCGACCCATTATCTATTAAAGTCAATGTAACAAACTTGTTACTACATGTTATTGGAAAATAGAGGGTGTTGTTGTGTGCGACGCATTCCTGAGGTAGGTCTTTATTACCGAAGGTGGTGATTTCTTCTCTGCTATTGATCATCCCTATTTCTTCCTAAGGTGAAATCAGGACGGCATAATGCTTCTATGGGTAAACCAAAGATAGGCTATCTTGAATCTTATGTTGTACTATATCTTGAATGAATATAGAGGAATGCAACCGGCCTAGAATCGGCTGAGAGAAAATACCTAGAGTTCCACTAAATGGGTTTTTGTTGTTGTTTGGTTTTTAGGAAACTTTAGGCAAGGGAAACCGTCATGCGGAACATACTTTATAACTTATTTTTAAAGGTCCAGTGAGTGTTCGATATCGTTTCCTCTTGCATAATGGTATTTCTAGAATTTTCCCGCATCATAATTTTTAGAGTGTTTTGCAATTTCTGAGTCCACTTTGAAAGGTGGAAGTTTGATCTTTCCTTTAGAGAGAAGGTAATCTAGTGCTTAGGCATAAGAAATGTCCACTGAAATGTAGTTTGTATCCCTTTAGGGCATTGACATCTGCTTCCTTATTTGTAATACTACTATTACAACTCTTTTTATCTTTGTTAAGGTAACTACCTTCGTAATTTGCCACGACTTTTGTGGTCGTGGTGGAAAATTCTTCTTCAATTAACATATCAGCATCTCTAAGGGTAGTGAATCTCATGAAAGGTAACAACTTCAGATTTAGGTTGTAAGATGGGCATATATTCTTAAGGTTGAACCTTACTGGATCCTTTTCGAAGGGTCTATCTATCCTGTGAGCAGCCTTTGCTTCTATAAAATTTCATAGTCTTTTGGTACATTTTTGTTATGTGTCTTTTGGGCGTATGGAGACATGACATGTTCTCGTGTCTTTTGGTACATTTTCATAGTCATTGCTTCTATAAAATTCCATACATGATGGTGGAGATTTTCCGAACCATGGAATATAATGTAAGGCATCGTGAATTTTCAAGGTAGTTTTCCTTTTGAGATTGAAGTGCATCTCTCAACGCCATAATAGTGGCTCTTAAATATGAAAGCTTCTCATAGCATTTTTTCTATATGATCTAAATGTGGATCGAAGGAGGGTTTGGGATTTCTTCCTCATCTTCCATTATTTCAACATGTAGACACCTAAATTATGTCGTCCTTATCTCCATTATTTATTTTATTTATTTCTGTTAGCTCATTGATGAAAACCTAGTCTTGTTTGTAAGTTCGGGTCAAGATTGGACTAAAGTAGAGTGCTCGAAAGCCGCTTTAGCCCACAAAAATCCAACCAACACCAAAAAAACAAGGCATTTTTCTTTTTTTTGGGCCTACTTTTCTGCATTTTAATTTATTTTTGGATAGTCGATCCGAGTTCGGACTCCCAAACCAAATTCCGAATTAAGCAACGGATCGCAAACCCGCCAAAATGCAATGTTTTTCCTTTTTTCAGCCAGACGTGGCACACTTTCCCATTGTTAAGTTGTATTTTATACGTATTTTTAGTAGTTATGTAGTTTATATTATATAGTTTATTTTATCTAATTTATTTTATTTTGTCTATTTATAGGTAATTATCGAATAAAGTAGGGAAGAAAAGAAAAGACGTTAAAAGTGGATTTTTAGCTACGAGACAAGCATTCAAGAAAAGACATGAAGTCGGTCCATAAAAATAATGTGTTATAAAATATTTATTTTATGATATTATATTTTATGAAGTCTTAATTTGAAGAGGAGAGTGAATATAATCATACTTCTAAGCCTATTAGGACTCCTCTTTAGAGTTGCATGAGAAGAAAGAGGAACCAAGCCAAGCACCCTCACGACTATTTAATAGCCATGCAGCCCCTCACAGGCATCCTCCTTCGCTCTCGCCATCATATAGCTCTTGCTGCCCATCTCTTGACCACAATAATCAACACCCCCATGTAGCTCTCCCCTTTGAGACCCCTACTTGCTTCAACTTCATCATCGTCAACTCACGCCATCCCAAACCTCTCGCTGCCCATCTCTTCCCTTCACACACCTCCTGCATGCCTCTCGTCACCTCACGCCAGCCCTTAATCATCAATCATCATCACAATCATCAACATCTTCCATATAATCATCATCATCGACGTCCATCATCAACATCATCGTTCCGCGGCCGAAGAAATTTATAACGGTAGTATTATTTAGTATTGTAATTTTTTTTACTCGTAAAGATTGAATTTTATTGTTAGATTAATATTAAAGATGTTATTTTTATTTAGTTTACATGTTTTAAATTACGTGATGTTTGAGTAGTTTTTTTATGCTTAGTATAATCTATTTGAAATCATGTTAAATTATTTATTTTGAAACAAAGTCTCGATCTTTATTGTCT
The DNA here is from genome assembly GCA_021018815.1 of Talinum fruticosum. NCBI lineage: Eukaryota > Viridiplantae > Streptophyta > Magnoliopsida > Caryophyllales > Talinaceae > Talinum > Talinum fruticosum. The sequence continues at coordinate 5,960,826 of JAITYX010000028.1, forward strand.
TATTGATTAGATCCATAATTATACGATAATTTGATTTTAATGTTTATGATTTTATGTCTAGTTAATTAGAGTGCACACTAATTAGTTTTATATAAATTTATGTGATAATTTAAAGGGTTTAAGTACGTAATCGCTTGATCTTTTAGACATAAGTATCACCCTAGTTAATCATGGATGACTCATGCCTATCTCTTTTAATTAGGAAATTATCATAGATCCTTTTTAAATCAATTTGCTAATAGATTGGTTATTAGGTTCTAGATGATGTTTTTCAATACTTAATGCTCTAATTTGATTAAATTCTAGTGCTAGTGCTACGGTTATCAATATTAGTAGGGTTTATATTAGGGCTAGGCCTAAGTAAACTAATAACTAAGGAAAAAGGGGAAGATCCGCTAGTGGTTGTCTTCTACAGTTTAGCTCACGGGTAGATCAATTTGTATGTTAATGATAAATAATAATTTTCATGGTGGATATAGATTATACTAAGTTCTTTTTATAAATTTGATATCTTTGATATTATTTATTTGCTTTTGAGTTATTTTCTTTAGTTTGTTAATTTTTATTTATAAATTTCTAGTCCTTTATTATCAATCAACACCGGCTCATAGGGCCCTCTGAGTTTGTTGTTTTGATTGGTTCAGCTTCTGGGTTTTTCCTTTATCTATGTCTAGATATTCTTGGTCTCGCTTATATCCTCGTAACCGGTGGTTAAAGGCTAATTTTAGGGTTTCCTAAACTCAAAAATTTACTAAGAATAAGGGGTTTCCCCGCTTTCATTTAACAATAGTTTTAGCTCTTATTTCTTCCCTTAGGCTACTGAAACTCTCCCCTTATCTCTTTCTCTACTCTCCTTCACTATTACACTCCAAATTCTCTTTTATAAACCCCGACAAAGGGACTTTTTTCATTGTTTTTTCTCACCATTAACTTGCGGTCTCTCTGCCGAAATCCAATTGAGATTCAAGCTTAGCAATTGGGTGACTAGATGGTGCACTTCCACCATCCCAAAGTTTTGTTTTTGTATTTTATTTCATTTTAGTTTTTGTGGTTGTTCATATTGTGGATTTAAGATGTAATTGCTTTATTTTCCACCCTACCCGATGTAATCTTCTTTATCGCTTTCTTTGTTTCTTTCACTTAATTGCCTTATTTGTGTACCTTTTATTTCGATGTATTGCATCTTGATTGCTTGTCTTTCTTAATGCCATCTAAACTCATCTTTTTAATTACTATAGGTCGTGGTTTTGATGGACGGAATGAACAACACCCCTCTTTGTTTCGTGTTTGCCCTCGAACATGGAACCATTGGTTTCAGACCGATGGAGAGTAATTTTTAGAACCTTTTGCTAATTCCGAGTTAGAAAAGTATTTCTTTTATTTTTGTTAGTTTTTATCTTCAAAACTAACTGGCGACTCCTCTTTTCTGTTTCCTTTTACTCTTAAATTGCATCTCGGTTTTATTCTACAAAACTTGGTAAAAAATGGAAATATGGTTGACAACATGAGCCATGTGACTAGAATTACCTCGGGAATACTAGCCGGATGGTCGATGCCGACATGAAGCTCGACAGACCGGCCTCGGTCCCAAGGATACCATCGAGGCTTAGCTTCCGGTCCACACAGACTTTAGTCGTTTGGCCTAGAAAAGCTTTGTTACGGCCATATTTTCATTTTAACCCTTCCTGTCCGATAAGGCATCTTGAGACGTCTAAAAAGAACTTCAAAAATAAAAAAATTTCTTAAAAATTGCCAATAAATTCCTTCTTAAATCTCTCTTTTAAAAGCCTTGTCGTTTGCTTGATAAGCACAACTCACGTGAAGCAGTACATTTGTGGGGAAATCGATATGCTCCTATGGAGACACTTATTAAGAGGGTGAGATTCACAAGTTAAACTTATGAGTCTTATCGCCTTTGTATTAGGCATTTTATTGTGTTTGTATTAAGATGTTTTCCGGACATACAAATTTCAATCCATTAAAAACCCTTTTTGGGAGAGGTTGAATCGTTATATTGGTAGGTCCAATCGACTTAATATTAAGGTGTAATTACATTCCAACTCATAACAACCTTTCTTGATTCCTAATCGAGAGGCAAAGATTGTTCAAGTCATGTTATGCATCCCGAGAGGGCGAAATTGTCATACTATGAGCCATGATATTTATTTGACTTAGTTTCTCCATGTGAACAATAGAATCTTTATGGTTTAGACTAGACCCTCATATGCATTCTTGAATGTGTGTGGCTCCTCTTTTGCTATTTGATCCTTTTCCATGAGCCATAGCAATTTATCTAGGTTTGGTCCAAAAATTCTTGCATTGGTGTAAAACAAGAAAAATAATAAAAACTTTTGAGTTTGTCCATTTTGTGCTTTCTTATTCAAAGTCAAATTTTCCTTCCTTCCCTTTAGGTTGGTTTATATCCGCATTTTCCTTTTCAAAAATTTTCCTTTAGAGGTCGGTACATTCTTTCTTTCCCTGTCTCACTCAAAAAGAAGAGGAAAAAACCCGAGTAGGACCTACGCCGAGTGTCGGCTAGCGCCATCCTCTCCGAGTTGGGTCCCGCCATTAGACCCACTTCCTATTTCAATTGTTGTAGGTACATGCTTAGTTTTTGCATTTATTTTGCATCTTTATCTCAATTAAGGTGAGTCCATTGATTTTATTTTTTATTTAGACCAAATAAAAATCATCTCAATTAAGGTGAGTACATTTATCATGTTTTTGCATTAGCCATAAATAATTGGGAGAGCATTCTTTTTCTTCGAGTCTGTCCATTTTTGCATGATAAGCCAAAAATAAAAATGCATTCATTTTCCACTTAGAAGATCATCTTTTTTGCATTTTATTGGTCCGCATTTTTATGTACATCCAAAAAAACAAAAAGAGGCATATCATTCTCTTAGGGATATGTTATCTCTCGAGTCTACCACTTAAGCCCTAGTCTCCCATAAAATCTCAAAAAAGAAAAAGTCAATCCTAAGCACATGTTTTTGGGATACGGGATAAGTAAGCCTACTAAAATAAGGAACTGTCACATAAAGCGGTTAAGAAGTAAGGATTTTGCTTCATTAGCACATTCAACACTAGTTCACTCAAAATCGGTACGTCCCATGTCCATATATGCGACACAAGTTTATGTTATAGAAATCGGAACGGACCGGATGCTTCGACCAGCCAGCACCGAGAACCGGTCACTTTAGCGGGCGGTCTAATGCGTAGACTCGTTTAGGTTATCGAAATGGCAAAAGTCGGTCTCGATCCAGGTCAACCCGCTTAATTCGGATGAACCAGCCGATCCGCAGTGCGACCGTGATTTAAAAACCCTAACTAATCCTTTGTTGTTCTTCATCTTGCAGCTCTCCTCTCTCACTCGCGCTAGCCTCCGCCTCATCTCTTCTCCTTGCCTTGCCTTAGCGTCGGCCTTACATCGGTTGTGGTGCTTGGTTGTGCCTCTGCTTTTCTCGCTCTAGCTCGGCTTCTTGCCTATGTTGATGGTGCTCCCGAGATAGAAGGGGGAGAAACCGTGTGAGTGAGATGAGTAGAAAAGAAGGGCTAAAGAGGAGAGGAGTAGAAAAGGAGCAAAGGAGGCGGAGAAGAAGGTGCAATAAAAAGCAGAGAGGAAGGGGCATATTAGACAATCATGAGAAGGAGCAGCAGTAAAGGCACAAAGAAGAGAGAAAGAGGGAGAGAGGGTGTGTGCAACTAGTAATAAGGAGGAAAATAGGAAGCTTAAATTTAGGGTTTTGCTTAAATTTACTTTCGAAAGTTTTTTTAGTGAATGCAAATATAAATGGGCTTTTTTGGGTCTTATATTATGATTTTTAGTTTTTATACTTTTTTAATGAAATATATCATTGTTTTTATTGAATATAAAAAATACAATTACAACAAAAAATAACTAAAAATATATAGAGAAATAATTCTATAATAAACCGGGTCATGGCGGTTTAACTCGGTCCAACTAGAAAGCGGGTCAATCGGTTTAATCCTGTCTAAACGGTTCAACCAGTTAACCCATGGCACTCTCCTAACCGAGTCAATAATCGGGTCGATTCTGTTAACATACACAATACGCACCCACGGAAAGTGTGGAAACTTAACCCTTTTTAAAAATGGTCGGCGAACCACAAGAAACCTCCATGATGACCTTGTTCAAAGATTTTGCTTGCAAAATAAAACCGCAAATCGAGGTCCAGGATAAAAAGATTGAATCCATGTCTGAAACCCTTAACCTCATACTCGAAGAACTAGAGAATAAACCAAAGTCCAAGGGAGAACTAGAGAATAAACCAAAGTCCAAGGGGAAAGGAAAAGAAGATGAGAAATAAATCCTCAAGCCCGAGTATAGTCCATGGCTAGATCAAATAGAAAGATGTTGTGAGAATCTTCCATGTTCAATGCACACTACTTGGCCTACTGATTCACTTTAAACTATAAAGGTAAATTGCCCACAAAATTCACCATGCCTGTGTAGGAGCCGGTGCCCTAGACTTCCCCTCTTTAATTCGAGACGTCGACGGTCTAAAAGTAAGTAGAATTGTCGACTTTAGGTGAGTTGGGTCTTTTAATAACTTAATTTTTAAATTAGGTTTCGAGATAGGTTTAGGAAAGATCGATTGGCATTTTTATTAATTATTATTTTTGAAATTAAATCTTTTGAAGTCTTAGGATATTATTTCTTTAGATAGAAACATCAAACATAAAGAGAAAGAACAAATTGTTGCAAAGCTGCTGGATGAAGTTATTGAACTGCCCGGGCAAGAAACTAAGCCTAGGTAGCAACTAGGGGCTAGGGCTGGCCCACTATGACCGATGTCCGACACTCGTTGGAGCGAAATTTAGAGAGTACGGAATTTTATCGAACCACGAGAGATGGACTAAATTAAAATAAGGTTGCGAAATGATTTAGAGACTTAAACTAACATTAACTCAAAACAAATTAACCGAGAGATTAAACTAGGCATCACAAAAATAGAAAATTAGAGCATTCATTTCGACAATAGTAATGAAGACTCGGACACTCGCTCAACGCATTTCGAGTTACATTACATGAATCAGAATAACCATCTCGTATTTATAGAGTTTTGATTCCAAGGCATTCTCTGTGTTTTAGAAACTTTTCTGAATGAAATGGTATCTTCTCTAAGTACTATAGCTTGCACTTAATGTGTTTATTGCGCTTCTTTAAGTGACTTAGAAAACCGATTCTTTGTTCCGAGTCCAACGATCACTCGGATTTATCACAGATTGAGTGGACTAGTGTTTCACCTTCTCTCACTCGAATTTGGCTTCGATTATAAGCTCTATTTCATTAGAGTCAGTACCTCTAGTCCGTTTCATACTTAATCTATATCAAGTTATCTCACTCGATATTCTTTACTTATCACGATCTATCGCTTAGACTAAGTCAGATGGAATTTTGAGTTATATAGTTATTGGACTCGGAAAATTCCACTTCTCTTCCGACTCGGATAATTAGTTGATTAATTATCATAATAATTTTATTATCTCGTGTCTAATCTTGGACCGAAGTATTTCATACTTTGAGAACCAAAATTGCTTTACTTTTGTAGGTTATTCAAATGAGGATACACTTTTCAAATCACAAAAGTAACCGGCTTCAAAACGTCAAATCACCAGCAGACATGGCTTTTCACCTTCTCTCGCTCCAGTCCCAGAAGATAGTGTCGGAGCCGTCTATTTCCAAATCTGGAAAACCGAGACATCAAGCTTAACGGTGATTTTTACCTTATCTCTCAAGACACCGCTAGTAGTTTTGGGACTTCCAAGAGAGTTAAACCATTGTCCAACGTTCACATTACAACGGATACGTTTCGAGTGACTTAGAAAGCTTCTATCAACGGTCACAGAGGACTCTCGGTCAGCAGATGAAGATAACGGCTACTCGCCTGGTCATCTATAAATAGAAGCTACTTCACAAGACTTGAAGATTGCCGAACTTATTGTTAATATACGTACTTGTGCAAAGTCTTTGTATTCATTCTCAATCTTCTACTTACAACTCCTATTCTCGTAATTCATTACCTTCCGAGTTGTAAGGTCTTGTACTCGATTACAAACTCTTTCTTACTTTCTTTGTAAGGTCCCTTGACTAAGCCGTAAGGGTGAACTCAGCTTAAGTTGTCCCTAGCTATAAGGGTTATCTCAGCTAGGAAGTACTAGATCGGATAAGGGAATTTCCGAGTTTAGGAAAACTTGAAAAGAGTTGTCTAAGGGAGCAACTCAGGTTCGGTTAGTTCACGGTATTTTGTGGACTCAAAATAGTGGATTTAACTTCGTGTTTGGATTGACACGGTCCGTGGTTTTCTGCGCCAGGAGGGTTTCCACGTAGTCTCTAAGTGTTTACTTTCTGAGTTCATTCTAGACTCGGACTGTCTTAAAGCATTTGCTTTTCTTACCATTTCTATCTATCCAGTCTTTCCGAGTCTCTACTTTTCGACTCTGTTTTGACTCGTAACCGCATTCTTTATTTTACCCGGCAAAAGAGTTTGAATTTCCACAAGATTTCCTCCTCACCCTGTTCACCCCCTCTAAGGTGACTCGGACTCTCCCCGAGCAAACCTTCAATTGGTATAAGAGCCTAGCCTTTCAGAAAGGATCTAACCATCCAAAGGTCTAAAGATCAAATGGCTCGTAACACCGGAGAGTTCGATGAAGGAAGATCTTCCAACAGGCCACCAAAATTCAAAGGATCAAACTTTGGGCACTAGAAGAAGCTTATGGAATGCTTCCTCATGGATCATGATGAAGATGTATGGGAAATCATAAGACAAGGAAACTACATTCCAATGAAGACAGAGGAATTCAGAATCATTCCCAAGACAAAGGATGAATTCACTCTGAGCGAAGCGTAGAAGTTCAGGAAGAACTTCAAGGCAATGAACATTCTGATGTGTGCCATCAGCTCGGAGGAATACAATCGGATGTCCGCCTGCGACACAGCAAAAGAAGTGTGGGATACACTGGTCAACACTTATGAAGGCACAAGCCGAGTCGACAAGCGAAGATTAGTCAATATCTTCACAAATACGAGCTATTCAAGATGGAGTCGAAGAAAATATCACTCGGATGTTCATCCGGTTTACTAAGATTACCAACAATCTCAAGTCTCTGGGTAAGAAAATCACACACGAGGAAATGTGCGTAAAGATACTCGTAAGTCTCGCCAAAAGAAGATGGGGTCCGAAGGTGACTCGCCATAGAGGAGGCTCGTAACCTCTCACTCTTAAAGCCGACGAGCTCATCGGAAAGCTTCTAACACACGAAATCCATCTAGAAGAAGAGGATGCCGAGGGCAGCTCCAAAAAGAACATAGCACTAAAAGCCTCGTAATATAAAGAAGAAAATCTGAGCTTATCCGACTCGAAGACGATCCCATGGCACTCATTGCAAGAGGCTTCAAGAGAATAATGAAGCACAAAAGATGGGACAAAAGGCCAAAGGAAGAATTCTACAAGAAAGATAAAAGAGACACAAAAGGTAAGTATTCTTCTCCCTCAAAGTTATCTTTATCTAAGAATTCGGGTGTTTCGAGTGTGGCAAAGCAAAGACCACATAGTCAAGGACTCGTCCGAAGAGGAAAAGGGACAGAAAGAAGAAGAAGGCCATGATTGTAACATGGAGTGATGAGGACTCATCGAAGATGACGAGGACTCGGACGACTCGAAGTGTTTAATGGCAATGTCCGACTCGGAAGCTGAAAGAGAGTCGACTCGGACTCGGACAATGAGGAAACTAATCCTCAAGAGGTAATTGACTATTTCCTCAAATTCTCCAAAGTTGATTTAGCTAAATACATTTTTACTTTGGAAGAAAAGTCCAATCTCGACTCTTCCCATTTCAAAGAACAACTTGAGTCAATTTCTTCGAGAGCACTTCTTTGAAAAACGAATTGAAAAACCGAGACTCGACACTCGGAGAACTCTAGACTAGTGCTCAAACTAATGAGACCGAGTCTAAGTTTCTCAGAAAGAAAATGAGCAACTAAAACAGAAGCTCACCGAGTCTCAAGATCTGATTTTAAAATTTACTCAAGGTCGAAAAACCTTAACATGCTCTTAGGATCACAATGTGTCTCCTTTCGAAAAGAAGGTCTTGGTTTGAACAAAGAAGAGGAATCCAATTCCTACTCGTATCTATTTAAAAATGATTCCGTAACCGTGAAGTTCAGGAAAGCTGAGCACGGTCCCATTCACGTAAATGAAGGAAGGACTAAGCCCAGAACTATTTACAAAAAGAAACCATTCTCTCCTCGTTTCAAAAGGAAAAGTTTTCAAAAAGAAAGAGATACGGACTCGGTTCTCGAGAGAAAGACTCGAATCGACAAAACCCAAAGTCATTCAAATCTGGGTTCCAAAACACCTTCTTCCTTAGAAAAGGACCACAGTAAGGAATGTTATCGGGTTCGTTAGAGGAAGTGAGAAGGGTTAGATTCTCTCTGCTTTGCGTCACTGAAAAGATCAAAAGGACACCGGTACCTTGACAATGGATGTTCACGCCACATGTCAGGAGATGCAGGACTCTTTTCCGAGTTGGAAAGACATGAAGGAGGAAAGGTCACATTTGGAGATGATAGCAAAGGCAAGATAGTGGGGATTGGCAAGATTGGAAAAGGAAGAAATCTGGTCAGCCCAATCTACCTTGTCAAAGGATTAAAATATAATCTACTCAAGCATCTCCCAATTGTGCGATAAAGGTCAAGAGGTAAGATTCACTCGCACTAACTGCTACATTTCGATGTTACTACCAAAGAGATCAAGCTTTCAGGTAAGAGATCACGTAATACTTACATCATTCCTCTTTCGACCCAAGTCGAATTTATCTTGTTTAAAAGCATCTCTCCATGATGATTCATGGACTTGGCATCGTAGATTAGGACATATTAGCATGCATACAATCACAAAGTTGGCATCTCATAGTCTAGTTAGGGGTCTACCTAATTGTGTTTTTGAGAAAAATAAAGTTTGTGAAGCATGCACCGTAGGGAAACAAGTCGGATCTTCATTCAAATCTCTGAAGACAGCTTCCACATCCAAAGTTCTTGAGTTACTGCATATGGACTTATGTGGTAAAATCCCCGTGAAGAGCCTCTGAGGTAAATCCTACATATTTGATATTATTGATGATTATTCACGATTTACCCGGGTACGTTTTCTTAAGGACAAGAATGAAGCTTTCAAGGAGTTCAGCAAGCTCTGCAGAAAAATTCAAGTTGAGTCTCGGACTTAGATCCGGAGGATTTGAACCGACCATGGAAGGGAATTCGACTACTCGGAATTCTCGGAGTTTTGTGACAAACATGGAAGTCTCTCACAACTTCTCAAGCACCCGTAACTCCTCAACGGAATGGAGTAGTAGAGAGAAAGAACAGAACCCTTGAAGAAATAGCAAGGACGATGATGATTGAGCACAACTTGCCTTACTATTTCTCGGGCGAGGCAATCAACACAGCCAACTACACTCGAATAGATGCCTCATCGCACCCATTATGAAGAAAACACCCTATGAGCTCTACAAAGGGAAGAAGCCAAATATTTCCTATTTCGGACCATTCGGATGTAAATGCTTCGTTCACAACAACGGTAAGGATCACCTCGACCATGTTTGATGCTCGGCTAGACGAAGGTATTTTTCTAGGTTACTCCTTTCACAAGCAAAGCTTATCGCATTTTCAATAAGCAAACTAACAAAGTGGAAGAAAGCATCCACGTAGTGTTTGATGAGCTTGAACAGGAGAAGCCAAGTGAGTCGTCATACTTAGAACCGAAGCTCAGTAGAGATGATGACGAAGCCGAGCCTACAAAGACTCATACTCAACCCGCTCGTAATGAAGTCACTCGTAACGAGGAAACTCGTAATGAGACAACTCAAGAGCTCGCTCGTAACGAACAAGTTAATGAAGAGGGTCACTCGTAACAAGCTTCGAAGATCAAGCGGCTCAGCTCACAAATCTCGTGAATCGAGAACTGGTAAAGCATTCAAATTTACTTCCAGTCATCCCCAAGAAAACATAATTTCGGATATCAACAAGTGGGGTAAGAACTCGTTCCTCTCTACATAATCTATGTGCATTCACCGCATTCATTTCATTAAACGAACCCAAAATGCACTAGAGGCCCTTAATGAACCTGAATGGGTAGAGGCCATGCAAGAGGAACTCAATCAATTCGAGAGAAACCAAGTCCGGACTCGACCAACCGACCTTCCGACCACCCAGCTATAGGAACCAAATGGGTTTTCAAGAACAAACTGGATGAGGGTGGAGTGGTAGTCGAAACAAGGCTAGACTTGTGGCTCAAGGTTACAATCAAGAAGAAGGAATTGATTGTGGGGAAACCTTTGCACTCGTAGCTGAATTGAAGCTATCGAATATCGTTGGCATTTACATCTAGCATGCATATTAAATTATATCAAATGGATGTTAAGTGTGCATTTCTCAATGGTTTTATTGAAGAAGAAGTCTATGTCGAACAGACCTCCCGGTTTTGAAAACTCGGAATTTCCAAATCATGTTTTCAAACTTCAAAAGGCTCTCTATGGTCTTAAACAAGCACCTCGAGCTTGGTATGAAAGACTCGAGTAGCTTCTTGGTTCTAAATGATTTTAAAAGAGGTCAGATCGACAAGACTCTCTTCATAAAAACTAAGGGGAAAGATTTCCTTATTGTTCAAATCTATGTTGATGATATTATCTTCGGTGCTACTAATGAATTTCTATGCCGAGAATTTTCCGGGTTGATGAGTCAAGAGTTCCAAATGAGTATGATGGGAGAACTCAACTTCTTCCTTGGGTTACAAATCAAACAAGATAAAGATGGAATCTATGTCCATCAATCAAAGTACACCAAGGAACTATCGAAGAAATACAAACTCCAAGATGCAAAACATGCATCTACTCCCATGAGCAAGCAATATAAAGCTTGACTCGCACGAGAAAGGTAAAGCAATAGATCGAAACTTTATCGAGGTATGATTGGATCTTTGCTATATCTTACTTCCAGCAAGCCGGATATAATGTTCAGTGTTTGCCTATGCGCAAGATTTCAAGCTAACCCAAAAGAATCACATCTCACTCGCGGTGAAAAGAATATTCGGATATCTTGCAGGCACTCAAAATTTAGGTCTATGGTATTCCGTAGACTCGAACCGACTCTTACCGGATACTCAAACGCAGACTACGCAGGATACAAAGTTGATCGAAACGAGCACATCCGGAGCTTACCAATTTCTCGGGTCAATCCCTAATATCTTGGCACTCAAAGAAGCATAACTCGTAGCTCTATCAACTACCGAAGCTGAATATATTGCAGCTGGAGCTTGTTGCGCTCGGATTCTATGGATTAAGCAACACTTGAAGGATCTTGGACTATTCCTCAACTCAATTCCAATCAAGTGTGACAACCAAAGCGTAATCAGCATCACCAAGAATCCCGTCCAAAGCACTCGAAAACAAAGCATATCGAGGTCGATATCACTTCTTACGTCATCACTCGAAAAAGGTGATATTAAACTTGAGTTCATTCCTACTAATCTTCAATTAGCTGATATTTTTACTAAGCCTCTTGGTGAAGATCAGCTTTGCTTTATTCGGAATGAGCTTGGTATGTTAAATGCTTAATTATGTGCTATTCTTATTCATTGCATAATTCCGTGTTATGTGTTTTCCTTTAATAACCATTAGCTCAGCTTGATTCAATGATACTCGGGTTAATAGTTATTTTGTGTTTCGAGTCACTCAAAACCTATCTCGAGTCAAACTCGGACGTAGAGAAACTTGGACTTAAAATTTTCTGAAGCTATCTCTAGATCAGTGGAGAGCTTCGAATTATATTTTCAAAATCTTTTCTCTCTCTTTCTCTCGAGCGCTGTGATCGGTCGATAGCCGTGGATCTCTAACCACTAAAATCTTAACCGTTGAAGAGAACCGTCACACCGGTCTTCGATGACCGATGGACAAGCCGAGTCGAACGGAGTTATATTTAACAAATAGTTGACGGGCGCGCTTATTTTCTATAAATAGCATCTATTCATCCTCGTCTCGGTACTCTACATTCCATCTCTCTCAAACGAAACTTTTCGTGGAAGATTTCTACGTGAACAAGTGATCTTTGAAGTTCTTCAAGCATCGTAAAGGCCATCTCTCGTAAGTTTCGACTGCTCTCATCTTTTTTCTACATCTTTTCGGTTCTTCTCTTCTACCTCTCCTTCTCTTCTCTACTCAAAAGTTTTATCTTTCCTTCCATCGTTAAAAATGCCTAAAAGAGGAAACCATCCCAACTTCCGGATGTCTTCTTCCTTCAAAAAGCCTCGCACCAAAACGCCGTAAAGCTCAACCCCTCCAAACCCATTGTCACCCAAAGCACCTTGCCCGGACGACAAGTTCTTTCCTACAACCAAATTTTCTTGGTTGGCTCACACTCAAACCACCGGAGCATATAACTTCATGTGCTTCAGCGAGTTCATCTATCCCGAACTCGTTTCGAGTTCTACGCTCACCTTACCCACTCGTAAAATGTTCTAACCTCCATGGTTCGGAACATCACCGTTCGCATCAACACCTCTCTCCTCCACCGCTTGTTCAAGGTCTCCTCTCTCATCTTGAACAGCAACCCCATTCCGTTCACCGAAGTCGCCAACGACTTATTTGACAAGTTCGCCAAAGAGTTTCCTAAGTCCCGAAAAACTTTTCGTGACTCGCTTGAAGTTGAAGCTCGCCTTCGTGCTTTTTACCGATGAGAACTTTTTCTCACAAGCATTCCAGCGAAGGAGAACCCTAACTCCAAGCACCTCAAAGCTCTCTTTGACATTCTTGAGGGCTACGAAGTAGACCTCTTCCCCTCCATCATTGAGCAAATGGCCGCCGTGCCAGCTCAACTTCAATCAAAGAAGACCACCTCACTTCCTTTTGGTGCTCTTCTCACCCTCGTCTTCAAACAATTCCAAGTTCTTCTCCCTCGGACCTAAACGCCGTAGTCCGAGGCTGCCGTTGTTGTCGGCAAAAAGGAACTGCAGGGGTACGGATACCAGGAAACAAACCCCGGTGTCCGGGTTCATAACTCGAACCGAAGCCTCCCTCTCCGCCTTAGACTCGAAATCAACCCCTCTCTCTCTTCCCTCTACACCTGGTGGTGCTTCCACCTCCGGTGCCTCCAAATCTCTCTCTACTCTCTTGTCCCCCGTTTTTATGGACAAGATTAGCTCTGTGTCCTCTCGCTTTCGAGGACACACTCCGGTCTTTCAAGCATATCCTCCAACATCCGACCATCAACCAAAAGACCGGTCAATCCCAAATTCGAGAGCAAGCAGTCTCTAGTTCTTGAGATGAGGGCACTGGTGCAGGAGCGAAGGAGCCGGTCGAGCTCCTCGAGAGAGAAGGTCCAAGGCGGCTCAGGACCATGGTAACTCGGACGCGTTTGAAGCGTCTTCGAACCCAGCCTCGACCTCCTCGGACAACGGGGCTGAAGAAGAAGAAGCTGCAGATGCGAAGCGGCAGACGCCGAGGAGCTCGCGGCCGAGGCAGCTCCATCCGGGCCGGAGTGGAACACAAAGAAGAAGCAAGTGGGAACCGCTGAGGGTCGACTCGCTCCACAAGCTCATGTGGTAGTACTCAGCTCGGATAGCGAGCTGGGTGGGTCGGAAGACCTCGCTACTCCAGAGGTCCCAAGGGAAGAACCTCTTGATCCACTCACTCCGGGTCGCCCACTCGGAGCCGAGCCCCGACGATCATACCGGTTCTCCCTCCGCCGCGCTCAAGCACATCGTCAAGATCATACCAGCGATGGTGCACCTCTACTCCCTCCGCTACTACACCAACAACCCCCTCCCTCGTAGGCGCCATGCACCGTGGCACAATTCCAAAGTCTCGCGATTCTTCCTCTTTCTCGAAAGATTTTCTCTCCTTTGTTTTGTCAAGACATCTTCCTTGTATTTTTTTTCCGTTGTTTTTGCTAAAAGGCAAGGGGGAGAAATAGAGTCGAAAACTTGTTGTCTAGTTTAGGGGAGCTTTCCCTCTTAATCTATGTAATTTTGTTAAGTTCAATGAAGTAATGCTTTCCCTTCTATAACTTCGTGTTCACAATCTTTCCGAGTTAACATTATTTCATTATTTAGCATATTTTTGCCTTATGCTCGACTCGTTTTCATTATGCTTTGATACACTAAGTATACTTTACTTAATTTCTTTTATGAGCAACTATTCAGAGTCAGATCCTTTTCACTAACAAAGTTTCTATCTAAGCATGGAATGCCTTTCATCAAAAAGGGGAGATTGAAGACTCGGACATCGCTCAACGCATTTCGAGTTACATTACATGAATCAGGAATAACCATCTCGTATTTATAGAGTTTTGATTCCAAGGCATTCTCTGTGTTTTAGAAACTTTTCTGAATGAAATGGTATCTTCTCTAAGTACTACAGCTTGCACTTAATGTGTTTATTGCGCTTCTTTAAGTGACTCGTAAAACCGATTCTTTGTTCCGAGTCCAAGCATCACTCGGATTTATCGCAGATTGAGTGGACTAGTGTTTCACCTTCTCTCACTCGAATTTGGCTTCGATTATAAGCTCTATTTCATTAGAGTCAGTACGTCTAGTCTGTTTCATACTTAATCTATATCAAGTTATCTCACTCGATATTCTTTACTTATCTTGATCAATCGCTTAGACTAAGTCGGATGGAATTTTGAGTTATATAGTTATTGGACTCAGAAAATTCCACTTCTCTTCGACTCGGATAATTAGTTGATTAATTATCATAATTATTTTATTATCTCGCGTCTAATCATGGACCAAAGTATTTCATACTTTGAGAACCAAAATTGCTTTACTTTTGTAGGTTATTCAAACGAGGATACACTTGAGACACCTTCTCCGGAAAACAAGGATACATCAAATCACCAGCAGAGATGGCTTTTCACCTTCTCTCGCTCCGAGTCCCGGAAGATAGTGTCGAGCCGTCTCGTTTCCAAATCTGGAAAACCGAGACACCAAGCTTAACGGTGGTTTTTACCTTATCTCTCAAGACACCGCTAGTAGTTTTGGGACGTCCAAGAGAGTTAAACCATTGTCCAACGTTCACATTACAATGGATACTTTCTGAGTGACTCGAAAGCTTCTATCAACTGTCACGAGAGGACTCTTAGTCAGCGAGATGAAGATAACGGCTACTCTACCTCGTCATCTATAAATAGAAGCTACTTCACAAGACTTGAAGATTGCCGAACTTATTGTTAATATACGTACTTGTGCAAAGTCTTTGTATTCATTCTCAATCTTCTACTTACAACTCTTATTCTGTAATTCATTACCTTCCGAGTTGTAAGGTCTTGTACTCGATTACAAACTCTTTCTTACTTTCTTTGTAAGGTCCCTTGACTAAGCCGTAAGGGTGAACTCAGCTTAAGTTGTCCCTAGTTGTAAGGGTTATCTCAGCTAGGAAGTACTAGATCGGATAAGGGAATTTCCGAGTCTAGGAAAACTTATAAAGAGTTGTCTAAGGGAGCAACTCGAGGTTCGATCAGTTCACGGTATTTTGTGGACTCAAAATAGTGGATTTAACTTCGTGTTTGGATTGACACGATCCGTGGTTTTCTGCCCCAGGAGGGTTTCCACGTAATCTCTAAGTGTTTACTTTTTGATTTCATTCTAGACTCGGATTGTCTTAAAGCATTTGCTTTTCTTGCCATTTCTATCTATCCAGTCTTTTCGAGTCTCTACTTTTCGACTCTGTTTTGACTCATGATTTCCTCCTCACCCCATTACCCCCTCTAGGGTGACTCGGACTCTCTCCGAGCAAACCTTCAAGTAAATAACAGGAAACTCGGTGTAATTATAATTAAATCAAAAGCAAATTAACGAGAAAACTAAACAAGTGCAACTATAACTAAATCAAAATCAAACAAACAAAATTTAAAGTGCAAAATAAAAAATCAGGGAGAAAGAATTACGAAGTATACCAGCTATTCCAGATTGGAACAACACCAATCCACAATCCAAAAAATAGACAAATTCGTAATTCAAGTAACAACCTCGACTCACAATCTTGAATTCAAGCATTCAGTAGAACTTTAACTAATCTAAAGTGAAAACTAAAGCTTAAAACTAAAATTTTTGACACTAAAAACTAAAATTTGATAACTAGGAACTAAACATTATTACGATCCGAAACCGAAAATTGAAAAGAAATGAAAACCTAAGCTTCGGACATTATGGCTCCCGATCTGTCATGCTATCGTCGTCCGTCCGCCCCTTTCCTCGCCATCGTTCTTTGCTTTTCAAAGCTTCATCCTCTTCCTCAATTTCTTCGCTAAGGTTTCGACTTTCACGGCCCGGGTTTCGGTTGTGGATAAAGTTTTACATCGATTCAGGTACGGTTTCGACTAGTGAAAGAGTTTGAGGGAGATTTGGGTTTTGTTCATGGAGGGAGGGCCGAAGATGGTTGAGAGTTAGAGATGGATATGGAGATGTGAGGTTTCTTGTTTGTTAAGGACAAGAGTAGTGAGAGAGAGGAACAGGGTGAAAAGCTAGGGTTTCGATGTTGCGAGCCCGAATAAGAGGGATGGGATAAAGGGTGGGTTTCGGGGCTTGGTGTGAGGAGAGAGAGCGAGAGTTAGGGTTAAAAAGTACAAGGTACAATCGTGTGTACCTTGCGGTTTGCATACACTATATAATATACCTAAATCTATAAATGGGCCACGCTGAATTGCTCGCTTTCCAAAGCCCAATCCCCAATTACACCGAAGATAAATCTTTCTCTAATTGGTGTCCAAATCACACTAAATTGCTGCTTCCCAAACCCTAATCCATACCCAATCAAGTAGCAATTGATGGATTATGAAGATAATAGAATTGCTTGAAGTAGAGCTATTATCGATTGAAGAATTACAATTATTGAGGTTTAACAAGAACCCGAACCTGCTGAATTAGAAGTTGAACAACAACCTGAACCTGGTGCAATGGAAGAAGAAATTGAAGAAGGAGAACTACTACAATTTATCCCAGCTACGAGTGAAGGTACGTATGATTTATGCTAAATATATGAGTTATTAGAAACACACTCGAAGTTATATTGTTGTGTAACTTGTGTTAATTTCTTAGTTTTCATATTATTGCATGTTACATGTTTGATAAAATTCCTTAAAGACAATATTCTTAAAAGTTAAATCACGAGGTATGAAAAGATCCTATAATTTTCACAAAAGGTATACTAATTTGGTGATAAAGATACACTTCTAAACCATTAAAGGTACACTAGATTAACAAACAATATAAATGACTAATAACAGTATTTACCTATTAAAGTTGTTCTATTTTATTTCTCTTATAAGTTATTGACCTAAATTGCAGATCCTCAAAATCAAAATCTTACTGAGAAATTAAATGAAGAGAATGCTGAATTTGAATTAATGGGGAAAACGATCAACTTTGAGCAAGAAGCATAAGATGTGTATAACAATTATGGTTTAATGGTGGGATTCAACATTCGTCGCCATAATAACGAGACCTAGAACAGATGGCATTGGTACAACTGTGAAGAGGTATTGTTGTGCGAAACAACTAACAAACAAAGTGGGAAAAATGATGAAGAAGGTGACAAAAGGGCATACGTCAAGAAAGTCACACGAGTTGGTTACAAAGCAATGGTTTAGTTCTCGGTAGATAGAAATGGTGTGTGGACTGTCGTGAGACATGATAAGTTGCACAATCATCCATTTTGCAATATGAACAAACGTCACATTATGAAATGTCAACGAAAAGTTACTAGTGCTGAATTAGAGTCACCGAAACTAATGAAATCATGTAGAAGAAAAGTTTCTCGCACTTGAAATTATTAAAGAAGTAGGTAGGTGGTTCACTTGTCCTTGGGTTTACCATTAGAGATGCATATAATATGTTTGCTGTAGATAAAAGAAAGCACTTGGATGGTACTGATAATAACACCTTAATAGGAATATTGAGGAAAAGGAAAGCTAAGGATGTTAACTTTTACTTTGACTTTGAACTTGGCGAAGGATCAAGTCTCACTAGCATTTTTGGAGGGATAGCATGATGAGAGAAGACTATGATCTCTTTGGAGATGTGATTATATTTGACACCACATACAAGACCAACAAATATGACATGATATGTGCATTGTTTATTGGAATAAACCATCACAATAAGAATATAATGCTTAGATGTGGGTTCATTTTGAATGAAAGGATAGAGTCATTTATTTGGCTTTTTAGACTTTCTTGGAATCAATGGGTGGAATGTATCCTAGGACTATAATGATAGACCAAGCACCTTCCATTGTTGTTGCTATTAGAGTGGTATTTCCACAAGCAAATCATAGACCGTGTGTGTGGCATATTATTGAAAATTCAAAGAATCATATAAGAATGTTGAGATGTCGGGAGAATTTCACGAGACAAATTCAACCATGTACTAATGGGTTGTGATACTCAAGAAGGATTTAATCATTATTGGAATAGGTAAGAGCTTAATTGTAGCGTCTTTTCTAAATTAACTAATTTGTTTTTTTAATGTAAAAAAGATACTCGCAAATGATTAAAAGTTCACTGCACAATAAAATTGATACCACGAAAATAAAGTAAAGGTTCACTATACAATACTCTTTTGAAATGATTCCTTAGAATACATTCATATAGAAAGGATTCCCTGAATTTGAGTAAAGATACCCTACAAGTTAGTAAAGGATCAACAAAAACATTTGCCTTATCACCACTCACCGAATCCTTTTGTTTTCTTTTGATTTTCCCAGGTTGACTACAAAATATAATTGTGCTAAATATGAATGGCTCAAGAAGCTTCAATTTCTTGCGGACTTCAAGCAACTACTAGCCTTTGTAAATTTTATAATAACTTTCTTGATGTTGTAGATGAGTGGAGAAGTAAAGAGAAAGGAAAAGACTATGATTCTTGGGATCGATAGCCGGAAACCTGTTTTGCCCATGTACATCTACCGATTCACGCAATGGAAGTATATATAGCTGAAGTGTATCATATTTTCCAGCAAGAGTGCAAAAAGGAGTATCTTGTGCACATGCCAAAATTCATGAGACCGCTTCATGTTTAAAATATAGAGTATGGAGGCAACAAGTTGATGAATTTTTCGACGTTGTTAACATAAATTGGGTCAACAAAACAACTTCTTGTACATGCAAAAATTTTAAGAGATAGGAATTTCGTGCTTCCATATCTTGAGGATATTTAACATGTATTGTGTTAAGAAGATACCTCAGAAATATATATTAGATAGATGGAGGAAAAACATCAAGGCATGGGAAGTTGATAATAATGCAAGATGTTTCAAGCAAATCTACCGACATTCTTCATCGGTTTGGCGGTTGCCAACACTGCGAAAATTTAGTACCCTCATAATTGCATATGGCACAAATGAGAAAACAAGAGATTTCTGGAATGAATTGTTTGGAAAGGCTAAGGATGCTCTTGAAAAGGATATTGGCCCAATATACCATTACGGATTAGAAGAGGAAAATGTAAACTCAAGAGGAATAGTCCAAAATCCCAATAAGACAAGGGAGAAAAGGCAATGAAATAAAAGAAAATTGAGCATAGCTAAAACGATGAGCAATTAAGTGAAGGCAAGAAAGAAGAATGCTTCAAAGCAAGCCACAAATAGCTTTAGCCCTCTTAACATAAGCCCAAACATTCCAGCAGCTCAATGAAGACATGTTGTGGATGTTGAAGAACATACATGGAATTCATTGATGATTGCAAAATGATCATTAAAGATGTCGATGTTGAAGAAATTTTTTACCACCTTTATATTATTAAAACATATATGGTACATTTATTGGTTATTATTAAAAACTTACACGATTATAGATTGTGATTATTGTTGGTTGTTATTAACTCTTATTAGTTGTGACACATTGATGGTTTTAATTTTTATAGATCTTTAGTGTAACTTTTCTCTATTGTAGTGAACCTTTTCTCTAATGCAGTGAACCTTTAACTACGGTTTATAAGGTCATGAAACGTGACTTTTTCTAAATTGCAGGGAACCTTTTTTTAAATTTCAGTGAACCTTTTCCCTATTGTAGTGAATCTTTTCTCTACTACTATAGTGAACCTTTTTAAAATTTATTATATAATCTTCTAATTTTATATGATGCCCTCTATAATCATTCAACTACTTGCACAAACTTTCATTCACCACCTACAACTATACCAAAATATATACCTTCTACAATTAAAGTTAAACATCATCTCTTAATGTAGATGTCTCGATGATATACAATCCTATATTTATTTAGTAGGAATTATTGCTTATCAACAGCTCAAATCGACAAATAGCACAATGCTATAAATTGTGGGCTCCAATAGAAAACACAAGATTAACATGTAATAATCTCGACTATCCATTTCATTTCTACCAAATAAACAAAACAACCCCTAAAAAAATCTAAACGAAAAGAGCAGCCAACATAAACTCTACACATAAATCTAGAAGTCAATTTGTTCAATTTGATGTCCTTTGCAGGTACAAACGAAACTTCCACCCTCTCAGCCTTCCACATCAATCCTACTCCTTCATAAATCCTTGGGATGGACAGCCGAAAACCTGTTATGTCCATGTACTTCTATTGATTCATGCAACGGAAGTGTATACGGCTATGAAACTTTCATTCGCCATACATAAGCTATAAATTGTCCTCTATAATCATTCAACTACTTGCACAAACTTTCATTCACCATATATAAGTTACAAATTGTACCAACTACAACTATACTAAAAATATACCTTCTATAGTTAAAGTTAAACTAAAACATCATCTGATAACAAGAGAAAGTGCCTTGTATACAGTTAACCTAACCCTTGATGTTACCATGCAGCCTCTCACTTCTCCTTCTTGCAGGAGCACCTTCCTGCTCATTCTCTAATTGAAAACCACCGAAGGACAACGCTTTTATAATTCTATTTTGGTATTTTACACTTATTTTCATCAAAGAAGAAAGTTCATTTTGATCGTTGACGATGATACTCGTAGCAATATTTGGCCCTTAATTTCTTCAACAATGCATCCTGTAGAAGGAAAAAATAAATATAAGAAACTCAATCAATGACATCTTATAAACTCAAAAAAGTCTTTCAACTTACATTGCATTTCTTAAATCTAGCATCGACACTCGGCAAAAAAAAAAAAGAGCATTGTATAGTAAGGATGTATTTATCATTGATTGTTAGCAACTCATATTCAGTTATGGTCCATTTTTCGCTTAATTTTCAAAGAATTTTAGTGGACCTGTTTTTATTTCAGTGAATCGTTTTTTTAATGCAGTGAACCTTTTTGTAATGCAGTGAACTTTTCTCTAATGTAGTGAATCTTTAACTATCATTTAGATAATCTTTAACTCGTAATGTCATAAGGTGGCTCTAATTCGAAAAGAAAAAAAACAAAGGCAACAAGGCATATCAATGTAAGTTCATCATTCATCAAGAAGTAATACCTAAAAAATGATAAAATTAAGGTAGAAGATTACCAAGAGGTAAACATTGGTATAATCACCATGACTTTTCTCACTTTTGTGAGAAACATTATCTATAATCTCCACCTTCTTTCTCAACAAATTGAAACACACCACAAAATAACGCCTATTATAGAATATAGGAAAAAATATCTACACATATCAACACAACTTTAAACATCATATGAAAGCAACGTCAAGCCAAATACAAAAAGATCTTACCAGATTCGACTTCGAATGTTAAGCCGGTAAGTCATTTGAATCGCATCATTTATAACTTTTTCCAAAGATTTAAACTTCTCCACAGAATATTCACTATTGTCACCCCCACCTTTAAGCTCTATCTACGTTATAACAATTAAATTAATTGAACATGCACTACAAAGAGCAAGCACAAACTAAAGTATCTTAAAAACAACAAATTACTTACATATGGAGTACGCCCAAAAATGAACCTTGACGGCGATTGAGAACTCTTCAATTTCTCCGAATGATTTAGTAAGTATGAGAATAAATCAATCACATTAGGATTTAAATGATCCGCACATCGCAGAGTTCTAATCACCGATCTAGGAACCTGGAAATGTATATCGGCAAATAATATTTCACTGAAAAAAAAGTTGGATGTATGGTGAACTCAAATAATATCTCACTGAAAATAAAAATTAACAACATCTAATAAATTTATGAGAATAAAAACTTCTTACAGGATTACCTCTCAAGACGAATTTCATCAATTGGAAGAAAACCCTAATCGAAACACGCTTCGTTTAGCGGTCAAAGACTTCAAGGAATCAATGTGCCTTTGGAAGTATGGTGACCTCAAATAAAGCCCTCGCAATTTCTTCCTTGGTGGTTGAACACTACCAATATCTTGGCTTAACTGGGGGCTGCGTTATATATGAGTATTCAATCCACTTTGAGGATGTCCTTCATCACCAACACTTCGTTGATTATGACCTTCAAGCATCCCCAGGACTTAGTTGATTATGACCTTCTACACCCCCATGACTTGGTTGATTAGGTTCTCCTTCATCCCTAGTACTTGGTTGATTAGGCGGTGGCTGAGATGAGGTGAAATCAAATCCTCAATCAAAGCTTGGAGGTGTAAAGTTGCCTAGACCGGAAGTCCGGTCATAAGTCTTGGCCAATTCAATGCAAGCCTCCCAAAATCCTTGATCATCTGCAAACAAGTTGTCATCTTAACTTAAAGGAGGTCCTTGTTTTCCTATATCAGGATTTTCACGTTCACCACCATGGAGATTTCGCATTGAGCGAGATAAACCAGCTACATCCTTGAAAACTTCCAATTTCAAGCAGTGAATTAATACATCCACCAAAGTACCTTCAACTTTGGACATGGCGGAACTCACTGGAAACATTCTACGTGCCTCATCAATCGACCAAACAATATCAACTAAAGCATTCGAAAAGTTCTTCACGGATGTAGAAACTTTATGAATGCATGCCTGCAAAAAAATAAATAAATAAAAGGACCCTGCAGAAGACAAAAGGTACCCCGCACATGACAAAAGGTACACTGAAAAGGACAAAAAGATAACATGAAAGAGGATACATTGTCAATACCTTTTTGACCTAACCTCTTCATCAACTTCATATTGAATGTCGCATTCTCGTGAATCCAGTACCACAATTCTATCATCTACAACCCCTTTGCCAAAGCACCTAATAGATTTCATTTCATAATTCATTCCGTCCAAAAGATCTTTCCCAGTCGAATTTGATAAAATAGGAAATCTCCTTCCAATCACTCTTGTTTTCAAGAAGACACGATTCACAAAGCAAAGCTATAATTTAAGATAAAGAAGAAAACAGATCATTAGAACATAAATTTCTACAAAAAAAAAAAAAAACACATTGTACTCTAAAAATTTATATGAATTAATGTATTTATCATGAAGAATAGAATTGGGCCTCTAAATATTCCATTTGGTTTCATCTTCCATGTGTCAAGTACACTTAACAAAACTATCCAATGTATATTTACACCAATTCGGGTTCTTCACCTCTTGTAAATTGAAAACACTTTTCAGCACAAGATGATTAACCTTTAGACTTTGGTGTCCCTTAATAATGCAAGTAACCACATAGACAACAAAGTTCCTCTTAAAATCATCACCCCTTTCCTTTGATGTCTCAATTTTTCAAGAAGTTGATGTGTTAAAGGAAATTTCCCATCCCATTGACTCTTCCACTAATTAACAAACTCCTTATAAAAAGTTGGTTCATTCTTTTTCGCCTCTTCAACATCTTTAGGTCCCCTTTGAAAACCTAATGTCAAATACACATCTTCTTCTCTAATTATCAACTTATCATTTCCAACCAACTTCAATGATCGTCTACAAGTGTCAAAGTTTTCAGCAAGCCATCTAGATATCCTCGATGAGATTGCATCAATTTTCAAACTAAATAAAGAACCAAAACCCAGCTCAATAATATCTCTCTTCTACTCAACTGATACATTTGAAAGAAAACTAACTAAAGAAGAAGGAGACATTCTTCTCTTGAGTTTGATAGGATCATGTTCCATACCGAAACATCTTTATCACCTAAACAACCAATAAATATTGATTACAATCTTAATAAAAAAAGTATTTAAAAGAGTAAATTAAATTAAATAGCAACTAAATGTACTAAGTTTATTAGTTTCTTGCGTTGAAACTTCTAAACAAGTTCTTTTATATTTCTTACATGCAATAGTCTTGACTCGCTTTTTCCTCATGCTATTATCATAAGAAAGAAAACAACAACCTTTAATAAGCTAATAGGATAACAGAAAATATATAATACAAAAGAAAAATATACCCTAAAAATAGAAAAGATACCTTGCAAAGGACAAAAGATACACTGCACAACTTAATTTCGATTAAGACTCAATCAAACTTAATAACAGTTCAAGGTGACAAAAGGTACCCTGCATCGGACAAAAGATACCCCCAAAAATAGAAAAGGTACCCTGGACAAGACAAAAGGTACCCCGCACACTACTACATCTTACTGATGTCAACAACACCAACTTGAATTAGATAATTGCATAAGGAGTATACACAACAGAGATGTTGCCTTTGGAAACCCAAGAAAACAAATTTGTTGAGTTACGTAAATATTTCAAAGCAAGATAAAACCCAAAAGAAGCTAAAATATATGTAAGGGATAGAAAATTTAGGATGGATGTGGGGTATGAAAGTTAGGTTAAGAATGAGCAGGGAAAGAGTATAAAAAGTCGAAGTAATAGAATGCTATGGACACATCGGTTAGAAGAAGAGTAATAGATATATAATGAGATACTTTTTCACTCGCTTACTTGAATCCTAGAGCATCACAAAGTTTTATCAAGGAATATATTATTACATATGTCAACCGGTTCGAGTTGTGTCCGATACTTCACCTAGATCCTTTTTGGTTTACCCTTTATCTTAACTCCCATGATGATGATTCTTTCGAACTTGAAGGCATTGAGATGTTTCTTATTATGCCCGAATAATTAAAATTTCGTGTTCTTTAGGTGCTTGTAGAAATGTTTTCTGTCTTCTCTTATTATGTCCGAGTTACTATAGTTTTTATCTATTTGCTTGTAAGGGTAAGACCATCCACATCTGAATCTCTCAACACCCCACTCCACATTGGAAGTTGTTTAGGCGCTTTTTAAATTAATCATGATCGTCTATTTACGGAGAGGTAAGAGAGTTATTATTACACAATATGATTTCCAACCAAGGCAAGATGTATGGAAGTATTCATAGAAACTAGACAAGAGGTTAGAAGGGGCCAGATTCCGGAGGATAATTCGGGCACATTGAAAAGAGAAGACGACTACCCTTACTGCTAGCTCCGTTCCATTTTTCCGAGGATTTAATACCTCTAATTGTTTCTTTTGTTGTCTTCGAACTTGAATTTTTAAGTCTTTCTGCTTAGAATGATAGTGAACTCACAGAAACTATAGGAATTTTTAACCCACTAATTAACAACATCCATTAGCTAGAGCAACATCAGTTTATCTGCTAAATTAGAGACATGTAAAGACAGATTTGATGTGGAATTCAACTCATTCGCACTGAACATTCCAGACTTATGCGAATAATCGGCAAAATGTGACTATAGGTGCATAAATCGTTAGGGTGCAGAGCTTCAGTTTTAAAGGGTGGCATGAGCCTTGATCTTCATCCCCATGACTTCTCGAGGTAATGCAATTTCTTGAGGTTGATTGAGTCATGCATCTTGACAAGCCAAGGCGCACATTGGGCACCTCTTATATCTTATTCTATCTTTAGAGGGATGGGGTAAGACATCAAACCTTTAACTTTTAGTTCACACAGATACTTTAACCCCAAAAAATCAATGTGATCTCAAAAAAATGCCCTCAAAGAGTTGCATGAAATTTCTTCAATTTTCAGCTCAAACTAAAAGCTCCAATGTAGCAGAGTAGTGTGAATAAAGTTTTTACAAGAAGAAATGATGTTCACTATGTGTTGAACAAGTGACAAAGGGAAATATTTCTATGTTCTAAGCCCTTGGGACTGTGCAATTTTGTGAATCAAATTACCAAAAATTCTATAAATCCAAGCAAAAGGTCATTACCGATAGTGATGCCCATTCTCGGGGCACACAAGTACAAATAGAGCTCAAATGACATGAAATGCTAGGGCAAGTAGGCTACTTCCATCGGCCATCATATCAAAGTATCTATGGTCGATCGCTGAACAAGTTGACACAATAGCTGAATTAATGCATAGATACATGTACCGTGTACAGGAAATGTGATCCCCAATTGTAGGCAAATTTAACAATAAAATAGAATAATAAAAATGAAAATCATACAAATTTGAACCCTAGAATCACAACAGGTAATTTCATAGACTCAATTAGTAATATTTTCACCAGTTGCAAAACCCTAGAATATGAAATTGAAAACAGAGAACAATGAAAGTGAAATCGAACAACTCTAAAAATTCAAACATCCCTTACCTAGTTTTAACATTTTGAGAAGAAGGCCCGGGTACATCTATCTTTTGCAGCAAGCTACAAATTAGAGAAGAAAAACAACCGCAAATTTGAGCTTGCAAATGATGAACGAAACTAAGCCTTCGAAAACAGCAAAAATTATCTCCACATACAAAAATCGGAACTTAGGAGAGAGATAAACACACAATGGAGTTGGAACGAGCATCGCGAAAGCTCGATCAATCCTCACTGAGAGAAGTGTAGAAGAAATTAGGGGCACAATTCTTACCGAGAGAAACGAAGAAGCGTTCCAGTGACTAAAGAAGAAACTGAAATGAACGGAGAGAGAAAGCTGAGAGGGGAGGAAGGCGAAAGGAGAGACGTAACTTCTTTTATTAATTGAACGTCACGTGAGCCGTATGTATATTATAATATACATACGATTATAATATATAATTAGGGTTTCGGGTTTGTAAGGTAGCATGAGGAGAGAGGGGTGGATGAGGGTTTTAGGCTTGGGTCCGGCGTGGTAAAGGACCGAAACAAGAAACAATAAAGGGGAAAAGCTTGGGCATAGGGAGCTAGGGCAACAGCAAAGGGTGGAAGGATTTGGGCTCGGTTTAGGGAGAAAACTAAATTCATGGCCTAATTCTTCAATTATCATCTTTTTATTTTATTTTTATGATTTCTCAAATTTCTTACAAAAAGAAAAGAAAGTTTAATTAAAATTTCTAATTTAATAATTATTACAAACAAAATAAGATATAAAAAGGTGTTAAAAATATCATATTTTTGGACTCAATAAATACCCGAACATCTAGATTTTGCTTGTCCTTGAGTGAAATAAAAACTAAAAAAAGAAAAAAATATTATAACTCACTTCGTAGGAATCAAGGTTACATTTAGCGTATACAACTCTTTAAAACCCTTGGTAACCCAAGTGGATGAGTAAGGTCTTGTGAGACTTTATAGGAGATATACCAACAAAATCTAGGGAAGAAAAGAGAGGAACATGGAAAAAGAATAAGCTGAAAGGATTTTTACAAAAATATTTACATAGGGAGAACATATACATATCCCGAGTTAATCATATCACCTTTGGTACTCCATTATCAACTTGTATCTAAGAGTATTATACATATCAAACCTCTCCCCCTCTTATGACGACTACCATACATGAATGTTTTCACCTCTTTATTCCATTAAGAACAATGAATCTAACCTAGTGCATGATGTGCAAGTGTACCATTTCTCCCTTACTTAAGACCTACCACAACCGACTCAACGCATTTGACTTCCAATGCGGTTTATTTTCACTTTATTTGGGAAGTAAGTCTTACCCAGTAGAAACTATTAGCTCAAAGGGTAGCACCCGAGTAACATATGCCTTAAAGGGTTCTTATCATTCCCGACTATATTCTTCTTTTTGTTTCTTTTTTCTTTTCTTTTTCATAGTTTTTCAATGCCAAATAGAACACGAAGTTTATTTTTGTACAAAAGATAAGTGGGTGAATAAATCAATGACAACTTCAAATCTAAGAGAAAATGACTTTTATAAAAGTAGGTGCAGATTTTACAAAATCTCCACGTATGCCAATGTTAGAAAAAATGGTGTTAGAATTGTCATACTAAAAGGTGAGTGTCATCATGTATGTTTTCATTTTTACAACCTAATAACTAAGTCACAATGATTCAAAAATCAATCAAAATATATATAATATCTCCCAAAATAAAATAAAATAAAAAGCATTTTGGATTTTTAATAAATTTTCTTAAATAAAGGTTTAAAAGGACATGTTTTCTCCACTCCTACAACTAAAATTGACAATGTCCTCATTGGAAGTGGGAAAAACATTAAAAAAGATAAAACTAAAAGGAAAACAATTATTTACAAAATAGAAAGAACTTTTGACCAAATACGGTAAAAAACTAGAGAGTTGGTGCCAAAAAGAGTATATCCATATTATCAATGGAACACCATTAAGGGCCCATTTCAACTTGTCAAATTGTTGGTTCCAAATATCAAAAAATCTCACATATTCACAATTAAGTAGACAATTGGTTCTCAACCTAGAAATTTTATCATTACGGACGTGTTGTTTAGGCGAGACAAGTGGGTGTTAATTTTTGCGGTTTTCGACTACTAACATGTTCATGAGTCTGGTTTGAGTTAACATTATTAGGTACATATGTCTTATACTCATGAAACATGAACTCCAAGGGTTTAAATTGATGGTTAGTCATGATGGTGTCAATAGAAAAGGACTCAAAACGAACTAAGAAATTATCATGGTCAATGTGCCTAAAACAAATAACCTTTTCTACTCAAATCTTTGATTCCATAAGAATATCATGTTCATTCTCACAACAAACATGCATTTATAGCTCATGAACCCATTTGACAGTAAAGGACGTAGAATCTATAGGAGATAAAGGTGTTGCTATGTAAGTAGTATCTTTGTCCTTGGTTTCCTCTTTTTGAGAAGGATCAGCAATGGTTTACGGAGGAACACCATCGGTAGTGTCCTTGGAAGTACTTGGATGAACCAATCTCTCGAGCGGAAAAGTGGGAGGATGAATTTTGAACCAAATTATGAGGATATATCCGTGATCATTGACATTATCATTCACGAGACGATTCCTCAAAAGAGAGAATAATGCTATTAGATTTTACCTTTGGTTGACTAAAAAATGTTCCTTTAGAGGAAAGAAGTTGGGTCAACTTCTCGGTCATAGTCTTAAGCATTTTCTCCATGTTGTTATGTAAGCTTTCAAGATTAATAACTCTCTTGTCCATAATTGTGTAACCAGGAGTAGCTTGGGTCTAAGTAATAAGAGGTGGTGGTTTAGGTGCATTTAGGTATAACTAGATAAGTCGGCTTCTAGTAAGAACCGGATGGAAACGAAGTGGTTGGGTGATGTTTTGACCTACAACATTAGGTCTACTACTGTAAGAAACATTGGGGTGATGTTTCCACCCTTCATTAAGGATAGGCGAACAAGGGTCAAACTTAGGTTTTTGAAATACAGCATTCACTTATCAACGCTACGGGAACCACTTTTAACTACAATTCAAAACGAGCTTTAACTACGATTCCCTGGCATCGTGTATGTGGCCGTAATTGCAGGTGGCCATCTTTTACTATGGTTCAAACCATAGTAAAAGAAGGCCTGTGATGAAGATTCTCCTGAAGAACTAAATTTATATATAGCCTATTACTACGGTTTTTTCCAAGGAACTCTAGTAATAGGTTAACTCTGTAACGAAGGTTCTTCAAGAGAACCGTTGCCATAGGTGATAGCCCAAATCCCCTGTTATGTCGAAATGTTTATGCCAAGACCTATTATTACAATTCTTAAGGAAGAACCGTAGTAATAGGTTACATTCGGACCTACTACTACGGTTATTGTTTAAGAATTGTAGTAACGAGGTTATATTCGGACCTATTACTATGGTTCTTCCTTAAGAACCGTAGCAATAGGTCCGAAAAAATTTTGTATCATTTTTTTTTTTGCATCCCTTGTACAAAGCTATACAAACATAATATACACAATTACAACCACAACAACTTACATAGCAACCACCAACAACCTCAATTGTTTCAATATACAAAATTTCCCAAATTAATACAACCATCTTTAATAATTTCGACAACAATTCCATATTTCACAATATTTTCCGGCAAAGAATATATTACAATGATGTGAAATATACAAAGAGTACTTGTTCTTTCAGTGTTTATGTCATAAAGTTTATCTCTCATCTTGAAATTTTATGCTATAAATTGATTTCAATGTTTATGTCAAAAGGGAAATATTTATTTACCCAAAGTGATGCTTTTGTAGTAGATTTAGTTATTGTTAAGTCGTATTTTATACGTATTTTTAGTAGTTATTTAGTTTATATTATATAGTTTATTTTATCTAATTTATTCTATTTTGTCTATTTATAGGTAATTATCGAATAAAGTGGGGAAGAGAAGAAAAGTCGTTAAAAGTGGATTTTTAGCTACCGACAAGCATCCAAGAAAATATATGAAGTCGGTCCATAAATATAATATGTAATAAAATATTTATTTTAGGATATTATATTTTAGGAAATCCTAAGTGGAATAGAAAAGGGAAACTTAGAAGAGAAGAAAGAGAAATAAACCCTAACTCTTTCACCCTATATATACTACTTATTATCATCATGGATGAGGAAGACCCACACACACTCACCACCACTTTCCCTTGCTGCCCACACCCCTTCGTGATCGCTGCCGCCTGCACCTTGCTGCCGACCACCGCATCAGCCGCCCAGCCACCACTGCTGCCACCTCCTGGCTGCTGCCGCCGCTGCTTGTTCCTAGCCGCACCTTGCTGCCGCTCGCTTGCTGCTGCTGTCTCGCTGCCAGCCCACACCAACACCACCATCCATCATCATCTTCTTCATCTCCCGGGTCAAAGAAACTAATATCGGTAGTATAATTTAGTTTTGTAATTTTTATTAGAAAAGATTGAGTTTTTATTGATAGATTAATACTAAAGATGCTATTTTTATTTAGTTTACATGTTTTAAATTACATGATGTGTGAGTAGTTTTTCTTATACTTTGTATAATCTCATTGAAGCCATGTTAAATTATTTATTTTGAAACAAAGTTTTGATTTTTATTGTCTTATTGATTTGATCCATGATTCTATGATAATTTGTGTTTAATGTTTATGAATTTATGTCTAATTAATTAGAGTGCACGCTATTTAGTTTTATATAAATTCATATGATAGTTTAGAGGGTTTAAGTACGTAATTGCTTGATCTTTTAGACATAAGTATCACCCTAGTTAATCATGGATGGCTCATACCCATCTCTTTTAATTAGGAAATTATCATAGATCCTTCTTAAATCAATTTGCTAGTAGATTGGTTATTAGGTGCTAGATAATGTTTTTCTAATACTTAATGCTCTAATTTGATTAAATTCTAGTGCTAGTGCTAGGGTTATCAATATTAGTAGGGTTTATATTAGGGCTAGGCCTAAGTAAACTAATAACTAAGGAAAAACGGGGAAGATCCGCTAGTGGTTGTCTTCTACAGTTTAGCTCATGGGTAGATCAATTTGTGTGTTAATGATAAATAATAATTTGCATGGTGGATATAGATTATACTAAGTGTTTTTATAAATTTGCTATCTTTGATAATTATTTGTTTGCTTTTTAGTTATTTTCTTTAGTTTGTCAATTTTTACTTATAAAATTATAGTCTTTTATGATTAATTTCGTTACCCCCTAAAGATCAGTATTTTAGGTTAGTTTTAGTAATTTTATTTTAATTTAATTTTGAGTCTTTATATATTTTAATTTTCAGAATTAATTTTCTGTCAGTTTTTATTATTTTTTGACTCAGTTTGTTAGAAATTAGTTTAAAAATAGTTTCTTTTGTTATTTTTCGTGTTTTATTTTCTTTTAGGGTTTAGATAGAGTCCTAGTTTGCTGTGATTAAATTTTAGAATTTTTGGAATTAATTTGATATTTTTTCAGATTTAATTCTTGAATTTAATTACTGCAGGTTTTTAATAAAATAAATTCGTAAATTAGATTTTAAATTTTGTTTTTATATTTTTAGGGTCTGGTTAGGTTTAGAAAATTAGTATTATTATTCTGGGTAATTTTAGTATTTATTTTCGTAATTATTTTAGTGCAGAATATTATTTATTTAATTTTCTGTTTTAGAATTTATTTAATTTCTGCTTTAGTTTTCTTTTCTGAAAATTTATAAAAAAACATTCCTGGGTTATTCCAAGCTTTATATTCTGTCTGGAATATTTATTTATATTATTAGATAATTTTCTGTTATTTTTAGTTATTTAATTCTGAATTATTCTACGTTTTAATTTTCTGTTTAAGTTTTTATTTGATTTTCTGTTTTGATTTTTCCAGAATTAATTAGGATAGTTTTGTTAAATTTAGATTATTAGAATAATAGTGCATAATCTCAGAAGTTTTTCTTAGAATTAAAATTAGAAATTTAGTAGTTAAGTTGATTTGTTTGAATTTTATAAGGTAAATAACTAAAATAGTTAGTTTAATTAGATTGGAAGTTTGATTTTTTTACAGTATCTTTCCTCGTGGATTCGATCCCTACTTGCCCTTACTATATTGTTTATTATAAGCCTAAGTAGTGGTTTAATTTGTTGCTGTACGACAAGCTTAACAAATTTTGGCGCCGTTGTCGGGAAAGAAAATAAAAAATCTTAGTTTTCTTTCAATCTAATTTAATTAACTATTTATATATTTTTGAACTTATGCATTTTAATTGATTACGGTTAGTTCATGCAATTACGAAGTGGTCGTATGATCGGAGAATTGGAAGAGCATTCGACGGAAAAAGTTGAGAACGACATCGAATCTCTACAATCCGAAACTTCGAAAGCGAAATTGAGGTTGATTCTATAAACTTTGAAATGGCTACTTTACGTGAGCTTGCTGCACCTAATTTAGAAACACAACCTTTGTCTATATCATATCCTACTTTGGACCGACCTCTTAAATTGAATTCTGGATTTCGAACTTACTACCTAAGTTTCATGGACTACCCGGTGAGGACCCATATTGTCATATTAATGAATTTATGATTACTTGTTCTACCATGCAACCTCGAGGGAATCACACAAGACCAAATTAAATTAAGAGCCTTTCCCTTTTCACTTCAAGATAAGGCTAAAGACTGGTTATATTACATACCCCCGCAACATTTACTACATGGACCCAAGTTCATACACTACAAAAAACTCGCAATTAGCGTCGGAATTTAGAGACCACAACAAAATTAGACTCTAATACTCGACGAAATTAGCGTCGGATTTAAAAAAACACTATTTGAGTCGGAAATAAAAATCGGACACTATTAGCGTCCGAATTTAGAGTCGGATAGAAAATCCGACGCTAATTGGCGTCCGATAATTCCATTCGACACTAAAGTTGGACGCTAACTCTAAAATCACGGGAGTCCACTTCTCAAATCCCTAACTCTCTCTCTCTCCTACCCATCCCCCTAAACACGAAGCCCATTGCTATCGCCTCCACTGCCAACATCTTCGCTCCTCTCCGGCGCCGACGTCTTCACTCCTCTCCGGTGCCGACGTCTTCATTCCCTTCGGCGCCGGTGTCTTCGATCACCGGCATATCCTCGCCCTAAACACGAAGCTCTGCTCCGAGTCATCGCTCTCGCCTCCAGCAGCGACGTCTTCGCTCCTCTCCGGCGCTGGCGTCTTCGTTCTCTCCTAACGCATCCTCCCTTATCCGGAGCTAGCTTGTCGGCGTGTGGCTTCCTCTCTCTTTCTCTCTCTCGAAGAAAGTTCAGTTCAGCCCCACGATGACGAGTTTTGATTTGTCTTCCATTATCCATCTCAATATCGGTATTTTCCTTCTCTTAAAATTCTCACTCACTCCATCAAGCAAGTATTAGTTAACATTGGAATTCAATGCCAAAGGTTCGATTGCGAATTCAATGTTATATGCTTCAGTTGAGGATGAAATTACCGTGTTTAATTGGCGAAATTGGTATCGGTGTAGAGTTTAACTAAGTTAAAGTTGGGAATTTTAGGGTTCAAGCTGATTATCGTGAGCAATTGTTAGTGTAGATTAATTTCATTTTCAGTGAATGGCTTTGTGATGAGGCTCCCGCTACGGATGATGCCATGGCTCTTCTCTCTGTCTCTGTCTCTCGTCTCTCGGGCTTGTCTCGCTAATTTCATTTTTAGTGAATGGCTTTGTGATGAGGCTCCCGCTACAGATGATGCCATGTCTCTGTCTCTGTCTCGCTAATTCAATATGTTGTTTGATTGTTTCTCAAAATTGTAAATTATTGTTTTTAACTAAATATAATTGTGGTCCTTTGGATTTTTCCATCTTCCCACCCAAGGACCACCCTCGTCCTTGCTCACATATTTATTCTGCTGGCTTCCCCAACCTAGCTACCTATTTATGTAAATTTCATTTTAAATTTACAAAATTCTCGATAAGATAATAAAATCATAAGTGATAATCAATTACAGCCGGTGTAAATGGTTTGTTATGTTGTGCAAAGAGGCGGATAGATCAATCAATATCTACGTACTCGCGAATGCCTTGGATATGATATGCGAGTCAATTAGTCTAACACAAGTGATCATGGAAAGGAACGAGTCTAGGAGAGCATCGTCGTCTACTTGACATGTTAATTGGATGGGGAAACTTCAATTTCTATGAACTTAGTTGTCAAAAGTTTGATGGGGGCGAGGGAAGAAATGAACGAGTGATGGGGCTAGTACGGTATAGGAAAGTTGAAGATGACTACTCAAGTTCGGATCATCGGAAAGGTGTCTCCATTGTGTCCGGTGGCTTCTTTCTAGTACAAAACAGGAGAGCCCCTTGGCTCCTTCCTTCTGCCCCCACAATGTTATTATGTCATTGGTACAAAACAGGTGCTAATCAATGATATCTCTAGTACAAAACAGGCCGTGGCAAGGCTCAGTAGGGACAGCCAGCAAGTTCTGGCTGCCACGGTCATCACCACAGGCAGTGGTGCAGGCTGTGCCAGCGAAACCGGCCACCACAGTCTACACCACAGCCTGTGATTCTGACCGTGGCACTGGACAGCAGCCACGGCCTGCTGTTTAACTGTAAAATGCTACGGTTTTTGCCTTCTTTAAGTGGATTAATTTAAACTTCTCTGCTTTGATATTATTCAAAGGATGTTACTAAAAATATACTTAATTATTTAATTAATTAAGATATATATATAAATTTTACTTAGTGTAGATTTTTAATTCATTCTCTCTTCTCTTTCTCCTATGAATGTTTTTTGGGTGTAAATTTTATAAAACAAACACGAGTATTTGAAAAATTAATGACATGCACCTTAAAATATCAACTTGTAAAGAATCAAGTTGGATTTAACGAATCAAAAGGTCAACA
Organism: Talinum fruticosum; assembly: GCA_021018815.1. Taxonomy (NCBI): domain Eukaryota; kingdom Viridiplantae; phylum Streptophyta; class Magnoliopsida; order Caryophyllales; family Talinaceae; genus Talinum; species Talinum fruticosum. Next base: position 5,996,241 of record JAITYX010000028.1, read on the forward strand.
ATCAAGAGAACTAAAGGTGACTTGATACACTCAAACTCGGTGTTAGGCTTAGTGTCTTAAACCAACGGGAAGAAGGAAAAGGATCACCACGGATAGCTCCTCGTCCACCACTGGTGGTCCTTTGGCAGCCACAGGCCGTGGCAAGGCTCGGTAGGGACAGCCAGCAAGTTCTGGCTGCCACGGTCATCACCACAGGCAGTGGTGCAGGCTGTGCCAGCGAACCGGCCACCACAGTCTACACCACAGCCTGTGATTCCGACCGTGGCACTGGACAGCAGCCACGGCCTGCTGTTTAACCGTAAAATGCTACGGTTTTTGCCTTCTTTAAGTGGATTAATTTAAACATCTCTGCTTTGATATTATTCAAAGGATGTTACTAAAAATATACTTAATTATTTAATTAATTAAGATATATATATAAATTTTACTTAGTGTAGATTTTTAATTCATTCTCTCTTCTCTTTCTCCTATGAATGTTTTTTGGGTGTAAATTTTATAAAACAAACACGAGTATTTGAAAAATTAATGACATGCACCTTAAAATATCAACTTGTAAAGAATCAAGTTGGATTTAACGAATCAAAAGGTCAACAATCAAGAGAACTAAAGGTGACTTGATACACTCAAACTCGGTGTTAGGCTTAGTGTCTTAAACCAACGGGAAGAAGGAAAAGGATCACCACGGATAGCTCCTCGTCCACCACCGGTGGTCCTTTGGCAGCCACAGGCCGTGGCAAGGCTCGGTAGGGACAGCCAGCAAGTTCTGGCTGCCACGGTCATCACCACAGCAGTGGTGCAGGTCGTGCCAGCGAACCGGCCACCACAGCCTACACCACGACCTGTGATTCTCGACCGTGGCACTGGACAGCAGCCACGGCCTGCTGTTTAACCGTAAAATGCTACGGTTTTTGCCTTCTTTAAGTGGATTAATTTAAACATCTCTGCTTTGATATTATTCAAAGGATGTTACTAAAAATATACTTAATTATTTAATTAATTAAGATATATATATAAATTTTACTTAGTGTAGATTTTTAATTCATTCTCTCTTCTCTTTCTCCTATGAATGTTTTTTGGGTGTAAATTTTATAAAACAAACACGAGTATTTGAAAAATTAATGACATGCACCTTAAAATATCAACTTGTAAAGAATCAAGTTGGATTTAACGAATCAAAAGGTCAACAATCAAGAGAACTAAAGGTGACTTGATACACTCAAACTCGGTGTTAGGCTTAGTGTCTTAAACCAACGGGAAGAAGGAAAAGGATCACCACGGATAGCTCCTCGTCCACCACTGGTGGTCCTTTGGCAGCCACAGGCCGTGGCAAGGCTCGGTAGGGACAGCCAGCAAGTTCTGGCTGCCACGGTCATCACCACAGGCAGTGGTGCAGGCTGTGCCAGCGAACCGGCCACCACAGTCTACACCACAGCTCGTGATTCTCGACTGTAGCACTGGACAGCAGCCACGGCCTGCTGTTTAACTGTAAAATGCTACGGTTTTTGCCTTCTTTAAGTGGATTAATTTAAACTTCTCTGCTTTGATATTATTCAAAGGATGTTACTAAAAATATACTTAATTATTTAATTAATTAAGATATATATATAAATTTTACTTAGTGTAGATTTTTAATTCATTCTCTCTTCTCTTTCTCCTATGAATGTTTTTTGGGTGTAAATTTTATAAAACAAACACGAGTATTTGAAAAATTAATGACATGCACCTTAAAATATCAACTTGTAAAGAATCAAGTTGGATTTAACGAATCAAAAGGTCAACAATCAAGAGAACTAAAGGTGACTTGATACACTCAAACTTCGGTGTTAGGCTTAGTGTCTTAAACCAACGGGAAGAAGGAAAAGGATCACCACGGATAGCTCCTCGTCCACCACTGGTGGTCCTTTGGCAGCCACAGGCCGTGGCAAGGCTCAGTAGGGACAGCCAGCAAGTTCTGGCTGCCACGGTCATCACCACAGGCAGTGGTGCAGGCTGTGCCAGCGAACCGGCCACCACAGTCTACACCACAGCCTGTGATTCTGACCGTGGCACTGGACAGCAGACCACGGCCTGCTGTTTAACTGTAAAATGCTACGGTTTTTGCCTTCTTTAAGTGGATTAATTTAAACTTCTCTGCTTTGATATTATTCAAAGGATGTTACTAAAAATATACTTAACTATTTAATTAATTAAGATATATATATAAATTTTACTTAGTGTAGATTTTTAATTCATTCTCTCTTCTCTTTCTCCTATGAATGTTTTTTGGGTGTAAATTTTATAAAACAAACACGAGTATTTGAAAAATTAATGACATGCACCTTAAAATATCAACTTGTAAAGAATCAAGTTGGATTTAACGAATCAAAAGGTCAACAATCTATAGAAATCTTATTTGCCTTATAATGATAATTATTTTTTAAAAAATAAAAAACTAAAACAAAGAAGGGTGTGATGGTATATGAGAACTAAATTATGAATTAAAAAATTTACAATATTATAAAAAAATTAATTTACAAAAATGAGCACTTGAAAAATCAATGACATGCAACTTAAAATATCAAATTGTAAAGAATTCAGTTGGATTTAACGAGCAATGGATAAGAACTATTACGGTTATGTACAAATATTAATATGAGGTTGAATGTGAATGTGAATGTGAATGTGAATGTGAATGTGAATGTGAAGAAACTAAAGGCTGTGAATGTGAAGGACCAAAGTCTTGGCTGCAAAATTTAAAGCCTGGCCAAGCCATATATCTCCCATCCGCAATGCACATGGCCAGTCCCCCTTCAAAAATTATTGCTTCTGTCTAGCTAGGTCTAGCTAGCTACATGTTCTTTGCATAGTTTTAAAGGCTTAACCTTGTTTATTAGAACCACTTAATATTATATTGTGGTATTCAATGATAATAACAACCCAATATGGATTTTAACATGAAGCGATGTATTTGTTTGTTGTTTTTTCTAATTCGGAACGTTAATTTGGATTTGAGAATTTGGGAGTCAAGAATTTAGTTGCTCTGCTGAGTTGGGTAGTTATCAGGTACTCTCTCTCTCTCAATCTAGCTATACTATGAAGGAACTGAATTGTCTGCGTGTTTTTGTTGCAATTAGAACTATCAAACTTCATGTCTATTTATCATTCAGATTTATAATTTGTAATGTAAGGCATATCTTTTAATGCAAGGTATATCTTTCTGTTTGTTGTTTTTTTAATGCAAGGTAGCTATTATATATATATATATATATATATATATATATATATATATATATATATATATGCATTTCATAAAGCTTAGAAAACCCGTTCAAAAATTTGTACATAACAAGGTATATCAGCAAGTTATACACATTCTCATGTGTATGGTGTTGATATAAAACTTTGTTCTGTACAAGTTTTTGAATTGTCCGTGTTGGACAGTTTAAGAATAATATGGTATTAGGTTGTGTAGTTACTAAATTCTTGCATACAGTTTGACAAATTTAAGGCGACGATTTCCATATGTTCTCTAGGTACTATTATAAATATGTGGTGCGTAATGTCCGGGTGAATTATTTTACCATAGACACAAAAACAAGAGATCTTGGGCGAAATGTATATCCTCATACGAGAGGAGAATCAAGGTGAACACATTCCGGATGTCTTCTCCATTAATGTCGGGTATGCCCTCAGTGATGGACGTATGAGATACCTTGATCAACGCGAGTATGATGCAGCTCATGCATACATTCTTCAGAATTGTGAAATATTAGAGGATTATGAACGGTACGACTATCAACTTGAATAATTTTGTCATATATTATCTTTTAATGATAACGACCTAATAATAAGCATTTTCTCCAACTAAGGCAATTTGAAGATGAAATGATTACACTACATCCACGTATTAAGAAAGATGAAGTATGGAGTAAGTTTGATAAAGAATTCCCAAAATGGTTTCGAGAGAAGGTTAGTATATTGATGTTGTGTTGCGAGTGGTTTAAATATGTATTACATTTTCATTAACTTATATTTTAATGGCGTAGGTTTTTCATTTGAACGAGAACAATGGAGTAATTAAAAGTTTGGCACTTGGTCCAAAGAAGGATGTGCGTAGTTTTAACCATTATTACATAAATAATTACAACTTTCACACCTATAAATACGGTCAAAACAAGGCCAGTATGAGCTATGGGGTATCCGTGAAAGGGGTAGATGACATTCATTATTATGGCATTCTTCAAGAGGTGATTGAGTTAGAGTATGTTGGGGATTCTCGCTCTTACAAGACGGTTTTGTTCAAATGTGAATGGTTTGATTCTATAAGGGGTATTAATATACACGAACAATATAAATTAGTGGATGTCAACCATACAAAGAAGTACCCAAAGTATGATCCATTTGTACTGGCATCCCAAGCTATGCAAGTGTATTTTACCCCTTATCCAAGTATAAGGAACGATAGAAACCAATGGTGGGCGGTGATTAAGATAAAACCAAGATCAACCATTGAAGCACCACTCAATGATACAGCATTTCAAGAGGATACTAATGAAAATCCTCCTACTTTGTGTGAGTTCGAAGGAGTCCAAGAAGGATTTGAAAATGAACTTGAGGACATAATTGAAGAGGAAGCTAATGAAGTCGATTTCAATGTTGAAAACGAGGATGATAATTTTGAAGGGAGGCGGATGATGACAGTCTTTTATTGTATAATGACATTGATGATGACATTGTAGCTAATGATGATGATGATTTTGAAGTAATATTGTAATCTCGTGACATTGATAACCAACGATCTATGTTATGATTTTGATGTATGTTTTGATTTTTTGTGTATATTAATTGATTTTTGAATATATATACTTAAATTCTCTTTGCATGACATTATTCGTTGTATATACAAGTATGCCTCGAACAAAAGGTTTTGCGCTAAATCATGGTGCGCCTACTTCGGTTCCGATTCCAATGTTGGGGCTGATCATGCTATAGTCCAGACTCAATCATCATCATCACAGGGAGATAGCTCACAACAAGGGGCAGCTTGCGGGAAGAGAGTTTTGGCAAAGGATGATGATAACTGGTGGTATGTCTCAGTAATTTGGTTTATTTTTCGTATTCTTTGGGTAGTTTTAACTTAATAATTTTATTGCAGGTTCACTAAGTCGAAGTTGTCACGAGCTATATCAGATGATATCAAGAGTTTCTACAATGGCCAGTGCACATGTTTATCAAATCTCCCTAAAGAAGAGTTACAACTTTTGTGGAGGACTTTTGAGGTAAAAAACTTGAAAACAATTGGATATATATGAGTAGTTTTTAATATTTTTAATTTATGTTTGTTAATATTTGTATAAAACAGGGTAAGTATACTTGGGCTCCAGAACTTTCTCAAGAAGTCTATGCAGAGTGGAAGAAGAAAGTTGGTAAAAATTTGAGGAATTTAGCGAGCAAGGCTGGAAAAAGGCCCGATGATAAACCAATAACTTGGTTGTCGGATGAGGGGCGAGAGAGGTTGAAGGGGCTAAGAAGTACATCTGAATTTCAAAAAAATCTGCCCAATGCTTCAAGAATAGGACAGAAGGCCCAAAAGCAGGAACCTTACATAGTCAAGGGTCGGTCTCAACCGCAGATCTCGCAGTCCAAATGGTATAAACTCTAGTATTTTGGTTTTCTTTCATTTTATACACATAATTTAGTTTGTGTAACTTTATTGCATATTTTTATGCCTAGATTAAGGAAGGGAAGAATCCTACTCCATCTGCATTGTTTGTGAGGAGTCGTAGTAAGGATGATGCTCAATCTGGAAAGGTTTTTGTCGATGACCGGTCCAAATCTCTGTGGGTAAGAATATTATCTCCGTAAACCTTTACAAGCAAATAGAGTGAAATGGACAATTGTAGGGGATATTCATATTGAATGTACAATGGATGCTTTCCCTTTTGCAGGAAAAATATGAAGCGATTAGAGCCGAGCGTGGTATTCGAGGAGGGGACAAAGAGGCAGAGACCCTCTACTATGAGGTGTCGGGTGGATGGAGCAAAAATCAACCATCTATGGATTGGGTAATTCCGCAACAATGTTCTACGAGAAGCCTACTGCCTCGACATCCTCTACGAGTGCTACCTACAATTCCTCGGCTTATTCTCGGCTACAATCACAACTTCAATCAACCCAAGAACAACTTGATCAGCAAAGAAAATTAACTGAGAGTCATCAAAAAGCCATGGAAGAGCAAAGAAAAATGGTCGAGAGTCAGCAAAAAGCCATGGAAGAAGCAATGAAACTCATTCAAAACCTCCAATCACAAGTTGACGGGATGTCCGGTGGTTCTAACTAATTTCTTAGCATGGTTTGTTTATTGAACTTTGAATTGGTTTGTTTGTTGAATTGCTTTGTTTAACTTTGAACTGGTTTGTTGGATATTTGGAGGTTGTTAGGATGATGAATACTTGGTGGTTTGTGGATGATTGTGCAAACAATGAATCACAATGTATTTGTGTATTCGTATATTACTGTGTAGAGAAGAAGTCAGACTTTTATATAAATGTTTTGCAGGAAATATATGTAAAAACGGAATAACAAATGTTCAAAAAGTTATGGCAAAATAATGGAAGATTTAGCGTCGGATTTTAGCGTCGCACCCAAAATCCGACGCTATTTGAGTCAAAAAGGCTGACGCTAATCACAAAAATCGGACGCTAAAATGAAGCGGGGCATAAAAAGAAAACGAAATTAGCGTCGGATTAGAATCCGACGCTGTTAGCGTCGGACGTATCCGACGCTAATAGAAATAATCCGACGCTATTAGCGTCGGATGGTGAATCCGACGCGAAATTTTTAGCGTCGAGGTCTTCTGCGTCGAATTTTATCCGACTCTAATCCGACGCTAAAGACGTTTAGCGTCGGATTTTCCGGATTTGGCGTCCGATTTTGTCCGACGCTAATTTACTCGTTTTACTCGTAGTGATAAAGCATTCTTAGAAAAATTCTTTCCAACACCTAGGATTGGATCCATTAGAAAAGAAATTTGTGGCATTAAACAAATGAATGGAGAAACTTTTTATGAATACTCGGGAACGTTTTAATAAATTATGTGCTAGTTGTCCCCAACATCAAATTTCCGAACAATTACCGATTCAATATTTTTATGAAGGGCTACTCGTCAATTGATAGAAATATGGTAGATGTCTGCTAGTGGGGGCTTTGGTTAATAAGACTCCAGCTCAAGCTAGAGAATTATTTAATAACATGGCCCCAAATACTCAACAGTTTGGGACTAGAGATGTCCAATTTAGGAAGGTTAATGAACTAAATTCAAGTACATCATTGGAAAACCAATCGACTCAAATCATCTGCTATGTTGAACAAACTCGTCACCTGGAGGAGTTCAAAAGGCAGTAGTGTGTGGAATTTGCTTGTTTAGAAGGGCATCCTACCGATTCATGTCCTACATTACAAGGGGGGAGAAGTAAATGCTGTTTTCCCTAACCAAGGTCAAAGAAAGTACGATCCATTTTCAAACACCTACAATGAAGGATGGAGGGATCATCCTAACCTTAGGTATGGACCTAGAAACAACCCCCTGGTTTTGACCAAACCCAGCGTCAACCATCTCGCTCAAGATAAAATGAACTTCCTTTTGGAGCAAATGATTAAGAAAATGGATGACCAAAAGAAGGAATCTGACCTTAGGTTCCAAAGTTTAGAAATGAGTATTAAGCAGTGTTCAAGAGAGACAAAGCGCAACGGATACCATGTTTAGTAACCCGCAAGCCCAATTGCAAAATAGATTACCATCTCAACCCTTCCAGAATCCCAAAGAAAATGTGAGTACTATAAGACTAAGGAGTGGAAAGGAACTTAATGAACCTAAAAACAACAGAGAGGTAGAACCTGAACTAGAGGTTAAGGAATTTGAACCTGACTTAAAGAAGGATAACTCCTCTAATGCTAAAGAGATAAGTGACACTAAGAAAAGTCGTTATGAACCTATTCCACCTTTCCCTAGTAGATCGAGAAGTATAACTCCTAAAATAGATGAGGCAAACCAAGAAATTTTAGAAACATTCAGGAAGGTAGAGATCAACATTCCTCTCCTAGATGCCATTAAACAAGTTCCTCGTTATGCTAAATTTCTTAAGGAGCTTTGTACTTCTAAAAGAAAATTAAAAGGAAATGAGAAGATAAGTGTGGGGAGAATGCATCTGCTTGTTTTTCAAAAGAAGCTCCCTCCTAAATGTAAGGACCCGGTGTGTTCTCTCGTCCCTTGTAAGATTGGAAACCTATACTTTGACAGAGCCATGCTTGATTTAGGTGCTTCCATTAATGTGATGCCTCGGTCTGTTTATGATAAATTGAATTTGGGAGAGTTGAAGAAAACTGGGCTAGTAATTCAGTTGGCTGATAGAAGTAGTACGTATCCGGATGGAGTCTTAGAGGATGTCTTAGTCCAAGTCAACGAGCTTATTTTTCCTGCTGATTTTTATGTATTGGACATGGGTAATGCATGCCATGACATTCCTATTTTGCTTGGTAGACCATTTCTTAAAACATCTAGGACAAAAATAGATGTACATGGGGGAACATTGACTATGGAATTTGATGGTGATGTTATTAAGTTCAATATTTTTGATGCCTTGAGATTTCCTGCAGATGTAAATTATGTTTGTGCACTTGATACAATTGATGAAATGTCCCAAAATGTTTATGATTTGTCTCAAGAAGATGAATTGTTAACTCGTGATTACCAAAGGGTTGGATTATTCCGTATTTCATGCTATACCCTATCATGTTAACTCAGGACTAGTAGATAGCATAGAGTCTTTGTTACAATTGCAAGTAATGGAAAAACCTAATATGATAAAGTTGCTCGTAAATCATGAAAAGTTGCTACCTTCTCTTGTTTCACCCCTAAATTAGATTTGAAACCCTTGCCTGAAAATTTAAAATACGCTTATTTAGGAGATAATGAGACCTTACCTGTTATAATTTCTAATGCACTAACACTTGAACAGGAAGATAAGCTTATTAAGGTGCTTAGAGAACATAGTGAAGCTTTAGGGTGGACTTTAGCAGACACTGAAAGGGCTGAGCCCAACATTGTGTTCACATAAAATCACTTTAGAGTTAGAGGTTAAGCCTAAGAGAGACCCTCAACGTAGATTAAACCCACCTATGATGGAGGTGGTGCAAAAAGAAATTCTTAAGTGGATCGATGCTCGGAGTGATCTACCCCATAGCTGATTCCGAATGGGTTAGTCCAATTCATGTAGTTCCTAAAAAGGGGGTACAACAAGTAGTACAAAACAAGGAAGGTGAACTAGTCCCTACTAGAGTCCGGAGCGGCTGGAGAGTGTGCATTGACTATAGAAAACTGAACAAAGCCACAAAGAAAGATCATTTTCCCTTGCCTTTTATGGACCAAATGTTAGAAAGATTAGCTGGAAAGACACATTATTGTTTTCTAGATGGATATTCAGGGTATATTCAAGTCCCTATAGCTCCCGAAGATCAGGAAAAGACCACTTTTACATGTCCCTTTGGCACTTATGCTTTTAGGAGAATGCCTTTTGGTTTATGTAATGCTCCTGCTACATTTCAAAGATGTATGATGAGTATCTTTTCCGAGTTTATCACCAAGATTATGGAAGTTTTCATGGATGATTTTACTCGTGCATGGTGATTCATTCGATGAGTGTTTACATCACCTTACTTTAGTACTCAGGCGGTGCATCGAAACTAATTTGGTACTTAATTTTGAAAAGTGTCATTTCATGGTTGAACATGGGGTCGTATTAGGGCATGTTGTGTCATCTAAGGGTTTAGAAGTTGATAAGGCAAAAGTAGACATTATTCAATCTTTACCCTACCCCAAATGCGTTAAGGATGTAAGATCATTTTTAGGTCATGTTGGATTTTATAGGAGATTTATTAAAGACTTTTCAAAGATTGCCTCACCTTTATGTGCTTTACTTGCAAAAGATGTTAAATTTGATTTTCATGAGGAATGTGAGAGGGCGTTTGATGAACTGAAGCTAAAATTGACCACTACTCCTATTGTACAACCTCCTAACTGGGCCTTACCTTTTGAGTTGATGTGTGATGCTAGTAATAAGGCGGTAGGGGCTGTCTTAGGTCAAAAAGTAGGAAGGGTACCACATGTAATTCATTATGCTTCTAGAACTCTTGACCAAGCACAATGTAACTATACCACGACGTAAAAGGAAATGTATGCTATTGTTTTTGCTCTCAAAAAGTTTCATCCTTATCTGCTAGGTGTGAAAGTTACTGTTTATACTGATCATGCTGCTATTAAATATCTCTTGAAAAAGAACGACTCTAAACCAAGATTGATTAGATGGGTCTTATTACTACAAGAATTTGAAATAGAATTTAAAGACAAGCGAGGAGCTGAAAACTTAGTCGCAGACCATCCGAGTAGGCTAGAAAATGGGGAAAGTAGTGATTCTTTCAGTGATTGTTTTCCTGACGAGACTTTATATGTTGTCATTGATAAATTACCTTGGTATGCTGACATAGTAAATTACATAGTTGCCAAAACTTTTCCAAGAGACATGTCTAGAGCCCAAAAAGAAAAGATAAGATCTCGAGGTTAAATATTATGTTTGGGATGACCCGTACTTGTGGAAATTTTGTGGAGATCAAATTATAAGGCGTTGTGTAGATGACACTGAGTTTCATTCGATTTTAACTTTCTGTCACTCATCTGAAAGTGGAGGGCATTTTGGCCCAAAAAGAACAACGACACAAAGTTTTAGAATGTGGATTCTATTGGCCTACTATTTTTCGTAATGCTTATGATTTTTGCAAAAATGTGAAGCATGCCAAAAGACAGGAAATTTATCGTGGAGGAATCAAATGCCCTTATATAATATGTATGTGTGTCAAATATTTGATGTGTGGGGAGTGGATTTCATGGGACCATTTCCCTTTTCCTTTGGTTTTACTTACATACTCCTGTTTGTTGATTATGTGTCTAAATGGGTTGAAGCGATAGCTACTAAAGCCGATGATGCTAAGACTGTGGTGAAGCATGTTAAATCTCGTATTCTACATAGATATGGAGTACCTAGAGCAATCATTAGTGATAGAGGGACGCATTTTTGTAATAAAACATTAGGTACCCTGCTAGCTAAATACCATGTAATTCATAAGGTATCTACAAGTTATCATCCCCAAACAAATGGCCAAGCTGAAATCTCTAACAGAGAAATCAAAGGAATTCTAGAAAAGTTGTTAGACCAGATAAGAAGGATTGGAGTCTTAGGTTAGATGAAGCTCTCTGGGCTTACGTAACCGCATACAAGACCCCTATAGGTATGTCACCTTACGGACTAGTCTTTGGAAAAGCATGTCATCTTCCTGTAGAGTTAGAGCATAAATCATATTGGGCTGTAAAGAAGTGTAATTTAGATTATGACTTAGCGGGAAAGGAACGTAAGCTGCAACCGCAAGAATTAGAAGAGATTCGTATGGAGGCTTATGACAATTCAAGTAATTTATAAAGGTAAAGCCAAAGCATTTCATGATGCTAAGCTTGTCGGAAGGAATTTCAAAAGGGGGAGAAAGTGTTATTATTCAATTCAAAACTAAGGCTTTTTCCTGGAAAGTTAAACTCTAGATGGCTAGGACCATTTGAGGTAGTAAAGACTTATCCACATGGGGTCGTTGAGATTAAAAGCTATTCTACTAACAAAATTTTTAAGGTGAATGGTCACAGAGTTAAAGAATTTTTATGAAGGAAGCCAAATTTGCTTAGTAGAGGAGATACATTTAGAAGATCCATGAGTGACAACGATGTCGAGCCAAAGACTAGTAAACAAAGGCGCTAGTTGGGAGGCAACCCAACATTTTCAGGGAAGTTTCTATAATTTTTACTTTAATTTAATTTTTATTTTTATTTAGCATGCATCAGGGACAATGCATGAATTAAGTGTGGGGAGTGCATCCTGCATTTTAATTTTATGCATTTATCTTTATCTTATTTTTTAAAAAAATAAAATAAAATAAAATAAATAATAATATTCTTGTAAAGAAATGCATGAACATGAATATATGCTAGGTTAACTTGCTTAAATTTTTCTGTTTCTAATTTTTCTTTCCCTTTGAAAGTGAGAAATTTGAACATGTTAATTGTCATTCGGAGTTGTTTGAGTTGATCTTCATATATTTCTTCAATTAGTGACAATCATAATTTTTCTCGTCGATTTGATCATGTTATATGATCGTGATAGAGGCAATAAATTGACTTAAACCGTTCACCTAGACTACTCGAACTTAGCAGATTGACTCATTAAAATTTTGATTTTTCTTGTTTGGCCTATATAAAAAAAAAAAAAAAAATTGTTAGTTTACCAACATGGGTCGGAGTTGGTGGCTCGGCGCCATTTCCCTTAAGTTTAGGTCTCAAGTTGAGCCTTATGAATGGAGTAACCCATGCTGGGAGAGTCATGCCCCTTTTAGGCCGATCAATGGCTCGAACCATACTAACGAAAAGAAAAATAAAAAAATAAAAAATAGAGTATTAACTCCAAGCACCTCTGTTTGGGTGAGTGGGAGACAGGGAGTGTTATATTTCTAAGACCCTATATGGGCCTCGAATATGTGCTTGAATGGAGTTATATATATATTTAAAAAAATAAAAAAAAAAAAGGAGGTTTGCAAAACAAGTTTATTATCGATTTTTAGTGAGTTATCTCGCTGATTCGAGTGTCTCTATAACCATACTCGCACCTTAATTTTTCCTATCCTAAAAGTTTTAGACCTCTTGACCGGAATGTACATGTTTGAAAAATATGGATAAATTTTTGATTGTTGCTTAATTAAAAGAGATATTGTGAGGTCGATGAATAAACTCTCCGATGGCAATGAAATGTTTAGTTCTTCACTTGCTTGGGAAAGACAAAAATTTCATCAAACTATTTTTGAAAGCAAGGCAAACTTAGTGCATACTTTATGTTTTATGTATATCTTTATAAAAACCATAATATTAGATCGAGTCTTAGATTTCTTTGCACGAGGACGTCCAAAGTCTAAGTGTGGGGGATTTGTTAAGTCGTATTTTATACGTATTTTTAGTAGTTATTTAGTTTATATTATATAGTTTATTTTATCTAATTTATTCTATTTTGTCTATTTATAGGTAATTATCGAATAAAGTGGGGAAGAGAAGAAAAGTCGTTAAAAGTGGATTTTTAGCTACCGACAAGCATCCAAGAAAATATATGAAGTCGGTCCATAAATATAATATGTAATAAAATATTTATTTTAGGATATTATATTTTAGGAAATCCTAAGTGGAATAGAAAAGGGAAACTTAGAAGAGAAGAAAGAGAAATAAACCCTAACTCTTTCACCCTATATATACTACTTATTATCATCATGGATGAGGAAGACCCACACACACTCACCACCTCTTTCCCTTGCTGCCCACACCCCTTCGTGACTCGCTGCCGCCTGCACCTTGCTGCCGACCACCAGCATGGCCGCCCAGCCACCACTGCTGCCACCTCCTGCTGCTGCCGCTGCTCGCTTGTTCCTAGCCGCACCTTGCTGCCGCCTGCTTGCTGCTGCTGTCTGCTGCCAGCCCACACCAACACCACCATCCATCATCATCTTCTTCATCTCCCGGGTCAAAGAAACTAATATCGGTAGTATAATTTAGTTTTGTAATTTTTATTAGAAAAGATTGAGTTTTTATTGATAGATTAATACTAAAGATGCTATTTTTATTTAGTTTACATGTTTTAAATTACATGATGTGTGAGTAGTTTTTCTTATACTTAGTATAATCTCATTGAAGCCATGTTAAATTATTTATTTTGAAACAAAGTTTTGATTTTTATTGTCTTATTGATTTGATCCATGATTCTATGATAATTTGTGTTTAATGTTTATGAATTTATGTCTAATTAATTAGAGTGCACGCTATTTAGTTTTATATAAATTCATATGATAGTTTAGAGGGTTTAAGTACGTAATTGCTTGATATTTTAGACATAAGTATCACCCTAGTTAATCATGGATGGCTCATACCCATCTCTTTTAATTTGGAAATTATCATAGATCCTTCTTAAATCAATTTGCTAGTAGATTGGTTATTAGGTGCTAGATGATGTTTTTCTAATACTTAATGCTCTAATTTGATTAAATTCTAGTGCTAGTGCTAGGGTTATCAATATTAGTAGGGTTTATATTAGGGCTAGGCCTAAGTAAACTAATAACTAAGGAAAAACGGGAAGATCCGCTAGTGGTTGTCTTCTACAGTTTAGCTCATGGGTAGATCAATTTGTGTGTTAATGATAAATAATAATTTGCATGGTGGATATAGATTATACTAAGTGTTTTTATAAATTTGCTATCTTTGATAATTATTTGTTTGCTTTTTAGTTATTTTCTTTAGTTTGTCAATTTTTACTTATAAAATTATAGTCTTTTATTATTAATTTCGTTACCCCCTAAAGATCAGTATTTTAGGTTAGTTTTAGTAATTTTATTTTAATTTAATTTTGAGTCTTTATATATTAATTTTCAGAATTAATTTTCTGTCAGTTTTTATTATTTTTTGACTCAGTTTGTTAGAAATTAGTTTAAAAATAGTTTCTTTTGTTATTTTTCGTATTTTATTTTCTTTTAGGGTTTAGATAGAGTCCTAGTTTGCTGTGATTAAATTTTAGAATTTTTGGAATTAATTTGATATTTTTTCAGATTTAATTCTTGAATTTAATTACTGCAGGTTTTTAATAAAATAAATTCGTAAATTAGATTTTAAATTTTGTTTTTATATTTTTAGGGTCTGGTTAGGTTTAGAAAATTAGTATTATTATTCTGGGTAATTTTAGTATTTATTTTCGTAATTATTTTAGTGCAGAATATTATTTATTTAATTTTCTGTTTTAGAATTTATTTAATTTCTGCTTTAGTTTTCTTTTCTGAAAATTTATAAAAAAAACATTCCTGGGTTATTCCAAGCTTTATATTCTGTCTGGAATATTTATTTATATTATTAGATAATTTTCTGTTATTTTTAGTTATTTAATTCTGAATTATTCTACGTTTTAATTTTCTGTTTAAGTTTTTATTTGATTATCTGTTTTGATTTTTCCAGAATTAATTAGGATAGTTTTGTTAAATTTAGATTATTAGAATAATAGTGCATAATCTCAGAAGTTTTTCTTAGAATTAAAATTAGAAATTTAGTAGTTAAGTTGATTTGTTTGAATTTTATAAGGTAAATAACTAAAATAGTTAGTTTAATTAGATTGGAAGTTTGATTTTTTACAGTATCTTTCCTCGTGGATTCGATCCCTACTTGCCCTTACTATATTGTTTATTATAAGCCTAAGTAGTGGTTTAATTTGTTGCTGTACGACAAGCTTAACGAGTTATGTGATTGTCTTTATGATGATATTTCTTGCTTTGAATTCTTGCAACGGTAGCTCTGTACAACATATATACATCATATTTATTGTACACGCTACCTCTACACGAACTCCAAGCAATCAATATAGTCATAAAGACAAGCACATAACTCAATCTACTAAAAAGCATCACTTTGGGTAAATAGAGATGAACCTTTTGGCATAAATATTGAAGTCATTAATACCACAAAATTCGAAGACTAAGAAAGGACTTTTAGGCATAAGCACTAAAAAGGAAAACACAAAGAGGACATCTCACCAACAATGTCTATTTCCTTTGTCATGGTCCCAAAGTGATGCTCCTCTTATGAATACATTGCTTGGAGTTCTTGCAGGGGTAGAGTGGACAACCTAAAAACTAAGGACAACGTTAATCAACAACTTATGCACAAGAAACATAACAAACATAAAAGGGTATAAATCACTTGTTCATCCGAAAAAGCTTGTCATATCATGTGTGCACCTTTGGAATCAACTACTTCAAAAGCGATATCATTGAGTTTTGGTTGATTGACGAAATTCAGGTACTTAAAGCAACAACTTTTCTATAAGAAACAGAACAAATGTAGAAGGATCATAAATGAGAAAGGAAATTAAAACTAACATTGGTCGCAAATGGACAAAATTCAGTACCAGCACATTCCTTTGTCATGGCTCGGTATTTACGCTAAACAAGTGATTTGCACCAAAAATTTCCAACTTGATGCTTTTTAAATATTTCTATTAAACCCGGGAATTTTTTGTATAAATCACTTGTCTAATAGAAATACTAAAAAGCTTAGTCTGCCTTTTGATCCTCATCGAACGATGATCTGTTACATGAAATTGTTAAAGTCAAAAATAATGAAAGCAAGTCTGTAGTCACTAAAACAAGCAAAAATAAGGATATCCATCAATGAAAACTTACTAAGAATAATGTTCTTACCCAGTTGATATAATTTTCCCCTTTAAGCCTTTTTTCCCCTCCTTTGGACTTATCTTTAATATATATGCCCTTTTGATTGTCAACCCTTAAATATAGTTCTTCAAAATTGGCATCCTCATTTTCGATAGGCATTCCAAAGGAGAAGGGTGGGGAATCTTCAACAAAACTCACATACATCTTCACCATCCCCACCAGCAACGTGCCTCTTCCCTTGAAGAACAATAGACCACTTATCATTGGTCGGGTCTTGAATGTAGAACAATTGTCTTGCTTGGGATGCCATAACGAATGATCCCCTTTAGGCCCTTCTCAGGTGAGATCGACTATCATGAATCCCATCTTATCAACTCGGACACCGTTATTATTGTCAACCCAATTGCACTAAAAAACAGGCTCAAAGAAGTCAACATAGTCTAGCTCCCATATCTCCTCAATGACTCGTAATATGACATTTTAGCTATAACGGGATGTTTGTCCTTCGAGCTGGAAACATGAAGTGTATAAGTCTCCAATGTGACCCCACTATTTTACGCGGTACTCCTATTGTCCCGACTCTTTGTATAGAAAGAGTATCTATTGATGTCATACCCACGATAAGATATGACTTCCAACTGCGACCCTCTACCCAAGCTTACTAATGTTTGCGAGATATGTTCTCGTGATTCTTCCAATTGGGTAGTAATGAATCTATCTCCGAACCAATTGACAAATGTGTGATTATGATGGGTCGAGTACCCACGTCTTATTTTTCCTCGTTACTATCTCCTTATGAGAGATTTGTGCTCATCAATGAATGGGTGGACTTCATCGCTGTTTTGAAGAATGTAAAGATGTGCTTGAGCCCTTATATCCCTACTAATTGTTAGAACCGTCGGCCCCGGTTTCCCTGCCCACTTATGTTCCTCATAAATCGATGTTTCTTAATACCGACAACTTCAATTTAGGGATAGTACTCACAGTGAGAACTTAACACACTCCTCAACTGTGTATGTCTTAAGAATGCATGCTTCTAGTTGATACCGATTTCTAACATACTCTTTGAGAATTTTCATAAAAAGTTCAAAAGGGTACATTTATCGGTAAAAATCTAGGCCACGTAATTGCACTTCTCTCACTAAATGGATAACTAGGTGCACCATGATATCAAAAAAGAAGGTGGGAAGTACATCTCAAGTTGGTACAATGTAATGATTTCTACAAATCGATGACTTTGCTGCATATGAAATTAAAGATGAAGCAAAGTCCTGTGATCGATTATCGACATGTTTGGGCATCACGGCTCGGATAGCAACCAATAGTAATTGTTACATTAAAGTATGACAATCGTGAGATTTAATACCAATTATTCTATAATCGAGACATTAAAATGAGTCCACTGATGTTTAAAGAATATCCTGTTGCACTTTCGGTTTGTTCAAGGTCTCACACAAACGTTGTTTTTCCCTTCTACTCAATATGTATGTCGCTGGAGGCAAATTTGTTCTTTTCCCCTTTGGTTGTTGTAACGCCCCCAATCACCATTACTTAATAATCCCCGATTAGAGAATATGAAGTATGGTCGCAGCGGAAGTTAACGACCGGAGGCGTTACCGCCGTCCTAGAAATAGGACCAGAGCTAAATAGAATGTATATAAGGAGGCTTGCTTCAATTACTTACGCTTATACGAGTCCCGATAAGAGTAAATATTGGTGTCCCAAAGAGTTAAATTATACCACATCATTAAACCAACTCCCAACATACATTTGTCACATTTTATACATTATGCAAACCCCGCAACGGACTATCCGAAAATATGCCATATGTAATACCTTCCAAGGGCAAGCCCAAAACCCGATGTGGAGAAAAATCACTATGAGCTTCTAGGTCCATCACGGATCGGTGATAACGATATTTCCAGCTAAGTTTTGCTTGCGGCGGACCTCCTAGGCAATGAGTCTGTTCACACATGCTTTCCCTAAAAACAAAAGCAGTGAAATATTTCGAAGAATGAGTCGAAACTCAGTACGAACATTCCTGCATCTGTAAAACAACTTCGAAAATATTTTAATTGAGCGCGCCCATTTCAATTCA
Organism: Talinum fruticosum; assembly: GCA_021018815.1. NCBI lineage: Eukaryota > Viridiplantae > Streptophyta > Magnoliopsida > Caryophyllales > Talinaceae > Talinum > Talinum fruticosum. The sequence continues at coordinate 6,014,659 of JAITYX010000028.1, forward strand.
TTTTAGTTTGAAATCGGGGGAGAGAGTATAAGTAAAACTTGCTTGCCGGTTATTATCCGAAAGTGGAGCCCCTTGATAATTGATACGATCTTAGTAAGGTGCACACCTCCCGGGCCGACCGAGAACCCGAGTTGAAGCCGCGCGGGTTGGGCATAAGCCACGATTATTGATAATTGATGGGCATAAGCCACGATAATTGATAATTGGGCGGGGACCACTTGATTAGGTGGCAAAATTTGATTTGCAAATGATTCATTATTAGTTATATATATGAGAAATATTGAGATTTGATGAAACATGTGAGTTTTCGAAAGGTACAGGCAATGAACGTACTCGAATTAAGAATATTTGTTTCTCCCTTTTTGCAGAAATTTGAGTCACCGGCTATTCGGCAACGGAAGTGGCCTCGGTTCCGTTTAAAATGGATTTCTAGGGTTAATAAATATTTTCTTGAGTTTTAATGCTTGAGTTTGTATAAGCTTTAACAATTTATTTCATTTCCTATATTCGTATGAAAATCGATTAAACTAATGTTTGTATTAGTCGGCTTTACTTGCGTTGATTCCGTTTCAATTATTGAATAAAATTTATATTAATTAAAGAGGTTGATTAGGCTAACTAAATACCCAATGATGTTGGTGTTATTCAATTTGCTACTTGATTTGGGTTGAACATAGCGTACACACACACACACACACACATATATATATATATATATATATATATATATATATATATATATATATATATATATAGACACACACACACACACAACAAACACTTATTTTTGATTCATTCCTCATTTCACCCTTCTAAGCATTCAAATCCCATAGTTACGTAATTAATTAATTCGGCAAATGCCCTTCCATCGGGAGGTTTCACAATTTTGTCGATTCGCCCAAAATTCATATACATACCATTTTAAGCACCTACGCGTTATTTTCTCGACGTAACTCGTATTCATAACTAAATTAAGCATACCAAGTGTTCGGATGTCCCACATGCCTCCTACACAATCTATTATCCGACTTCATCCTCCTTGCATATTTTTCTCTTCCTTTGTGTTCAATTCTAGCTATTTACAAAATGTAACGATTCCACCAAATTGTTCAATTCGATAATAAAACATCCTCAATCTCATTCACTAGTTCATAATTTCCCAAAAGAATCACATTTGTTCATATGCATACACCAATTAATCCATCAACCTGCCACACCTCAATCGTCCACAACAATCCCACTTTTCCCAAATCAATCTTTAAATTCACTCAACAGACATATTTCTAAATCATATGCTTCAATTTGCAATCACAATTACTTAAATGAATAAGGAACTTGATAACTTAGGGTTCGAGTAATTTACCTTCAAATTCGGGAAGGAGGGTTTAAGAAGGACGAGCAGGGGTGGTGGCACGGCAGCTGCACCGGCGGCTACGAGGCGGGGTTGGCGACCGCTCCGGCGGCAGCTGCGGCTCGGTTGGCCGCTAGGTGGCTGCGGTAGAGGGACCGCGACGCAGGGCAGCAGCGTAGCGCCAACGAGAGGGGAGGTAGCGACACGGAGAGACGCCGAGCGTCTCCCGACGACGTTGACGCCGACGCCGACTGCTGGCCGGCGTTGGTGGCGTTTGGTGATCGAGAGAAGACAGCGGCGGCGGCGAAGAAAAGCCGAGCAGCTGGGAAGCAAGGCCCCGTGAAAGCGAGAAGAGCACGAGCCGCGACTGGGAGAGAGAGAGAGGAAACAGATGGCCGACGCCGGTCGCTCGGCCGGCGTCGGTCGTGTTGGTGGCCGGAGTAGCGGCACGGACGCGGAGGAAGAGGTGGAGAAGGGCAGGAGAGGGAGCAGGGGAAGTGAAATGAGAGAGTTGGGAGCCTGAAGCTTTGCCCGGCATTTCTATCCCTCATTCTTTTTTTTGTAACATTTCCAGATTAATCCGATTCTGGATCTTTCTTAAAAAAATCTGATTAGTTTGTTGTTTTTTTTTTTCCGAAAAATCCGCTTCTGGATTTTTCGTTTAAAAAATCTGGTTCATTTATTTTATTATTTTTATTTTATTTTTATTTATTTATTTACTTTGTTTTCTTTTATTGTTACTTTTAAATTTTATTTTAATAATGACGTTCACAAATTATAATCTTGTTATGAGATTTTTATCGGGGCCACTTCGTCGCCTTAGCTGCATAACACATGTATAAGGATAATGTAAATACAATTTATCGAATTGAAGTGCACGCGCTCAATTATATAAATATTGTAATTAACAAATAATGTGATTTAGAGACGGGTTGTTACAGCTTGTGGTGCTAATTCCTCTCGTATTCCCCTTTCACACATGTCTAGTCATAATTTCTCTCCGTTCTAGGTTTGAGGTAGTACTTGGACAAGAGGAATTGCGAAGAGCGATAACAAGAAGAGTAGAGAGCAGATGAAGTGGACGTGGAAACAATAGGTACCAGTTCTCGGGTTTTTAGATGCTATTTAGAGAAACATTTGAAGACAGTTCAATGGAAGAACAATCCTCAAATTTAACCTATGACTACAGCTTCTTTCAAAGAACCATAGTCAAAAGGTGAGTGCTCAACCAATGATGACAACTCGTTGGAAAACCTTTCGTCATAGGTGTTATATAAGGGCGATTATTTACAAATATGTCACTGCCTTATTTTTCATGATGGTTTGTCCTTTTAACCATCGTAAATTGACCGTAATAAAAGGTCATATTTATAGTAGTGTGTCCTTGTTCTTCGCATGTAGCCAAGTAAGGATAAGTAGTTAAAAAGTGATCTAAGCCTTGACAATGAGAACATAACACCAAAGAAGTCTACGAAGATTGGGGTTCAACAATTAACACCCTTAACATATTTTCAAGTACAAGCAAATTTAGACTCAAGGTGACTCACATCGAAACATGAATGCCCCCCTTGGCACTACTAATCCTAGAACTCGGACTCTCACTTGGTATTTTTTAGCACCTTGCACATTCCACGAAATAATCTTCATAAAAACAATTGAGGCCATCCAACAGCTCCCGTTGATGAATGTCCAGATGAAGTAGTTATGACTTGCACCGCAAGGTAAAATGCCCTAACGGGGTGATTTGAATAAAAGGCCTCGGGAATACTAGCTAATACTAGGCTTCCTTTCGCCAACATAAATAGAATAAAAAAATCCATAAATAATTTAAAAATAGCTTATAAACACTAGAAATTCTAATACATAGATAAATCTTTGAAGTATCGCCCTGCTAAGAGGGATTCCGTTGACTTCATCGCTCCATTCCGCAGCCTCTCTTTTGGTAGTGCCTGCAACACAACACACCCACCACCAATAGTTACATGTAGAACAGAAACTAACATAGTAGAATTTGAACAACCTCGTGTCCGGAAACCACAATAGATTATGAAGGAGTAATCCATGCCCTTTGTACAATCCCCTCAAGGGGTGGTTCGAAGAAACGGCCTCGGGAATACTAGCTAATGCTAGGCTTCCTCTTACCAACAACAAGAGAACAAAAGGATCCATACACAATACAAACGCCGCTTAAAAACACTAGAAACTTCAATACACCGATAGATCCCGAAGGTAACGAGTCCTGCAAAGAAGGATTTCTCCGACTTCATCACTCCATTTCGTAGCCTCGCTTTTGGCGGTTCTCGAAATGCAACACAACCACCACCAACAGGTTCCAGCAAGGCGAAACAATCATAACAAGATTTAAACAACTTGTGTCCAGGAAACCACAACAAAACAAGAAGGGGTAGCCCATGTCCTTTGTATAAAAGAAAAAAATCATGCTCAAGACATAAACTTATGATAAATAAAGTCTTAGAGTTGACCACGCATTCATCGACTTTTTGTTCAAGAAAAAATCATGCTCAATAAAAAATCATGCTGAAGACATAAACTTGTGTCCGGGAAACCACAACAAAACAAGAAGGGGTAGCCTATCATCGACTTTTTACCTACCAAGTGGCAAGCCCCATTCCGGCCTCCAGCCCTTAAAGGGGGTAACATAGAGGTGAAGGCCCGCCTTCATTGTAGTGAAGGAGTCCGAGAAGAGAAGATGAATATACTTGAATGATACTTCCACAACCCCAAGAGAACCGACTTATTGAAAGAACAAACCAAGAACCACATGTAGCATACACAAATAAACCGTAACGAGAGGCAAGGGCAAGTAACCCTTTCGAGCTGAAGATAGAGTTCGTCAAAACCACAAGCGTGAGACATGCACACCAGCAGATTTTTAATGATGAGAGAAGGAAAGTTACACCACAAAGAACCGCTCTACCTAAACCCCGAGGAGCAAGAGCTGTCCCTAAGAGCCAGCTCATGTCCATGCACCCACAACCAAGAAGAGAAGACCCAAAACCAACCGAGTAAAACAATTAGCCCTGACCCAAACCCAAAAAGCTTCAAAAGAACCATAACTATCAAACAGGAAAAATGACCAAGGCCAGCTCCTATCTAGATAGGAACCCAACCTTCGGTTACCGGTCGGGGAAAAATAACAAAAACATGCCAACTGCTGGGAACAAGAACCGGAAGAACCAATGCAAGAAAAAGAAAAGAAAACGCATTGACATTCGAACCGAGCACCACATGGGAACAGGAGAGAACGGAAGAAGCCAACAAACCAAGTATACACCAAACCGGAGGAAAAGGAGGGAGAAACCAAATAACAACATTAACATGCGTACAAGCTACATAATCCAGAACATCACACCGAAACAGACGAACATAAACTAAAACATACAGCAAGAAGGCCCAATCCAAAACACCCACCCGGTAATAAGAACTGGCTGCAGAAAAGAAAAAACCCACAAAGACAAACGGTAACCCACCTCACCAGTATCAACGAAGCCAAAAACCCAACAAGATTACAAGGCTTGATCATTCATGAGAGTGTGAGAGAGTGGACATGTCATCTTCCTCCTCGAGCAAGTTTTCACTTTTTAGTTAAGTCCGAACGTATCGACATAGTACCCGAGTCATCAACATCAAGTAAATCGTCAACAACAACATCATCCCCTCCTCCTTCAAGAAAGTTCATTTAAATATCCGAATCACTAGAGGAGAGTTGAAAAGTGGAATTAGCGAAGCAACCAAATCGGCGTAGGAGCAATTCAACGCTAAACTCGGGCTACCATGCTCCACATGTTGATGAGAAGACTCAATTAAAGGAGAATTGGTCGGGTCGGCAATATTACCAACACCTAAGTCATGAGGAGGGGTCTACAACTCGATAGTCCGTGCAACCTTATCATCTAGATTGAGACCGGAAGGTTGCAAACTGCTCCCCCTTCGTGCTTGCCCCCATGGTGAAGATCGGGGCTAACTTGCAAAGGAGCAAAGACAGGAACACTCCTAGGGAGTGGGGAGCCCAAGAGTTTACTTCTCATCCTTGGGGTAACTTTGATCCATTTATCGGACAAACTGGGGAAAAGTGGGTCTCACTCTTCGAAGAGGAGATACTTTTACCATTATCGGCCAAGGACAAACAACCAGGCACCAAACTATTCAAACACCACCTCAATGTTATCATTAACAGGGAATTTAGAATAGACATCAAGAACGTGGGACTCACACCCACAATAAGCACACATCTCATGCAACCCTTCGTAAGATAAAGGTAGAGAAGAAGAATGTGAATCATCCATAACAACAGTGGACCCCCTTAGGGGCTGGGTGATATCGATGTTCACACAGCACCCTAACAAACCTTCCTTTCTGTCTAGGGAGGGTGTAATGGTCCGATCTAACAACATCACCAACATTCTTAAGCGGGTAATACAAGGCACTAAGATTCTAGAATTCAAAGGGTAATCTCGAAATACGGATCCAAGTAATCCACCTTTGAATAGAGGAAGCATACGGATCAAAGAAGGGAACCCAAGGCCTCAACACTGATTCGGACCTTGGATGAACCAAGGTCCGTTACGCTGAACATAATTTACGTCGTCCATATTGCCAAACCGAAACAAAACCCAACCATTACCAAGCTCGACCAAAGCAACTTGACCCTTAACATGTTTCCAGTCAAGTTTAGTTTTGTTCTTAATGACTGCCATCGGGAGAAAGTCTCCCCACGGTTTCCCTAGGAGACACAAGGCTCTCAAGTTATCAATGAAAGAGTCCGAAGTGGCTTTTTCGAGCACCTCCCTACCCCCACTTGAACCCGAAGACAACAGAGAGTGATTAGGATTTAACGGATTCTAGTAATCATTTCCAGTTCCTTGGAAGCAAATACCAGGTTCCGACTCAACCGAGGTAGATCGAACATCATGTTTACTCTCAGATTGAACTTAATATTGTATGCGAAAGAAGGTAAGGAGCCCCGACTTGCTCGATGTAGATGCTTGTGTTTAGCCAACAAATTTGAAGTCTGGAAGTTTGGGAGCATCACTAGAAGAGGGATTCCGGTGTGAATTGTGTGGGACGGCATCCGGGCTGGGAAGGTTATGCGAGAAGGAATCGGACATTCGAGATGAGAGAAAGGTGCGGAGCGAATCGACACGGCTCATGAAGCAAGGAGGGGCACAACCCACGCATAAATAGGGCTTGGTGAAGATCAAAACGGAAGAAAGGGCGACACCTCCACGGCCATGGTTACCCACCAAAGCACGGTAATAAACCATGATAGAAATAGTGAAAAAACCCAAACAAACACATACGAGAGGGCATAATTGTGAGGTAGATGCATGCAGATCCACCTCTCATGAATTCAACAAGAAGGTTCGAGAACCATTTCCAAATCAAAGGCCCATCTAACCCGAGATTAAAAGGTAAAACATACTTACCTGGCCGGTAACCTCTATTGGGTTTGCTCGTATTGAAGGATCTAGAATACCGCTAGTAGAAATCGAATTGAGACGTCGAGAGGAGACTTAAGCGGGTAATCGGTCCGACCCATACAGTAATCACCTTGAAAAGAAGCTAACGTTGGGCGGCCATGGCTGCAACGATGAGACTAAACAGTTCCACGAGTGCCTCGTGACATCATCGGCCCCTTCCAGCTCGCATACTCGAGATGAGAAGCCACTTGTTCATTCGTAGTCGGGCTCGCTAATTTCATGCAAACATCCCCCAAAATGGGAGGATAATCATGTTTGAACTTCTCGGATCTAGGATCCAAGAAGAATCGAGAAGAATAGACACTAGGTCGAGAGGTTCCGAGCGAGAACCCGAGGGAAGAGATGGGGACGGCGGAAGAAATAAGGAAGATTAGGGGTTCTTTAGGGTTGGAGAAAAGGAACATCGAGCATCTCTCTCTAGAGGGGCTCTCTCTCTCTAGAGAGTTCTTTTGCGACAATAGTAAATACTAGCAAACTAAGTGCGATTAGAATTAACTTAGAACAAAACAAACTAGAAAACTAAACAAGTGCAACTATAACTAAATCAGAATCAAACTAACAAAATTAAAAGTGCAAAACCGAAAATCGGGGACCAAGAATTAGAGAAGGATACGAGTTGTTCAAGATTAAAAAACACCAATCCATAATCCTAAAAGTCAACAATTCACAATTCACAATTCACTAACCTAAATTCGTGGCAATTCGGTGACAACCTCAACTCACAATCTAAAATTTAGCCTTCAAGAGAACTTGAACTAATCTAAACTAACATCCAAACTTAAAAATAAAACCTAAAATTGAAATTTTGAAAACTAAAAACTAAAATTTGAGAACTAAGAAGTAAACCTAATTAAGATCCGAAACTAAAAATTAAAAAGAAAGTGAAAACTTAAGCTTCGGACCTGGCGGCTCCCGGCCTAGCACGCCGTCGCCATCCTTCCGCCCCTTTCCTCGCCATCATCCTCTACTTTTAAAGCTTTGTCCTCTTCCTCAATTCCTTCACTTAGGTTCCAAATTTCCCAGCCTAGATTTCGATTGTGGATAGAGTTTTAGATCGATTCGAGATAGGGTTTCGGTTGGTGAAAGAGTTTGAGGGAGATTTGGGTTTTGTTCATGGAGGGAGGGCCGAAGATAGGAGATGGAGTTAGAGATGGAGACAGAGATGTGAGGTTTTGGTTTTGTAAAGGGCAGCAATAGTGAGAGAGAGGAACAGGGAGAAAGCTAGGGTTTCGGTGCTATATGCCCGAAGAAGATGGAAGGGATGAGGGATGGGCTTTGGGTTCTAGCGTGAGGAGAGAGAGAGAGAGAGAGAGCTAGGGTTAGGGTTAGGGTGAGGGTTTCGGGTTTGTGAGGCAGCACGAAGAGGGAGTAGGTGAGGAGACGAAGAGAGATAAGGGTTTTATGCTAGGGTCCATCATGGTGAAGGACCGAAAACAAGAAGCAATGAAGGGGAAAGGGTTTGGCATAGGGAGCTAGGGCAGCGAGCAAAGGCTGGATGGATTTGGGCACAATTTGGGGAGAAAACTGAATTCATGGCCCAATTCTTCAATTATCATCTTTTTATTTTATTTTATTTTTTAAAATTTCGTACAAAAAGAAAATAGTGTTTCATTAAAATTTTTAATTTAATAATTATTACGAACAAAATAAGATATAAAAAGGTATTAGAAATATCATAACTTTGGACTGAATAGGCACTCGACCATCTAGTTGGGACTCGCCTAGGCAGTCTCGGTCGATGGCTTACGATCTCGGTTTGTTTTTCAAATATTTTCTATTTTGCAATGAAATGCCTAGAAGCAATTTTTAGAATAGAAAGCTAAAATGGGGAAGTTGCTAGTTAGTTTAAAAAATAAAAACTAACAAACATAAAAGTGCAATTTTCTAATTCTAAGTTTACCAATGGGACTATCAAAAGGGACAAAACTCATAATTTCGAAAAGATTTTCAAAATGGACTCCATTTGTGGAAAAACAAACGATCCGGTGTTCAAGGGCAATGATACAAAATGAGAAGGTCACTCCTCATTCCGTCCATCAACGGAATCTTCCATTAATTAAAATTGTGAATGTAAATCACTTTAAATAAACCAGTCAACCAACATTCAAAGTGCGAAATTAAAACAGCCAAAACATTCTTAAAGCTGGTAAATAAAAGTTGTAAAGACAGCAATAAAGACAGTAGTTAAATAAAGCAATTAAAGAAAGCTAAAAAGGAAAGCAAGAAAAATATATTTCGTCCCAAAGGGTGGAAAAATAAAGCGATACAACCTTAATCCACAAGACAAAAAGCGATAAATGCAAACAATAAATTCCAAATTGATAAAAGCATGCCCTCAAGTTGACCCACTTGTTGGACATGAATAACGAACAAATTTCGGCAGCATAATGGCATGATAAAAGTGCGAAAAAGGCGTTTGGTAAGGGTTTACCAGAGGAACTTTGAGTAAGAGTGCGTGAAAGTGCGAGAGAAGAGAGTGTCGGATAGAGTTTTAATAGCCTAAGAGAAAAATTAAGGACTGAAACTGGTGTAAATTAGAGGGGGCCTATATATACAATTTTTTAGGGTTTTATAAACCTCAAAATTCCTTTTCAATTGCCGGTCGATGGACGGAACTAGGTCCGAAATTGTCAAAAATTCATAAAGAAAAAACTGCGGAGCTGAACTAGTCCAAATGACACAGCTCGGAGGATTGCGAGGTCCGAGCCTAACCCAAAACGACATCGTTTTGACATATGGGAAAGCATCGCTGCGCTTGCCTCTGAAAGAAGGCAAAAGGGCGCGATTTGTATGGCTTTGCGGTCCGGTGTCGGTTCGTCTCGTAGCTTGGGACTTCGAACCTGGCTTTGGTCAGCTAAATCATTTATTTACAAGTTAGCCTAACCTTAGAAATATTAGTTTTGGCTATTTTGTGGTGCTAGTTGGCATTTTGTGGGCTAAATTAGCTTCCGCCACGCTGTTTTTGTCTAATCGTAACCTCGGTTTGCAAATCGGACTAGGTTTTTATCATCGGCTAACAAAAATGAATAAAATAAATAACAATATGAGGACAAAACATTTTAGGTGTGTACAGTTACCCCCACTTTGATCGAGTCCGAAAGACAATGAGTCAAACTAAACACTAAAGTTTACTTATATATTTAGTTAGCGTTGCTTTGGATGCTTGATTGAATTAAGACATTTGGAATCGGTCGTATCACCACCTGAACTTCAACAAGGAGGCCTGGACTTGATTATGGTATACGGTTGTAGACACCTAAAATGTGTCGTCCCTTATCTCCTTTAATTTCGTATTTTATATTATTGGTCCGATGATGAAATCCCAAGTCCTATTTAAGGATTTGGATCACGGACTAAATTTCATTGGTGCGATAGAAGCCAATAAACTACAAAGAACCCTTAGCACCACATAAATAACATTTTTCCTTGGGTCGATAAAAAAATCCCTTTTCTTTCGGACGGTCTTAACCAGGGCCAAGCCTCTAGAGACAACGGAATCTTGTGCTGCATACTTGGGAAATTCCAAACTCGAATTCTGCATTTCACTTTTGTTAAACCAAACACAAAGATGAAGACCTCAAGACGGTTTTAGGCGTTGCATTTCATGATGACAAGTATCAAAGTGGTGCATCTAAACCCTTAGCACCTCAAAACATCATCTACCTGGATTTTTCAAGTGCAACATTGCATTTTTGCATAAAGACTCCCTTTGCACCACGGAAGGGCACGAAACCCTAGGTGACACCGGGTAGCCGACGCCCCGAACTCTTTTCTATCTGGTTTTATCATATTCTACCCGGTTCAATCTTCCGATTTTGGCCCAGTTTTCTTAGCCGCTTCGAGCGATTGGCCGACGAGTAACCCTAAGTCATTTGTGACCTAGCTCTCTCTCCTTATAAATAGAGAGCCTTGTCTCTCATTTCAGTGCGACTTTTCTCTAATATGTTACACTATAGAAAGCTAACCTGTAAGGCTTATTCCTTAATTTTATGCTACTAAAATTCGACTAAGAGCTACTCAATACTCCCATCCGTAGTATGATGTCTTGGTCCCTTTTCAGCTTATTCCCACTCTATTCTTCATCCTTACCATATCCGAACCGAGAATACTCCATCATTAATCTTCTTTCTATACTTAAAACTCATTAAAAGCCCCTTTCCTGATTCACCACCTTTGCGTCACTAGATCCATTACGGAGATCCGGATCGGCATGTGGGACCACTTGACGACATCAATTCGACCTTCAAACGATTATTATTTTATGTTTTTTTATCGCTTTTCGTATTATGGAAAAGAGTTGTATCGCTTTTATTTCCTCCTCGCCCGATGTAATCCTTTAAATTTCTCGCTTTTCTTTTCTTTCGCTTTTACTTTCTTTATCGCTTTTCTTTTTTTTTTTTTTTGGATTTTTACCGCTTTCTATCATGTTTTAGTTGCTTTAATTTTCCATTTAGCATGTTGTTTTCTTGTGTTTAGTACGTTATTGTGATTCACTACTCAAACTAGTAATGGTCGTCTTCGGACAGAGCGAAAGAAGGGTTAATCCCTACATTTCGTACACTCACCCCCAAATCCGATTCTCGGTTACGAGACCGATGGAGTCATTTTTAGCCTTTTTCAGTCTTAGTTTTCTCATACTAAGATTGGAAGATAAAATTTTATTTATTATGTTTTTGTTAGTTTTTTTTCCTAAAAACTAACTGGTGATCTACTCATTTTGCTTTATTTATATTGAAATTACATCTCGGCTTTTTCTAACTGTAGGTAAAAATTTAGGGCTTCGAACCCGCCCGCTAGGACAAAAGCGGAGGCTGATTTCTTTAGTCGTGGCTTGTGGCCGGTGCCCCCGATCTCTAGGTGCTAGCTTCGGCCAGCACCAAGTGGTCGAGTTGTTGTGGCTTAAGTCCAAACTAGTGTTTTCGCACCGGTTTGGCCCTAAAGCCTCACGGCAGATTTGAAAACCTCACTTTATTTTGTTCGATTAAGAAAATAATATCCCAAGTCTTTTAACAGTAATTTCTAAAATAAGATAATTAAAATAACCGCCAATCAATTAGATTTAATGTTTGACTTAACTTAATAAAATTCAAACTCTAAAAAAGGGTCAATCCCCACATTCAAAAATAAATCTTCAAAACCCTAAAACATTTCCAACCCCCTTTAAATTAAAAACCTACACCGGTTCGTGGGGATGTTCGGCCACAGGCGAGTCCCGCTGGCCGTGGTTCCTATAATGGTGACTCCACTGGGGATTAATCACTTATTAAGAGGGCGAAACTTGAAAATTTGATTAATGAGTTTTAATAATGTATTTGCATTAGGCACCCCACATTTAGCAACCTTTGAACATAGTTTATTATTGTTGTTGGACCATTAGGTTTATTTACCCCTTGTTAAACACTTTTGATAAGAGGCTCCTACTGCGACCAGTGGGGCCCAACTACGCTTGATTGCCAATGGAAGCGACGCCTCTTCCCTAATAGTGCGTGCTCTTGGTTTACCGAGAGGCACCGAGGATTCTAGCATTTTTCTTGCCATGCACCACATGCAAGACTAAATCCTTGGACTATGAGTCACCATCTATCCTACCTGGTCTTAACCCTCTTTTCACCATAGATCTTTGACCATTAGGTGGCACTTGTATCTTCATTTGCATGCTTAGATGAGTGTGATTGTTTTCGATTTAATCTTCTACTTGTGAGCCTTTAGGGATAGCTAAGGAGTGTTGATTAGCCATTTTATGGGTGCAAATAAAATATCTTAATAAGATTTTCCTAGAGTCGGTCCATTATGTGCATATAGCCAAAAGTCAAATTACCTTTTTCCTTTTAGGTTAATCCATTACTTGCATTTCGAGTCATACTATACCTCTTTTTAAGAGGTCTAGGCGATCGCGCTTGATCGGTCCGAAGCGTCCTACCAAGGTTGTCTCTATCTTTTTAGTAAGTCGATTTCTAAATTTTGGCCGTTTTCATTTGTTTGCATTCCCATTTCCATATTTCATTTAGAAAATAAAATTCATCTCAAATTAGGTGAGTCTGTTTGCATTTCATTTAGCCAAAATAGAATTCATCGTAAATTAGATGAGTTCGTTTTGCATTTCATTTAGCAAAACAAAATTCATCCCAAATCCCGTGAGTCCATTTTGCATTTTCATATTTTATTTAGCTGAAATAAATCATCTCAAATTATGAGACTCCCATTTTGTATTTTCCATATTTCATTTAGCCAATTAAATTCATCCGAAATTAGGTGAGTCCGTTTTGCATTTTTCATATTTCACTTAGCAAAAATAAATTCATCTCAAATTAGGAAAATCCATTTTTCATTTAACCAAAATAAATTCATCTCAAATTAGGCGAGTTTGTTTTGCATTTTGCATATTCATTTAGCCAAAATAAAATTCATCTCAAATCGGGTGAGTCTGTTTCGCATTTTCATATTTCATTTAGCCGAAATAAATTCATCTTAAATTAGATGAGTCAGTTTTGCATTTTCATTTTTCATTTAGCCAAAATAAAATTCATCTAAAATTAGGAAAATCCGTTTTTCATTGAGCCAAAATAAATTCATCTTCCATTTAGGAATAATCATTCATGTGTTCCAATTACGCATTAACCAAATCATAAAAATCATCCTTAAATTAAGTTATAAGCATGATCGCATACACCTTATTTTTGTGCATCCAAATAAAAGAGCATTCTTAGTCCCTTCGGGTCATGCGCATAAGTCCCTTCCTCCCAAAAGTAGTATTCTTTCACATGGTCCTAAGCCTCATCCTTTAGGCCGTAGAATAGGGAAGTCTACTACAATTGAGTACTGTTGGAATCCAAGCTCCAAAAGGTTAGAACGCCTCAATAGGGAGTCCGACACATTTTCTCCCCCTCGTATCACGTTCTACTCCACGGTGTACACTCGGTGCGACATATTTCGATGCATACCTCACCGGTTCAATCTATTTTTCGTTACAAGACAGTACTTAGAAAGAATTCCTTTCCAATTGATGGAACACCGGAACAGTCATTCTTGGTTTACTTAATGAGAACTGAGCTAAGCTGGAAGCTAGGATAGACGCTTAGGATCAAAAAATAGATATTAAGGATAGTAAGAGAGATGAAGAAGTGGAACAATTAAGAAGAGGAGGAAGAGTAGGTCCTCCTCCTCCACCTTTTTATCTATTCCAAACAGTCCCAAACATGAATCCCCTAAGCATGAATCTAAGCCTCAGCCTGATCCATGCGTAAATTAAATAGAACAAATGTTAAGGGAGTCATCCATGTTCGGTAATCATTACTTTAATGACAAGGTTTTCACTTCAATCCCTAAAGGGAAATATAACACCCCTAGACCCACCCTAGGAGTATTACATGCCGGGGTTCCCCAAGAGGAACCCCTAAGGCTGCTTAAGATCTCAACTTGGGGTTAATAACACTTTCTTGGATTGGCGGAAGTGCGAGTCTAGGTTTTCGAAGGTATTTACGGAATTCGGCGAGTTTCCTCGGTAATATGGCTAATCCCATAGGCTTAAAGCCTTAACCCCGCACGAAACACATTTAGAGACTCAACGAGCCACACGCTCGGAGTATTCACACAGGGCTTTTACATTCATAGGTAAAACTTAAGTTCAAGTACAATAGGTCTTTACAAACATCTTTACAACAAGACACAAAACATGTAATAAGCCTAGCATCTTCTATCCGTATGCTATTTCGAAAGCCGAAGGCAACTCCTGCGAGTCTAATACTGTACCTGAAATTTTGGTGAGGTCATGAGCTCCACGAGCCCAGTGAATAACCCAAACCCAACCCCGGTTTCACTTTGCACATTAATTCATTAACAAACACACGTAAGTTCACAATTCATTCATAACATGCGATTCGGATCATACATGCTTAAGACATGCGAGATTCTAAACTTACCAACTTGCTGAGAAACATAATGACATCAATTACTCATGAATTCAATCAAACATACTTCATTCATCTTTCTACGCAAGTAAGTCATAGAATCATTCATCATGTACGTAAATCATTCATAAAGTAAGTTATTCATCGAGTAAATCATATCTTACTTTTTATCGTATTTATTTCTTATGAAATCGGGATTCGTTCTTCTTCTCATTCTTCTTCTTGAGTTCAATCATGCATTTCATAAATCATTGGTTCTTTCTTTCTTGTCCATCATGCACGATCATTCGTTTCTTCATATCATAATTCTTTTAAGTCTTCTTAGTTTCGAAAGGAAAGAAGATTTATGCTCTGCTCTAAAGACCCAGTTCTTGGAGCCAAAATAATTCGTGGGCTCGGTTCTTGGAGGCATACAATTCGTGGCCTCGAGGCAAAACAATTTGTGGCCTCAAGGCAGCCTCCCTTCTCTCGAAGGACGCATACTGTCAATAATTCGTGGAAGCAATTCAATTCGTGGCTTCGGGTTCACGGACACTTCTATGCCCATACCTTCAGAGGGTTCTTTAATTCATGGGGTCTTAGATCAATAACACAATCCTTTCTCCCTTCGAAGTTCTTTACGCTTCTTATATTATTATTACTTATACATAAGATACACTTAATTCATATAATTCATGCTCAACACGTTCATGCGTAACTTCTTCAAAATAAGCAATTCACATAAGCAAGTTCCAATTCAAGTATGATGAATTCATTTCACAAATGCATGCTTATGTCATTTATAATCGATGTAATTCGGGGTAAATACATAATCATATAAACATACCACTTATGATTTCTAATCAACAAACTTATCGTTTTCATGATCGCATATTATTGCGCATAGGTGGTTAATGGTTCTATAGCTTTCCTTAATCGATATGTACCTTTTAATCTAGCCACATAGCTTCTTAAATTTCAGTTCTTAATTCGAGTTACTCACTTAGTTCCAATTTAGCCCAAAACAGGACATTTTCACTTAAAATTGCCTATCTCCCAATCTACTCATCCAATACAAACCAAATTTACAGGAAATTTCCATGAATTGTCACGAAGGCTGCAGTAAAATTTTCAGGAAATTTGGGCTACACATGAATTCACACAAATTCGGACAAAGCATGCTTAATTACGAAAATCTGTACATAAGTCATGAACTTAACTTTCTGATTTTTCCCCTTAATTCCGCTCAAGCTAATCTTATCCAATTCTCAATAATCATGCTCAATAATACCTAAACATCACAAATTCAGAACTAGATATCACATAATCACAACATGCTCTTTAATTCGTGAGTTGCTAATTTAATGAATTTAAGTCTTCAACCTCTTCAATTAAACCTAGGGTTTCCAATTTCATACTTTGAATTCATGTTCAATCCACCTGATTCATTTTATTTTGGAGGATGAATTCAGATTACTTACCTTGAATTCTTAGAGGTTCTAAGAATTTCGGTTTTGGAAGGTTTCGAATTGGGTGTTTTTGCTCTTCCTTCTTCTCCCTTTCGGGTTCCCTTTCCTTCTTCTACCTCTTGATTTCTTCCTCTTCTGCCTACCTCTATTTTTGGTTCTTCGTCCCTCTCGCTCGGTCTCTACTCTTCTCTTTCTTCGTTACGCACGGCCTCCCGAGCTCGAGCTCTACCTTACCCACCAACAGCGGTGCCTTCGCCGTTCAGGCGACCACCAGCCATCGGCCTCTCGTGCTCTCTCCCTCTCTCGCTTCGTTCTATTCCCTCTCGCTTCCCTCTCTGCTCTCGCCTCTGCTTCTTTTCATTTTCCTCTCGCTTCGCTTCTTTCGTTCCCTTTCCTCTT
The DNA here is from genome assembly GCA_021018815.1 of Talinum fruticosum. Classification (NCBI taxonomy): domain Eukaryota; kingdom Viridiplantae; phylum Streptophyta; class Magnoliopsida; order Caryophyllales; family Talinaceae; genus Talinum; species Talinum fruticosum. The sequence continues at coordinate 6,031,265 of JAITYX010000028.1, forward strand.
CCTCTCGGTCTCCCTCTGCTCTCTCTCACTTTCCCTCACTTTCCCCGTTTCTATTTCTCGCTTCTTCTTTTCCTCTCTCTGCCGGTTCCTCTTCATCGTAGTTTGGTTTCTCTCTCCTAATTTCCTTATTCCACCTAATTAGCTTTGCTGCTCCCTTTCAATTGGACCTCTCTCTCTCTTTGCTTAATTCCTTGCCGACTTCCTCCTCAATGCCGACCATCCCTTTTTCATTTTCCTTTCTTTCTCTTTTGAGTTTTCCGCTTTGGACCTTGACAAAGTGGGCCCAACTTCAATTTCAATAAGGCCAATTAAGCTGGCCCATGCTCGGTTTCAGTTCTCGGGTTTTAATTTCAACTCGGAAAAATTCTAATTCACTTAATTTAATAATTTCGAATTTTTTAACTTAACTTTCGAGTACCTTAACTCATTACTAGGCAAGCACCTGAAATTTCGAGGTCTTACAGAAACTACCCCCTAAGTTCACCATGCCCGATATCAAATTTTAAGGTTCTCGGAATCCCCATCATCATGTTCGCAACTTCTTGGAAGCAATAACTCTTAAGAACCAGCCGGAAGACACTTACCACATAATCTTCCCATGGAGTTTCAATACGACGTAATGAAGTGGTATAATAGACCCATGCAAGGTCACCAACTCGATCGACCTTTGCAAGGAGTCCCTACATCAATAATCTTACAACATTGAATTATTGGTTACTCTTAGAGACTTGGAGTTGATAAAGAAAGGTGAGAAAGAAAGCTTCACGAGACTTCATCACCGGATGGAGGGCAAAGGTTGCCCACATGGTAGGCGACGTTACGAGAAGGACCAAGTTACAATCATCATGAAGAACCTTCAGCCTGCCTATAATCAACATCTCAAATTCCTACATGTGATGAGATTCTCAACCCTTAGGGATGCCAACATGCTGATAGAAGAAGATCTTTCTAGCACGACCACCAAAGTCGTGATTGGGTGTAGAGGTAATTATCAATCTAGAGATAAGAAAACCTCCAAAACAGTGCAATACTAGCGAGGGTGCAGATGTCAATGCCCTCAACAAGTATAGGGAAAGATAGAATTGCCACCCATAAGAGCGAGAATCGAAACCGCGAAACAGTCTAAAAACTAGGACATTGGAAAATTTTGCAAATAGCATCGTATACGAGGACACGACACCGAGCAATGCTTGGATGTTCAAGAACAAACTGGAGAGTATGTTCCAGTAACGGTCAACTCTCTTTACCTAAGGCTGCTAAGAAACAACGTAACAACAAAAATCCTTTCCGCGACACTTTAGTTATTTTGATCGAACCATTTCGAGTCGGTGGCACCCGTCTATCTTCATTTAAGGCATCGATGGGTCCAAACCACTTCATAGCTTGCCTCCTTTAGATCCAAAAGTCGATAGGTTGTGAGTAAGTGATGAAGAAGATGTCTACGAAACAAGAAACAATAGTGATGAGAACGACAACGACCTCCGGGGCACACCACCCTTAGAAGAAGAAGACTTTTGGGGAGAACCTAAAGGTCAAGAAATCTAATTCCACACTAGATATGGACGACATAATGCACCCTCGATTCCATAACGGACTCAAGAAGCCTAAAAGAACCCGAAGTCTGCTAAAGAAGAAGACTCAATCCTAAAACACCTGCAAATGTTAAAAGCTGACATTTCAATCCGGAAACTTATATCTACTTCCCAAAAACACAAACATGCCTTAATTCACGCTCTTAGTAAGATTGAGGTCTATCTTGAAACAACGGCTGAGGAAGTAGTAGGATTGGTTAACAGTGGGGATGGAACCATTACTTTTGATCAAAAGGATCTCCTTTAAGAAGGCATTGCACACAACAATGCCCGTTATTTAACCTGTAACTTGCATCAACAAGTTCATTCCCTTAACCTTGGTAGATAATGGATCGGCGGTGAATGTTTATCTCTAGAGGACTGCCAAAACGTTAGGAATTAGAGAGCAACAACTCTCTAAATAGCATGTCCATCTCCGAGCCTATGACAATTCGAAGGGAACAATCTTAGGAATGCTGACCATACCAATCAATGTAGGACCAATAGTGAGGAACATTGACCTCTAAGTCCTAAATATCCTAGCTACATTCAATCTGCTCCTAGGACGCCCTTGGTTGCATAATATCAAACGAGTGCCCTCTACACTACATCGGAAAGTTGAGATGGTCATCAAAGGTAAAGTTATAATCGTTAACTAGGATAATCTTTATGCTACTATCACCTCTAAGGAATCTATGGTTGAGATCGAGCATGATGCGAACGATGAGGAACTATATAGATTTGAGGCTATCACTTGCCTTAGATAAGGATGAAGCACCTCTTAACTTCAATCTTTATGTCAACCCTAGTGTCCACTTGATGCTTAAGAAGAAGGGTTATTTTCTAAGACTAGCTGCAGGTAGAGGGCATACCACCCTATCTTTCCACCCTTTTAACCTACTAAAAACTATAAATTCTAGCTAAGCTATCAACCTACTGCTAAGGAAATGGCCCAAGCCAAGTGGGAAATTCAGACTAGGAGGACTTCATCCCACACAGTCCGCCCATCAAGCTATTTGCTTATACTTTACATGGGCAATTCCTAAAAGAAGGGGATGACTTCCCTATTATGGTTTGCCTTAGCCCTAATACCTCAAAGACAAGGGTATTCTAGTACCTGGGCTAGAGATCTTTAATGATTGATGTATATTATAAAAGGAAGCAACCTACCTCCTCCACGAGGGACAGTCCATACCAGATTGGACCAACTCGATTGGGAATAATAGCTTCGGTCTACTATTCGGACAAGAGAAGAACCTAGAGGGAATTTGGTCTCTGTACTATCACGAGCCATGTCGCACCCGCAGTTCAATCCATCCGGATTCATCACCAATGCTGACAATGAGGGCTCCAAGTGCGTTACTTAGATTGACGCCAAGGAGGGCTAAGAATTTCTTGTTAGCTTGGGAGTGCATCCCCTTCCCGAGTCTAGTACTAGGGCTTTTACTTGCTCTTTCTGTTGCTTCTAGTTTTTTTCTAATTTTGTTGTTTCCAATTTTGCAACTTCTATTTCTCGATCCGATGTACTCGTCTCTTCATACAATAAAATGAACCCTTTTGCTTACTCTTTGCTTCCTCTTGTTTTCAATTGTTTTGCCTCTAATGATGAATAAGAAATCCCTAAAGAATTAATAAAGCCTATGGAAGATCATGAAAATTGCTCACCAATAATAGAGGAAACAATAACAATTAATCTAGGATCCGTTGATCAACGCTAAGAGGTTAAGATAGGAAAACCACTCGATCCGGAAGAGCGAAGCAATTTACTTTGCTCCTTATAGTTCATGGATGTCTTTGCATGGTCCTACAAAGGCATGTCGAGGATAGATCTAAGTATAGCGGAGCATAAAATTCCACTTTACGAAGACGCCAAGTCGGTTAAGTAGAATCTAAGGAGGATGAAACCCGAGTAGGCATTGAAAATTAAGGAAGAGATCCAAAAACAATTAGAGGCTGGGTTCATCAAGGTAGTTCACTATCGTCATTAGGCGAGCAAATATAATACCAGTTCGAAGAAAGACAGGTAGGGTTTGGATGTGTGTCGACTTCGGAGATCCGAATAAAGCAAGTCCCAAAGATGATTTTCCACTCGCCTCATATCGACATCCTTGTAGATAACACGAGGAGTCATGCTTTACTTTCGTTCATGGGCAAATATTCAGGTACAATCAGGTGAAGATGGCTAAAGAAGACATGGAGAAGACAACCTGCATCACTCAATGGGGGACATCTCTGTTACGTGGTAATGCCATTTAGGCTCAAGAATGTTGGCGTAAGATATCAAAGGATGGCTACAACACTATTGCATGACATTATCCCCAAAGAAGCCCAGGTCTATGTGGGTGACATGATCATAAAGTCCAAGGATAGGGCAAGGCATCTACCCAGACCTTAGAAAATTCTTCGAAAGAATAAGAAAATACAATATGAGCGTTAATCCTTAAAAGTGTGCCTTCGGGGTAACCTCGAGCAAACTGTTAGGTTATGTTGTCGAGTCTTAGAGGAATTTAAGTTTATCCATCCAAGATTAAAACTATTAAGAGATTTCGCTGCTAAAGACAAAGAAAGAGATACGGGGTTTCCTAAGACGTTTACATTATATTAGTCTTTTCATATCAAAATTGACTATGGTATGTGAACCCATTTTCAAAAACTTGAAGAAAGGGTCCGAGCCCATTTGGGATGGTGAATGCGAATAAGCATTTTAAAAGGTTAAGGAATACTTAGCTAACCTTCCAAGTACTAGTTCCACCTCAACCAGGGAAACCATTACTTTTATACCTCACCAAGAGCGAGACAGCTATGGGAGCCATGCTAGCTCAACGAGACAGGAAAGAAGAGTATGCTATATATTATCTAAGCAAGAAGTTCTTAAATTATGAGACTAAATACACGCCATTAGAGAAGACATCATTGATATTAGTCCGGGCTACCAAGAAGCTCAAACACTAGATGTTTACCTACACGGTAAATGTGGTAGCACCAATGGATCCCATTAAGTATATCCTTGAGCAACCGACCATCGGTAGCAAGATAGCAAGATGGAATGTCATGCTTGTTAGAATTCGAACTCAAGTATGTCCCTAAAAAGCGATCAAAGGATGGGTAGTGTCGGAATTCCTAGCTAATCTACCTTTAACCGAATAGCAACTCGAACACCTTGGCTTCCCGGATGAAAATATCGTACAAGTAGAGGTGGACGTTTGGACAATGTACTTTGATGGCGCTTCCAATAAGAAGAGCTTTGGAGTAGGGATTCTTCTAGTCTCCTCGGAGGGAGCACCTACTCCCCTTTAAGTCAAATAGGACTTCAAGGTCACCAACAAGCTGTTACGAGTATGAAGCGTGCATCACAAGACTTCAAGTCGCTATCGAGATTGGGGCCAAGAACATAAGGGTTTTCGGTGACTCTAGTATGATCATTAATCGATTTCGCAAAAATGAAAGGTATGTAGTGAACACTTGGCACCCTACCAGTGCAAATCGATAGAGTTATCAAAACATTGCGAAAGCATTTCTGTCATCTAACTTCCTAAGGATGATAATCAATTTGCGGACGCTTAAGCAAAATTAGCGTCCATGATCAATATCCCTAAGGACATTCATTAAATGCTTGTTCGGATAAAGCAACGGAGTTAGCCTGCGCATGTCTATGCGTTAGAATTGTCTAATACCAACCAAACAAATTGGTATCATGACATCAATCAATATCTATATAAGCACGAGTATCCACTGCAATCCACGCCTTGAGCCCAATGAGCCATCGGGATGTTGGCAGCCTAGTTCTTTATCAACCAAGGGAAACTATAAAAGAAACCATCATAGAGATTAGCTTACTTTTTGTCAACCAACATGAAGAAGAGCGCATCATGCATGAAATTCATGGTGGGGAATGTGCACCCCATATTAATGGAAAGATATTGATCCAAAAGATTTAGAGTCTTAGATACTACTTGGTAGACCATGGCGATGAGATCGCCATGAGTTTGTTAAGAAATGCCATAAGCTGTAAGGTGTATGCAAATTTCCATCACCAACACTACTATAGAAGCCACTTTTGATGACGGGCCTTTAACAACAGTTGAAAGGACAAACCATCATAAAAAATGGTGTGGTGGCATTTTTGTAAATCTCACGATTGTCATGCTTTGATGCAATAAATATTGCTGATTTCTATCCGAGCGGTGATGGCGAAACATGTCGGACAGGAGATCACAAGACTTTGCTTCTTCTTTAATGCCATATGTAACAATGTCGTTTATTTGGAGAAATTGGGTGATCTTCGATGCGGCGTGATCGTAGCATTGTACCAAATTGAGATGTACTTCGCACGTTCGTTTTTGATATCATGGTGCACCTAGTTGTCCTTTCGCTGAGAGAAGTGCGATTATGTGGCCTAATTTTTTACCGATGGATGTACCCCTTTCAACGTTTTATGAAAATTCTCAAAGGGTACGTCGAAACCGGTACTGAGTGGAAGCATGCATTGTTGAGGCATACACGGTTGAGTGTGTCTAGTTCTGCTGTGAATACTACCCCCAAATCAAAGAAGTTGGCAAAATATTGATTTGTGGGGATGATCGGTGGGCGAGGAAACTGTGGCCGACTGGTTCTAACAATCAATCGTGATATGAGGGATCAAGCATATCTTTATATTCTACAAAACAACGATGAAGTGCAGCCATTCATTGATGAGCATAAATCCTCATAATGGGATAGTACCGAGGAAAAAATGAGACGTCGGTATCGACCCATCATAATCGCACATTTGTCAACCGGTTAAGAGATAGAGTGATAACTAGCCAATTGAAAGAATCAAAAGAACTTATCTCGCAAACACTAGTAAGCTTGGTTAGAGGGCTGTAGTTGGAAATCATATCTTCATCGTGGGTATGACATTAATGGATACTTTTTCGACACAAAGAGCCGGGACAATATGAGCACCTCGCAAAATAGTGGGATCACATTAGAGGCTCAATCATTTCATGTTTCAAACTCCAAAGACAAAAATTGCGTTGTAGCTAAAATGTGATACTATGGTGTCATTAAGGAGATATGGGAGTTAGACTATGTTGACTTATGTGTGCCCCTTTTCCGGTGCAAATGGGCTGACAATAACAACGGTGTCCGAGTTGATGACATGGGATTCACGATGGTCGATCTCATAAGAGAAGGGCCTAAAGGGGATCAATTCGTTATGACATCCGAAGCAAGACAAGTGTTCTACGTTGAGGACCTGGCCAATGGTAAGTGGTCTATTATTCTTCAAGGGAAGAGACACGTTGCTGGTGGGGATGGTGAAGATGTTTGTGAGTTTGTTGAGGAGACCCAACCCTTCTCCTTGAGAATGCCCGTCGAACAAGTAGGATCCCAATTTTGAAGAATTTTATTTAAGCGTTGACCATCAACAGGCATATCTATTGAAGATAAGTGTAAAAGAGGGGGAAAAAAGGAATAAACCATATAATTATATCAACTTCGTAAGAACATTAATTTTATTTCGAATGATATCCAATATTGTTGCTTATTTTAGAAACTGCAACTTTCTTTTCATTATTTTTGACTTATAGTATTCATGTAAACAGATGATTGTTCGATGAGAATCAAAATAATGACTAAGTTTTCCAATTGGAAGGGTAGAGGATCATCATTCGATGAGGGCCATCATTCAGGTAATGTTTATTGTGAATAATTGTTGCTTAACACTTTTCTTAATTTTGGTTACTAATCACGGCTCCCGCCTAATGTTTTCCTCGGTTTTTATGTTGTAGAACCTCTAGCCCTACATGAACTCCAAGAAGCAAAATAAGGGCTAAACTCTCTAATGGAAGGGTAGAAAATTCTCATTCAATGAGGATTAAAAGGACGAAGCCTTTTCGAGTAAAGTTTCTTGTGCATATTTCTTCCGGATAATTGTTACTTAACGATTTTCTCTGTTTTGGTTGCTAATCTCTAATCTCTTCTCCTCCTTAATGTTTTCCACAGCTTATTAAGTTGCATGTTATCCAGTCTACCCCCGCACGAACTCTAATCGAGCGAGTACATAAGAGGAGCATCACTTATGGACAATGACTAAGGAAATAGAGATTGTTGGTGAGATGTCTTGTTTGTGTATTCCTTTTTCAAGTACTAATGTCAAAAGTCCATCTCTTTCTCTTGAAACTTTGTGGTTTAAATGATTTCAATATTTATGCCAAAAGGTTGATCATCTCTATTTTCCTAATGTGATGCTTTTTAGTAGATTGAGTTATGTGCTTGTCTTTATAACTATATTGTTTGCTAGGAGTTCGTGCAGAGGTAGCGTGGACTGCAAATATGATGTATATATATTGTCCAGGCTACCGTGTAAGAATTCCAAACAAGCAATATCGTCATAAAGACAATCACATAACTAAAACTACTACAAAAGCATCACTTTAGGAAATAGAGATTTTTCTTGGAGTAAAAACATTGAAATGAGTTTATACCACAAAGTTTCAAGAGGAAAGATGAACTTATTCACATTAAATACTCGAAAGAAGAGTACTCTTTGTATTATATTTTACATCATTTGTAAATATTCTATACTGGAACTTATTGTGAAATACGAAATTGTGTTGCGAACTTGTTCAAGATGGAACTTTTGTTGTCGTTGCGAGTAAGTTGGAAATTTTTATATATGTTGGAAAATTGAGGCTCTTGGTTGTTGTCTGTGTAAGTTGTGATGTATTTTGGAGTGTATTTTGTACAGGGGGAGCAGAAAAACAAAAAAATCTATAAAACAAATACAAACCTATGACGACGGTTCTTACATTAGAATCGTCTTCATTTGTCGCTGGCTAAATGTTTTGACAATTTTCTCTGCAGGACCTAATCATCGTCATAGGTAACTATATGACGATGGTTCTTTTGGAAAACAGTCATCATATAGTCACCTATGATGATGATTTTTACATTAGAACCGTCGTCATAGGTTATCTTTTACTATGGTTATTGAACCGTAGTAAAAGATGCTACATATAACGACGGCCATATACACGATGTCGGTTAATCGTAGTTAAAGGTCATTTTTAACCGTAGTTAAAAGTGGTTCCTGTATTAGTGCAACCATCATCATTTCTCACAACACTGGCATCACCCTTGCCATTCTTGGTGTAGGAAATTAACATTATTCGAATAGTGACCCCTAAAGGAACAGGTGGACACGAATTTGTGTTAGTAGCAATTGATTACTTCACCAAGTGGGTAGAGGCAGCCTCTTATACAACTCGACATCAAAGCAAGTAGCCATGTTTATTACCTAGAATATCATTTGTTGTTATGGAGTGCCTCACGAGTTAATTAGCGACCATGGTAGTCACTTCAAGATGGAAGTAGCAGACATATTGGACAAATACAAGATTAAGCGCCATATGTATTCTCCTTATCGTCCTCGGACCAATGGAGCGATCGAGGCCGCCAACTAGAACATTCGTAAAATAGTGGAGAAGATGACTATCAGCTACAAGGATTGGCGTGATAAGTTTCCCTTCGCTTTATGGGGCTATAGAACCTCCACCATGACCTCTACGACAACAACCATTTACTACCTAGTGTATGGGATGGAAGTAGTCATTCCAATCGAGATCATCATTCCCTCATTGAGAATCATTGTTGAAAGTCAAGTTCCAAAAGTAGAGTGGGCTAGTCACGCTACGAAGAGTTAGTGTTGCTGGATGAGAGGTGCCTCAACGCCTTACATAAAGTCCAAATATACTAGGCATGTATATCAAGGGCATTTAATAGGAAAGTAAAGCCTCGAAATCTGGAGGTTGAAGACTTAGTCCTCAAGGAGATTTGAGCACCGATTAAGGATCCTCGTAGAAAATGTAGGCCTAATCGGCAAGGCCCATTTGTACTTTGTCAAATACTGCTAGGAGGATAGTAAAATTGACTGATTTGGATAGTGAAGAAATATTCCCCTTTGTTCTTATCTCTATAATTCTTTATTTTGACCATCCAACCAAATGGTCTCTTCGTGTATTTATTTTCAATAGTCCACCTATGTAATGAATTCTTTAATTATTTTAATTAACTTTAAAGGTGGTCCAATTAAATGGTCCAATTTATTTATACCTCTAGGTGAGCGGTAATACTACTATATATAAAGTATAAAGGTGAGCATAAAACTTACTTTTATTTAATAAAAGGTAAGGATGCTACTTACTTTAGTACATGGCCAGTAAAAGGGAAATAAAACAAGCACACTACTTGTGAAAAATAAATTGTTCTAAGGAGGCAAAACTAATCTTCCTAAATTCTTTTATTTCTTCCTAAAAATTCTATCCAAAGAACTAAGCCCTAGTCTATGTTCACTTTCTTCCCTTTGGGATCACTAGTCTCGGCTCCATCATCTTAGATACATTTCTTCAGCTTTTCAATCCTACGGGCCCTCCACTCTTAAGCTTCCGGGCCTCGGATTCTCTTCGATGGACACGTTCAGCTATGTGAGGATTCACATCGTGTATTTAGAATGTTTTAGCAGCTGGGACAACTCCTTCGGGATTCACTTCTCTAGCCTTTAGTGCCTTGCGACGTTAGGGATCCACTTCGTTATCCACTCCGGATAATGAGAAGATATAGCGTAGATGGCTCACCTGTAGGTTTTAGCAGATTCAACAGGTTCATCCAATATTCGGGTCACGATTTAACTTTCCCGAACTGCGAAAACCTTCAAACAGTTCAAAGGTAGCACGAATACACAAGAGCCTTTCTCCTAGACATCTTTGAAGAGAAAATTTTTAAGACCAACTACTTTTCAACAAGAGCAAAGCAAGAATACACAAGAGCAAAGCTGGAAAGGAAGAGAGGAGTAAGTGAAGTGTGCAAAATGAACACACTAAACTCCCCTTTTCTAGACCCATTCGGTCAAGTTAAGCCAAGTATAAAAGACAAGTGTAAAAAAGGCAAGGGAACCAAGGGAATTCCGTAGAAGCACGTCGTGGCAAGGTATACCAAAGCTTGGCCGGTGAAGGCCAAAAGGTAAGGTGATGTCCGGTCACGACAGCCTTGCAGACCATAGCTGATGGGGTAACTTGTGAAATCTCATCAAGCATGGAAAATGGGTGTTTGCCACCATAAGCATGCAACCGAGATCTTAGACCCACCAAACCAGCTTTTGCAAATCAAATTTTCCATTAGTTTTTTATTAAATTATTCAGGTAAAATACTTAGCTTTTGTCAATAAAATTATCCACTAACAAGCATGTTAGTACATAATATTATCAAGCCAAGCTTCAAATTAAAAACAATCGAAGTTTTAACATCAAAATTTACCAAGCTTTATGCTCCAATCAAGCCAAGCTAAAGATCCTATTATCGGACTTCGAACGCATGCATCATGATCAAGTCAAGGCCCCATCTTGGAGTTCAAGTTTGACAACAACCAATTCCGGACATTACACAATAATCTATACTAAAATTACCGTACAAAATCGAGGTAAGTATCCTTTAGTGTCTACTTTGACTCTTCGTTTTTCACGCTCGGTCAAAGTGGGCACTAACTGTAGACACCTAAAATGTGTCTTCCCTTATCTCCTTTAATTTTGTATTTGATATTGTTGGCCCGATGATGAAATCATGAGTCTTATTTAAGGATTTAGATCACGGATCGAATTTGATTGGTGTGACGGAAGCATGTAAACCACAAAGAACCCTTAGCACCATATAAATAGCCTTTTGCCTTGGGTCCGTCTAAAGATCCCTTTTCTTTCGGATTGTCGAAGGTCGGGCGAAGCCTCCAGAGATAACGGAGTCTAGTGCTGCATACCAGGAAATTCCAGGCTCGGAATTTTACATTTCACCTTTGTCAACCGGACACGGTGATGAAGACCTCAAGACGGCGTTACGCATTGCATTTCATGATCACAAGTATCAAAATGTTGCGTCTAAGCTCTAAGATAGTCCGCCCGAGACTAGGAGCTTCCTCCCTCAAAACGTCACCATATGGCCAACGCACCCCTACCTCGATTTTTCAATTGAAACGCTGCGTTTTAACCCGAAGACTCCCATTGCAACATGAAAAGGCACGCAACCCTAGGTGACACCGGCTAGTCGGCCTCCCCGATCGATTTTCTATCCCATTTTATCTTATTCTATTCGGTTCAATCTTGTGATTTTTGGCCCAGTTTTCTTAAGTGCTTTGAAGCGGCTGGCTAAGACTAACCTTAGGTCATTTATGACGTAGCTCTCTCTACCTCTATAAATAGAGAGTCTTGGCTCTCATTTCAGCACGGCTTTCTCCTATGCATTTGTAGACACCTAAAAAGTGTCGCACTTTATCTCGTTATTTCGTGTTTTGTTTTGAGGCCTCGATAATGATAATCCCGAGTCTTGTCTGCGAATTTAGATTCCGGTCCGTGATTGATCGATGCAATAAGGCAATGAAACCAAAAAGAACCCCTAGCACCACTTAAATAGCCTTTTGCCTTAGGTAGGTCCAAAAATCCTATTTTCTTTCGGACCGTCCAAGAGCCGGACCGAGCCTTAAGAGATGGTGGAGTCCCATGATGTGTGCCGGAAATTTCAAGTGTGGAATACCACATTCTACTTTCATTCAAGTCGGACAAGGAACCGAAGACCCGAAGACGACGTTAAAGCATTGTAGTTCATGATCGGGAGTATCAAAGTGCCGCGTTTTGACCTTCACGAGACAGCCCACGAGAGGCTAGAAGCACTCTCCCTAAATGACGTCATGAGACCGGCGCCCGCCTTCTAGAAATTTGGTGAAACACTGCGTTTTGGCTTGGAGAGTCCTCGGAGACACAATTAGGGCAGGAAACCCTAAGAGGCCCAAGTTAGCCCTCGCTCGCCTTCCTATTTTTGACCAGTTCAATCCGGTCTTATCCTTTTCCGATCCGGTTCTATCTCTTAAGGATTGGTTTGGTTTTCTTTTGGCCGTTTGGCCGACCGAGATGGAGGCATACCCTAGGTCATTTGTGAGCTAGTTACTCTCCTATAAATAAAGACTTATGGCTCTGATTCCTATATGGCTTCTTGCCTTAGCATCACACTCGCAGAATGCTAACCGGAATACTCTTATCTAAACGTTACTCTCTAAAAATACGGCTCCGATTCCCATACGGCTTCTTGCCTTAGCATCACGCTCCGTAAAGCTAACTAGAATACTCTTATCTAAGCGTTACTCGTGCCAAAATTGACCTCGAACATTCATCTTTTTACTCACTACCGTTGAATCCGTGCAAAGAGCTAAAGAATATTCACTTATTTTGATCTCTGGGCACTCATTTAATGATGTGCTTACATTAGGCATCTTGCATTTAGCAACTTTTGAATTAGTTTAAGTATTGTGTTCGACCTCTAGGAAAACTTTATTCTACCCACTGTTTAACCCTTTCCGGAGAGAGGCTCCCATCTGTTTCATCGGCGAGCCGAACTAGGGTTGATTTGTCGAGGAGACGTACCTCCTCCCTCGTAGCACGCACTATTGGGCTAAACCCTTTGGTTCACCAAGAGGTATCGAGATTCTGGTTGGTATCCCGAATCTATGCAACCACATGGGGACCAAATTTTGGACTACGTCTCACCATGTATCCAAACTCTTGAGCTCTTGGGCCATAGAACTTTTGCAGTTCTATGTTTTCCCTCATACTCCATTTGCATGCTTGAATGAGTGTGTTTGTTTTAGATTTAATCTTTTACTTGTGAGCCTTTAGGAATAGGTGAGGTTTGCTTGATTTAGACCCTTGCATGGGTGAAAATAAAACACTTTAATAAATTTCCTAGAGTGAGTCCAAATATGTGCATTTAGCCAAAAGTCAAAATACCTTCTCCTTTTAAGGTCGGTCCATTGCTTGCATTTCTTCCGTATTAGTCCAAAATTATCTTTTAGCCTAAGTAGTCGCTATTCATGAAAGGGTCTTACAGGAAGTTCCCTTTTCTTATTTTCTAGTCTTTTTATTTTCTTTAGCATTGTCATATATTCATCATTTTATATTAAGGGAGTTCATATGCATTAGCCAAATAAAAACATCTCATACTAGGTGAGTCAATTTGTATTATCTAAAAATCATTTCATATTAGTCCATCATTCTCATTTTGCATTTAGCCTTAAGACCATCTCAAATAAGAAAATGCATCATCATAGAAAGCATATTTCCTTTAAGGGTCATGTCCATCAAATCATTTATCATATCATCATCGTATTTCTTATGTGCATTAAAATAAAAAGCATTCTTAGTCTCTTCGGGTCTTGTGCTTGAGTCCCTTCCTCCTAAAAGTCATCTTCTCTCACATGGTCCTAAACCTAATCCTTTGGGCTACAGAATAGGGAAGTATATGGTAAGTGAGTATTGTCGAAATCCAAGCTCTAAAAGATTAGAACGTTTAACCAAGGAGTTAGGCACATTGTCATTTCTTTGTACTCCATAGTCAACACCGAGTGTAATAGGCATCGGTGCATACTAAACCCTCACAATCTAATCCTTGTTCTAAGACAAGTACCAAAAAGAGTTCTCTTCTAATGGATCCTAATCCCGAACAGTATCTTAGTCTAAGTATGCTTAATGAGAATATAGCTAAAGTGGAAACCCAGTTGAGCAATCAACAGGAATAGATATCCTCTATATCAAGAGATCTTAAGACCATCATAAGGCCTATGGAGGCTACTCAGAGAGATAAAGAAGAAGGGAGGAGGGTGAAGAAGTTGAGCGTGTACAAAGAGAAATGACCATAATTATCCCACCTCCACCCATCCAATCTTCTTCACATGATCCTAAACGTAAATCTTCTAAACCTGAATCCAAAACTCGCATAGATCGGATAGAATGAATGTTAAGGGAGTCATCCAGGTTCAGCAATCATTATTTTGATCACAAGGGATTCACTTAAATTCTTAAGGGTAAACTACCTCCTAAGTTTACCATGCTTGACATTAAGTTTAAAGGTTCCGAGAATCCCCATCACCACATGCGCAACTTCTTGAGAGCAATGACTCTTAAGAACATTCTTGAAGACACTTACCACATTATCTTACCTTGGTCGTTTGATACGGATGTCATGAAGTGGTATAAAACGGTCGACTTATGCAAGGTCGCCAATTAGACGGATTTATGCAAAGGGTTCCTCCATTAATACTCTTACAACACGAGCTACCTGTTACTCTTAGGGACTTGGAGTTAATCAAGCAAGGTGAAAAGGAGAGTTTCACCGACTTCCTAACCGGATGGAGAGCAAAGGCAGCCAACATGGTTGACCGAACCTCCGATAAAGAACAAGTCAACATTATTGCAAAGAACCTTCAACCGACACCACAAATTTCTACCCAATAAGAACTTTTAGACCCTCATAGATGCTGATTTATTGATAAAAGAAGAAATGTCAATCGCAACCACAAAAGTTGCAACTCGGATATAGAGGTAATTATCACTTCAAAGATAAGAAAACCTCCAATACTGGAAATGCTACCAGGGGTTCGGATGTCAATACCCTCAATAGGTATACTGACTACACTCTTATGGATACTACTTATGCTCAAGCCCTTGACTCGTCTCTTGGAGAAAGGGAAGATAGAGTTGCCACCTGTTAGAGCGGAATCCAAAACCGTGAAACATTCTACGAATTGGGATGTGCGAAAATTTTACAAGTACCATCGTGTATGAGCACATGATACCAAACGAGTGTTGGACATTCAAGAACAAATTACAGGATATGTTTCGAAATGGCAAATTACCCCTACCTAAGGCTGCCTAGAAACTAAGTAATAACAAAAACTCTTTTAGCGGCACCTTACCATCATTACTAAACCCACACCAGGTCAGTGGGATCCTTTTATTTTGATCCGAGATATTAATGAATCACCATTGCTTCTTAATCTACTGTCATTGGATACGAAGTCCACGAGCTGTGGGTAAGTGATGAAGAAGATGTCTACAAAAGAACAGATGACGACAACAATAGTGATGACTTCTCGGGCACACCACCCTTAGAAGAAAACTTTTGGGGAAACAATGAAGAGCCCTATCGTTTAGTTCCTCACTAGATCGGAGACGAGCATAGTGCACCCTTGGGTCCACAACAGACTCAAAAAGCCCCAAAAGAACCTAAAGCTATAAAAGAAGAAGACCCAATCCTTCAACAACTCCATAAATTAAAAGCCGACATTTCTATCGGGTAACTAATATCCGGTTCCCAAAAACATAGACTAGCTTTAATCGATTAGCTTAGTAAAATTGAAGTTTTTCCTCAAACTACGCTAGAGGAAGTAGTAGGATTGGTTAACAATGGGGATGGAACCATTACTTTCGATTAGAAGGATCTCCTGGAAGAAGGCATTGCACATATCAATGCCCTTTATTTAACTCGTAACTTGCATTAACAAGTTTGTTTCCTTAACCTTGGTAGACAATAGATCGGCCATTAATGTGTGCCCTTGGCGAACTGCTAAAAGGTTAGGAATTAGGGAGAAATAACTCTCTAAGCAAACTGTTCATCTTCTAGCCTACGATAATTCTAGGAGAACAGTCTTGGGAACACCGACCCTACCAATCAATATAGGGCTAGTAGAGAGGAATATTAAATTCCAAGTCTTAGATATTTTCAATCTGCTTCTATGATGCCCTTGGTTGCACGATCATTGAGTAGTGCCCCTTACATTGCATCGGAAAGTCAAAATGATCATCAAAGGTCAGGTTATAACTGTCAACGGGGATAATCTTTGCGCCACTATCACTTCTAAAGAGTTTGTGGTGGAGATCGAGCATGATGCTAATGATGAAGAAGCTGTACGGATTTAAAACCGTCGCTGCCTTAGAAAGGGATGACGCACCTTTTACCTTTAACCCATTTGGCAACCCTAGTGTCCAATCAATGCTTAGGAGGAAGTGGTATTTTCTAGGTCCTGCTTTAGGCCAAAGGGCATACCGCCCTATTTTTCCACCCCTTGAACCCACTAACAACTACAATTTTGGACTAGGCTATCAACCCAATACTAAGGAAATAGCTTCAACCAAGTGGGAAATCCAAGTGAAGAGGATTGCACCACACACAGTCCATTCTATTAAGAGTTTCCCTTATACTATGAATGGGCAGTACCTTAGAGAAGTAGATAATTTCCCTTATTATGGTTTTTCTAAGCCCTATTACATCAAGGAGAAGGGTATCCTAGTACATGGTCTAGAAATCTTCAATGACTCGCTATATTACGGAAGAGGAGGCACCTTATCTTCTAAAAAGGAAGAATCCACATTAGATTGGACTAATCTCGCTGGAAACAATCTTTTCGGCCTTCTGTTCGGCCAAGAGAGTAATCTAGAAGGAAACAGGGTCTTAGTAAAGTCACGAGCTATGTCGCATCCGTAACTCGATCCATCCAGGTTTATCATTGATGCTTGGTATAGAAGGGTCTAAGCATATCACTTGGATTGACACCGAGGAGGGCTAAGAATTTGCTGTTAGCCTAGGAGTGCACTCTTCTTCTAAGTCTAGTGTTAGGGCTTGTTCTTCTTCTTCTCCTGCCGTTTCTAGTTCTAATTCTATCATATCCAATTCCGCTTTTGAGTTTAATGTACTTGTTTCCTTATTCAATAATCTGAATCTTTCTGCTTACTCCTTGCCTTGTTTTGCTTTTAATTGTCTTGCCTTTAATGATGAACAAGAAATTCCTAAAGAATTAATAAAAGCTATGGAAGATCCTAAAAATTGTTCACCAATAATAGAGGAAACAATAACAATTAATCTAGGGTCGATCGATCAACCCAAGAGGTTAAGATTGGAAAAGCTTTGAATGCAGAGGTGAATAACCAATTCACTTCACTTGTTACAGAGTTCATAAATGTGTTTGCATGGTCCTACAAAGACATGTCGGGTATAGATCCGAGTATAGCAGAACACAAAATCCCGCTTTATGAAGATGCTAAGCTAGTTAAGCAAAAGTTGAGAAGGATGAAACCAGAATGGGCCTTGAAGATTAAAGAGGAGGTTAAGAAACAATTGGAAGTTGGGTTTATTAAGGTAGTTCGCTATCTTTAATGGGTAGCAAATATAGTTCCGATCCCGAAGAAAGATGGCAGAAATCGTATGTGCGCGGACTTCGCGGATTTAAACAAGGCTAGTCCCGAGGATGATTTCCCATTGCCTCATATCGATCTTCCGGTTATGCGGGGTATAATCAAGTGAAGATGGTTGAAGAAGACATGGAGAAGACGACCTTCATTATTCAATGGGGGACTTATTGCTATGTGGTGATGCCATTTGGGCTAAAAAATGCGGGTGCAACTTATCAAAGGACAACCACAACACTACTACATGATATGATCCATAAAGAAGCTGGGGTATATGTTGATTATATGATCATAAAATCCAAAGATAAGCTATGGCACTTACCTAGCTTGAGAAAATTCTTCCATAGATTCAAGAAATACAACATACGCCTTAACCCTCAAAAGTGTGCCTTTGGGTTAACCTCCGGTAAACTATTAGGCTATGTTGTTAGTCTTAGAGGAATCGAAGTTGATCTATCGAAGATCAAGGCTATTAAGGAAATCCCTCCATCGAGTACGGAGAAGGAGATAAGCGGCTTCGTAAGACGTTTGCAGTACATCAGTCATTTTATATCAAAGCCGACTATGGTTTGTGAACCATTTTCAAGATTTTAAAGAAAGGATCCGATCCCATTTAGGATACCGAGTGCTAACAAGCATTCAAGAAGGTTAAGGAATATCTGTCTAATCCTCTAGTGTTAGTTCCACCCTAATCAAGGAAACCATTACTCTTATATGTCACCACAACAGGGAGAGAAATGGGAGCCATGTTAGCTTAGGAGGACGCAAAAAGGAATGCACGATCTATTATCTAAGTAAGAAGTTCTTGGAATACGAGACTAAATACACACCACTAGAGAACACAACTTTGGCTTTATTTAGGGCTACCAAGAAGCTCGGACACTACATGTTAGCCCACACGGTGCATGTGGTAACACTAACGAATCCCATAAAGTACATACACGAGCAATCGACTATCGAAATAAGATAGCACGATGGACTGTCATGCTATCTGAATTCGAACTCAAGTTTATTCCTCAAAAGCGATCAAAGGAAGAATAGTATCGGAATTCTTAGCAGATCTACCTATTCCTGAATCGCAACTCGAACACCTTAACTTCCCGAATGAAGATATTTTACAAGTAGAGGTGGACGTTTGGACGATGTATTTTGAAGGCGCTTCCGATCAAAAGGGCTTTTGGAGTAGGGATTCTTTTAGTCTCGCTGGAGGGAGCACATACTCCCATTTCGGTCAAGTTAAACTTTGAGGTTACTAATAATGTTGCAATGTATAAAGCTTGTATCATAAGACTTGAAGCTGCAACGAGAGATCGAGGTCAAGTACATCAAGGTTTTTGGCAATTTTAGTTTGATCATCAACCAGATTTCGTAAAAATGGAAGGTACGTAGTAAAGCCTTGGCACCGTACCACGCATATTTGACAGAATTATCTAAACGCTTCAAAAATATTTCCTTCACTTACCTTCCTAGGGACGATAATCAATCTACGGATATCGTAGCTAAGTTAGCATCCATGATCAATATTCCTGTTGGCATTCACACAATGCCTATTCACATTGAGCTGACGTAATCATCTTGCACACATCAATGGCTTAGAAGTATCTAATATCGACCACATTAGTTGGTATCATGATATTTATCAATATTTGGATAAGAAGAAAATCATGTGGGTTCCATACCCAAAGCCCAACGAGCCATCGGGATGTTGGGTCGTATAGTTTTCCTCAATCAAGGACAACTGTTCAAGAAAACTAACTCCGTGATTAACTTACTTTGTGTCAATCAACATGAAGCAAGGAGCATCATGGAAGAGATCCATAGAGGAGAGTGCAACCGCATATGAACGGAAGAATGTTAGTCGAAAAGGTTTAAAGACTTGATTATTACTTGGTCTACTATGGCGACAGATTGCTATGAATTCGTTAGAAGGTGCAATATATGTCGGTGTATGCAAACTTACAACACCCACCCCGTCATTTCTCACTATGCTATTCTCACCCCGGTCGTTTTCGGTTTGGGGAATAGACATTATTGGCAACGTGACACCTAAAGGAACAGGTGGTCCTGAATTCGTGTTATTAGCAATCGAGTACTTCACGAAATGGGTAGAAGCAATTTCTTATGCAATCCTAACGTCAAAACAGGTAGCCAAGTTGATTACCCGAAATATTATCTATCGTTATAGGGTGCCCCACGAGCTCATAAGTGATCACGATAGTCATGCCAAGAAGGAAGTAGCGAATTTATTGCATAAGTATAAGATCCGGCATCACAAATCTTCCTCCTATTGTCCTCGGACCAATAGAGCAATTAAAGTGACTAATAGGACCATCGAGAGAATAGTTGTGAAAATGGCGAGTTACTTATAAGGAATGGCCGGATAAACTACATTTCACTTTGTAGGGATATAAAACTTCTATCAAATCCTCCATGGGAGCAATGCCTTACTCTCTAGTCTATGGTATGGAAGCAGTCCTTCGAATTGAGATTGCTATTCCTTTGTTAAGGATAATTGCTGAGAGTCCAATTCTAGAAGCTGAATAGGCTAAGGCACGTTACGAGGAATTAGTGTTATTGGATGAAAGGCGCCTTAACACCTTGCATAATGTTCGGATATACCAAGCTCGTATATCCAGGGCATTCAATAAGAAGGTTGAGCCTCGCAACTTGGAAATTAGGGATTTAGTCCTTAGAGAAGCTAGAGCTTCAATTCGGGATCCATGAGGAATATTCAAGCCCAACTGGCGGGGACCATTTATACTTAACCAAATCGTACTCGGCGGAGTAGTAAAATTAACTAATTCACAAGGAAAAGAAATTTTTCAATATACTAATTTGGATCATTTGACGAAGTACTACGCCTAGCATACACCTAGGTAGAAAACCAGGTTTGGGCCTAGGCGGGCCCGGCTAATTTTTTCCCTTTCCTTTTCTGGTTTTCTTTGGTTTGTTTATTTGCTTGGATAATCCAACAAGATAGTCCAATATGTATGTTGGTTTTCTATTATTCTACCTCTAAGTGAGTAATAAAGATATAAAAGTATAGCATAACACTTACTTTTATTTATTAAGGGTAAGCCTACCACTTACCTAAATACATAGCTAATAAATATTTAATTGCAAACATCCTACTTGTAAAGTAAATAAACACTATTCTAAAGAGGCAAAACTAATCCTCCTTTTTTTCTATCTCAAATTCTTAAAAATTTGAGTCCTAGTCTATTTGCACTTTCTTTCCTTTAAGATCGCTAGACTCGTCTTCCTTATCCCGGTGCATTTTTTTAGCTCTTGGATTCATCGGGCCCTCCTTTCTTCGCTTTCTTTAGCTTCGGTTTCTTTTCGACAAGTGCGTGCAGCCATCCAAGGGTTTACTTCATAGATTTGTAGAGGGCGAGCAGCAGGAACAACTTCTTCAAGGTTTAATTTTCTAAGTCTTAGTGCTTTTCGTCGTTATGGGCCAACTTCTATTATCCACTCTAGATAATAGGGAGATACAGCAATGTCTATAACTATGTCCGGTGTCCTCAAGGTCACAGGAGTCAATAGTTTTCGAAGACCTCTCCAATACTCGGGCCATGACCAAATTCGTTTAGAGCTACCGTATCCTCTAAACATATCAAAAGTAACGGGTCGGATGCAATACATTAACGAAATCACTTGTTCTCGACCCATTTGACTCAAAACACAACTTGGAAAGTAATAATTATTCTCCTCCAGGCCCAATAGACGAATATATGGATGTTATGAAGAATGCATTTTGAATTGAGACATTTTCCAATGTTTGACACACCATAAAAGATTATTGGTATGATTTTGAAGACATTCCTTCCATCGAGAAACAAGACGATCGATTATCGCCGATGTTCATTTCCTTTGGCGAAGTGAGTTGCTAGATATATGTCCAAGCTAGAGGGAGCTTCAATGAGTTTCCGATGTTCCATTAGCCGGATCTTCACATCACAAGTGAAAAATCGAAAATTAGTGTCCTGCAAAGTCCAAACTTATCCTTTCGAGCACAAAAGAAGCAAAATCAAAATAAAAAAATAGAGTTAGAAACAACGAGGACGAAAGTTAGGGTTTCCGGAAGAGATCGAAGGCACCTCAGATTACGACCGGCGTCTAGCTGCCGCCTTATGGCCGGCACCGTCACTCGGTTTATTGTTGTTTGCTTTTGTCTATTTTAATGCTTACCTGGATTAACACGGGGCTGCCATGGAAAATTCTGTTCGGAATCGGCTTCAACTTGGTCTAAGCCAATTATGGTTTCAAAGACTATTATTGAAGTTAGGGAACAAGCAATCATCTATTTATTCAACCAGGCTTAACAAGGACGCTAGGGCCACATCCTCGTGACCCCTACGAGGAAGAATCCCCTATGAGGCACGTAATTATAGCTCGCCACCTCGAGATAATGATTGGCTCAGCATACGCATACACATTGCGGTAATGCTTGCATAAGATTGGTTAAGCTCACCCGATTTCTAATAAGTAAACCCTAGATGCTTTTTACTCGGGTTTAGGAGATATTGGTACTTTTCATGGGGCACGGTTGCTTTGGTTCGCCTAAAACTGCCTAGTATGGTATCAAACTCTTTAGGCAGGAGACGTAATTCCTTATCCCCAAACCTAAAGACATGGTGATGGTGATCCCGAGTATGGTACAACAGCCCTTAGGAAGGGCCAATAAATTTTCACCTAACGGATGCTAAAGAGGATATTTAGGCCGTAGTTGATTAACTTGGACCTACCCATGTTACTCATCTCATGCATCCATCAGGGTTAGTTCGGTCATGAAATCCATGGTTTTATGATGACTCGAGAGGGAGATATTTTGTACTAGGAGGAGCTTTGGTGTGTGTCTTCATTGTGGTACCGGAAGGTTGTATTTATAGGTGTTCCGTAGCAATCTTTGAGTTCTACTACAACTAGTATTCTGCACGAGCATGAATCCCGAAGGATTCTCGTGAGACGGGCACCGGCCTCCCTTTGGGGCCGACCCGTTTCATGTCTTCCGGCGGTGTTGCTTAGTCTTTGGTCATTCTTTTTTGTTCGTTTCTCATCCCAATACGTGGAGTGCATCTTACTTGGACTATGCTCTTACAATTTTCCTATTGTTTTTTTATTATTTTCTTTTAGGGGAATAGGGGCTAGTGTCCATTTTTTTAATTTTGTCTTTGTAGCTTTTCCTTACGTTTTATGCATCATATTAAATAAAAGAATGCATTTTTCGGAATCGAGTCTTGCATTTCATCTCATTGCATAAGAGTCTTTCTTGCAGGATTAACATACATTAATAAAACAAACACCCTACAAGGAGTCCATTAATCAACTATAATGGAAGCAGACAAGGAGTTGTCTACGCATCGAGCATCGGAGTCATCATCGAAGATATAATTCCCGAAGTCCTCCAAGACAAATGAAGAGGATCGTCCACCTGAATCACCTTAGTACGAACCACCTCCTTGGTCCCAAGACCGAGAAGCTCCATGTGATAGTCT
The DNA here is from genome assembly GCA_021018815.1 of Talinum fruticosum. Taxonomy (NCBI): domain Eukaryota; kingdom Viridiplantae; phylum Streptophyta; class Magnoliopsida; order Caryophyllales; family Talinaceae; genus Talinum; species Talinum fruticosum. The sequence goes on from JAITYX010000028.1 coordinate 6,054,371, forward strand.
GCTATAAGAAGATCGAGGGAAGTCAAGAGGGTTTCGTGTCGATCAAAGGCATACAAGGGTGGAATGTTTAAGCTCTCTTCGGAGAAATATTGTCCCGTATCAAAGGTACTAGGCCGGGAAGCATTAGGTCTCGCTCGGACACACTCCTATGATCAAAACGTCGGGACGAGCCTTGTCTAGCATTGCTACTAGAGGGCGTGTGTTGCTCATGAGTTTGGGATGATGTCTCGGGCGCACTCGGAAGGCTACCGAGAGGAGTTGCTCTCGATCAACGTCTCTACAAGATCCCGTAAGCGCTTAGCAAATCACTGAAAGCTTAAAGAATTTAGCTTTACACTAATTGGGGACATACTCGAGAAGTAAAGAAAGATCGTCTAGTCAACCAATTTTGGACTCCACGAAAAGCCAACCGCAATCCGATGGACACGGTCGTAGATTGCTCTTGATCATACCTGCAAGGTTTATTTGAGATTATCAACGACGAAGATACTTTTAGAACATAACTTAAAGAAAAACAGCACATAACTCTTACCCTCGCTAATTTCTAGGAAAAGGATGCCCAATGCATTCCTCTTCCGGGGTTTCGGGAATGGTAACGAAATGAGGAGGCCCCCGGCATGGTAACATCCACCGCGAGACTCGGGATATGGATGTCAGCAGGAGTAAGCTATCGTGGAAAAGAAGATAACAATAAATTTCCACATAAGAAATTCAAGGCTATAACAGAGGAATCGAGCACTTACTAGTCGTGTTATAATGCGCGATGCATGATGAGTAAAGGAAGTGTGTAAATTCAGGAGTGAGGTAAACGGATACCCCACCATGGTCCTCGCTTGCTCGACCAGAGAAAGAGAACGAAAGTATAACATGGTCGAATGAGGATCAACCGGGATAAATGGAGGCCATGTGTTAAAATGAATTTGAGGAGTGACCCTCTTCCCAAGGTACCAATAGAATCCAAAAGGACCTTTAAACAAGATCATTCTTTCGCTCAATTCGCGGGGCACAAGGATGTTTTGTGGAAGTTGGAAATAGGCCAAAGGATGGAAGTTGGCCTACATGCAAAAATTATCAAGAAATCAGCAAACAAGAATGAGAAACAACAAGAAAATGGGCACAAACTCGTGAATATATATGGCTGGATTGCACCATATGCGACCCCATAGGTCGTGGTCCAGTCGTGGGCATGACCAAAATGCTCGGAAGTATGCTTCGAAAGGCTCATTCCGGCCTACTTTTGAGCAAATTTTGAGAGTAGAAGCAACATACTTGGGTTAACACGATTGAGGGCTGCCCACAAAAGCCTATATCATGTATTGTGGTTTGAGCAAGATTTACTCTAGCCTATGATATGGACACGGGAAACACAAGCCTATTTGTTGAACCAGGAGAGAGATGTGGAAAATATTCGTACAACCATGACTACATTTGAACAAGTCAAGTAAGTCTTTTTATCCACACAAGATGAAAAGTAAATTGAAAATTTTAGCATAACTCAATAATCTTCCAAAAGCCATTCAAAGGAAGATAAGTTGTAGAACCCGACTACGATCTTGTGTGTCGCACACTAGCACGGATGAAGGTTTGCTCTGGGAGAGTCCGAGTCACCCTAGAGTGGGGGTGAATAGGGTGATGGAGGATTTTCCTAGAAATTCAAACTCTTTTACTAAAGTAAAGATAGAAATAGATTCCGAGTTAAAAGCTTAGTCGAAAGGTATGGACTCGAAATGCTATAAAGAGTATAGAAGCAAATTAAGCTAAAGCTTTGAGGCCGTCCGAGTCTAGAATGAACTTAGAAAGTAAACACTCGGAGATTACGTGGAAACCCTCCCGGGGCAGAAAACCACGGACCGTGCTAGTCCAAGCACGAAGTTAAATCCACTATTTTGAGTCCACAAAATACCGTAGACTGACCGAACCTAAGTTGCTCCCTTAGACAACTCTTTACATGTTTTCCTAGACTCGAAATTTCCTTATCCGATCTAGTACTTCCTAGCTAAGATAACCCTTATAGCTAGGGACAACTAAGCTGAGTTAACCTTTACAGCTTAGTCAAGGGACCTTACTCGAAAGTAAGAAAGTGTTTGTAACTAAGTACAAGACCTTACAACTCGAAAGTAATGAATTACGAGTGGGAGTTGTAAGTAGAAGATTAAGAGTAAATACAATGACTTTACTCAAGTACGTGTATTAACAATAGGTTCGATAATCTTCAAGTCTTGTGAGTTGGCTTCTATTTATAGATGACCGGTCGAGTAGCCCTTATCTCCATATGCTGACCGAGAGTCCTTTGTGACCGTTAATAAGGGCTTTCTAAGTCACTCGAAAGTATCCGTTGTGATATGAACATTGGAGAACGGTTTAACTCTCTTGGAAGTCCCAAAACCACTAGCGGTGTCTTAAAGGATAAGGTAGAAACCACTCGTTAAGCTTGCGTTTCAGTTTTCCAGATTTGGAAACAGACAGCCTCGACACACGCTTCGAGACTAAAATAGAGAAGCCGAAAAGCCATGTCTCGCTGGTGATTTGACGTTTTGAAGCTGGTTACTTTTGTATTTCGAAAAGTATATCCTCGTTTGAATAACGTACAAAAGTGAATCAAATTTTGGTTCTCAAAGTATAAAATACTTTAGTCCAAGATTAGACACGAGATAATAAGATAATTAAGATAATTAAGTTGGTAATTATCTAAGTCGGAAAAGGAATGGAATATTCCGAGTCTAATAACCATGAAACTCAAAATTCCATCCGACTTAGTCTAAGCGAAGAATCAAGTTACATAAAGAATATCAAAGTGAAATAACTTGATATAGACTAAGCTTGATTCGGACTAGAAGCACTAACTCCAACAAAATAGAACTTATAACATGAAGTCGGATCCGAGTGAGATAAAGCAAAATACTAGTCTATTCAAGCATGCGATATATCTAAGTGATGAGAGACTCGGAACCGAGTGAGACACGCATATCTGTTTTCTAAGTCACACGAGACAAGCAAGAATACGAGAAGTAAATGCTATATCACTTAGAAAATATGCTTTATTACTTCATAAAAGTTTCTAAGGATCGGAGAATACCTTGGAATCAAAACTCTATACTTAAGAAGTTCTTATACTCGATTCCTTCGATACAACTCGAAATGTGTTGGGCGATGTCCGAGTCTTCAATCTCCCCTTTTTGATGAAAGGCATTCCATGCTTAGACGAAACTTTGTTAATGAAAAGGATCTCGCTTTTGGATACTTGCGCATGAACTTAGATGAGTAAAGCAAGCTTAATGTATCGTAGCATAAAAAGAATATGCTTAACAATGAAATAATGTTAACTCAAAAATGGTTGTCTGTAATCACGAGATAGAATAGAAGAGAAAGCATTAATTCATTGAAATTAAAATAGAGTACACAGATTGAGAGGGAAAGCTCCCCTAAACAAGACAACAAGTTTTTGTGACTTTATTTCTCCCCTTGCCTTTCAAGCAAAAACAACAAAGAAAGTGAGAAAGAAAAAAATAATTAGTACAAGTTTCATGTCCGGACAAAAGAAATAAGTAGAAATTTCTCGAAAGAAGAAGAATCTGCGGACTATGGAATTGTGACACGAGTGCATGGCGCTTACGAGGGAGAGGGGATGCCTAAGTGGAAGCGGAGGGCTTGGAGGTACGCCGGTGCTGGTAGGATCTTAACGATGTGCTTGAGCGCGGCGAGGGAGAACCAGGATCGCCGTTAAGGGCTCGGCTCTAAGTGGCTGACCCGGAACAAGAGGATCTAGGGGTGCCTCCCCGTGGACCTCGGTAGCTGGAGGGGCTGCTCTTTCGACCCGCTGCATGTTGTCGTAGCACAGCTGGGCCTTCGACCCACTCGGATCGCTATCCGAGCCGAGTACTGCCACTTGAGCTTGAGGAGCGATCGACCCTCGGCAGTTCCCGCTGCCTCTTCTTTGTGTTCCACCCCTTGCCCGGATGGAGCTGCCTCAGCTGCATGCTCCTCGGCGTCTGTCGCTTCGTTCTCTACAGCCTTCTTCTTCTTCTTCCCTCTCGTTTAAGGAGGTCGGGCTCAGGCTCGAAGACGCTTTAGACGCGTCCGAGTCGCCACGGTCTCGAGCCGCCTTAGACCTTCTCTCTCTAAGAAGCTCGACCAGCTCCTTCGCTCCTTCACCAGCTCCTTCATCTCAAGAACTATTGTTTCATCGCTCTCGGATTTGGGATTGGGCGATTTTTGGTGGAGGAACAAAGAATGATAGATAGACTTGAGTGAGCTGAGCGAGTGTCTTGAATTTAGAGGACATAGAGCTTATTTTGTCCAAGAAAATGGGGGACAAAATAGCGGAGAGAGATTTTGAGGCACCTGAGGTGGAAGCACCAACAGTGGGGCGGGGAGAGAGAGGGGGTTTCATTCCGAGTCCGAGGCGGGGAAGGAGGCCTCGGCTCCGAGTTGTGCACCCGGACACAAGGTTGAGTTTCTCGGTATCTCGTACCCCTCGAGTTCCTTCTTGCCAACAACAATGGCAACCTCGGACACGGCATTGGGGGCCGAGGGAGAGGAACCTTGAATTATTTGAAGACAAGGGTGAGAAGAGCACCGAAGGGAAGAGAGGTGTTCTTCTTATTTTGGAGTTGAGTCGGCACAGCTGCCATCCGCTCAATTATTGAAGGGAAGAGGTCTACTTCGTAGCCCTCAAGAATGTCAAAAGAGATTTCAAATGCTTGGAGTTGGGGTTCTCCTTGCTGGAATGTTGAGAGAAAAAGGTTCTCATCGGCAGAAAGCACGAAGGCATGCTTCGACTTCAACCGAGTCACCGAAAAATTTTTCCGTGACTCGAGAAACTCTTTAGCGTATTTTTCAAAGAAGTCGTCGACGACTTCGAGTGAAAGGAATAGGGTTGTTGTTCAAGAAAAGAGAGGAAACCTTGAACAGGCGGTGGAGGAGAGAGGTGTTGATGCGAACAGTCACATTCCGAACTCTGGAGGTTAGGACACCTTCAGAGTGAGTGAGGTGAGTGTAAAACTCGAAACGAGTTCAGGATAAATGAACTCGCTGAAACAAAGAAAGTTATACGCTCCGGTGGTTTGAATGTGAGCCAACCAAGAAAATTTGGTTGTAGGGAAGAACTTGTCGTCCAGTCGCGAGATGTTGGGTGACAATGGGTTTAGAGGGGGTTGAGCTTTACGGGTTTTTGGTGCGAGGCTTTTTGGAGGAGGAAGAGACCCGAAAGTCCGGATGATTACCTCTCTTAGGCATTTTGAGTATGAGAAAGAAAGATGAAACTTTCCGAGAAAGAGAAGAAAAGAGTAGGTAGACGAAAGCAAAAGAACAAGAGTAGAAGAAAGAGATGAGAGCAAGCGAACTTACTTGAGATGATCTTTGCCTTGCTTGAAGATGTCCAGAGAACACTCGTAGACGTAGAAAGCTTCCACGAGAAGTTCAACGTACGAGAGAGAGAGAGAATGTGAAGTAACGAGATGAAGATGAATAGGTGGTATATATAGAAAGAAAAACGTTCGTTAACTTTCCGTTCGACTCGGCTGATCCATCGAGTCACCTTTGACTCGTGTAATGGTTCTCTTCTTCGACGGTTAAGATTCAGCGCAGTTTGAAATCCATCGGCTAGCGTTTCATCACGGATCGCAACGAGAGCGGAGAGAGAGAAAAAAAAACTTGAAAAACATATTCCGAAATTCTCCACTCATCTAGAGATAACTCCGGAAAATTTAAAGTCCAATTTTTTCACGTCCGAGTCTGACTCGGATTGGTTTTCGAGTGACTCGAAACTAGAAATAATTAACAACTACTAACCCGAGTATCACTAGGTCAATCGAGCTAATGGTTATTAATACTTTGAAAACACATAACACATAATCATGCAATGAGATTTTCACAAAGATAGCACATAATTATGCATTCAACATTTCAAGCTCAATCCTAATGAAATAAAACCGATCTTCACCAAGAGGCTTAGTAAAGATATCAGCTAATTGAAGATTAGTAGGAATGAATTCAAGTTCAATATCACCTTTCTCGAAATGGTCTCGTAAGAAGTGATATCCGACCTCAATATGCTTTGTCTTCGAGTGTTGGACTGGATTCTTGGTGATGCTTGATTGCACTCGATTATCACACTTGATTAGAACCGATTTGAAAGAAAGTCCAAGATCTCTCAAGTGTTGCTTTATCCATATAATCCGAGTGCAATACGCTTGACCGCAATATACTCGGCTTCGGCAGTTGATAGAGCTACTGGGTTCTCGCTTCTTTGAGTGCCAAGAAATTAGGGATTGACCCAGAAATTGACAAGCTCCGAAGTGCTCTTTCTATCAACTTTGTATCCAGCATAGTCCGCATCTAAGTATCCAGGTGAGGGTCGGTTCCGAGTCTCTTGAGTACCGGAGACCTAAGTTCGAGTTCCAGCAAGATATCTCGAATATTCTCTTCACCGCGAGTGAGATGTGAGTCTTTCGGATTAGCTTGAAATCTTGCGCATAAACAAACACTAAACATTATATCTCGCGAGCTAGAAGTAAGATATAGCAAAGATCCAATCATACCTCGATAGAGTTTTTGATCTATTGCTTTACCTTCCTCGTCCGAGTCAAGCTTTATACTGCTCGCTCATGGGTGTAGATTCGTGCTTTGCATCTTGAAGTTTGTATTTCTTCAGCAGCTCCTTGGTATACTTGGATTGATGGACGTAGATCCCATCTTTATCTTGTTTGATTTGTAAACCAAGGAAGAAATTGAGTTCTCCCATCATACTCATTTGGAATTCTCGACTCATCAACTCGGAAAATTCTCGCACGAGATATTCATTAGTAGCTCCAAAGATAATATCATCAACATAGATTTGAACAATAAGGAAATCTTTCCCCTTGGTTTTTATAAAGAGAGTCTTGTTGATCCGACCTCTTTTGAAATCATTTTGAACCAAGAAATTGCTCCGTCTTTCATACCAAGCTCGAGGAGCTTGTTTAAGACCATAGAGAGCCTTTTGAAGTTTGAAAACATGATCTGGAAATTCCGAGTTTTCAAAACCCGGAGGCTGCTCGACATAGAATTCCTATTCAATAAAACCATTGAGAAATGCACACTTAACATCTAAAACCATTGAGAAATGCACACTCAACATCCATTTGATATAATTTAATATGCATGCTCGATGCAAATGCCAACAATATTCTAATAGCTTCGATTCACGCAACAGGTGCAAAGGTTTCCCACAATCAATTCCATCTTCTTGATTGCAACCTTGAGCCACAAGTCTAGCCTTGTTTCTAACTACCACTCCACCCTCATCCAGTTTGTTTTTAAAAACCCATTTGGTTCCTATAATCTGGGTGGTCGGAAGGTCGGTTGGTCGAGTTTAGACTTGGTTTCTTTTGAATTGATTGAGTTCCTCTTGCATGGCCTCTACCCATTCAGGTTCATTTAGGGCCTCTAGTGCATTTTTGGGTTCGAGTTAATGAAATGAATGCGGTGAATGCACATAGATTTTGAAGAGATGAACGAGTTCTTACCCCACTTGTTGATATCGGATATTATGTTTTCTAGTGGGTGACTAGAAGTAAACTTGAATGCTTTACTAGTTCTCCGATTCATAAGATTTGTGGGCTGAGCTACCGATCTTCGAAGCTTGTTCCGAGTGATCTTCTTCATTATCTTGTTCGTTACGAGTGAGCTCTTGAGTTGTCTCATTCCGAGTCACTTCATTATGAGCTAGTTGAGTTTGAGTCTTTGTAGACTTAGTTTCATCATCTTCTCTGTCGAGCTTCAACTCGAGTAACAAGACTCGCTTGGTTTTTCCTGTTCAAGCTCATCAAACATAACGTGGATGCTCTCTTGCACTTTGTTAGTCTTCTTATTGAAAATACGATAAGCTTTGTTGTGAGAAGAGTAACCCGAAAAATACATGTATCCGACCGAGCATCAAACTTGGTCGAGTGATCCTTACCGTTGTTGTGAACGAAGCATTTACATCCGAATGGTCCGAAATAGGAAATATTTAGCTTCTTCCCTTTATAAAGCTCATATGGTGTTTTCTTCAGAATGGGTCCGATGAGGCATCTATTCAAAGTGTAGTTGGTCGTGTTGATCGCCTCTGCCTAGAAATAGTAAGGCAAGTTGTGCTCAATCATCATCGTCCTTGCTATTTCTTCAAGGGTTCTGTTCTTTCTCTATACTATTCCATTCTGTTGAGGAGTTCGGGTGCTGAGAAGTTGTGACAGATTCCATTTTTGTCACAAATCTCCGAGAATTCCGAGTAGTCGAATTCCCTTCCATGGTCGGTTCGATTCTCCGAATCCGAGTCCGAGACTCAACTTGGATTTTTCTATAGAGCTTGTTGAACTCCTTGAATGCTTCATTTTTGTGCTTAAGAAAACACACCTAGATAAATCGTGAATAATCATCACTAATAATAAAGAAATATGATTTACCTCCGAGACTCTTAATAGGGATTTCACCACATAAGTCCATATGCGATAGCTCAAGCACATTGCATGTGGAAATTGTCTTCAGAGATTTGAATGAGGATCCGACTTGTTTCCCTCTTGTGCATGCTTCACAAACTTTATCCTTCTCAAAAGCACGGTTAGGTAAACCCCTAACCGGACCATAAGATGCCAACTTTTTGATAGTATGCATGCTAATATGGCCTAATATACGATGCCATGTCTATGAGTCATCATGAAGAGATGCTTTTAAGCAAGATAAATTTTGACTTGGGTCGAAAGAGGAATAATATAAGTGTTACCCGATCTTTTACCCGAAAGCTTGATCACTTTGGTTGTAACATCCGAAATGTAGAAGTTGGTCCGAGTGAATCTTACCTCTTGACCTTTATCGCACGATTGAGAGATGCTAAGCGGATTGTACTTTAATCCTTTCACCAAATAAAGCTGGACTGACCAGATTGCATCCTTTTCTAATCTTGCCTATCCCAACTATCTTTCCTTTGCTGTCATCTCCAAACGTGACCTTTCCTCCTTTATGTTTTTCCAACTCAAAAAAGAGTCCTGCGTCTCTAGACATGTGGCGTGAGCACCCACTGTCAAGGTACCGAGTGACCTTTTGATCTCTTCCGAGTGACCCGCAAAACAGAAACGAGTCTAACCCTTCTCACTCTCTCTAACGAACCCGAGTAACATTCTTTACTGTGGTCCTTTTCGAGGATGAAGGTTTTCGGAACCCAGATTTGAATGACTTTGTGGTTAGTCCGATTCCGAGTCTTCCTTGCGGAGAATTGAGTCCGTGTCTCTTTCTTTTTGAAAACCTTTCCTTTTGAAACTGGAGAAAATGGATTCTTTTTGTAAACAGTTCTAGGCTTAGTCCTTCCTTCATTTACGTGAATGGGACCATGCTCGGCTTTCCCGAACTTCATAGTTCTAGAATCCTTTTGAATAGTTCGACTAGGAATTGGATTCCTCCACTTTGTTGAAACCAAGACCTTCTTTCCTGAAGGAGACACATTGTGATCCTAAGAGCATGTCAAGGTTTTTCGACCTTGAGTAAATTTTAAGACCATATCTTGAGACTCAATGAGCTTCGCTTTAGTTGCCCATTTTCTTTTCCGAGTAACTCAAACTCGGTCTCACTTGGATTGAGTACTAGCCTTGAGTTCTCCGAGTGTAAGTCTCGGTTTTCCAATTCATTTTTCAAAGATATGCTCTCGGAAGAAATTCACTCAAGTTGTTCTTTGAATTGAGAGGAGTCGAATTGGAATTTTCTTCCAAAGTAAAAATGTATTTAGCTAGGTCAACTTTGGAGAATTTGAGAAAGTATTCAATTACCTCTTGAGGATTAGTTTCCTCATTGTTCGAGTCTGAGTCCGACTCTCTTTCGGCTTCGAGTCGAGATTACCATCAAACATTTCGAGTCGTCCGAGTCCTCGTCATCTTCGATGAGTCCTCATCGCTCCATGTTGCCATCATAGCCTTTTTCTTCTTTCTGTCCCTTTTTCTCTTTGGACGAGTCTTTGACTATGTGGTCTTTGCTACCACACTCAAAACATCCAGAATTCTTAGATAAAGATAACTTTGAGGGAGAAGAATACTTACCTTTTCTGTCCCTCTTATCTTTCTTGTAGAATTCTTCTTTTAGTCTTTTGTCCCATCTTTTGTGCTTCATTATTCTCTTGAAGCGTCTTGCAATGAGTGCCATGGGATCCTCTTCGAGTCGGAGGAACCGAGATTTGCTTATCCGGATTCACGAGGCTTTCGGTGCTATGTTCTTTTTGGTACCGCCCTCGGCATCCTCCTCTTCTAAGTGGATTTCGTGAGTGAGAAGCTTTCCGATGAGCTCGTCCGGTTTTAAAAGTGATAGCTTCGAGCTTCCTTTATGGCGAGTCACCTTGGGACCCCATCTTCTCTTGGGTAGACATCCGAGTATCTTTCTCCACATTTCCTCGTGGGAAATCTTCGACCCAGTGATTTGAGATTGTTGGTAATCTCGAGTAAATCGAATGAACATCCGAGTGATGTTTTCTTCGGCTCCATCTTGAATAGCTCGTATTTATGAAGATACTAGCTGATATTCGCTTATCTAACCTGGCTAGTGCCTTCGTAAGTGTTGACAAGTGTGTCCCACACTTCTTTTGCTGAGTCACGAGCGGACACCCGATTGTATTCTTCGAGCTAATGGCGCACATCGGAATGTTCATTGCCTTGAAGTTCTTCCTGAACTTCTCTGCTTCTCTGCGATAAACTCAGCCTTTGTCTTGGGAATGATTACGGATTCTTTTGTCTTCATTAGAATGTAGTTACCTTGTTGTGATAGTCTGCTATAAGAAGATCGAGGGAAGTAAAGAGGGTTTTTGTGTCGATCAAAGGCTTACAAGGGTGGAATGTTTAAGCTCTCTTCATAGAAATCTTGTCCTGTATCAAAGGTACTAGGCCGGGAAGCATTAGGTCCTGCTTCAAACACACTCCTATGATCAAAACGTCGGGACGAGCCTTGTCTAGCATTGCTACTAGAGGGCGTGTGTTGCTCATGAGTTTGGGATGATGTCTCGGGCGCACCAGGAAGGCTACCGGAGGGAGTTGCTCTCGATCAACGTCTCTACAAGATCCCGAAGCGATTAGCAAATCACTGAAAGCTTAAAGAATTTAGCTTTACATTAGTTGGGCACTTACTCAAGAAGTAAAGAAAGATCGTCTAGTCAACCAATTTTGGACTCCACGAAGAGCCAACTGTAATCTGATGGACACGGTCGTAGATTGCTCTAGATCATACTACAAGGTTTATTTGAAATTATCAATGACGAAGATACTTTTAGCACATAACTCTTACCCTCGCTAATTTCTAGGAAAGGGATGCCCAACAGATTCCTCATCCGGGGTTTCGGGAATGGTAATGAAATGAGGAGGCCCCCGGCATGGTAACATCCACCGTGAGACTCGGGATATGGATGTCGGCAAGAGTAAGCTATCGTGGAAAAGAAGATAACAAAAATTTCTACATAAGAAATTCAAGGCTATAATAGAGGAATCGAGCACTTACTAGTCATGTTATAATGCGCGATGCATGATGAGTAAAGGAAGTGTGTAAATTCATGAGTGAGGTAAACGGATACCCCACCATGGTCGTCGCTTGCTCGGCCGAGAGAAAGAGAACGAAAGTATAACATGGTCGAATGAGGATCAACGGGGATAAATGGAGGCCATGTGTTAAAATGAATTTGAGGAGTGACCCTCTTCCCAAGGTACCAACAGAATCCAAAAGGACCTTTAAACAAGATCATTCTTTCGCTCAATTCGCGGGCCACAAGGATGTTTTGTGGAAGTTGGAAATAGGCCCAAGGATGGAAGTTGGCCTACATGCAAAACTTATCAAGAAATCAGCAAACAAGAATGAGAAACAATAAGAAAATGGGCACAAACTCGTGAATATATATGGCTGGATTGCACCATATGCGGCCCCATAGGCCGTGGTCCAGGCTGTGGGCATGACCAAAATGCTTGGAAGTCTGCTGAAAGGCTTATTTTGGCCTATTTTTGAGCAAATTTTGAGAGTAGAAGCAACATACTGAGTTAACACGATTGAGGGCTGCCCACGAAAGCCTATATCATGTATTGTGGTTTGAGCAAGATTTACTCTAGCCTATGATATGGACACGGGAAACACAAGCCGATTTGTTGAACCGAGAAAGAGATGTGGAAAATATTCGTACAACCATGACTACATTTTAACAAGTCAAGTAAGTCTTTTTATCCACACAAGATGAAAAGTAAATTGAAAATTTTAGCATACCTCAATAATCTTCCAAAAGCCATTCAAAGGAAGATAAGTGGTAGAACCCGACTCTAATCTTGTGTGTCGCACACTAGCACGAATGAAGGTTTGCTCGGGAAAGTCTAAGTCACCCTAGAGGGGCGTGAATACGATGATGGAGGATTTTCCTAGAAATTCAAACTCTTTTACTAAAGTAAAGACAGAAATAGTGTAACACCCTAAAACACCCCCAGGAGTATTACATCGCCGAGTTCCTTAAAGGAACTCCCAAGGCTCTTTCTAATGTTGGTTAGGTCTGTCTAAACTCAACTTAAAGTAATACTAGTGGCTTTTCCCAAAAGAAGCTGAGATTCTCTAAAAATTTCGGCAGAGTTCCGTTTGTAACATGGACTAACCCATAGGCTTAAAGCCTTACAATCCTGCATAAAAGCATAATAAAACTCGACGAGCCACACGCTCGGAGTATACAACTCAACGGCCACACGCCGGAGCTCAACCAATCATGCGGTAAAACTTAAAACAATCTAACTTAAAACAATCTATTGGTTACTATACGTTGGTACAACTATATGCACTAAATTACAAATACAACATTAAGAAATAAACAATGCACATTCTTGGCTTGAATTGCTCGGCACTCATCAACAGACAATCAGCAAAGGTCCGAAGCATGCTAAGTGTAGATTATACTTCGAAAGTGTACCGCAACACTCGGGTGGGGACGTTGCAATTTGTGGGGGTGAGCAATAATCAACGGGCTCACCGGAGTCTTAAACCCTTAAAATGGAAATTCTTTACACATAATACTCATAATAATGAAATCGTGAAAGCATAATAGTGTAATAGAAATCTATATACTTTTCACTGAAATCTCTTGCAATGAAAAAGATCAAGACTCTTTAATCACTTAAAAGCACACATTCACATTCAAGAATACTTCTTTTGGGGTTGAATCAACTTTTCCGGGCCTTCGAGGATTCGAACTAGCACTTCTTTCATCTCGGGCGCGACCCCGACAAAAAGGCTCCGGGACCTATCTTCTAGGAAGTCTCGGGCGGGCATCCTGTCTCTCCAGGACCCCTATTAGAACCCTTCCCTCAAAGTTTCTAGCTGGGCGTTCCCGGTTCGAACACTTCGGTATGCTAAACGATCCGTAGCTCTGTTGATTCAAAACTCTTTGCACATTCTCATTCATCACATTCACTTTCTAGCTTTCTCAATCGATTTAGTATCAAGGAAGGCATGACACCATGTGTCACCCTTATAAATTCACTTTCTCAAATCAGCTTTGCTTCTTTAAAACACATTCACGTTCGAAAGACAGTTCTCAAGGAATTTCATTCAAGAATCATTCACGTAAAATACAAAACTCCTTTCGAAACTATTTGTGAACATCACATAAAGCAAGCACATAGCACGAATATTCACCATTCAATGCAAGCAATCATTCTCAACTCTTTTCCTAACTAAGCTTTTCTTAATTCATCGGTTTAGTACGATTGAGTCCAATTCCGAGCCACAATAACCACAAGTAGATACTATTTAACTCGACGTTCCCACTTTTCCCAATTCACTACCTTTATCTCAATTCCTCATTTCATGACTTCACTTTGTAAACCGACCTCTTTTGCGCTCATTCAACCAAATATCCTTAAACTTGCTTTACCGAATTTCCTTTATCTTCATTCACCTTTTAATTCAATTCTTTCTCAAAGATCTTAGACATGACTATGGCTTAGTTCCACCTTACCGTTCCCGACTTGCTATTTCCCAACTTAGTTTCCCATTTAATAACTCTTACTTTATTAATCGATTCTTAATTGCTCATCCTTAGATATGTACCTCTTAATTACATTTCATTGTTAAATTCCCAATAGCTTTACTTACATTCACGCTCGGTTCAACCTTGAGGATTTAAATATACTTCGAATGCACTTAACCTCACAATCACCCATTCCTCACTTACATGTCCCGATTGCGCATCACTTAATACGATCTCATATTCCTTTTACACTCCCCTTGTTATATCCCGAATTAGTACTCGTCTCTTAATGCCGCGAATTCGGTAAATCTCTAAGACTCAATCTGAATATCAATTCCTAACCTATGCCCAAACCATGCGCTCTTATCCCCAACCGACCCGACTCTCGACACTACTCAATTGACCCAAGCAACTCGGTGAATTTCCCGATTTCATTTTCGAGGCCTTAACAACTCCCGTTCCCTCCACTAACTCCTAATTCACTTCCTGCAACTTCTAGCTCATTCAAAAGCGTACATATTCAATATCATACAATCACATTCAACAATCACAATAAACCCATTTAGTTTTCGAATATACTAATAGTCTAGAGTATAAGACTACCCACCTCGATTTTTGGGTTTGGAATTGATCGAATTGCTCGTTGTCCCAGCTTTGTGTTTGGGTTGTGCTTGGGTTCGGGGAAGGCTCGCTTCTTGCTTCGGTTCGGCGGTTCTAGCCCCCTGCCGCCCTCGGTCCGGCCCTCCCTCGTGCTCGCCGCCGGTCTCGCCTCCCTTGTCGCCGTCGCGGGTCCCGGTTTCCGGCCGCTCTAACTCCCGCTCGTCTGTCTCTGTTTCGGGTCTCGTTCTACCCCTCGCTCTGTCCCAACCTCTCGCTTCCTTCCCTCGCTCGCGTCGCCGGCTGCCCGCTGCGTTCATTATTCCGCTCGCCGGCCTCCGGCCTCGCTTCGATTCCCGCACGCCTCCTCTCTCTCTTTCCCCTTTCGGTGCTCTCCCTTCGCCCGCGTCTGCTCACGTCGCCGACCGTCGCCTTCGGTCCCGCGGTGGTCGCCGATCCTCGCGGTCTCCTTTGCCGCGCGCACTCGCCCCCTCCCTCTCTCTCTTCCGTTCGGTGGTTCTCTCTCTCTCCCTCGCTCTGTTGCTCTACTTCTTCTTCCTCTGCTGCCCGAGCTCCACCGATTAAACTCTCGGTCCTTAACCCCCATTGGACCCCCAAATTTAATTTCTATCTCATTTCCAACTTAAACCAAAGCCCACCTCTTCATTATTCAATGAAAATAATCGCCGCCCATATATCACAAGTCTATATCTCCTCTCTTCCGTCCTCTTACATCTGCTGCGTCCCAACGTATTTTAATACGTCGGCCACGACAATTCCTAATCACCCAACGGTTCAGCTCGGATGAGAAAGGAAGGCAATTTCCTTGATTTTATTCATTCGCCACAACCTCCAAAGGAATTTTAACGTAATATGTCCGGCCGTAAATAAAATCGGTCACTCAACCCCCTTAGTCATGCGGGAAAAATACTCAATAATTCTATGCTTTTCAAGTGTTTTCTTTAAAATTTCGGGTATTACAAATAGATTCCGAGTCAAAAGCTTAGTCATAAAGGTATGGACTCGAAATGCTATAAAGAGTACAGATGCAAATTAAGCTAAAGCTTTGAGGTCGTTCGATTCTAGAATGAACTCGTAAATTAAACACTCGGAGATTACGTGGAAACCCTCCCGGGGCAGAAAACCACGGACCGTGCTAGTCCGAGCACGAAGTCAAATCCACTATTTTGAGTCCACAAAATACCGTAGATCGATCGAACCTGAGTTGCTCCCTTAGACAACTCTTTACAAGTTTTCCTAGACTCAAAAATTCCCTTATCCGATCTAGTACTTCCTAGTCGAGATAACTTTTACAGACTAGGGAAAATTAAGTCGAGTTAACCCTTACAGCTTAGTCAAGGGACATTACTCGGAAAGTAAGAAAGTGTTTGTAACTAAGTACAAGACCTTACAACTCGTAAAGTAATGAATTACGAGTGGGAGTTGTAAGTAGAAGATTGAGAGTAAATACAATGACTTTGCTCAAGTACGTGTATTAACAATAGGTTCGGCAATCTTCAAGTCTTGTGAGTTGGCTTCTATTTATAGATGACCGGGCGAGTAGCCCTTATCTCCATCTCGCTGACCGAGAGTCCTTTGTGACCGTTGATAAGGGTTTTCGAGTCACTTAGAAAGTATCCGTTGTGATATGAACGTTGGACAACGATTTAACTCTCTTGGAAGCCCCAAAACCACTCGGTGGTGTCTTGAAGGATAAGGTAGAAACCATCGTTAAGCTTGGCGTTTCGGTTTTCCAGATTTGGAAACAGACAGCCCCGACACACGCTTCGGGACTAAAATAGAGAAGGTGAAAAGCCATGTCTCGTCGGTGATTTGACGTTTTGAAGCCTAGGTTACTTTTGTATTTCGAAAAGTATATCCTCGTTTGAATAACGTACAAAAGTGAATCAAATTTTGGTTCTCAAAGTATAAAATACTTCGGTCCAAGATTAGACACGGATAATAAGATAATTAAGATAATTAAGTTGGTAATTATCCGAGTAAGAAAAGGAATGAAATATTCGAGTCTAATAACCATGAAACTCAAAATTCCATTTGACTTAGTCTAAGCAAAGAATCAAGTTACATACGGAATATCGAGTGAAATAACTTGATATAGACTAAGCTTGATTCGGACTAGAAGCACCGACTCCAACAAAATAGAACTCATAACATGAAGTCGATTCGAGTGAGATAAAGCGAAATACTAGTCTATTCAGCATGCGATATGTCTAAGTGATGAGGGACTCGGAACCGAGTGAGACACGCATATCTCGTTTTCTAAGTCACATAGAGACAAGCAAGAATACGAGAAGTAAATGCTATATCACTTAGAAAATATGCTTTATTACTTCATAAAAGTTTCTAAGGATCGGAGAATGCCTTGGAATCAAAACTCTATACTTAAGAAGTTCTTATACCGATTCCTTCGATACAACTCGTAAATGTGTTGGGCGATGTCCGAGTCTTCAACGAAGCCTCTAATGAGGCAAGTCTATGAGGTAGCACCCAAATTGAACTCCTTTATTTCATCAAGATCAACTAGGTTCACCAAATAGTGAACATGAACCTTGGCCGCTATATTCGAAAAGAGAACCATGCTCAAGAAAAAGGCAAGCACGACTCTCACATGTTGCTCGAGGAGAATGTTGAGGCCAAAAAGCTTCATTCTCAAAAGCCTCACAAAGAATGGTATACTTAAAATGGTTACTATGTTGAAATGTATCGGCAACGGGACCGAAAAGGTGACGGACGTAGTCACGATTTTTGTATAAATTTCGGTCATAAGCTAATGGTTCCCCAAAAGCCTAAACCAGATAAAATAGTGTAATTGAAAGGAGTTATAGTCATCTCACCGAAGGGAGGTGGAATGTGTTGGTGGTGTCCCAGAACCACTCACCGATGGCTCTAATAGGATTCTCGCTCTCTCCTATTAACGAGATGGCATAGAGCGATATAGAGTGGTCCAAAATCAGCATTGTGCATGACGTTCTCGAGACGAAAGTGCTTCCTCTCACGTCTCCATGAACTTGCCAATAGCTCCGCTACTCGATTAGAACCTTTCTACAAAATAAAATCAAACAAGATTTTGGTTAAAGAGTTACTCTAGATGAGCAAATGAAGAGGTGTAATCCAATTAGCTTACCTAAGAGGAGATCACAAGTGAAGAAACATGACTTTTGGCTACAACGACAAGATCACTTGGATCCCTGTCATTTTTAGGACGCCATTCACGCTCCAGGAAGGAGTCTTGAGCTACACTCTTGGCCCTAGTTCTTTTTATAGGTTGAGCCTTTCTTCTAGGAATTTTTTAAGCAAAGAACTCTTGAGAACCAACAAGCTTTCAAGAAGGAGCTAAGCAACGGAATGCAAGAGGAAAGCAAGAATAAGATGAAGAGTTGGTGTGCAAAATGAAACACACCATGCATCCCTTTTATAGGCAAACCGGTCAAGACCTCCAAGCACAAAAGACAAGGGTCAAAGAATTAATGGGGAACCGAAGCAATCCCGCCGTGCACGCCGGGGCCACATTTGCCGAAGCTCTGGCCGGTGCCGACCACGAGATGCCGTGGACAATTTTTTTAGCGTAGCCCACTTTTTCCTTTTGGAGCATGTGATTTTTATCCATTATGCATGCAAGTGTGGCTTCCGGCCCTACTAATTAGCTTTTCCGAATAGTTTTATCAGTCCAGCTTCGAATGAATTATTCAGGTAAAAACACCTATCTTTTGTCAATTCAATTATACACTAACATGTATGCTCGGTACAACAGATTATTTAGCCAAGCTTCGATCAAAAGACGATCGAAGTTTCAGCATCGATACACGTCAAGCTTTAGATCGAAGACGACAGGAGTTTCAAGCATAGCAACGTACCAAGCTTGAGGCTCTCATCAAGCCAAGCTTAGGATCCTTTTATCGAACTTCAAAACGCATGCATTGCGTACAAGTTCGAGTCTCGCTTGGAGTTCGGGTTTGACTACAACCAATTCCAAGTGTCACATACGAGTCTTACGTAAATTAAGGTAAGTATCCTTTAGTGTCTACTTTGACCCTTCGTCTTTATAGACTTGGTCAAAGTGAGGGCTAACTATAGACACCTAAAAAGTTTCGCCCTTTATCTCGTTATTTTTGTGTTTTGTTTTGTAGGCCTAATGATGATAATCCCGAGTCCCGTATGTAGATTTGGATTCCGGATCGTGATTGATCGATTCAATAAGCCAGCAAACTGCAAAGAACCCCCAACACCACTTAGATAGCCTTTTACCTTGGGTTAGTCCACAAATCCTATTTTCTTTTGGATCGTTTAAGAGTCGGACCGAGCCTTAAGAGGTTATGGAGTCCCATGATGTGTGCCAGGAAATTCCAAGTGCGAATACCGCATTCAACTTTCATTCAAGTTAGACAAGGAGCTGAAGCCCTCAAGACGACGTTAAAATGTTGCATTTTATGATTAGGAGTATCAAAGTGTCGCGTTTTGAGAGTCACGAGACAGCCCACACGAGGCTAGAAGCTCTCTCCCGTAAACAACGTTGTGAGGCCGGCATCCACCTTCTAGAAATTTGGTGGAACGTTGCGTTTTGGCCTGGAGAGTCGTCGAAGACACAACTAGGGCATGAAACCCTAGGAGTCCCCGGTTGGCCGGGGCCCGCTTTCCTATCTTTGACCGGTTCAATCCGGTCTTATCCTCTTCCGATTTGGTTCTATCTATTAAGGATTGGTTCCGGTTTCTTTTGGCCGTTTGGATGGTTAAATGGAGGCAAAGCCTAGGTCATTTGTTACCTAAGTCCTCTCCTATAAATACGGACATATGGCTCTCATTCCCGTACGGCTTCTTGCCTTAGCATCACCGCACGTAAAGCTAATCGGAATACTCTCATCTAAACATTACTCGCCAAAATTGATCTTGAATATTCATTTTTTACTCACTACTATTGCAAAGAGCTAAAGAATATTCAGTTATTCTAATCTCTCGGGCACTCATTCAAGTGATCGCTACTACACCCTAAACTCAATTCACAAAACTAGCCCTTTTCTTGGATTGTCATCGTTGCATCGAGAGATTCGACGAGGATATCCAGATTAGCAAGGTGGGACAACCCGAGGGCTATATTTCATCCTTCGAATGGTTATATTTATTTTTGTTTTATTCTCTTTCCATATTGTGGTTTAAGAGATCTAATCGCTTTAATTTCCTCCCGACCGATGTAATTTTTTTTCCCGCTTTCTTTTATCGCTTTCTTGACCGCTTTCCTTTATTGTTTTTCTTATTTTGCTTTGGTTTCTTTAGTTTTACTTCGTATGATGTCGCTTATTTGTTTGTTTACATTATTTTAAGCACACTACTTGAATTACTAATGGCCATCTTCGAACGGGCGGAACGCAAGGGTTTGTCCCTACGTTTCATACCCTCGCCTCGAATCCGATTCTCGGTTCAAGATCGATGAAGTCATCTTTTAGCCTCTTCTTGTTTTAGTTTTCATATACTAAGATTGGAAGAGAATTTAGTTAGTTTTTGTTAGTTTTTCTTCTTTAAAAACGGACTGGCAACTCCTTTATTTTATGCTTTGATCCGTTAAATTTTGCATCTCGGTGCATTCTCAGTTGCAAGAAAATTAACCTTAGGATTCGGATCTACCAACTGGGCGAGACCGAGGCTGGTTCCCCAATCCATGGCCTTTGGCCAATGCCACCAACCCCCGAGGTAGGATATTGCCTCCACCGTAGGGGCAGCCAGTAAGGCTTCGATCTAGATTGTTGTTTTCACACCAATCCGGCCCTAAAGCCTTACGACAAATTTCAAACCCTAATGTTCTTATTCCTTAATTAGAAAGCGAAATCACGGGACTTCTAAAAATAATTGCTAAAACAAAATGATTAATAAAAATTGTCAATCAAATCGATTTAATTCATTTCAACTTGACTTAGTAAAACTCGGGAAATCTTAATAAGAGGTTCATCCCCACATTCTAAAATTGAATTTCAAAACCATCTTCAAAATTAATCTTAAAACAAAAAGACCTGACCCATAATGGGGAAGCTCGATAGGCCCCAGGTTGGCCGTGGTTCCTACAGACGTTATGCTTGCAGAAAGCTAATCGAAGGCTTATTCCCTAACGTTACGCTATCGAAATTCGACTAAGATCTAGTGAATACTCACTTTTGTATTCTGATCTCTTGGTCCCTTTTAGCTTATTCGACTCTATTCTTCAGCCTTACTACATCTTACCGTAATACTCTATCATCAATCTTCTTACATATACTCAAAACTCACCCAAAACCCCTTTCTTGATTCACCACCTTCGCATCACCGGATCTAGTACGGAGATCTAGATCGGCAGATGGGACAACCTCGAGGGCATCAATTCAGCCTACAAATGGTTATTTATTTTATGCTTTTTTAACTCTTTACGTATTGCGGAAAAGAGTTGTATGGCTTTTATTTCCTGCCCGCCTGATGTAATCCTTTAAATTTCTCGCTTTTCTTTTCTTTTGCTTTTACTTTCTGTACCACTTTCCTTTTTATTTGCTTTTTACCGCTTTCTATCATGTTTTGGTTGCTTTAAATTTCTGTTGAGCATGTTGTTTGCTTGCGTTAGTATGTTATTCCGATTCACTACTCAAACTAGTAATGGTCGTCTTCGGATGAGCTGAACGGAATGGTGTATCCCTATGTTTTGTACCCTCAACTCTGAATCCGATTCTCGGTTCTAAGACTGATGGAGTCATTTTTTAGCCTCATTTTTAGTTTTCCTATACTATGATTAGAAGAACAAATTTTATTTATTATGTTTTTGTTAGTTTTTTTTTTTCCTAAAAACTAATTGGCGACTCCTCATTTTGTCGTGTCTATTCAAATTGCATCTCGACTTTTTCTAACTATAGGTAAAAATTTACGGCTTCGAACCTACCCGCCGAGCTCATGGCCAAGGCTGATTTCTTCAGCCGTGGCTTGTAGCCGGCGCCTCGACCGCTAGGTGCCGGCTTCGGCCAACACCGAGTGGTCAATGGTTGTGGCTTAGGTCCAAACCGGTGTTTTCACACCGGTTTGGCCCCAAAGTCTCACGATAAATTTAAAACCCTAACTTTCTTTAATTTGTTCAGCTTAAGAAAATAATTTCTCGATACTTTTGAAAATAATTTATAAAAAAGATAATAAATAAAGCGCCAATCAATTTGATTTAATGTTTAACTTAACTTAATAAAATTCGCAACTCTAAATAAGAGGTCAATCCCACTTTCAAACATCAATCTTGAAAACCCTAAACTCATTTCCAACCCCCTTAAATTAAAAACCTACGTCAATTCGTGGAGAAGCTCCGCCCGGTGGGTTCCACCGACCATTATTCCGACAACGATCTAAAATCGGAGTAGAAAAATCTTGAGCTTCACTTGATCAAAGTCCTAAAGGTCTACCTGGATGCTGAAGTTTGATCGTTTCCTCATCTCGAAGCTTGGCTAAATAATTTTGTTGTACTAACATTTTGTCAATAAATAATAAGATGTACAAAGGTTTGGTGTTTTACTTGGATAATTTGGTAAAAATACACTCGAAAATAAAATTAAAGAAGACAAAATAGCTGAGCCCTAGAAGGCAACTTTCTTGTTGGGCTGCTTAAACAGCTCGTGCTCGTGGGCGCCGACGCCATGCCCCGAGCCATGCCTTCGACCACACATGAAGCTACGATGAAATGTTCGGAATTTTGGGCAACTCATGAAAGTACAATAATTCGGACAACGAGGCTTAATTATCGAAAAATCTACACCTAAATCATGGATTCAATTTTCTGATTTTTCTCACTTATTCTATTTAAGCTAATTTCATTAAAATCTCAATCTTATACCATAATAATCATGCTTAGCAATCTCAAATATCATTAAATTTATGAACTAGGTATAAATGGCAATAGGTTTTTTCAATTTGTGAGTTACTAAATTCGTGAATTTAGGCCTCTAACTTCTTCAATTAACTTAGGGTTTTCAATTTCATGAAAAAGTTTCAAGTTTAATCCACCTAATTCATTTTGATTCCGGAGGATGAATTCAAATTACTCATCTTGGATTCTTAGTGTTATAAGAATTTCGGTTTTGCATTGAATTTCGAATAGGGTGCTTTGCTTTATTTTCTTCTTTTCCGTTTTACTCTCCTTTACCCGGCCTTCTTCTTCCTCCTTTCACTACTCTCAGTCCCTCTTGCTGCATCCCTCATTCTCCTTTCCTCTCGGTCTCCATTTCGTCTCGGTCTCGCTGTCTCCCTCCTTTCGCTCGCCGACCGTCATTTTCCTTTACTCATCGGTAGCTGAACGATTGCTCGCCGGCCATCGCTTCTTTCTCTTGCTCGCCACCTCTCCTTATCCCTATCCTTATTCCTCTTCATTTATGCTTTGGCTCTCGTACCCCGGGTCATGTTCTGCTTCCCAAATTGCCACCTTTTTCTTCCTTAGTAACGAATCCTCACTACTCTCTTTCGTCGTTTTGCTCTCGCTATTTGGCTTTTGCTTCTCGGTCTCGACGCCTCTCGCTCTTCCTCTCAATCTCTCGCTCTCTTTTCTCTGTCTATCCTCTCGCTTTCCTCTCGCTTCGCTTCCTCGGACTCTCTTCCGTTCCTCTGTTTCTTCGTTCCCTCGTTCCCTTTCGTCCTCTTATTTTCCTCTTTGTTCTCGGTCACACTTTCTCTCTATTCATTTCCTCTTAAAACTTAATAGGTTTTGGTAGTTAATTCTCATTGGACCCCTTAACATCCTTACTCTAATTATCCGACACCAAATGCCACTAATCCCTTCTCACTTTAATTTATCTCGCAACTCCTTTAAATCCAACACTCCCCACTTGTCATTTACTTTTCTTTCTCTATTTATTTCAATTGGGCCCAAATTAGCTTTACAAAGCATTAAGTTCCCGCATGCTCGGGTTTAAATTCTCAAGTTTAAACTCGACTCGGAAAATTAATTATTCATTTTAATTAAATAATTTCAAAGTTTTGAACTTATCCTTTAATAACTTCATTCATTACCAAGCAAGCACCTTAAATTTTCGGGTATTACATTTCTCCCCGCTTATAAAAAGTTTCGTCCATGAAACTTGATTCACCTATTATCTTACACACAATCTCGGAGCATTTCGTCATATCATTCGCACATATTCATGGAGTCGCACATATGCATATATGTTAAGAATTCAGATTATATAAGGTTCACTCAATCACATATAGGCACATAGGTTCATGAATTCAATCACATACTCATGTTTAAATAATTCATATAAGCAATCACTCAAGTCCTAGACTCGATTCTAGGAAAATCTACTGGTTAGAGGATTCTTGCTCTCATACCAATTTTGTAACACCCGAAAAACCACCTTAAGAGTATTACATGCCCGAGTTCTTCGAGAGGAACCCATAAGGCTACTTATAATCTCAACTTTGGGTTAGTAGCTCTTTCTCTTAGATTGGGGAAATGTGTTTCTTGGTTTTCAAATGTTTTCCTGAAAATTTCGGGAAAGTTACCTCTGTAATATCGCTAATCCCATAGGCTTAAAGCTTTAACCCCGCACGAATTACATTTACAAACTCAACGAGCCACACGCTCGGAGTATACACAACACAACTCAACAAGCCACATGCTCGGAATATTCACATAGCGCTTTACAAACAACCGATCTTTACAAACAAGAAGATAGAAAAACATGTAGCAAGTCCAGGCATCTCTTATCCGTTTGCTATTTCTAAAAGCTAAAAACCACTCATGAGAGTCTTGTCTCTATACTCGAAATGTTGGTGAGGTCGTGAGCTCCAAGAGCCCAAGTGAATAACCCAAAGCTAATGCGTGATTTAACTTTGCTCATTAATTCATTAACAAACACATGTAAGTTCACTATTCGCTCATTAATTCATTAAACTTATCAACTTACCGAGCGGTACGGATGACATCAATTACTCATGAATTCAACCAGAATATACTTTATTCTTCTTTCTATGCAAGTATGTCATAGAATAATTCATCATGTAAGGCATTCATCACGTAAATCATATCTTACTTCTTATCGTATTAATTTCATACGAAATTAGGATTTGTTCTTCTTCTCATTCTTCTTCTTGAGTTCAATTATGCATTTCATAAATCATTGCTTCGTTTTTTCTTGTTCGTCATGTATGATCGATCGTTTTTTCATATCTTAATTCCTAATTATTCTTAGTTTCGAAAGGAAAGAAGATTTATGTTCTACTCCAAATACCCAATTCTTGGAGCCAAAATAATTCGTGGGCTCGGTTCTTGGAGGAAAAATAATTCGTGGCCTCGAGGAAACAGAATTCCTAGCCTCGAGGCTTGTCTTAGACTCTAAAGGACACATACTGTTAATAATTCATAGAAGCAAAATAACTTGTGGCTTAAGTTGACATACACTTCTATGGTTATAGCTTTAGAGGGTTCTTTAATTTATAGGGTCTTAGATCTATAACATAATCCTTTTTTCCTTCTTTAGTTCTTTATGTTTCTTATTTTCTCATTGTCTTCTTATTACTTATTGAAGAAATGCACTTAATTCATATAATTCATACTTAACATCTTCATACGTAACTTCTTCACAACTAACAATTCACATAAGCAAGTTCCAACTCAAGTACAATCAATCCAACTCATATACGATGTACTTTAAGATAAACACATCATCACATAAACATATCAATTAGGATTTCTAATCAATGAACTTATTCTTTTCATGATTACATAATATCGCACATAGGTGGTTTACCGTTCTATAGCTTTCCCTAATCGTTATATGTCTCTTAATCTATCCAAATAGCTTCTTAAATTACATTTCTTAGCTCAATTGCTCAATTAATTTCGATTTTGCCAAAAACAGCACATTTTCACTGAAAAATCCATATCTTCCACTCTATGCATCCAACACACACCACAATTTACAGGAAACTGGTATAAATTATCATGAAGCTACAGTAAAATGTTCGAGAATTTTGGGCAACTCATGAAAGTACAATAATTCGGACAACGAGCTTAATTATCGAAGAATATACACCTAAATCATGGATTCAATTTTCTAATTTTTCACACTTATCCTTTTTCCACTACGTTTATGCTTTTTCCTCTTCGTTTATGCTTTGGCTCTCGTCCACCCCTGGTTATGTTCCGCTTCCCGACTGCCACCTTCTTCTTCGTTAGTAACGAATCGTCACTACTCTTTGTCTGTCGTTTTGCTCTCGGTGTGTGGCTTTTGCTTCGGGTCTCGACCCCTCTCGCTGTACCTCTCAATCTTTCGCTCTCTTTCCTCTCGTCTCTCCCGCTTTCCTCTACTTCGACTTCCCTCGGACTCTCTTCCGTTCCCTCTGTTTCTTCATTCTCTCGTTCCCTTTTCTCCTCTTATTTTCCTCTTTGTTCTTAGTCACACTTTCACTCTCTTCATTTCCTCTTAAAACTTAATAGGTTTTGGTAGTTAATTCTCATTGGACCCCTTAACATCCTTAGTCTAATTATCCGACACCAAACGCCACTAATCCCTTCTCACTTTAATTTATCTCGCGACTCCTTTAAATCCTGCCATCCCCATTTCTCATTTTCTTTTCATTTTCTATTTATATTAATTGGTCCCAAATTAGCTTTACAAAGCCTTAAGTTCACGCACGCTCGGGTTTAAATTCTAAGGTTTAAATTTCGACTCGGAAAATTAATAATTCATTTTATTTTAATAATTTCAAAGTTTTGAACTTATCCTTTAATAACTTAATTCATTACCAAGCAAGCACCTTAGATTTTTAGGTATTACATTTCTCCCCTACTTATATAAAATTTCGTCCTCGAAACTTGATTAAGCTATTATCTTACACACAATCTTGGAGCATTTCATCATATCATTCACACATATTCATGGAGTGACACATATCCATATATGTTCGGAATTCGGATTATATAAGATTCACTAAATCACATTGAGGCACATAAGTTCATAGACTAAATCACATATTCATGTGTAAATCATTCACATAAGCAATCACTCATGTCCTATACTCAATTCTAGGAAAAAATCTTTTGGTCGGAGGATTCTTACTCGATGCCATTTTTGTAACGCCCCAAAACCACCCTAAGAGTATTATATGCCGGGGTTCTCCAAGGGGAACCCATAAGGCTACTTATGATCTCAACTTTGGGTGTATAACTCTTTCTCTTAGATTGGCAAAAACGTGTTTCTAGGTTTTCAAAGGTTTTCCTGAAAATTTTGGCAGGGTTCCTCTATAATATTGCTAATCCCATAGGCTTAAAGCCTTAACCCCGCATGAATTAAATTCATAAACTCAACGAGCCACATGCTCGGACTATACACAACACAACTCAACGAGCCATACGCTCGGAGTATTCACATAGGGCTTTTATATTCATTGTCAAAACTTAAGTTCACATACAAACGATCTTTACAAACAAGAAGACAGAAAAACATGTAGTAAGCGCTGCATCTCCTATCCGTTTGCTATTTCGAAAGCTAAAAACAACTCCCGAGAGTCTTATCTCTGTACCCGAAATGTTGGTGAGGTCATGAGCTCCACGAGCCTAGAGAATAACCCAAACCCAATCCATGGTTTCACTTTGCATATTGATTCATTAACAAACACACGTAAGTTCACTATTCCTTCATGATATGCGATTCGGATCATACATGCTGAAGATATGCAAGTTACTAAACTTATCAACTTACTGAGCGGTATAGATGACATCAATTACTCATGAATTCAACCAAAACATACTTTATTCCGCTTTCTATGCAAGTATGTCATAGAATCATTCATCATGTAACACATTCGTCACGTAAATCATATCTTACCTCTTATCGTATTAATTTCTTACGAAATTAGGATTCGTTCTTCTTCTCATTCTTCTTCTTGAGTTTAATTATGCATTTCATAATTCATTGCTTAGTTTTTTCTTGTTCATCATGTATGATTAGTCGTTTCTTCATATCTTAATTCCTAAGTATTCTTAGGTTCGAAAGGAAAGAAGATTTATGTTCTAATCCAAATACCTAATTCTTAGAGCCAAAATAATTCTTGGGCTCAGTTCTTGGAGGGAAAATAATTCGTGGCCTCGAGGAAGCATAATTCCTAGCCTCGAGGCTTGTCTTAGATTGTAAAGGACACATACTATCAATAATTCATGGAAGCAAAATAACTCGTGGCTTCAGTTGACATACACTTCTATGGTTATAGCCTTAGAAGGTTCTTTAATTTGTGGGGTCTTAGACCAATAACACAATCCTTTTTCCCTTCTTTAGTTCTTTATGTTTCTTATTTTCTCATTATCTTATTATTACTTATTGAAGAAATGCACTTAATTCATATAATTCATACTTAACAGCTCCATACATAACTTCTTCACAACTAACAATTCACATAAGCAAGTTCCAACTCAAGTATAATCAATCAAACTCATATAGGCATACTTATGTCATTTATAATCGATGTACTTTAAGATAAACACATCATCACATAAACTTATCAATTAGGATTTCTAATCAACGAACTTATCGTTTTCATGATTGTGCAATATCGCGCATGGGTGGTTTATGTTTCTATAACTTTCCCTAATCGTTATATGTCTCGTAGTCTATCCAAATAGCTTCTTAAATTACAGTTCTTAGTTCAATTACTCAATTTGTTTCGATTTTGCCAAAAACAGCACATTTTCACTCAAAAATCCATATCTTCCACTCTATGCATCCAACACACACCAAAATTTACAAGAAATTGGTATAAATTATCATGAAGCTACAATAAAATGTTCAGGAATTTTGGGAAACTCATGAAAGTACAATAATTCGGACGGAAGGCTTAATTATTGAAAAATCTACACTTCAATTTTCTGATTTTTCTCACTTATTCTATTTAAGCTAACTTCATTAAATTCTCAATCCTGCACTCTGAATAATCATGCTCAACAATACTCAAATATCATTAAATTTATGAACTAGGCATAAATAGCAGCATGTTTTTTAATCTGTGAGTTGCTAAATTCGTTAATTTCGGCCTCTAACTCCTTCAACTAACTTAGGGTTTTCAATTTCATAAAAAGTTTCAAGTTTAATTCACCTAATTCATTTTGATTCCAGAGGACGAATTCAAATTACTCACCTTGGATTCTTAGTGTTGAATTTCAGTTTTGAATTCAATTTCGAATCGGGTGCTTTGCTTTACTTTCTTCTTTTCGGTTTTGGTCTACTCTGCCCGGCCCTCTTCTTCCTCCTTTTGCTACTCTCGATCCATCCGGCTCTATCCCTCATTCTCCTTTCCCCTGGTCTCGCCGTCCTCCTCCTTTCTCTCGCCGACCGTCATTTTCCGTCATTTTCCTTCACTCGTCGATCAGCTGAACGGTTGCTCGCCGGCCATTGCTTCTTTCGCTCACTCGCCACCTCTTCTTAACCCTATCCTTTTTCCTCTTCGTTTCGCTTTGGCTCTCGTCCCCCTGGTTATGTTCTCGCTTCCCGAATTGCCACCTTCTTCTTCCTTAGTAATGAATCCTCGCTACTCTCTGTCTGTCGTTTTGCTCTCGGTATGTGGCTTTCGCTTCGGGTCCCGACCCTCTCGCTCTTCCTCTCAATCTTTCGCTCTCTTTGCTTTGTCTCTCCTCTCACATTCCTCTCGCTTTTGCTTCCCTCACACTATCTTCTGTTCCCTCTGTTTCTTCGTTCTTTCGTTTCCTTTTCTCCTCTTATTTTCCCCTTTGTTCTCGAGTCACACTTTCTCTCTCTTCGTGTCCTTATAAAACTTAATAGGTTTTGGTAGTTAATTCTCATTGGACCCCTTAACATCCTTAGTCTAATTATCCGACACCAAATGCCACTAATCTCTTCTCACTTTAATTTATCTACCGGCTCCTTTAAGTCCAGCCATCCCCATTTCTCATTTTCTTTTCTTTTTTATTTATTTTAATTGGGCCCAAATTAGCTTTACAAAGCCTTAAGTTCACGCACCCTCGGGTTTAAATTATCAGGTTTAAATTCCGACTCGGGATATTAATAATTCATTTTATTTTAATAATTTCAAAGTTTGCTATTTCCTATCTCGTTTGCTATTTCGAAAGCTAGAAACCACTCCGGAGAGTCTTATCTCTCGTACTCGAAATGTTTGTGAGGTCATGAACTGCAGGAGCCCAGTGAATAGCCCAAACCCTACCCCTGGTTTCACTTTGCACATTAATTCATTAACAAACACACGTAAGTTCACTATTCGTTCATGATATGTGATTCGGATCATACATGCTTAAGCTATGCAGGTTACTAAACTTATCAACTTACCGAGCGGTACGAGATGACATCAATTACTCATGAATTCAACCAGAACATACTTCATTCTTCTTTCTATGCAAGTATGTCATAGAATTATTCATCATGTAAGGCATTAATCACGTAAATCATATCTTACCTCTTATCGTATTAATTTCTTATGAATAAGGATTCGTTCTTCTTCTCATTCTTCTTCTTGAGTTCAATTATGCATTTCATAAATCATTGCTTCTTTTTTCTTGTTCATCATGTATGATCCGTCGTTTCTTCATATCTTAATTCCTAAGTATTCTTAGTTTCAAAAGGAAAGAAGATTTATGTTCTACTCCAAATACCTAATTCTTGGAGCAAAAATAATTGTTGGGCTCAATTCTTGGAGGCAAAATAATTCATGGCCTCAAGGAAACATAATTCGTGGCCTCGACGCTTGTCTTAGACTCTAAAGGACACATACTGTCAATAATTCGTGGAAGCAAAATAACTTGTTGCTTCAGTAGACATACACTTCTATGGCTATAAGTTTAAAGGGTTCTTTAATTTGTGGGGCCTTAGATCAATAGCACAATCCTTTTTTCCCTTCTTTAGTTCTTTATGTTTCTTATTTTCTCATTATCTTCTTATTACTTATTGAAGAAATGCACTTAATTCATATAATTCATACTTAACGATTCATACGTAACTTCTTCATAACTAACAATTCGCATAATCAAGTTCTAACTCAAGTACAATCAATCCAACTCATATAGGCATACTTATGTCATTTTATAATTGATGTACTTTAAGATATACACATCATCACATAAACATATCAATTAGGATTTCTAATCAACGAACTTATCGTTTTCATGATTGCGTAATATCGCGCATGGGTGGTTTATGGTTCTATAACTTTCCGTAATTGTTATATGTCTCTTAATCTATCTAAATAGCTTCTTAAATTACTGGTTCTTAGCTCAATTGCTCAATTAGTTTCGATTTTGCCAAAAACAACACATTTTCACTCAAAAATCCATATCTTCCACTCTACGCATCCAACACACACAAAAATTTATAGGAAATTGTTATAAATTATCATGAAGCTACAATAAAATGTTCAGGAATTTTGGGCAACTCATGAAAGTACAATAATTTTGATAGCGAGGCTTAATTATCGAAAAATCTAGACCTAAATGATTGATTCAATTTTCTGATTTTTCTCACTTATTCTATTTAAGCTAACTTCATTAAACTTCTTCAATAAACATAGGGTTTTCAATTTCATGAAAAAGTTTCAAGTTTAATCAACCTAATTCATTTCGAATCGGGTGCTTTGATTTACTTTCTTCTTTTCGGTTTTTGTCTACTCTACCCAGCCCTCTTCTTCCTCCTTTTGCTTGCTCTCTGTCCCTCTTGCTCTATCCCTCATTCTCTTTTCCCCTGGTCTCAATTCCGTTTGGTCTCACCGTCTCCCTTCTTTCGCTCGCCGACCATCATTTTCCTTCACTCGTCGGTTGCTTGAATAGTTGCTCGCCGGCCATCACTTCTTTCGCTCGTTCGCCACCTCTCCCTGTCCCTCTCCTTTTTCCTCTTTGTTCCTGCTTTGGCTCTCATCCCCCGGTTCCGTTCTCGTTTCCCGAAATGCCACCTTCTTCTTCCTCGATAACGAATCGTCACTACTCTCTGTCTGTCACTTTACTCTCGCTATGTGGCTTTCGCTTATGGGTCTCGACCCTCTCAATTTTTCGCTCTCCTTCCTCTATATCTCCTCTCGCTTTCCTCGCTTACGCTTCTCTCGGACACTCTTCCGTTCCCTTTGTTTCTTCATCCTCTAGTTCCCTTTTCTCCTCTTATTTTCCTCTTTGTTCTCGAGTCACACTTTCTCTCTCTTCATTTCCTCGTAAAACTTAATAGGTTTTGGTAGTTAATTCTCATTGGACCCCTTAACATCCTTAGTCTAATTATCTAACACCAAATGCCACTAATTCCTTCTCACTTTAATTTATCTGCCAGCTCCTTTAAATCCAGCCATCCCCATTTCTCATTTTCTTTTCTTTTTCAATTTATTTTAATTGGGCCCAAATTAGCTTTACAAAGCCTTAAGTTCACGCACCCTCGGGTTTAAATTCTCGGGTTTAAATGTCGACTCGGAAATTAATAATTCATTTGATTTTAATAATTTTAAAGTTTTGAACTTATCCTTTAATAAGTTACTTCATTACCAAGCAGGCACCTTAAATTTTCGGGTATTACATTTCTCCTCAACTTATATAAAGTTTCGTCCTCGAAACATGATTCAACTATTATCTTTGGGTTCATCATATCATTCACACATATTCATGGAGTCACACATATGCATATATGTTTAGAATTCAGATTATATAATATTCAATCAATCACATTTAGGCATTCATGTTCATGAATTACATCACATACTCATGTTTAAATCATTCACATCAGCAATATCTCAAATCCTTGACTCGACTCTAGGAAAATCATTTGATCGGAGGATTCTTGCTCTAATACCATTTTTGTAACACCCCAAAATCCACCATAAGAGTATTATATGCTAGGATTCTCCGAGAGGAACCCATAATGCTACCTATGATCTCAACTTTGGGTTCATAGCTCTTTCTCTTAGATTGGCGGAAACGTGTTTCCAAGTTTTCAAAAGTTTTCCTGAAAATTTCGGCACGGTTTCTTCTATAATATCGCTAATCCCATAGGCTTAAAGCCTTAACTCTACACGAATTACATTCATAAACTCAACGAGCCACATGGTTGGAGTATACACAACACAAATCAATGAGCCACACGCCAGGAGTATTCACATAGGGCTTTTATATTCATTGTCAAACCTTAAGTTCACATACAACCGATCTTTACAAACAAGAAGACGAGAAAAACATATCGTAAGTCCGGCATCTCCTATTCGTTTGCTATTTCTTCTTGAGTTCAATTTTCCCTTCTTTAGTTATTTATGTTTCTCATTATCTTCTTATTACTTATTGAAAAAATACACTTATTTCACCTAATTCATTTTGATTCCGA
Organism: Talinum fruticosum; assembly: GCA_021018815.1. Taxonomy (NCBI): domain Eukaryota; kingdom Viridiplantae; phylum Streptophyta; class Magnoliopsida; order Caryophyllales; family Talinaceae; genus Talinum; species Talinum fruticosum. The sequence continues at coordinate 6,087,257 of JAITYX010000028.1, forward strand.
GAGGATGAATTCTAATTACTCACCTTGGATTCTTAGTGTTCTAAGAATTTCAGTTTTGAATTAAATTTCAAATCGAGTGCTTTGCTTTACTTTCTTCTTTTCGGTTTTGGTCTGCTCTACCCGACCCTCTTCTTCCTCCTTTTGCTGCTCTCGGTCCCTCTTGCTCTATCCCTCATTCTCATTTCCCTAGTCTCGATTCCGTCTGGTCTCGCTGTCTCCTTCCTTTCGCTCGCCGACCGTCATTTTCCTTCACTAGTCGGTCGCTGAATGGTTGCTCGCCAACCATCGCTTCTTTCGCTTGCTTGCCACCTCTCCTTATCCCTATCCTTTTTCCTCTTTGTTTTTGCTTTGGCTGTCGTCCCCCACGGTTTTGTTCCGCTTCCCGAATTGCCACCTTCTTCCTCCTTAGTAACAAGTCCTCACTACTCTCTGTCCGTCGTTTTGCTCTCCCTACGTGGCTTTCGCTTCGGGTCTCGACCCTCTCGCTCATCCTCTCAATCTTTCGCTCTTCTCGCTATGTCTCTCCTCTCGCTTTCCTCTGCTTCCACTTCCCTCAATATCTCATCCGTTCCCTCTGTTTCTTCGTTCTCTCGTTCCCTTTTCTCCTCTTATTTTCCCCTTTGTTCTCGAGTCACACTTTCTCTCTCTTCGTGTCCTCTTAAACCTTAATAGGTTTTGGTAGTTAATTCTCATTAGACCCCTTAACATCCTTAGTCTAATTATCCGACACCAAATGCCACTAATCCCTTCTCACTTTAATTTATCTTCCGGCTCCTTTAAATCCGGCCATCCCCATTTCTCATTTACTTTTCTTTTTCTATTTATTTTAATTGGGCCCAAATTAGCTTGACAAAGCCTTAATTTCACGCACGCTCGGGTTTAAATTCTCGGGTTTAAATTCCGACTCGGAAAATTGATAATTCATTTTATTTTAATAATTTTAAAGTTTTGAACTTATCCTTTAATAACTTAATTCATTAGCAAGCAAGCACCTTGAATTGATGGGTAGTACATTTCTCCCCTACTTGTAAAAAGTTTCGTCCTCGAAACTTGATTAAGCTTTTATCTTACACACATTCTTGGAGCATTTCATCATATCATTCACACATATTCATAGAGTCACACATATGCGTATATGTTTAGAATTCGGACTATATAAGATTCACTCAATCTCATTTAGGCATATAGGTTCATGAATTAAATCACATACTCATGTTTAAGTCATTCACATAAGCAATCACTCAAGTCCTCGACTCGATTCTAGGAAAATCTTTTGGTCGGAGGATTCTTGCTCCGATACCATTTTTGTAACACCCCAAAAACCACCCTAAGACTATTATATGCCGGGGTTCTCCGAGAGGAACCCAAAATGCTACTTATGATCTCAAGTTTGGGTTCATAGCTCCTTCTCTCAGATTGGCGGAAACGTGTTTCTAGGTTTTTAAAGGTTTTCCTAAAACTTTCGGTCTTCGTTTCCTATATAATATCGCTAATCCCATAGGCTTAAAGCCTTAACCCTGTACGAATTACATTCATAAACTCAACGACCAACATGCTCGGAGTATACCCAACATAACTCAACAGGCCACATGCTTGGAGGATTCACCTAGGGCTTTTATATTCATTGTCAAACCTTAAGTTCACATACAACCGATCTTTACAAACAAGAAGACAGAAAAACATGTCGGAAGTCCGGCATCTCCTATTCATTTGCTATTTCGAAAGCTAAAAACCACTCTTGAGAGTCTTATCTCTGTACTGAAATGTTGGTGAGGTCATGTTCTCCACGAGCCCAGTGAATAACCCAAACGCAACCCCGGTTTCACTTTGCACATTAACTCATTAACAAACACACGTAAGTTCACTATTCGTTCATGATATGTGATTCGGATCATACATGCTTAAGATATGCAAGTTACTAAACGTATCAACTTACTGAGCGGTATAGATGATATCAATTACTCATGAATTGAACCAGAACATACTTAATTCTTCTTTCTATGCAAGTATGTCATAGAATCATTCATCATGTAAGGCATTCATCGGGTAAATCATATCTCACCTCTTATCGTATTAATTTCGAAATCGGAATTCGTTCTACTTCTCATTCTTCTTCTTAAGTTCAATTATGCATTTCATAAATCATTGCTTATTTTTTTCTTGTTCATCATGTATGATCAGTCATTTCTTCATATCTTAATTCCTAAGTATTCTTAGTTTCGAAAGGAAAGAAGATTTATGCTCTACACCAAATACCTAATTCTTGGAGCCAAAATAACTCATGGCTTCGAGGAAACATAAGTCATGACCTCGACGCTTGTCTTAACCTCTAAAGGACACATATTGTCAATAATTCGTGGAAGCAAAATAACTCGTGGCTTCGGTTGACATACACTCCTATGGCTATAGCTTTAGAGGGTTTTTTAATTTGTGGGGTCTTAGATCAATAACACAATCCTTTTTTCCCTTCTTTAGTTCGTTATGTTTCTTATTTTCTCATTATCTTCTTATTACTTATTGAAGAAATGCACTAATTTCATATAATTCATACTTAACAACTAACAATTCACATAAGCAAGTTCCAACTCAAGTACAATCAATCCAACTCATATAGGCATGCTAATGTCATCTATAATCGATGTACTTTAAGATAAACACATCATCACATAAATATATCAATTAGGATTTCTAATGAACGAACTTATCGTTAGTGCGTAATATCGCGCATGGGTGGTTTATGGTTCTCTAACTTTCCCTAATCATTATATGTCTCTTAATCTATCCAAATAACTTCTTAAATTACAATTCCTTGCTTCATTGCTCAATTAGTTTTGATTTTGCCAAAAACAGCACATTTTCACTCAAAATTCCGTATCTTCGACTCTATCCATCCGACACACACCAAAATTTACTGGAAATTGGTATAAATTATCATGAAGCTACAATAAAATGTTCAGGAATTTATTGGCAACTCATGAAAGTACAGTGAATTCGGACAACGAGGCTTAATTACTCGAAAATCTACACCTAAATCATGGATTCAATTTTCTGATTTTTCTCACTTATTCTATTTAAGCTAATTTCATTAAAGTCTCAATCCTACACCTCAATAATCATGCTCAGCAATACTCAAATATCATTTAATTTATGAACTAGGCATAAATAGCAGCATGTTTTTTCAATCGTGAGTTGCTAAATTCGTGAATTTAGGCCTCTAACTTCTTCAATTAACTTAGGGTTTTCAATTTAATGAAAAAGTTTCAAGTTTAGTTCACCTAATTCACTTTGATTCCAGAGGATGAATTCAAATTACTCAGCTTAGATTCTTAGTGTTCTAAGAATTTCGGTTTTGAATTATATTTCGAATCGGGTGCTTTGCTTTACTTTCTTCTTTTCGATTTTGATCCGCTCTGCCCGGCCCTCTTCTTCGACCTTTTGCTGCTCTCGGTCCCTCTTGCTCTATCTCTCATTCTCCTTTCCCCTAGTCTCGACTCCGTCTGGTCTCGCCGTGTCCCTCCTTTCGCTTGCCGACCGTCATTTTCCTTCACTCGTCGGTCGCTGAACAGTTGCTCGCCGGCCATCGCTTCTTTCGCTCGCTCGCCACCTCTCCTTGTCCCTATCCTTTTTCCTCTTCGTTTCGATTTGGCTCTCGTCCCCCCATTTCTATTCTCGCTTCCCTAATTGCCACCTTCTTCTTCCTCGATAACAAATCCTCACTACTCTTTGTCTGTCATTTTACTCTCGCTATGTGGCTTTCGCTCATCGGGTCTCGACCCCTCTCGCTCTTCCTCTCAATCTTTCGCTCTCTTTGCTCTGTCTCTCCTCTCACTTTCCTCTCGCTTCGCTTCCATCGGACTCTCTTCCGTTCCCTCTGTTTCTTCGTTCTCTCGTTCCTTTTTCTTCTCTAATTTTTCCCTTTATTCTAAGTCACACTTTCTCTCTCTTCGTTTCCTCTTAAAACTTAATAGGTTTTGGTAGTTAATTCTCATTGGACCCCTTAACATCCTTAGTCTAATTATCCGACACCAAATGCCACTAATCCCTTCTCACTTTAATTTATTTGCCCGCTCCATTAAATTCAGCCATCCCCATTTCTCATTTTCTTTTCTTTTTCTATTTATTTTAATTGGGCCCAAATTAGCTTTACAAAGCCTCAATTTCACACACGTTGGGGTTTAAATTCTCCGGTTTAAATTCGACTCGGAAAATTAATAATTCATTTTATTTCAATAATTTTAAAGTTTTGAACTTATCCTTTAATAACTTAATTCATTACCAAGCAACCACCTTAAATTTTCATGTATTACATTTCTCCACTACTTATAAAGAGTTTCGTCCTCGAAACTTGATTCACCTATTATCTTACACACAATCTCGGAGCATTTCATTATACCATTCACACATATTCATGGAGTCACACATATGCATATATGTTCGGAATTCAGATTATATAAGATTCACTCAATCACATTTAGGCCAAAAGGTTCATGAATTAAATCACATGCTCATGATTAAATCATTCACATAAGCAATCGCTCAAGTCCTACACTCGATTCTAGGAAAATCTTTCGGGCGAAGGATTCTTACTCCGATACCATTTTTGTAACACCCCAAAAACCACCGTTAGAATATTATATGCCGGGGTTCTCTCGAGAGAAACCCATCAGGCTACTTATGATCTCAACTTTGGGTTCATAGCTCTTTCTTTTAGATTGGCGGAAACGTGTTTCTAGGTTTTCAAAGGTTTTCCTGAAACATTCAGCACGGTTTTCTCTATAATATCACTAATCGCATAAGCTTAAAGCCTTAACCCCGCATGAATTACATTCATAAGCTCAACGAGCCACATGCTCGTAATATACATAACACAACTCAACGGGCCACACGTTCGGAGTATTCACATAGGGCTTTTATATTCATTGTCAAAACTTAAGTTCACATACAACCGATCTTTACAAACAAGAAGACAAAAAACATGTAGTAAGTCCAAGCATCTCCTATTCATTTGCCATTCCTAAAAGCTAAAAACCACTCTTCGAGTCTTATCTCTGTACCTGAAATGTTGGTGAGGTGATGTGCTCCACGAGCCTAGGGACTAACCCAAACTCAACCCCTCGTTTCACTTTGTGCATTAATTCATTAATAAACACACGTAGGTTCACTATTCGTTCATGATATGCGATTCGGATCATACATACTTAAAATATGCAAGTTACTAAACTTATCATCAACTTACCGAGCGATACAGGTGACATCAATTACTAATGAATTCAACCAGAACATACTTCATTCTTCTTTCAATGCAATTACGTCATAGAATCATTCATCATGTAAGGCATTCATCACGTAGATCATATCTTACCTCTTATCGTATTAATTTCTTACGAAATAAGGATTTGTTCTTCTTCTCATTCTTCTTCTTGAGTTCAATTTTGCATTTCATAAATCATTGCTTATTTTTTCTTGTTCATCATGTATGATCTGTCGTTTCTTCCTATCTTAATTCCTAAGTATTCTTAGTTTCGAAAGGAAAGAAGATTTATGTTCTGCTCCAAATACCCAATTCTTGGAGCCAAAATAATTCGTGGGCTCAGTTCTTGGAGGCAATATAATTTGTGGCCTCGAGTCTTTTCTTAGCCTCTAAAGGACACATACTGTCAATAATTCGTGGAAGCAAAATAACTCGTGGCTTCGGTTGAGATACACTTCTATGGCTATAGCTTTTGAGGGTTCTTTAATTTGTGGGGTCTTAGATCAATGACACAATCCGTTTTCCCTTCTTTAGTTCTTTATGTTTCTTATTTTCCCATTATCTTCTTATTAATTATTGAAGAAATGCACTTAATTCATATAATTCATACTTAATGACTTCACACATAACTTCTTCACAACCGACAATTCATATAAGCAAGTTCCAACTCAAGTACAATCAATCCAACTCATATAGGCTTAGTTATGTCATTTATAATCAATGGACTTTAAGATAAACACATCCTTACATAAACATATCAATTAGGATTTCTAATCAACGAACTTATCGTTTTCATGATTGCGTAATATCGTGCATGGGTGGTTTATGGTTCTATAACTTTCGCTAATCGTTATGTCTCGTAATCTATCCAAATAGCTTCTTAAATTACAGCTTCTTTCCTCAATTACTCAATTAGTTTCGATTTTGCCAAAAACAGCAGATTTTCACTCAAAATCCATATCTTTCACTCTACGAATCCAACACACACCAAAAGTTACAGGAAATTGGTATAAAATATCATGAAGCTACAGTAAAATGTTCAGGAATTTTGGGCAACTCATTAAAGTACAATAATTCGGACAACAGTCTTAATTACTGAAAAATCTACACCTAAATCATAGATTCAATTTTCTGATTTTTCTCAATTATTCTACTTAAGCTAATTTTATTAAAGTCTCAATCCTACACCTCAATAATCATGCTCAAGAATACTCAACTATCATTAAATTTATGAACTAGGCATAAATCACAAGCATGTCTTTTCAATATGTGAGTTGCTAAATTCGTGAATTTAGGCCTCTAACTTCTTCAATTAACTTAGGGTTTTCAATTTCATTAAAAAGTTTCAAGTTTATTTCACCTAATTCATTTTGATTCTAGAGGATGAATTCAAATTACTCACCTTGGATTCTTAGTGTTCTAAGAATTTCGGCTTTGAATTAAATTTCGAATCGGGTGCTTTGCTACACTTTCTTCTTTTCGGTTTTGATCTGCTCTACCCGTCCCTCTTCTTGCTCCTTTTGCTGCTCTCAATCCCTCTTCCTCTATCCCTAATTCTCCTTTCCGTCTGGTCTCGCCGTCACCTTCCTTTCGCTCGCCGACCGTCATTTTCCTTCACTCGTCGCTCGCTGAATGGTTGCTCGCCGGCCATCGCTTCTTTCGCTCGCTCGCCACCTCTCCTTGTCCATATCCTTTTTCCTTTTCGTTTCGCTCTGGGTCTCGTCCTCACTACTCTCTATCTCTCGTTTTGCTCTCGCTATGTGGCTTTCGTTTCGGGTCTCGACCTCTCTCGCTCTTCCTCTCAATCTTTCGCTTTCTTTGCTCTGTCTCTCCTATTGCTTTCCTCTACTTCGCTTCCCTCAGACTGTCTTCCGTTCCCTCTGTTTCTTCGTTCTCTCGTTCTTTTTCTCCTCTTATTTTCCTCTTTGTTCTCGGTTACACTTTCTCTCTCTTCGTTTCCTCTTAAAACTTAATGGGTTTTGGCAGCTTCATTCTCATTGAACCCCTTAACATCCTTAGTCTAATTATCTCGACACCAAATTCCGCTAATCCCTTCTCACTTTAATTTATCTCGCCAGCTCCTTTAAATCCAGCCATCCCCATTTCCCATTTTCTTTTCTTTTTCTATTTATTTTAATTGGGCCAAATTAGCTTTACAAAGCCTTATGTTCACGCACTCTCGAGTTTAAATTCTCGGTTTTAAATTCCGACTCGAAAAATTAATAATTTATTTTATTTTAATAATTTTAATGTTTTGAATTTATCCTTTAATAACTTAATTCATTACCAAGCAAGCACCTTCACTTTTCAGGTATTACATTTCTGTCCTACTTATAAAAAGTTTCATCCTCGAAACTTGATTCAGCTATTATCTTACACACAATCTCGGAGCATTTCATCATATCATTCACACATATTCATGGAGTCACACATATGCATATATGTTTAGAAGTCATATTATATAAGATTCACTCAATCACATTTAGGCACATAGGTTCATGAATTAAATCACATACTCATGTTAAATCATTAACATAAGCAATCACTCAAGTCCTAGACTCGATTCTAGGAAAATCTTTTGGTCGGAGGATTGTTGCTCCGATACCATTTTTCTAACACCCCAAAACCACCCTATGTGTATTATATGCCGTGGTTCTCTCGAGAGGAACCCGTAATGCTACTTATGATCTGAAGTTTGGGTTCATAACTCTTTCTCTTAGATTGGAAGAAACATGTTTCTAGGTTTTCAAAGGTTTTCTTGAAACTTTCAACAGGGTTTCCTTTATAATATCGCTAATCCTATTGGCTTAAAGATTTAACCCTCCACGAATTACATTCATAAACTCAACGAGCCACATGCTCGGAGTTTACACAACACAATTTAACGAGCCGGACGCTCGGAGTATTCACATAGGGCTTTTATATTCATTGTCAAAACTTAAGTTCACATGTAACCGATCATTACAAATAAGAAGACAGAAAAACATGTAGTAAGTTCCGCATTTCCTATTCGTTTGCTATTTCGAAGGCTAAAAAGCACTCCTAAGAGTCTTATCTCTCGTACCTGAAATGTTGGTGAGATCATGAGCTCTACGAGCCCAGTGAATAACCCAAACCCAACCCCTGATTTCACTTTGTACATTAATTTATTAACAAACACATGTAAGTTCACTATTCGTTGATGATATGCGATTCATATCATATATGCTTAAGATATGCAAGTTACTCGAACTTATCCACTTACCGAGCGGTACGGATGACATCAATTGCTCATGAATTCAACCAGAACATACTTCATTCTTCTTTTAATGCAAGTATGTCATAGAATCATTCAACCTCGTAAGGCATTCATGACGTAAATCATATCTTACGTCTTATCGTATTGATTTCCTATGAAATTAGAATTCGTTCTTCTTCTCATTCTTCTTCTTGAGTTCAATTCTGCATTTCATAAATCATTGCTTCTTTTTTTCTTGTTCATCATGTATGATCGATCGTTTCTTCATATCTTAATTCTTAAGTATTATTTGTTTCGAAAGGAAAGAAGATTTATGTTCTACTCCTGTTAAGCTTGTCGTACAGCAACAAATTAAACCACTACTTAGGCTTATAATAAACAATATAGTAAGGGCAAGTAGGGATCGAATCCACGAGGAAAGATACTCGTAAAAAATCAAACTTCCAATCTAATTAAACTAACTATTCTAGTTATTTACCTTATAAAATTCAAACAAATCAACTTAACTACTAAATTTCTAAGGTTAATTCTAAGAAAAACTTCTGAGATTATGCACTATTATTCTAATAATCTAAATTTAACAAAACTATCCTAATTAATTCTGGAAAAATTAAAACAGAAAATCAAATAAAAACTTAAACAGAAAATTAAAACGAAGAATAATTCAGAATTAAATAACTAAAAATAACAGAAAATTATCTAATAATATAAATAAATATTCCAGACAGAATATAAAGCTTGTAATAACCCAGGAATGTTTTTTTATAAATTTTCAGAATAATTAAAAAAGAAAACTAAAGCAGAAATAAAATAAATTCTAAAACAGAAAATTAAATAAATAATATTCTGCACTAAAATAATTACGAAAATAAATACTAAAATTACCCAGAATAGTAATACTAATTTTCTAAACCTAACCAGACCCTAAAAATATAAAAACAAAATTTAAAATCTAATTTACGAATTTATTTTATTAAAAACCTGCAGTAATTAAATTCAAGAATTAAATCTGAAAAAATATCAAATTAATTCCAAAAATTCTAAAATTTAATCACAGCAAACTAGGACTCTATCTAAACCCTAAAAGAAAATAAAACACAAAAAATAACAAAAGAAACTATTTTTAAACTAATTTCTAACAAACTGACTCAAAAATAATAAAAACTAACAGAAAATTAAATCTGAAAATTAAAATATATAATGACTCAAAGTTAAATTAAAATAAAATTACTAAAACTAACCTAAAATACTGATCTTTAGGGGGTTTAATGAAATTGATAATAAAAGACTATAACTTTATAAGTAAAAATCAATAAACTCAAGAGAATAACTAAAAGCAAACAAATAATTATCAAAGATAACAAATTTATAAAAACACTTAGTATAATCTATATCCACCATGCAAATTATTATTTATCATTAACACACAAATTGATCTACCCATGAGCTAAACCGTAGAAGACAACCACTAGCGGATCTTCCCCGTTTTTCCTTAGTTATTAGTTTACTTAGGCCTAGCCCTAATATAAACCCTACTAATATTGATAACCCTAGCACTAGCACTAGAATTTAATCAAATTAGAGCATTAAGTATTAGAAAAACATCATCTAGCACCTAATAACCAATCTACTAGCAAATTGATTTAAGAAGGATCTATGATAATTTCCTAATTAAAAGAGATGGGTATGAGCCATCCATGATTAACTAGGGTGATACTTATGTCTAAAAGATCAAGCAATTACGTACTTAAACCCTCTAAACTATCACATGAATTTATATAAAACTAAATAGCGTGCACTCTAATTAATTAGACATAAATTCATAAACATTAAACACAAATTATCATAGAATCATGGATCAAATCAATAAGACAATAAAAATCAAAACTTTGGTTCAAAATAAATAATTTAACATGGCTTCAATGAGATTATACTAAGTATAAGAAAAACTACTCACACATTATGTAATTTAAAACATGTAAACTAAATAAAACTAGCATCTTTAGTATTAATCTATCAATAAAAACTCAATCTTTTCTAATAAAAATTGCAAAACTAAATTATACTACCGATATTAGTTTCTTTGACCCGGGAAGATGAAGAAGATGATGATGGATGGTGGCTGGCTGGGCAGCGGACAGCACGGTGCAGCCAGCAAGGAGCAGCAGCAGCAGTACGGTGCAGCCAGGAGGAGGTGCAGACAGCAAGGAGCAGCAACAAGGAAACGTGAAGTGGGCTGGTGAACGTTAGGAGGCAGCAGCTAGGGTGGCTGCTTGTGTGGGCTGGTGTGTGACTGCCGTGGACAGCAAGCAGCAGGTGCAACAGGAGCAGCGGCAGCAGATGCAGCAGGAGAACGTGAGGTGGTTGGGATGTATGTGGCTGGCTTCCTAGGTCTCTCTCTCCATGATGATAATAAGTAGTATATATAGGGTGAAAGAGTTAGGGTTTATTTCTCTTTCTTCTCTTCTAAGTTTCCTTTTCTATTTCAATTAGGATTTCCTAAAATATAATATCATAAAATAAATATTTTATTACATATTATATTTATGGACCGACTTCATATATTTTCTTGGATGCTTGTCGGTAGCTAAAAATCTACTTTTAACGACTTTTCTTCTCTTCCCCACTTTATTCGATAATTACCTATAAATAGACAAAATAGAATAAATTAGATAAAATAAACTATATAATATAAACTCAATAACTACTAAAAATACGTATAAAATACGACTTAACAAATCTCCCACACTTAGACTTTGGACGTCCTCGTGCAAAGAAATCTAAGACTCGATCTAATATTATGGTTTCTTATAAAGATATACATAAAACATAAAATATACACTAAGTTTGCCTTGCTTTCAAAAATACTTTGATGAAATTTTTGTCTTTCCCAAGCAAGTGAAGAACTAAACATTTCATTGCCATCAGAGAGTTTATTCATCAGCCTCACAATATCTCTTTTAATTAAGCAACAATCAAAAATTTATCCATCTTTTTCAAACATGTACATTCCGGTCAAGAGGTCTAAAACTTTTTAGGATGGGAAAAATTAAGGTGTAGTATGGTTATGAAGACACTGAATCAGCAGATAACTCACTAAAAATCGATAATAAACTTGTTTTGCAAACTACTTCTTTTTTTTTTTTCTTTTTTAAATATATATATAACTCCATTCAAGCACATATTCGAGGCCCATATAGGGTCTTAGAAATATAACACTCCCTGTCTCCCACTCACCCAAACAGAGGTGCTGGAGTTTAATGCCTTTTTTTTTTTTTTTTTTTCGTTAGTATGGTTCGAGCCATTGATCGGCCTAAAATGGGCATGACTCTCCCAAGCATGGGTTACTCCATTCATAAGGCTCAACTTGAGACCTAAACTTAAGGGGAAATGGCGCCGAGCCACCAACTCCGACCCATGTTGGTAAACTAACAATTTTTTTTTTTATTTTTTTATTTGTAGGCAAAACAAGAAAAATCAAAATTTTAATGAGTCAATCTGCTAAGTTCAGTAGTCTAGGTGAACGGTTTAAGTCAATTTATTGCCTCTATCACGATCATATAACATGATCAAATCGACGTAAAAATTATGATTGTCACTAATTGAAGAAATATATGAGGATCAACTCAAACAACTCTGAATGACAATTAACATGTTCAAAATTCTCACTTTTAAAGGGAAAGAAAAATTAGAAACAGAAAAATTTAAGCAAGTTAACCTAGCATATATTCATGTTCATGCATTTCTTTACAAGAAATTTTTTTTTTTTTCAAAAATAAGATAAAGATAAATTCATAAAATTAAAATGCAACAAAGATAAATGCATAAAATTAAAATGCAGGATGCACTCCCCACACTTAATTCATGCATTGTCCCTAATGCATGCTAAATAAAAATAAAAATAAAATTAAAGTAAAAATTATAGAAACTTCCCCGAAAATGTTGGGTTGCCTCCCAACCAGCGCCTTTGTTTACTAGTCTTTGGCTCGACATCGTTGTCACTCATGGATCTTCTAAATGTATCTCCTCTACTAAGCAAATTTGGCTTCCTTCATAAAAATTCTTTAACCCGTGACCATTCACCTTAAAAATTTTGTTAGTAGAATAGCTTTTAATCTCAACATGCCCCATGTGGATAAGTCTTTACTACCTCAAATGGTCCTAGCCATCTAGAGTTTAACTTTCCAGGAAAAAGCCTTAGTTGTGAATTGAACAATAACACTTTCTCCCCTTTTGAAATTCCTTCCTGACAAGCTTAGCATCATGAAATGCTTTGGCTTTACCTTTATAAATTACCGAATTGTCATAAGCTTCCATACGAATCTCTTCTAATTCTTGCAGATTGCAGCTTACGTTCCTTTCCCGCTAAGTCATAATCTAAATTACACTTCTTTACAGCCCAATATGATTTATGCTCTAACTCTACAGGAAGATGACATGCTTTTCCAAAGACTAGTCTGTAAGGTGACATACCTATAGGGGTCTTGTATGCAGTTCCGTAAGCCCGGAGAGCTTCATCTAACCTAAGACTCCAATCCTTCTTATCTGGTCTAACAACTTTTTCTAGAATTCCTTTGATTTCTCTATTAGAGATTTCAGCTTGGCCATTTGTTTGAGGATGATAACTTGTAGATACCTTATGAATTACATGGTATTTAGCTAGCAGTGGTACCTAAGGTTTTATTACAAAAATGTGTCCCTCTATCACTAATGATTGCTCTAGGTACTCCATATCTATGTAGAATACGAGATTTAACATGCTTCACCACAGTCTTAGCATCATCGGCTTTAGTAGCTATCGCTTCAACCCATTTAGACACATAATCAACAAACAGGAGTATGTAAGTAAAACCAAAGGAAAAGGGAAATGGTCCCATGAAATCCACTCCCCACACATCAAATATTTGACACACATACATATTATATAAGGGCATTTGATTCCTCCCCGATAAATTTCCTGTCTTTTGGCATGCTTCACATTTTTTGCAAAAATCATAAGCATTACGAAAAATAGTAGGCCAATAGAATCCACATTCTAAAACTTTGTGTGCTGTTCTTTTTGGGCCAAAATGCCCTCCACTTTCGGATGAGTGACAGAAAGTTAAAATCGAATGAAACTCAGTGTCATCTACACAACGCCTTATAATTTGATCTCCACAAAATTTCCACAAGTACGGGTCATCCCAAACATAATATTTAACCCGAGATCTTATCTTTTCTTTTTGGGCTCTAGACATGTCTCTTGGAAAAGTTTTGGCAACTATGTAATTTACTATGTCAGCATACCAAGGTAATTTATCAATGACAACATATAAAGTCTCGTCAGGAAAACAATCACCGAAAGGGTCACTACTTTCCCCATTTTCTAGCCTACTCGGATGGTCTCGCGACTAAGTTTTCAGCTCCTCGCTTGTCTTTAAATTCTATTTCAAATTCTTGTAGTAATAAGACCCATCTAATCAATCTTGGTTTAGAGTCGTTCTTTTTCAAGAGATATTTAATAGCAAGCATGATCAGTATAAACAAGTAACTTTCACACCTAGCGAGATAAGGACGAAACTTTTCGAGAGCAAAAACAATAGCATACATTTCCTTTTCTGTCGTGGTATAGTTACATTGTGCTTGGTCAAGAGTTCTAGAAGCATAATGAATTACATGTGGTACCCTTCCTACTTTTTGACCTAAGACAGCCCCTACCGCCTTATTACTAGCATCACACATCAACTCAAAAGGTAAGGCCCAGCTAGGAGGTTGTACAATAGGAGTAGTGGTCAATTTTAGCTTCAGTTCATCAAACGCCCTCTCACATTCCTCATGAAAATCAAATTTAACATCTTTTGCAAGTAAAGCACATAAAGGAGAGGCAATCTTTGAAAAGTCTTTAATAAATCTCCTATAAAATCCAACATGACCTAAAAATGATCTTACATCCTTAACGCATTTGGGGTAGGGTAAAGATTGAATGATGTCTACTTTTGCCTTGTCAACTTCTAAACCCTTAGATGACACAACATGCCCTAATACGACCCCATGTTCAACCATGAAATGACACTTTTCAAAATTAAGTACCAAATTAGTTTCGATGCAACGCCCGAGTACTAAAGTAAGGTGATGTAAACACTCATCGAATGAATCACCATGCACAGTAGAAATCATCCATGAAAACTTCCATAATCTTGGTGATAAACTCAGAAAAGATACTCATCATACATCTTTGAAATGTAGCAGGAGCATTACATAAACCAAAAGGCATTCTCCTAAAAGCATAAGTGCCAAAGGGACATGTAAAAGTGGTCTTTTCCCGATCTTCAGGAGCTATAGGGACTTGAATATACCCCGAATATCCATCTAGAAAACAATAATGTGTCTTTCCAGCTAATCTTTCTAACATTTGGTCCATAAAAGGCAAGGGAAAATGATCTTTCTTTGTGGCTTTGTTCAGTTTTCTATAGTCAATGCACACTCTCCAGCTCGCTCCGGACTCTAGTAGGGACTAGTTCACCTTCCTTGTTTTGTACTACTCGTTGTACCCCCTTTTTAGGAACTACATGAATTGGACTAACCCATTCAGAATCAGCTATGGGGTAGATCACTCCAAGCATCGATCCACTTAAGAATTTCTTTTTGCACTACCTCCATCATAGGTGGGTTTAATCTACGTTGAGGGTCTCTCTTAGGCTTAACCTCTAACTCTAAAGTGATTTTATGTGAACACAATGTTGGGTTCAGCCCTTTCAGTGTCTGCTAAAGTCCACCCTAATGCTTCACTATGTTCTCTAAGCACCTTAATAAGCTTATCTTCCTGTTCAAGTGTTAGTGCATTAGAAATTATAACAGGTAAGGTCTCATTATCTCCTAAATAAGCATATTTTAAATTTTCAGGCAAGGGTTTCAAATCTAATTTAGGGGGTGAAACAAGAGAAGGTAGCAACTTTTCATGATTTACAGTGCAACTTTATCATATTAGGTTTTTCCATTACTTGCAATCTGTAACAAAGACTCTATGCTATCTACTAGTCCCGAGTTAACATGATAGGGTATAGCATGAAATACAGTAATGATCCAACCCTTTGGTAATCACAGCTAACAATTCATCTTCTTGAGACAAATCATAAACATTTTGGGACATTTCATCAATTGTATCAAGTGCACAAACATAATTTACATCTCGCAGGAAATCTCAAGGCATCAAAAATATTGAACTTAATAACATCACCATCAAATTCCATAGTCAATGTTCCCCCATGTACATCTATTTTTGTCCTAGATGTTTTAAGAAATGGTCTACCAAGCAAAATAGGAATGTCATGGCATGCATTACCCATGTCCAATACATAAAAATCAGCAGGAAAAATAAGCTCGTTGACTTGGACTAAGACATCCTCTAAGACTCCATCCGGATACGTACTACTTCTATCAGCCAACCGAATTACTAGCCCAGTTTTCTTCAACTCTCCCAAATTCAGTTTATCATAAACAGACCGAGGCATCACATTAATGGAAGCACCTAAATCAAGCATGGCTCGTCAAAGTATAGGTTTCCAATCTTACAAGGGACAGAGAACACACCTGGGTCCTTACATTTAGGAGGGAGCTTCTTTTGAAAAACAGCAGATGCATTCTCCCCCACACTTATCTTCTCATTTCCTTTTAATTTTCTTTTAGAAGTACAAAGCTCCTTAAGAAATTTAGCATAACGAGGAACTTGTTTAATGGCATCTAGGAGAGGAATGTTGATCTCTACCTTCCTGAATGTTTCTAAAATTTCTTGGTTTGCCTCATCTATTTTAGGAGTTATGCTTCTCATCTACTAGGGAAAGGTGGAATAGGTTCATAACGACTTTTCTTAGTGTCACTTATCTCTTTAGCATTAGAGGAGTTATCCTTCTTTAAGTCAAGTTCGATTCCTTAACCTCTAGTTCAGGTTCTACCTCTCTGTTGTTTTTAGGTTCATTAAGTTCCTTTCCACTCCTTAGTCTTATGGTACTCACATTTTCTTTGGGATTCTGGAAGGGTTGAGATGGTAATCTATTTTGCAATTGGGCTTGCAGGTTACTAAACATGGTATCTCGTTGCGCTTTGTCTCTCTTGAACCTCGCTTAATACTCATTTCTAAACTTTGGAACCTAAGGTCGATTCCTTCTTTTGGTCATCCATTTTCTTAATCATTTGCTCCAAAAGGAAGTTCGTTTTATCTTGAGCAGATGGTTGACGCTGGGTTTGGTCAAAACCAGGGGGTTGTTTCTAGGTCCATACCTAAGGTTAGGATGATCCCTCCATCCTTCATTGTAGGTGTTTGAAAATGGATCGTACTTTCTTTGACCTTGGTTAGGGAAAACAAGCATTTACTTCTCCCCCTTGTAATGTAGGACATGAATCAAGTAGGATGCCCTTCTAAACAGCAAATTCCACACACTATCGCCTTTTGAACTCCTCCAGTGACGAGTTTGTTCAACATAGCAGATGATTTGAGTCGCTTGGTTTTCCAATGATGTACTTGAATTTAGTTCATTAACCTTCCTAAATTGGACATCTCTAGTCCCAAACTCGTTGAGTATTTTGGGCCATGTTATTAAATAATTCTCTAGCTTGAGCTGGAGTCTTATTAACCAAAGCCCCCCACTAGCAAAGCATCTACCATATTTCTATCAATTGACAAGTAGCCCTTCATAAAAATATTGAATCAGTAATTGTTCGGAAATTTGATGTTGGGGACAACTAGCACATAATTTATTAAAACGTTCCCAAGTATTCATAAAAAGTTTCTCCATTCATTTGTTTAATGCCACAAATTTCTTTTCTAATGGATCCAATCCTAGGTGTTGGAAAGAATTTTTCTAAGAATGCTTTATGAACTTGGGTCCATGTAGTAAATGTTGCAGGGGGTATGTAATATAACCAGTCTTTAGCCTTATCTTGAAGTGAAAAGGGAAAGGCTCTTAATTTAATTTGGTCTTGTGTGATTCCCTCAGGTTGCATGGTAGAACAAGTAATCATAAATTCATTAATATGACGATATGGGTCCTCACCGGTAGTCCATGAAACTTAGGTAGTAAGTTCGAAATCCGTAATTCAATTTAAGAGGTCGGTCCAAAGTAGGATATGATATAGACAAAGGTTGTGTTTCTAAATTAGGTGCAGCAAGCTCACGTAAAGTAGCCATTTCAAAGTTTATAGAATCAACCTCAGCTTCGCTTTCGAAGTTTCGGATTGTAGAGATTCGATGTCGTTCTCAACTTTTTCCGTCGAATGCTCTTCCAATTCTCCGATCATACGACCACTTCGTAATTGCATGAACTAACCGTAATCAATTAAAATGCATAAGTTCAAAAATATATAAATAGTTAATTAAATTAGATTGAAAGAAAACTAAGATTTTTTAATTTCTTTCCCCGGCAACGGCGCCAAAATTTGTTAAGCTTGTCGTACAGCAACAAATTAAACCACTACTTAGGCTTATAATAAACAATATAGTAAGGGCAAGTAGGGATCGAATCCACGAGGAAAGATACTCGTAAAAAAATCAAACTTCCAATCTAATTAAACTAACTATTCTAGTTATTTACCTTATAAAATTCAAACAAATCAACTTAACTACTAAATTTCTAATTTTAATTCTAAGAAAAACTTCTGAGATTATGCACTATTATTCTAATAATCTAAATTTAACAAAACTATCCTAATTAATTCTGGAAAAATTAAAACAGAAAATCAAATAAAAACTTAAACAGAAAATTAAAACGAAGAATAATTCAGAATTAAATAACTAAAAATAACAGAAAATTATCTAATAATATAAATAAATATTCCAGACAGAATATAAAGCTTGTAATAACCCAGGAATGTTTTTTTTATAAATTTTCAGCATAATTAAAAAAGAAAACTAAAGCAGAAATTAAATAAATTCTAAAACAGAAAATTAAATAAATAATATTCTGCACTAAAATAATTACGAAAATAAATACTAAAATTACCCAGAATAATAATACTAATTTTCTAAACCTAACCAGACCCTAAAAATATAAAAACAAAATTTAAAATCTAATTTACGAATTTATTTTATTAAAAACCTGCAGTAATTAAATTCAAGAATTAAATCTGAAAAAATATCAAATTAATTCCAAAAATTCTAAAATTTAATCACAGCAAACTAGGACTCTATCTAAACCCTAAAAGAAAATAAAACACGAAAAATAACAAAAGAAACTATTTTTAAACTAATTTCTAACAAACTGACTCAAAAATAATAAAAACTAACAGAAAATTAAATCTGAAAATTAAAATATATAATGACTCAAAATTAAATTAAAATAAAATTACTAAAACTAACCTAAAATACTGATCTTTAGGGGGTTTAATGAAATTGATAATAAAAGACTATAACTTTATAAGTAAAAATCAATAAACTCAAGAAAATAACTAAAAGCAAACAAATAATTATCAAAGATAACAAATTTATAAAAACACTTAGTATAATCTATATCCACCATGCAAATTATTATTTATCATTAACACACAAATTGATCTACCCATGAGCTAAACTGTAGAAGACAACCACTAGCGGATCTTCCCCGTTTTTCCTTAGTTATTAGTTTACTTAGGCCTAGCCCTAATATAAACCCTACTAATATTGATAACCCTAGCACTAGCACTAGAATTTAATCAAATTAGAGCATTAAGTATTAGAAAAACATCATCTAGCACCTAATAACCAATCTACTAGCAAATTGATTTAAGAAGGAGTTATGATAATTTCCTAATTAAAAGAGATGGGTATGAGCCATCCATGATTAACTAGGGTGATACTTATGTCTAAAAGATCAAGCAATTACGTACTTAAACCCTCTAAACTATCACAAGAATTTATATAAAACTAAATAGCTTGCACTCTAATTAATTAGACATAAATTCATAAACATTAAACACAAATTATCATAGAATCATGGATCAAATCAATAAGACAATAAAAATCAAAACTTTGTTTCAAAATAAATAATTTAACATGGCTTCAATGAGATTATACTAAGTATAAGAAAAACTACTCACACATCATGTAATTTAAAACATGTAAACTAAATAAAACTAGCATCTTTAGTATTAATCTATCAATAAAAACTCAATCTTTTCTAATAAAAATTGCAAAACTAAATTATACTACCGATATTAGTTTCTTTGACCCGGGAAGATGAAGAAGATGATGATGGATGGTGGCTGGCTGGGCAGCGGACAGCACAGTGCAGCCAGCAAGGAGCAACAGCAGCAGTACGGTGCAGCCAGGAGGAGGTGCAGACAGCAAGGAGCAGCAACAAGGAAACGTGAAGTGGGCTGGTGAACGTTAGGAGGCAGCAGCTAGGGTGGCTGCTTGTGTGGGCTGGTGTGTGACTGCCGTGGACAGCAAGCAGCAGGTGCAACAAGGAGCAGCGGCAGCAGATG
The DNA here is from genome assembly GCA_021018815.1 of Talinum fruticosum. Classification (NCBI taxonomy): domain Eukaryota; kingdom Viridiplantae; phylum Streptophyta; class Magnoliopsida; order Caryophyllales; family Talinaceae; genus Talinum; species Talinum fruticosum. The sequence continues at coordinate 6,107,179 of JAITYX010000028.1, forward strand.
CAGCAGGAGAACGTGAGGTGGCTGGGATGTATGTGGCTGGCTTCCTAGGTCTCTCTCTCCATGATGATAATAAGTAGTATATATAGGGTGAAAGAGTTAGGGTTTATTTCTCTTTCTTCTCTTCTAAGTTTCCTTTTCTATTACAATTAGGATTTCCTAAAATATAATATCATAAAATAAATATTTTATTACATATTATATTTATGGACCGACTTCATATATTTTCTTGGATGCTTGTCGGTAGCTAAAAATCTACTTTTAACGACTTTTCTTCTCTTCCCCACTTTATTCGATAATTACCTATAAATAGACAAAATAGAATAAATTAGATAAAACAAACTATATAATATAAACTCAATAACTACTAAAAATACGTATAAAATACGACTTAACAACTCCAAATACCCAATTGTTGGAGCCAAAATAATTCGTGGCCTTGAGGAAAAATAATTCGTGGCCTCGAGGCTTGTCTTAGACTCTAAAGGACACATACTCGTCAATAATTCATGGAAGCAAAATAACTAGTGGCTTAAGTTCACATACACTTCTATGGCTATAAGTTTAAAGGGTTCTTTAATTTGTGGGGTCTTAGATCAATAACACAATCCTTTTTCCCTTCTTTAGTTCTTTATTTTTCTTATTTTCTCATTATCTTCTTATTACTTATTGAAGAAATGCACTTAATTCATATAATTCATACTTAACAGACTTCATACGTAACTTCTTCACAACTAACAATTCACATAAGCAAGTTCCAACTCAAGTACAATCAATCCAACTCATATAGGTATGCTTATGTCATTTATAATAGATGTACTTTAAGATAAACACATCATCACATAAACATATCAATTAGGATTTCTAATCAATGAACTTATCGTTTTCATGATTGCGTAATATTGCGCATGGGTGGTTTATGATTCTATAACTTTCGCTAATCATTATATGTCTCTTAATCTATCCAAATAGTTTCTTAAATTAAAGTTCTTAGCTCAATTACTCAATTAGTTTCGATTTTGCCAAAAACAAGCACATTTTCACTCAAAAATCTATATTTTCCACTCAAAAATCCATATTTTCCACTCTATGCATCCAACACACACCAAAATTTTCTAGAAATTGCTATAAATTATCATGAAGCTATAGTAAAATGTTCAATAATTTTTGGCAACTCATGAAAGTACAATAATTCAAACAAGTAGGCTTAATTATCGAAAAATCTACACCTAAATCATAGATTCAATTTTCTGATTTTTCTCACTTGTTCTATTTAAGCTAATTTCATTAAAGTCTCAATCCTACACCTCAATAATCATACTGAGCAATACTCAAATATCAATTAATTTATGAACTAGGCGTAAATAGCAGCATGTTTTTTCAATCGTGAGTTGATTAATTCGTGAATTTAGGCCTCTAACTTCTTCAATTAACCTAGGACTTTCAATTTCATGAAAAAGTTTCAAGTTTAATTCACCTAATTCATTTTGATTCCAGAGGATGAATTCAAATTACTCAGCTTGGATTCTTAGTATTCTAAGAATTTCAGTTTTGAATTAAGTTTCGAATCGGGCACTTTGCTTTACTTTCTTCTTTTCGGCTTTGGTTTGCTCTACCCGACGCTCTTCTTCATCCTTTTGCTGCTCTCGGTCCCTCTAGCTCTATCCCTCGTTCTCCTTTGCCCTAGTCTCGATTCCATCTAGTCTCGCCGTCTCCCTCCTTTCGCTTGCCGGCGTCATTTTCCTTCACTCGTCGGTCATCGAACGGTTGCTCGCCGGGCATTGCTTCTTTCGCTCGCTCGCCATCTCTCCTTGCCCCTATCTGTCTTCCTCTTCGTTTCTGCTTTTGCTCTTGTCCCCCCGGTTACGTTTCGCTTCTCGAATGACCACCTTCTTCTTCCTTAGTAACGAATCTTCACTAGTCTCCGTCCGTCGTTTTGCTCTAACTATGTGGCTTTTGCTTCTAGGTCTCGACCCCTCTCGCTCTTCCTCTCTATCTTTTGCACTCTTTACTCTGTTTCGCTCTCGCTTTCCTCGACTTCGCTTCCACGAGACTCTCTTCCGTTCCCTCTGTTTCTTCGTTCTCTCGTTCTTTTTTCTCCTCTTATTTTCCTCTTTGTTCTCGAGTCACACTTTCTCTCTCTTCGTTTCCTCTTAAAACTTAATAGGTTTTGGTAGTTAATTCTCATTGGACCCCTTAACATCCTTACTCTAATTATCGGACACCAAATGCCACTAATCCCTTCTCACTTTAATTTATCCGCCAGCTCCTATAAATCTAGCCATCCCCATTTCTCATTTTCTTTTCTTTTTCTATTTATTTTAATTGGGCCCAAATTAGCTTTACAAAGCCTTAAGTTCACGCACCCTCGAGTTTAAATTCTCAGCTTTAAATGTGGACTCGAAAAAATAATAATTCATTTTATTTTAATAATTTCAAAGTTTTGAAGTTATCCTTTAATAACTTAATTCATTACCAAGCAAGCAAGTTAAATTTTCAGGTATTACATTTCTCCCCGCTTATAAAAAGTTTTGTCCTCAAAGCTGGATTCTCGCTATTATCTTAGACACAATCTCGGAGCATTTCATCATATCATTCACACATATTCATAGAGTCACACATATGCATATATGTTTAGAATTCAGATTATATAAGATTCACTCAATCACATTTAGGCACATAAGTTCATGAATTATATCACATACTAATGTTTAAATCATTCACATAAGCAATCACTCAAGTCCTAAACTCGATTCAAGGATAATCTTTTGGTCGGAGGATTGTTGCTTTGTTACCATTTTTGTAACACCATAAAAACCACCATAAGAGTATTATATGCCACGGTTCTCCGAGAGGAACCCATAATACTACTTATGATCTCAACTTTGGGTTCATAGCTCTTTCTCTTAGATTGGCGTAAACATGTTTCTAGGTTTTCAAAGGTTTTCCCAAAACTTTCGGCGGGGTTTCGTTAAGTCGTATTTTATACGTATTTTTAGTAGTTATTGAGTTTATATTATATAGTTTATTTTATCTAATTTATTCTATTTTGTCTATTTATAGGTAATTATCGAATAAAGTGGGGAAGAGAAGAAAAGTCGTTAAAAGTGGATTTTTAGCTACCGACAAGCATCCAAGAAAATATATGAAGTCGGTCCATAAATATAATATGTAATAAAATATTAATTTTAGGATATTATATTTTAGGAAATCCTAATTGGAATAGAAAAGGAAACTTAGAAGAGAAGAAAGAGAAATAAACCCTAACTCTTTCACCCTATATATACTACTTATTATCATCATGGAGAGGGAGACGAAGGAAGCCAGCCACACACAATCACCACTGCTGCTTGCTGTCCACGTCCACCTGCTGCCCAGCCACCACCAGTGCTGGCGCCTACACCTGGCTGCTGCCGCGCTGCACCACCAGCCAGCCGCTGCACCTCCCGCCTGAACCTGGCTGCTGCCGCTGCTGCCCTTGCTGCTGCTGCTGTCCGCTGCCCAGCCAGCCACCATCCATCATCATCTTCTTCATCTTCCCGGGTCAAAGAAACTAATATCGGTAGTATAATTTAGTTTTGTAATTTTTATTAGAAAAGATTGAGTTTTTATTGATAGATTAATACTAAAGATGCTAGTTTTATTTAGTTTACATGTTTTAAATTACATGATGTGTGAGTAGTTTTTCTTATACTTAGTATAATCTCATTGAAGCCATGTTAAATTATTTATTTTGAAACAAAGTTATGATTTTTATTGTCTTATTGATTTGATCCATGATTCTATGATAATTTGTGTTTAATGTTTATGAATTTATGTCTAATTAATTAGAGTGCACGCTATTTAGTTTTATATAAATTCATATGATAGTTTAGAGGGTTTAAGTACGTAATTGCTTGATCTTTTAGACATAAGTATCACCCTAGTTAATCATGGATGGCTCATACCCATCTCTTTTAATTAGGAAATTATCATAGATCCTTCTTAAATCAATTTGCTAGTAGATTGGTTATTAGGTGCTAGATGATGTTTTTCTAATACTTAATGCTCTAATTTGATTAAATTCTAGTGCTAGTGCTAGGGTTATCAATATTAGTAGGGTTTATATTAGGGCTAGGCCTAAGTAAACTAATAACTAAGGAAAAACGGGAAGATCCGCTAGTGGTTGTCTTCTACAGTTTAGCTCATGGGTAGATCAATTTGTGTGTTAATGATAAATAATAATTTGCATGGTGGATATAGATTATACTAAGTGTTTTTATAAATTTGATATCTTTGGTAATTATTTGTTTGCTTTTTAGTTATTTTCTTTAGTTTGTCAATTTTTATTTATAAATATATAGTCTTTTATTATTAATTTCGTTACCCCCTAAAGATCAGTATTTTAGGTTAGTTTTAGTAATTTTATTTTAATTTAATTTTGAGTCTTTACATATTTTAATTTTCAGAATTAATTTTCTGTCAGTTTTTATTATTTTTGGAGTTAGTTTGTTAGAAATTAGTTTTAAAATAGTTTCTTTTGTTATTTTTCGTGTTTTATTTTCTTTTAGGGTTTAGATAGAGTCCTAGTTTGCTGTGATTAAATTTTAGAATTTTTGGAATTAATTTGATATTTTTTCAGATTTAATTCTTGAATTTAATTACTGCAGGTTTTTAATAAAATAAATTCGTAAATTAGATTTTAAATTTTGTTTTTATATTTTTAGGGTCTGGTTAGATTTAGAAAATTAGTATTATTATTCTGGGTAATTTTAGTATTTAATTTCGTAATTATTTAAGTGCAGAATTTTACTTATTTAATTTTCTGTTTTAGAATTTGTTTATTTTCTGCTTTAGTTTTCTGTTTTAATTGTTCTAAAAAATATGCAAAAATATTTCTGGGTTATTGTAGTTTTATTATTATGTATAAATTATTTATTTAGTTATTAGATAATTTTCTATGAATTTTAGTTATTGATTTTAATTTATATTTTCTGTTTTGTTTTTAAGAGTAGTAAATTTAATTAGATTAAAACTTGCATGTTATTATATCTTTCCTCGTAGATTCGATCCCTACTTGCCCTTGCTATACTTGTTTATTATAAGTTTAAGTAGTGGTTTAATTTGTTGTCTGTACGACAAGCTTAACAGCTTTCCTCTATAATATCGCTAATCCCATAGGCTTAAAGCTTGAACCCTCCACAAATTACATTCATAAACTCAGCGACCCACATGCTCGAAGTATACACAACACAACTCAACGAGCAACACGCTCGGAGTATTCACATAGGGCTTTTATATTCATTGTCAAAACTAAAGTTCACATACAACCGATCTTTATAAACAAGAAGACAAAAAACATGTACTAAGTCCGACATTTTGTATTCGTTTGCTTTTTTGAAAGCTAAAAACCACTCCTGAGAGTCTTATCTCTGTACCTGAAATGTTGGTGAGGTCATGAGCTCCACGATCCCGAGTGAATAACCCTAACCTAGCCCCTGGTTTCACTTTGCATATTAATTCATTAACAAACACACGTAAGTTCACTATTCGTTCATGATATGCGATTCACATCATACATGCTTAAGATATGCAAGTTACTAAACTTATCAAGTTACCGAATAGTACAGATGACATCAATTACTCATGAATTCAACCAGAACATACTTCATTCTTCTTTCTATGCGAGTATGTCATACAATCATTTATCATGTAAGGCATTCATCATGTATATCATATCATACCTCTTATCGTATTAATTTCTTACGAAATAAGGATTCGTTCTTCTTCTCATTCTTCTTCTTGAGTTCAATTATGCATTTCATAAGTCATTGCTTATTTTTTTCTTATTCATCATGCATGATCAGTCATTTCTTTTATCTTAATTCCTAAGTATTTTTAGTTTCGAAAGGAAGGAAGATTTATGTTCTACTCCAAATACCCAATTCTTAGAGCCAAAATAATTCGTGGGCTCGGTTCTTGGAGGCAAAATAATTCGTGGCCTCGAGGAAACATAATTCATAGCCTCGACGCTTGTCTTAGACTCTATAGGACACATACTGCCAATAATTCATGGAAGCAAAATAATTCATGGCTTCAGTTGACATACACTTCTATGGATATAGCTTTAGAAGGTTCTTTAATTTGTGGGGTCTTAGATCAATAACACAATCCTTTTTCCCTTCTTTAGTTCTTTATGTTTCTTAATTTCTCATTATCTTCTTATTACTTATTGAAGAAATGCACTTCATCCATATAATTCATACCGAATAGCTTCATACGTAACTTCTTCACAACTAACAATTCACATAAGCAAGTTCCAACTGAAGTACAATCAATCCAACTCATTTAGGCATGCTTATGTCATTTATAATCGATGTACTTTATGATAAACACATCATCACGTAAACATATCAATTAGGATTTCTAATCAACGAACTTATCATTTTCATGATTACATAATACCACGCATGGGTGGTGTATGGTTCTATAACTCTCCCTAATTGTTATATGTCTCTTAATCTATCTAAATAGCTTCTTAAATTTCGGTTCTTAACTCTATTACTCAATTAGTTTTGATTTTGCCAAAAACAACACATTTTCACTCAAAATCCATATCATCCACTCTACGCATCCAACACCTACCAAAATTTACAGGAAATTGGTATAAATTGTAATGAAGCTACAGTAAAATGTTCAGAAATTTTGGGCAACTCATGAAAGTGCAATAATTCGGACAACAGGCTTTATTACTGAAAAACCGACACCTAAATCATGGATTCAATTATCCGATTTTTCTCACTTATTCTATTTAAGCTAATTTCATTAAAGTCTCTATCCTACACCTCAATAATCATGCTCAGGAATACTCAACTATCATTAAATTTATGAACTAGGCATAAATCACAAGCACGTTTTTTCAATCTGTGAGTTGCTAAATTGGTGAATTTAGTCCTCTAATCTTTAGAACATCTTTAGAAAGAAGAAGACAGAAAAACATGTAGTAAGTCCGGCATCTCCTATCGGTTTGCTTTTTCTTAAAGCCAAAAGCCACTCCTGAGAGTCTTACCTTTGTACTTGAAATGTTGATGAGGTTATGAGCTCGAGGTGCCAAGTGCATAACCTAAACCCAACGCCTTGTTTAACTTTGCACATTAATTCATTAACAAACACACGTAAGTTCACTATTCATTCATGACATGCGATTCGGATCATACATGCTTAAGATATGCAAGTTACTAAACTTATCAACTTACCGAGCTGTACATATGACATGAATTACTCGATGAATTCAACCAAAACATTCTTCATTCTTCTTTCTACGCAAGTATGTCATTGAACCATTCATCATGTAAGGTATTCATCACGTAAATCATATCTTATTTCTTATCATATTAATTTCTTCCGAAATCAAGATTCATTCTTCTTCTCGTTCTTCTTCTCAAGTTCAATTATGCATTTCATAAATCATTGCTTCTTTCTTTTTTTTTCATCATGCATAATCATTCGTTTCTTTATGTCTTAATTCTTAAGTCTTCTTAGTTTCAAATGGAAAGAAGATTCATGTTATGCTCTAAAGACCTAATTATTGGAGCCCTAATAATTCGCGGGCTGAGTTCTTGGAGGAAAAATAAGTTGTGGCCTCAAGGCTTGCCTCTTAATCCGAAGGACACATATTGTCAATAACTCGTGGAAGCAAAGTAATTCGTGGCTTCGGTTGACGGACAATTCTATGCCCATAGCTTTAGAGAGTTTTTTAATTCGTGGGGTCTTCGATCAATAACACAATCCTTTTTCCTCTCTTTAGTTCTTTATATTTGTTATTTTCTCATTATCTTATTATTACTTATTGAAGCAATGCACTTAATTTATGTAATTCACGATCAATAGCTTCATATGTAACTCGTGGCTTCAGTTGACACACACTTCTACGGCTATAGCTTTAGAGGGTTCTTTAATTTCGGGGCCTTAGATCAATAACACAATCCTTTTTTCCCTTTTTAGTTTAAAGGTTTGCTCGGGGAGAGTCCGAGTCACCCTAGAGAGGGGGTGAATAGGGTGATAGAAAATTCATTGCAAAAATATACTCTTTTTGACGTAAAAGAGGCAAAGACAGCTTCGAGTCCAAACACGGGGTCGAAATGATTGGACTCGAAAGCAATGAATCGGAATAAACAAGTACAAGTAAGGCTATCCGAGTCTAGAATGAACTCGTAAAGAGAACACAGAGATTTTACGTGGAAACCCTCCCGGGGCAGAAAACCACACCCCGTGTCAATCCGGACACGAAGTCAAATCCACTATTTTGAGTCCACAAAATACCGTGAACTGAGCTGCACCCGAGTTGCTCCCTTGGACAACTCTCGTACAAGTTTTCCTAGACTCGAAGTTACCTTATCCGATCTAGTACTTCCTAGCTGAGATAACCCTTACAGCTAGGGACAACTAAGCCGAGTTAACCTTTACAGACTTAGTCAAGGGACCTTACAAAGAATGTAAGATGAGTTTGTAACTAAGTACAAGACCTTACAACTCGGAAAGTAAAGAATTACAGGATGGGAGTTGTAAGTAGAAGATTGAAAGTAAATACAATGACTTTTCTCAAGCATGTGTATTAACAATAGATTCGGCAATCTTCAAGTCTTGTGAAGTTGCTTCTATTTATAGATAACCAAGCGGAGTAGCCGTTATCTTTATCTCGCTGACCGAGAGTCCTCTCGTGACCGTTGATGATGACTTTCCGAGTCACTCGGAAAGTATCCGTTGAAATATGGACGTTGGACAACGGTTTAACTCTCTTGGAAGTCCCAAAACCATCGGTTGTGTCTTGAAAAATGAGGTGGAAACCACCGTTAGGCTTAGCGTTCCAGCTTTTCCGGATATGGAAGCGGATAGCTTCGACACAATCTTTTGGGACTAAAGCGAGGAAGGTGAAAAGCCATATCTCGTCGGTGATTTGACGTTCGAAGCCGGCTACTTTTGTAGTTTGAAAAGATATCCTCGATTGAATAACCTACAAAAGTAAAACACCTTCGGTTCTCAAAGTATAAAATACTTTGATCCAAGGTTAGACACGAGATAATAAAATAATTATGATAATTACACAATTGATTATCCGAGTCGAAAAGAAATGGAATTTTCGAGTCTAATATCCATGATACTCGGAATTCCATATGACTTAGTCTTATGCGAAGAATCAAGTTCTATAACGAATATCGAGTGGGAAAAGCTTGATATAGACTAAGCATGAAATGAACCACGAATGCCGACTATGCAAACAATAGAATAGATAACCACAAGTCAGATTCCGAGTGAGAAACGGCGGAATACTCGGTATATTCAAAATGCGGTTAGTCCGAGTGGAAGTGGACTCGGAATAAGGAACCGGTTTTCGAGTCGCTAACCGAAAAGCGATAAAAGAGATAAGTGAGGGCCGAAACACTTAGAGAAAATACTATTTTACTCAAGTAAGTATCTAAGACACAGAGAATGCCTTGGAATCAAAACTCTATATGTATAGAAACGTTAGACCTGATTCCTTTTGCATGACTCGAAAGATATTGAGCGAGTGTCCGAGTCTTCAATCTCCCCTTTTTGATGAAAGGCATTCCACACTCAAACAGAAACTTTATTAGAGGAAAATAGATTGATTCCGAGTAGTTTGCTCATGAGTAATGCATATTGAATAAATCGGAGCAATATATAATATATCGAGCAAAATAAAATAAAGAATGCTTTAACATTAACTCGAAAAAAATAGAGAACTCGTAAATTAATAATGAAATGCATCACTTCATTAAAAAGAAATTACAAAGGAGGAAAAAACTTCCCTAAACAAGACAACCAGTTTCGACTACATTTCTCCCCCTTGCCTTTCAAAGCAAAAACAAAGTAACAAAAAGAAGGGAGAAAAGTACAAGGAATACACATTAGTTGTCCGGACAAAAAGAAAATTTGAAAGATGAAAATCTGGAGACACTAAGGAATTGTGACTCGGTGCATGGCTCCAACTAGGGAGGAGGGGATTTCGAGTGGAGGCGGAGGTGCACCGAGCACCGATACGATCTTGACGATGTGCTTGAGCGCGGCGAAGGGAGAACCGGAATTGTTCTCGGGGTCTCGGCTCCGAGTGGCTGACCCGGAGAGAGTGGATCGAGGGTTCTTCCCTTGGGACCTCATGGGCTGGAGGGGGCTGCTCTGGCCGACTCGCTAGAGGAGCGAGGTCTTCGACCCACTCGAGCTGCCGTCCGAGCCGAGTACTGATGATTTGAGCTTGGGAGCAGGCCGACCCTCAGCAGTTGCCATGGCCTCTTCTTCCCTTTGCCCGAAAGGGCCTGCCTCAGCCGTAGGTTCCTCAAGCATCCTCTCGCTGCATCTGCAGCCTTCTTCCTCGTCTTCCTTAGCTTCCTCGCTGTCCGAGGAGGTCGGGCTCGGGCTCGAAGACGCCTCGGACGCGTCTCGAGTCATCCCGGTCCCGAGCCGCCTTGGACCGTCTCTCTCTAAGGAGCGCAGCCAGCTCCTTCGCTCCTTAACCAGCCTCTCTCATCTCAAGAACGAGAGACTCGCTGCTCTTGGATTTGGGACTCGACCGGTCTTTTGGTTGATGGTCGGACCTCGAAGAACGGACTTGAAAGCCCCGAGCATGTCTCCGAGTTTAGAAGACATAGAGCTGATCTTGTCCATGAAAGCGAGAGGACAAGAGGGCAGAGAGAGATCTGGAAGCACCTGAGGTGGAGGCACCACCAGGTGAAGAGGGAAGAGGGAGAGGAGTTGATTTCCGAGTCCGAGGTGGAGAAGGAGGCCTCGGCTCCGAGTTGTGAACCCGGACACCGTGGTTAATTTCCCGGTATCCGTACCCCCGGAGTTCCTTCTTGCCGACCACAATGGCTGCCTCGGACACCGCGTTAGGGTTAAAGGGAAGAGGAACTTGAAATTGTTTGAGGACAAGGGTGAGAAGAGCACCGAAAGGAAGGGAGGTGTTCTTCTTGGTTTGAAGTTGAGCTGGCACAGCGAGCCATCCGCTCAATGATGGAGGGGAAGAGGTCGACTTCGTATCCCTCCAGTGATATCGAAGAGGGCTTTGAGATGCTTGGAGTTGGGGTTCTCTCTATCTGGAATGCTGTGAGAAGAAGGTTCTCATCGGCAGAAGCACGTAAGCCTAGCTTCGACTTCAACCGAGTCACGTAAAAGTTCTTTCGGACCCGGGGAATTCTTTTGCGTACTTTTCAAAGAAGTCGTCGGCTACTTTAGTGAAAGGAATAGGGTTGTTGTTCAAGAAAAGAGAAGAAATTTTAAACAATCGGTGAAGGAGGGAGGTGTTGATACGTAACAGTAATGTTCGAACCCGAGAGGTTAGAACATTTTCGGAGTGGGAGAGATGAGTATAAAACTCGTAAACGAGTTCGAGATAAATGAACTCGCTGAAACACAAGAAAGGGTAGACTCAGGTGGTTTGGATGTTGGACAACCAGGAGAATTTGGTTGTTGGGAAGAATTTGTCGTCCAGCGCAAGGTGCTCGGGTGACAACGAGTTTAGAGGGGTTGAGCTTTCGGCTTGTTGGTGCGGGGCTTTTGGAAGAGGGGAAGCCCGGAAGTCGGGATGGTTTCCGCGTTTAGGCATGGTGAGAGTTGAAGAGAAAAGATGAAACTTTTCGAATGAAAAAGAGAAGGAGGTGTAGAAGAGAAGATAACGAAAATGGTAGAAGAAAAGAGATGAGAGCAAGTCCAAACTTACGAGAGAGTGAGAGAGAGCTTCTTCGATGTTTGCGGACGATAAAAAGTCGTTGTTCACGTAGAAAACTTCCGCGAGAAGATTTTCGTTTGAGAGGGAAGGAGTTTTAGAATATCGAGATAAAGATGGATAGTCGTTATTTATAGAGAATAAGCGCGCCCGTTCACTATCCGTTAAGTAACTCCGTTCGACTCAGCTCGTCCATCGGTCATTAATGCCCGGTGTGACGGTTCTTCTTCAACGGCTGAGATATCAGCGGTTTGAAATCTATGGTTATGATCCGATCGCAGCGCTCGAGAAAGAGAGAAAAAGATTTTGAAATTATAATCCGAAACTCTCCACTGTTTCTAGAGATAGCTTCGTAAAATTTGATGTCCAAATTTCTCTACGCTCGAGTTTAACTTAGAAAGATTTCGAGTGACTCGAAACACGAAATAACTATCAGCCCAAGATCACGTAATCAATCGAACTAATGGTTATTAACAACGAGAGCACATAGCATAGAAATATGCAATAATCATAACACGTAACTAAGCATTTAACATACCAAGCTCATTCCAAATAAAGCAAAATTGATCTTCACCAAGAGGCTTAGTAAAGATATCGGCTAATTGAAGATTAGTAGGAATGAACTCAAGTGCAATATCACCCTTTTCGAGTGATCGCGTAAGAAGTGATACCCGACCTCAATATGCTTTGTTTTTGAGTGCTCGGACAGGATTCTTAGTGATATTGATTGCGCTTTGATTGTCACACTTGATTGGAACCGAGTTGAGATATAGTCCAAGATCCTTCAAGTGTTGTTTTATCCAGAGGATTCGAGCGCAACAAGCTCCAGCGACAATGTATTCAGCTTTCCGCAGCTGATAGAGCTACCGAGTTTTGTTTCTTTGAGTGCCAGGATATTAAGGATTGACCCGAAATTGGCAAGCTCCGGATGTGCTCTTTCGATCAACTTTGTATCCTGCGTAGTCCGTGTCTCGAGTACCCGATCGAGTCGGCTATGAGTTTCGGAATACCACAGTCCTAGATTCTCGACTCGCTCGCAAGATATCTCGAATATTCTCTTCACCGCAAGTGAGATGTGATTCTTTTGGATTAGCTTGAAATCGTGCGCATAAGCAAACACTAAACATTATATCTCGGCCTGCTTGAAGTAAGATATAATAGTGATCCAATCATACCTCGATAGAGTTTCGATCTACTCGCTTTACCTTTCTCATCCGAGTCGAGCTTTATCGTCGTCGCTCATGGGGGTAGATGCGTGCTTTGCATCTTGAAGTTTATATTTCTTCAGCAGTTCCTTGGTGTATTTTGATTGATGAACAAAGATTCCATCTTTGTCTTGTTTGATTTGCAACCCAAGGAAGAAATTGAGTTCTCCCATCATACTCATTTGGAACTCTTGACTCATCAACTCGGAAAATTCTCAGCACGTAAGTTCATTAGTAGCACCGAAAATAATATCATCAACATATATTTGAACAATAAGAAAATCTTTCCCTTTGGTCTTTATGAATAGAGTCTTGTCGATCCGACCTCTTTTGAAATCATTTTGAACCAAGAAGTCGCTCAGTCTTTCATACCAAGCTCGAGGGGCTTGCTTAAGACCATAGAGAGCCTTTTGAAGTTTGAAAACGTGATTTGGAAATTCCGAGTTTTGAAAACCAGGAGGTCGCTCGACATAAACTTCTTCTTCAATAAAACCATTGAGAAAGGCACACTTAACATCCATTTGATATAATTTAATATGCATGCAGGATGCAAATGCCAATAGTATTCTAATGGCTTCAATTCTAGCTACTCGGTGCAAAGGTTTCCCCACAATCAATTCCTTCTTCTTGATTGTAACCTTGAGCTACAAGTCTAGCCTTGTTTCGACTACCACTCCACCCTCATCCAGTTTGTTCTTGAAAACCCATTTGGTTCCTATAACTGGGTGGTCGAAGGTCGGTTGGTCAAAGTCTAGACTTGGTTTCTTTCAAATTGATTTAGTTCTTCTTGCATGGCCTTTACCCATTCAGGTTCATTAAGGGCCTCTAGTGCATTTTTGGGTTCAGTTAATGAAATGAATGCAGTGAATGCACATAAATTGTGTAAAGAAGAACGAGTTCTTACCCCACTCGTTGATATTAGAAATGATGTTTTCTTGAGGATGACTGGGAGTAAATTTGAATGCTTTACCAGCTTCTTTGATTCACCAGGTTTGTGAGCTGAATTGCTTGAACTTCGTAATCTTGTTCCGAGTGATCCTCTTCATTGACTTGTTCGTTCGAGCGACCTCTTGAGCCGTCTCATTCCGAGCTTCCTCGTTCGAGTGGTCTCAATCCGAGTCTTAGTAGGCTCATCTTCGTCATCATCCTTTCGAGCTTCAGCTTCGAGTATGAAGACTCACTTGGTTTCTCCTGTTCAATCTCATCAAACACTACGTGGATACTTTCTTCCACTTTGTTAGTTCGCTTGTTGAAGATACGATAAGCTTTGCTATGAGAGGAGTAACCTAGAAAAATACCTTCGTCTCGACCGAGCATCAAACTTGGTCGATGATCCTTACCATTGTTTTGCACAAAGCACTTACATCCGAAAGGTCCGAAATAGGAAATATTTGGCTTCTTCCCTTTGTAGAGCTCATAAGGTGTTTTCTTCGTAATGGGTCCGATGAGGCATCGATTGAGAGTGTAGTTGGTCGTGTTTACTACCTTCGCCCGTAAATAGTAAGGCAAGTTGTGTTCAATCATCATCGTCCTTGCTATTTCTTCAAGGGTTCTGTTCTTTCTCTCAACTACTCTATTCTCGCTGAGGAGTTCTGGGTGCCGAGAAGTTGTGAGTGATTCCATTCTTGTCACAAAACTCGAGAATTCCGAGTAATCGAACTCCCTTCCATGGTCGGTTCGAATCTTTTGAATCTGAGTCCGAGACTCAACTTGAATCTTTCTACGGAGCTTGCTGAACTCCTTGAAGGCTTCATTCTTATGCTTGAGAAAACACACCCGGGTAAATCTTGAAAAATCATCAATAATAACAAGTATGTAAGATTTACCTCCAAGACTCTTCATAGGAATTTCACCACATAGGTCCATATGCAATAGTTTAAGCACGTTGGATGTGGAAACTGCTTTCAGAGATTTGAATGAAGATCTCGACTTGTTTCCCTCGGTGCATGCTTCACATACTTTGTCCTTCTCAAATGCACAGCTTAGGTAATCCTCTAACCGGACTATGAGATGCAAGCTTTTTGATAGTATGCATGCTAATATGACCTAATCTACGGTGCCAAGTCCAAGAATTATCATGAAGAGATGCTTTTAAACAAGATATGTTCGACTTGGGTCGAAAGAGGGATGATGTAGATATTACCCGATCTCTTACCCGAGAGCTTTACCTCTTTGGTGGTCTCATCTCGTGATGTAGCACTTGGATTGAGTGAATCTTACCTCTTGACCTTTGTCACATAGCCGGGAGATGCTAAGTAGAGTGTACTTTAGTCCTTTGACAAGGTAGATCGGGCTCACCAGATTGCTTCCATTTCCAATCTTCCCAATGCCCACTATCTTGCCTTTGCTGTCATCACCAAAAGTCACCTTTCCTCCTTTATATAACTCTAGCTCGGAAAAGAGTCCTTGGTCACCTCGACATGTTTCGAGAACATCCAATGTCCAGTACCAGTGTCCTTTGATCTTTTCGAGTGACTCGCAAAACAGAGAGAATCTAACCCTTCTCACTTCCTCTAACGAACCCAAGAACATTCCTTACCGTGGTCCTTTTCGAGGAAGAAGGTGCTTCGGAACCCGGATTTGAATGACTTTGGGTTTAGTCCGATTCGAGTCTTCATCTCGGAGAACCGAGTCCGTGTCTCTTTCCTTTTAAAAACCTTTCCATTTGAAACAGGAGAAAATAGTTTCTTTTTGTAAATAGGTCCGGGTTTAGTCCTCCTTTCATTTCGTGAATGGGACCATGCTCAGCCTTTTGAACTTAACAGCTTCGGAATCCTTTTGAACAATTCCGAGTAAGAATTAGATTCTTCCTCTTTGTTGAAACCAAGACCTTCTTTTCTAAAAGAGACACATTGTGATCATAAGAGCATATCAAGGTTCTTCCGACCTTGAGTAAACTTTAAAACGAGATCTTGAGACTTAGTGAGCTTCTATTTCAGCTTGCTCATTTTCTTTCCTGAGTAACTCGGACTCAGCCTTATTAGCTTGAGTACTTGTCTTGAGTTCTCTCGAGTGTGAGCCTCGGCTTTTCTAATTCGTTTTTCAAAGAAGTGCTCTCGAAGAGATTGACTCAAGTTGTTCTTTGAAATGAGAAGAATCGAATTGGACTTTTCTTCCAAAGTAAAAATGTATTTAGCTAAATCAACTTTGGAGAATTTGAGGAAGTAGTTTATTACCTCTTGAGGATCAGCTTCCTCATTGTCCGAGTCCGTGTTCGAGTCCGACTCTCTTTCGCCTTCTAAGTCGTTGATTGCCATCGGACACTTTGAGTCATCTCGAGTCCTCGTCGTCTTCTCGATGAGTCCTCATCATTCCATGTTGCCATCATGGCCTTTTTCTTATTTCTGTCCCTTTTCCGTTTCGGACAGTCCTTGACTATGTGGTCTTTGCTGCCACATTCAAAACATCCGGAATTCTTAGACAAAGATAACTTTGAAGGAGAAGAAAACATACCTTTTCTATCTCTCTTGTCTTTCTTGTAGAATTCTTCTTTTGGTCTTTTGTCCCATCTTTTATGCTTCATCATTCTCTTGAAGCCTCTTGCAATGAGTGCCATGGGATCATCTTCCGAGTCGAGGAGCTCGGACTTGCTTCTTTGGATTCTAAGGCTTTAAGCGCAATGTTCCTTTTGGAAGTACCCTCAGCATCTTCTTCTTCCGGATGTATCTCATGAGTCGAAGCTTTCCGATGAGCTCGTCCGGCTTCAAGAGTGAGAGGTTCCGAGCCTCTTCTATGGTAGTCACTCTAGGACCCCATCGTCTCTTGGGTAGGCTTCGAGAATTTTTCGGCACATTTCTTCATGGGAGATTTTCTTTCCCGGAGATTTGAGATTATTGGTGATCTCAGTGAAGCAAATGAACATCCGAGTAATGTTCTCCTCTCGGCTCCATTTTGAAAAGCTCATATTTGTGAAGATACTCGACCGATCTTCGCTTGTCTTACCCGACTTGTACCTTCGTAGGTGTTGACCAAGGTATCCCACCCCTCTTTAGCAGAGTCACAGCAGAGACTCGATTGTACTCTTCCGAGCTTATGGCACACATGAGGATGTTCATGGCTTTGAAGTTCTTTCCGAGCTTCTCTCGCCTCGCTGGTGTGAACTCAGCCTTTGTCTTGGGAAGGATTCTGAATTCATCTATCTTCGTTGGAATGTAATTTCCTTGCTGTATGATTTCCCATACTTCTTCATCATGGTCCATGAGGAAACATTCCATAAGCTTCTTCCAAGTGACCGAAGTTTGAACCTTTGAATTTTGGTGGCCTGTTGGAAGATCTTCCTTCGTCGAACTCTCCGGTGTTCCGAGCCATCCGATCTTTAAACCTTTGGATTGTTAGATCCTTTCGAAAGGCTAGGCTCGATACCAATTGAAGGTTTGCTCGGGAGAGTCTCGAGTCACCCTAGAGAGGGGGTGAATAGGGTGATAGAAAATTCATTGCGAAAATACACTCTTTTTGACGTAAAAGAGGCAAAGACAGCTTTCGAGTTTAAACACGGGGTCGAAATGATTGGACTCGGAAAGCAATGAATCGGAATAAACAAGTACAAGTAAGGCTATCTCGAGTCTAGAATGAACTCGTAAAGAGAACACAGAGATTTTACGTGGAAACCCTCCTCGGGCGGAAAACCACACCCCGTGTCAATCCGGACACGAAGTCAAATCCACTATTTTGAGTCCACAAAATACCGTGAACCGATCGCACCCGAGTTGCTCCCTTGGACAACTCTGTACAAGTTTTCCTAGACTCGAAGTTACCTTATCTCGATCTAGTACTTCCTAGCTGAGATAACCCTTACAGATAGGGACAACTAAGCCGAGTTAACCTTTACAGACTTAGTCAAGGGACCTTACAAAGAATGTAAGATGAGTTTGTAACTAAGTACAAGACCTTACAACTCGAAAGTAAAGAATTACAGGATGGGAGTTGTAAGTAGAAGATTGAAAGTAAATACAATGACTTTTCTCAAGTATGTGTATTAACAATAGATTCGGCAATCTTCAAGTCTTGTGAAGTGGCTTCTATTTATAGATAACCAAGCAGAGTAGCCGTTATCTTTATCTCGCTGACCGAGAGTCCTCTCGTGACCGTTGATGATGACTTTCCGAGTCACTCGGAAAGTATCCGTTGAAATATGGACGTTGGACAACGGTTTAACTCTCTTGGAAGTCCCAAAACCATCGGTTGTGTCTTGAAAATGAGGTGGAAACCACCGTTAGGCTTAGCGTTCCAGCTTTTCCGGATATGGAAGCGGATAGCTTCGACACAATCTTTTGGGACTAAAGCGGGGAAGGTGAAAAGCCATATCTGCTCGGTGATTTGACGTTCGAAGCCGGCTACTTTTGTAGTTTGAAAAGATATCCTCGATTGAATAACCTACAAAAGTAAAACACCTTCGGTTCTCAAAGTATAAAATACTTTGATCCAAGGTTAGACACGGATAATAAAATAATTATGATAATTACACAATTGATTATCCGAGTCGAAAAGAAATGGAATTTTCCGAGTCTAATATCCATGATACTCGAATTCCATATGACTTAGTCTTATGCGAAGAATCAAGTTCTATAACGAATATCGAGTGGGAAAAGCTTGATATAGACTAAGCATGAAATGAACTACGAATGCTGACTATGCAAACAATAGAATAGATAACCACAAGTCGATTCTGAGTGAGAAATGGCGGAATACTCGGTATATTCAAAATGCGGTTAGTCCGAGTGGAAGTGGACTCGGAATAAGGAACTAGTTTTCCGAGTCCCTAACTGAAAAGCGATAAAAGAGATAAGTGAGGGCCGAAACACTTAGAGAAAATACTATTTTACTCAAGTAAGTTTCTAAGACACGAGAATGCCTTGGAATCAAAACTCTATATGTATAGAAACGTTAGACTCGATTCCTTTTGCATGACTCGGAAAGATATTGAGCGAGTGTCCGAGTCTTCATAGTTTTTTATGTTTCTTATTTTCTCATTATCTTATTATTACTTATTGAAGCGATGCACTTAATTCATATAATTCATTGTCAACGACTTCCTACGTAACTTCTTCACAACTAATAATTCACAAAAGCAAGTGCCAACTCAAGTACAATCAATCCAACTCATATAGGCATGCTTATGTCATTTATAATCGATGTACTTTAAGATAAGCACACCATTACATAAATATATCAATTAGGATTTCTAATCAACGAACTTATCGTTTTTATGTTTGCGTAGTATCCCGCGTAGGTTGTTTATGGTTCTATAACTTTCCGTTATCATTATATATCTCTTAATCTATCCAAATAGCTTCTTAAATTTTAGTTCTTAACACAATTACTCAATTAGTTATGATTTTGCCCAAAACAGCACATTTTCACTCAAAACTCCATATCATCCAATCTGCTCATCCAACACATACCAAAATTTATAAGAAATTGCTATAAATTATCATGAAGCTACAGTAAAATTTTAAGAAATTTTGGGCAACTCATAAAAGCACAATAATTCACACAACACGCTTAATTAATGAAAAATCAGCACCTAAATCATAAATTCAATTTTTTGATTTTTCTCACTAATTCTATTTAAGCTAATTTCATTAATGTCTCAATCTTACAGTTCAATAATCATTCAACTCAAATATCATTAACTTTATGAACTAGGCATAAATCACAACATGTTTTTTCAATCCGTGAGTTGATAAATTCGTTAATTTAGGCTTCTAACTTCTTCAATTAACTTAGAGTTTTCTATTTCATGAATCATTTTCAAGTTTAATCCACCTAATTCATTTTACTTCTTTAGGATGAATTCAAATTACTCACCTTGGATTCTTAGTGTTCTAAGAATTTCATTTTTGGATTGAATTTCGAATCGGGTGCTTTGCTTTACTTTCTTCTTTTCGGTTTTGGTCTCCTCTACCCGACCCTCTTTTTCCTCCTATCACTACTCTTAGTCCTATTGCTTTATTCGTTGTTCTCTTTGCTCCTGGTCTCGATTCCGTCTCGGTCTCGCCTTCTCCCTTATTTAGCTCGCACACCGTCGTTTTCCTTCACTCGGCGGTCGATGAATGCTTTCTCGCCGGCCACCGCTTCTTTCGCTCACTCGCCACCTCTCCCTGTCCCTATCCTTTTTACTCTGCAGTTTTGCTTTGGCTCTCGCCCTCCCCACCCCGGTCCGTTCGCTTCCCGAATTTCCACCTTCTTCTTCCTTAGTAACGAATCCTCACTACCCTCTCGTCTCTCGTTTTGCTCTCGCTATCTGGTTTCGCTTCGGGTCTCGGGCCTCTCGCTCATCCTCTCCATCTCTCGCTCTCCTAGCTCTGTCTCTCCTTTCGCTTTCCTCTACTTCGCTTCCCTCGGACTCTCTTTCGTTCCCTTTGTTTATTCATTGCCGTGTTCCATTTTCTCCTCTCGTTTTCCTCTTTGTTCTCGGTCACACTTTCTCTCGCTTCATTTCCTCTAAACACTTAGTGGGTTTTTGTTGTTAATTCTCATTGGACCCCTTAAC
Organism: Talinum fruticosum; assembly: GCA_021018815.1. Taxonomy (NCBI): domain Eukaryota; kingdom Viridiplantae; phylum Streptophyta; class Magnoliopsida; order Caryophyllales; family Talinaceae; genus Talinum; species Talinum fruticosum. Next base: position 6,127,592 of record JAITYX010000028.1, read on the forward strand.
ATCCTTACACTAATTATCCGGCACCAAATGTCACTAATCCCTTATCTCTTTAATTTATATGCCAGCTCCTTTAAATCCAGACCATCCCTATTTCTCATTTTATTTTCTTTTTCTTTTTATTTTAATTGGGCCTAAATTAGCTTTACAAAGTAGACTTAAGTTCACGCACGCTCGGGTTTAAATTCTCGGGTTTAATTTCCGCCTCGAAAAATTAATAATTAATCTTAATTTAATAATTTCGAAGTTTTTAACTTAACATTCAATAACTTAATTCATTACCAAGCAAGACCTTAAATTTTCATGTATTATATTTCTCCCCTACTTATAAAAAGTTTCATCCTCGAAACTTGATTCACCTATGATCTTACACAAAGTCTCGGAGCATTTCATCATATGATTCACACATATTCATGGAGTCACACATATGCATATATATTCAAAATTTAGATTATATAAGATTCAATCAATCACATATAGGCACATAAGTTCATGAATTAAATCAACTGGTCGGAGGATTCTTTCTCCGATACCATTTTTGTAACACCCCAAAACCCACCCTAAGATTATTACACATCGTGGTTCCCTGAGAGGAACCCATAAGGCTACTTATGATCTCAACTTAGGGTTAATAGCTCTTTCTCTTAGATTGGCGGAACCGTGTTTCTATGTTTTCAAAGGTTTTCTCGAAAATTTCGGTAGAGTTTCTTCCGTAATATGGCTAATCCCGTGGGTTTATAACCTTAACCGTGCACGAATTACATTCATAAACTCAACGAGCCACATGCTCGGAGTATACATTACACAACTCAACGAGCCACACACTAGGAGTTTTTACATACGGCTTTTATATTCATTGTTAAAACTTAAGTTCACATACAACCGATCTTTACAAACATCATTACAAACAAGAAGATAGAAAAACATGTAGTAAGTCCAACATCTCCTATCCGTCTCGCTATTTTTGAAAGCCAAAAGTCACTCCTAAGAGTCTTACCTCTGTACCTGAAATGTTGGTGAGGTCATGAGCTCCACGACCTTAATGAATAACCAAAACCGAACCCCTGATTTCACTTTGAACATTAATTCATTAGCAAACACACGTAAGTTCACTAGTCATTCATGACATGCGATTCACATCATACATGCTTAAGATATGCAAAATACTAAACATATTAACTTACCGAGTGGTACATATGACTTCATCTAGTGATGAATTTAACTGGAACATTCTTCATTCTTCTTTCTACACAAGTTTGTCATAGAATCATTCATCACGTAAGGCAATCATCACGTAAATGATATCTTACTTCTTATCGTATTAATTTCATACGAAATCAAGATTCGTTCTTCTTATTCTTCTTCTTGAGTTCAATTATGCATTTCATATATCATTGCTTCTTTTTTCTTTTTCATCATGCGTAATCATCTGTTTCTTCATATCTTAATTCTTAAGTCTTCTTAGTTTAAAGTGGAAAGAAGATTTATGTTCTGCTCTAAAGACCCATTTCTTGGAGCCAAAATAATTCGGGGCTCGGTTCTTGGAGGCAAAATAATTCATGGCCTCAAGGCTTGCTTCGAGACTCTAAAGGACGCATAGTGTCAATAATTCGTTGAAGCAAAATAATTCGTGGCTTCAGTTCATAGACACTTCTATGGCTATAGCTTCAGAGGGCTCATTAATTCGTGGGGTCTTAGATCAATAACACAATCGTTTTATCCCTTCTTTAGTTCTTTATGTTTCTTATTTTTTCATTATCTTCTTAGTACTTATTGAAGCGATGCACTTAATTTATATAATTCATGCTGAACAGACTTCATATATAATTCAAGTACAATCAATCGAACTCATATAGGCATGCTTATGTCATTTATAATCGATGTACTTTAAGATAAACACATCATCACATAAACATATCAATTAGGATTTCTAATCAACGAACTTATCGTTTTCATGATTTCGTAATATCGCGCATAGGTGGAGTCATACACCTATAACTTTACCTAATCGTTATATGTCTCTTATTCTATCCAAATAGCTTCTTAAATTTTAGTTCTTTACTCAATTACTCAATTAGTTCCGATTTAGCCCAAAACAGACACATTTTCACTCAAAACTCCATATCTTCCAATGTACTCATCCAACACATACAAAAATTCAGAGGAATTAGTTATAAATTGTCATGAAGCTACAATTAAATTTTCAAGAATTTTGGGCAACTCATGAAAGCACAATAATTGACACAAAAGGATTAATTACTCGAAAAATCTGCACCTAATTCATGAATTCAAATTTATGAATTTTCTCACTAATTGTAGTTAAGCTAATTTCATTAAAGTCTCAATCCTACAGCTCAATAATCATGCTCAACAATACTCAAATATCATTAAATTTATGAACTACGCATAAATCGCAACATGTTTTTTCAATTCGTGAGTTGCTAAATTCGTGAATTTAGGCCTCTAACTACTTCAATTAACTTAGGGTTGTCTATTTCATGAATCAGTTTCAAGTTTAATCCACCTAATTCATATTAATTTGCAGAGGATGAATTCAAATTACTTACCTTGGATTCTTAGTATTATAGGAATTTCAGTTTTAAATTGAATTTCGAACCGGGTGCTTTGCTTTACTTTCTTCTTTAAGGTTTTAGTCTCCTCTACCCGACCATCTTCTTCCTCCTTTCATTGCTCTCAGCCCCTCTTCCTCTGTCCCTTGTTCTCCTTGCCCCTGGTCTCGATTCCGTCTAGTCTCCCGTCCCTCTTCTTTCGCTCGCCGATCGTCGTTTTCCTTCACTCATCGGTCGTTGAACGCTTGCTCGCGAGCCACCGCTTCTTTCGATCGCTCGCCACTTCTCCCTATCCCTATCCTTTTTCCTCTTCATTTCTGCTCTAGCTCGAATCCCCTTTCACTCTTCCTCTTAATCTCTCACTCTCTTCGCTCTTTCTATTCTTCTCGCTTCCCGAGACTCTCTCTCATTCCCTCGTTCCCTTTTCTCCTCTCGTTTCCTCTTTGTTCTAAGTAACACTTTCTCTCTCTTCGTTTCCTCTTAACACTTAATGGGTTTTGGTGGTTAATTCTTATTGGACCCCTTAACATTCTTACTCTAATTATCCGCCACCAAATGCCACTAATCCCTTCTCTCCATAATTTATATGCCGCCTACTCTAAAGCCAGCCATCCCCATTTCTCATTTTCTTTTCTTTTTCTTTTTATTTTAATTGGGCCTAAATTAGCTTGACAAAGCACACTTAAGTTCACGCACGCTCGGGTTTAAATTCTTGGGTTTTAATTTCGACTCGAAAATTAATAATTCATCTTAAATGAATAATTTCAAAGTTTTTAACTTAACTTTTAATAACTTAATTCATTACTAAACAAGCACCTTAAATTTTCGAGTATTACATTTCTTCCCTACTTATAAAAAGTTTCCTGCTCGAAACTTGATTTACTTATGATCTTAGACACAGTCTCGGAGCAATTCATCATATCATTCAAACATATTCATGGAGTCACACATATAAGATTCACTAAATCACAAATAGGCGCATAGGTTCATCAATTAAATCACATACTCATGTCTCAATCAATCACATAAGTATTCACTAAAGTCCTAGAATCGATTCTAGCAAAATCTACTGATAAGAGGATTCTTGCTTTGATACGATTTTTGTAACACCCCAAAACCCACCCTAACAGTATTACATGCCGGGGTTCCCCAAGAGGAACCCCTAAGGCTACTTATGATGTTAACTTGGGGTTAATAGCTCTTTGTCTTAGATTGGCGGAAGTGTGTTTCTAGGTTTTCAAAGGTTGTCCTGAAAATTTCGGTAGAGTTTCCTCTATAATATTGCTAATCCCATAAGGTTAAAGCCTTAACCCCGCACGAATTACATTCATAACCTTAACAAGTCACACGCTCGGAGTATACACAACAAAACTCAACGAGCCACATGCTCGGAGTATTCACATAGGGATTTTGTATTAATAGTAAAAACTTAAGTTCACAAGCAGCCTATCTTTACAAAGATCTTTACAAACAAGAAGACAGAAAAAAATGTAGTAAATCGGCATCTCCTATCTTTCTGCTATTTCTTCTTGAGAATCTTACCTCTGTACTCGAAATGTTGGTGAGGTCATGAGCTCCACGAGCCTAGTGAATAATCCAAACCTAACCCCTGGTTTCACTTTGCACATTAATTCATTAACAAACACACGTGAGTTCACTATTCATTCATGACATGCGATTCAAATCATACATGCTTAAGATGTGCATGTTACTAAACTTATCAACTTACCAAGCGGTACATATGACATCACGTACTCATGAATTCAATCGAACATATTTCATTCTTCTTTCTACGCAAGTATGTCATAGAATCAATCATCATAAAAGGGATTTATCACGTAAATCGTATCTTACTTCTTATCGTATTAATTTCTTACGAAATTAGGATTTATTCTTCTTGTTATTCTTCTTCTTGAGTTCAATTACGCATTTCATAAGTCATTGTTTCTTTCTTTCTTTTTCATCATGCACAATCATTTGTTTCTTCATATCATAATTCTTAAGTATTCTTAGTTTCAAATGGAAAGAAGATTTATGTTATGCTCTAAAGACCCAATTCTTGGAGTCAAAATAATTCGTGGCCTCGAGGCTTGCCTCGGACTCGAAGGGCACATACCGTCAATAATTCGTGGAAGTAAGATAATTTATTGCTTCGAGTGGACAGACACTTCTATGGCCATAGCTTCGAGAGGGTTCTTTAATTTATGGGGTCTTAGATCAATAACACAATCCTTTTTCCCTTCTTTAGTTCTTTATGTTTCTTATTTTCTCATTATCTTCTTACTACTTATTGAAGAGATGCACTTAATTCATATAATTCATGGTCAACGACTTCCTACGTAACTTCACAAATAACAATTCACATAAGCAAGTTCCAACTCAAGTACAATTAATCCAACTCAAGTACAATTAATCCAACTCATATAGGCATGCTTTTGTCATTTATAATCGATATACTTTAAGATAAACATATCATCATATAAACATATCAATGACTTCTAATCAACAATCTTATCGTTTTCATGATTGCATAATATCACGCATAGGTAGTTTATGGTTCTATAACTTTCCCTAATTGTTATATGTCTCTTAATCTATCCAAATAGCTTCTTAAATTTCAGTTCGAACTCAATTACTCAATTAGTTCCTATTTTGCCAAAAACAGGACATTTTCACTCAAAAATCCATATCTGCCAATCTACTCATCCAACGCATACCAAAATTTCCAGGAAATTGCTGTACATTATCATAAAGCTATATTAAACGTTTTAGGATTTTTGGGCAACTCAAGCATTCATAATAATTCGGACAACGAGGCTTAATTGCTTGAAAAATCTACACCTAAATCATGAATTAAATTTTATGATTTTTCTCACTAATTCTATTTAAGCTAATTTCATTAAACTCTCAATCCTACACCTCAGTAATCATGCTCAACAATACTCAAATATCATTCAATTTATGAACTGGGCATAAATCGCAACATGTTTTTTCAATTTGTGAGTTGTTAAATTGGTGAATTTAGGCCTCTAACTTCATCAATTCACTTAGGGTTGTCAATTTTATGAATCAGTTTCAAGTTTAATCCAGGTTATTCATTTTAATTAGGATGAATTCAAATTACTCACCTTGGATTCTTAGTGTTCTAAGAATTTCGGTTTTGAATTGAATTTCGAATCGGGTGGTTTGCTTTACTTTCTTCTTTTCGGTTTTGGTCTCCTCTACCCGACACTCTTTTTCCTCTTTCCACTCGCTCTGAGTCCCTCTTTCTCTTTCCCTCGTTCTCCTTGCCCCTGGTCTCGATTCCTTCCGGTCTCGCCGTCTCCCTCCTTTTGTTTTCCTTCACTCGTCGGTCGCTGAACTGTTGCTCGCCGGCCACCGTTTCTTTCGCTATCTCGCCACTTGTCCCTGTCCCTATCCTTTTTCCTATTCGTTTCTGCTCTAGCTCTCATCCCCCCGGTCTGTTTTGCTTCCCGAATTGCCACCTTCTTCTTCCTCGGTAACAAATCCTTACTGCTCTTTATCTCTGGTTTTGCTCTTGCTATTCGGCTTTCGCTTCTAGATCTTGACCCCTCTCGCTCTTCCTGTCAATCTCACTCGCTTTGCTCTGTCTCTCCTCTCGCTTTCCTCTACTTCGCTTCCCTCAAACTCTCTTTCATTCCCTTTGTTTCTTCATTCCCTTGTTCCCTTTTCTCCTCTCGTTTTCTTCTTTGTTCTCGAGTCACACTTTCTCTCTCTTCATTTCCTCTTAACACTTAATGGGTTTTTTGGTTAATTCTCACTGGAACCCTTAACATCCTTAGTCTAATTATATACCATCAAATGACACTAATCCGTTCTCTCTTTAATTTATTTGCTAGCTCCTTCAACCATCCCCATTTCTCATTGTCTTTTCTTTTTCTTTTTATTTTGATTGGGCCCAAATTAGCTTCACAAAGTCCACTTAAGTTCACGCATGCTCAAGTTTAAATTCGACCCGGAAAATTAATAATTTTAAAGTTTTCAACTTAACTTTTAATAACTTAATTCATTACTAAGCAAGCACCTTCTAGAGAAGATTTTTGAAAACCAGCTAGTTTTTTCGGAGGAAAACAAGAGTATTACAAAAGCTAGAAAGCAAGAGAGGAGTAAGTGAAGTGTGCAAAATGAACACACTAAACACCCCTATATAGACCCATTAGGTCAAGCCAAGCCAAGTCTACAAGACAAGAGTCAAAAACGGCAAGGGAGACTAAGGGAATCTGGTAGAAGAAGGCCTTGGCCAGACCTGCCAAAGACCGCCCGCCGTCGAACACGAGGTGAAGAGATGTCTCATCACGACGACCTTGCAACCCTAGCTGGTGGAATAGCTTGTGAAGTCTCATTAAGCATGGCAAGTGGATGTTTGGTGCCTTATGCATGAAAGTGGAAGCTCTTGGACCCATCGACCTAGCTTTTTCGTATAAAATTTTCAGTCGGTGCTCGATTGAATCACACATGTAAAACATTGAACTTTCGTGAATATGATTATTCTCTAATGAGCATGTTAGTATAATAGATTACCAAGCCAAGCTTTATATAAAAGAAGATCAAAGTTATTGCATCAAAATTTACCAAGATTTAGGCTTTCATCAAGCCAAGCTTAGCATCCTATTATTGGACTTCGAACGCATCCATCATGATCAAGTTCATCCCCATCTTAAAGTTCGGGTTCGATATCAACCAATTCCGGATATTACAAAACAATCAATATTAAAACCACCACACGTAATCGAGGTAAGTATCCTTTAGTGTCTACTTTGACCCTTCCTTTTTCGGACTCGGTCAAAGTAGGGGCTAATTGTAGACACCTAAAATATGTCGTCCTTTATCTCCTTTAATTCAATATTATATATTGTTGGCCCGATGATGAAATCCCGAGTCCTATTTTGAGGATTTGGATCATGGATTGAATTTGATTGGTGCGACGGAAGCCGATAAACCACGAAAAACCCCAGCACCAAATAAATTGCCTTTTGTCTTAGGTCGCTCCAAAAATCCCTTTTTCTTTCGGACGGTCTAAGCCCGGGTTAAGCCTCTAGAGTCAACGGAGTCTAGTGCCGCGTATTAGGAAATTCCAATCTCAGCATTCCGCATTTCACTTTTGTCCAATCAAACACAGGGCTGAAGATCAATGTCTTAGGTGTTGCATTTCATGATCACAATTATCAAAGTGTTGCGTTTAAGCTCCATGACAGATCCGCCCGAGACTAGGTGCTTCCTCTCATAAAACGTCACCGTATAGCCAGCGCCCCTACCTGGATTTGTCAAGTGAAATGTCGTGTTCGGCTCGAAGACTCCCTTTGCAGCATGAAAGGGCATGAAACCATAGGCATCCTCAGTGCGCCACTTGCCCTGCAGCAGGGATTCTATCCACTTTTATCGAGTCGTATCACTTCATTTTGGCCTGGTTTTTTGTTGCTATTTTTTTTCATCTTTGGACGGTTGGCTGAGAGCTAACCCTAGGTCATTCGCGACCTAACTCTGTCCCTATAAATAGAGACCCTTGGCTCTCATTTCAGCACGACTTTCTCCTATGCGTTATGCTACATAACTCTAACCAAAAGAGTTATTCCCTAATGTTATGTTGCTAAAATTCGTCTAAGAGGTACTGAATACTCTTTTCTTTATTATGATCTCTTTGCCCCTTTTTAGCTTATTCCCGCCCTATTCTTCATCCTCACTACATCTGAACTAGAATACTCCATCATCAATCTTCTTACCACGGGCGCAATGAAGGGTTTATCCCTACATTTCGTACCCTTTCCGCAAATTCGATTCTTGGTTATGAGACAGATGGACTCACTATCTAGCCTATTTTGAGTCTTAGTTTTCAAATACTAAGATCGGATGCCCGAAATTTTTACCGTAGCAGAAAAAGCCGAGATGCAATTTGAATAGAAATAAAGCAAAAAGAGGAGCGGTCGAGTAAGTTTTTAGGAAAGAAAAAACTAACAAAAACATAAAAAATAAACCCTCGATTGCACGTCGGATCTGAAACCCTAATTTTATTTATTTTGCTCTGTTAAGAAATCATATCCCGAGACTAATGAATAATTTGTAAACTAAATGATTAATAAAACCGCTAATTAATTCGATTTAATTCATCTTTAACTTGATTTAATAAAATTCGAAAATCCTAATAAGAGGTTAATCCCCACTTTTAAAAACATCAATCTTCAAAACCCTAAAATGATTTCAAACCTCCTTTAATAAAAAACCTACACCATTTTGTGGGGAAGCTCGCCCCTGGGTGGGTCCCGTCGGCCATGGTTCCTACACTACCCTATCAACATTTGTCATCTCATGCATCCAACAGGACAACGCAGTCATATAATTCATTTTTGGAGTGAAAAGGAAATTCAAGGTGCTTGAGGCAATCTCTTAGGAACTATTTTACTTAGGGAATTGCAGAGGAAGGTTTAGAAGGCATAATTTTTGATATCCGGATAAGGGTCCAATTTATAGCAGTCTCTAGGTTCGAGTCCTGCTGCGCTATTCCACCGAAGACCACTAGTGCCTCGGTCTCATGTATGACCATTTGGTCTATTTTTTTGCGGCCCGAGCATTCCATTTTAAGAATGCTCTTTTGGAGGGAATGGGGGCTAGTACACATATAAGTTCTATTGTCTTGCTTGTAGTTTTTCATTTTGGGGCCCGAGCATTCCGTTTTAGAAGACCACGAGACATCCTCTTGTCTTCACTGCAGGCCCATTTCAGTGAAGCCCTATTATTTTTGGACCATGCACTTACGAGTTCCCATTTTCCATTTATTGTTTTCTTTTGGGGGATTAGGGCTATTGCAATTTTTTTTAAATTGGTTTTAGAATTTCTTGCGTTATATTAATGAAAGACATCATGTTTAGAATTGAGTCCTTACATTCATCCCATTGCATAGAGTCAAAATTTTACAAAACATTAAACATTAAAAATGAATGCACCCTATAAGGAGTTGACTAATCTTCATCAACGAAGCGAGGATCAAAGAGATAATTTTCGAAGTTCTCCAAGATGAATGTGGAAAACCGATCGTCCCCACCAATTTGTGAAGAGTTATCACCTTAGCCCCGGGGAGATTGAGAAGCGCCATGAGAAGGCCCGCTATAAGACATTCGGTGGCAATTAATCGGGTTTTCATGAGAATCAAGTGCTTAGAGAGGCGAAATGTCCATACAATCTTCGGAAAAGCTAGGCCTTACACCGGAAGTGCTAGGCCCAGCTTTAGAAGCACTTCGATGATGTGAGCAACGTGAAGAGCCCCGGGAAGTGCCTCCTCTAGCCGTACCACCAGTGGGAATTTGTTGGCCGGATGAGTGCGCTAGAGTCCCCGAGCCGCTAAGGAAGCCTCTTGACGAAGACAATCCGGAGCGGGGACTTTAAAAAGAAAATAGAATAGTTAGCAAATGTTCGAGTCTTTTTCTATTGAATTATTCAGGTGAAATACTGAACTTTCGTAAATATGAGTCTCCACTAATAAGCATGTTAGTATAGCTTATTCTTAGGCCAAGTTTCGTATCAAAGAATGATCAAAGTTATAGCATAAAAGTTCACCGAGTTTTAGGCTCCGATCAAGCCCAGCTATGGATTCCCTTATCGAACTTTACAACGCACGCGTCACGATCGAGTCTAGCCCCATCACGGAGTTCAGGTCCGACAACAACCAATTCCAAACAATACACAATAATCAACGTTCAAAATAATGCACGTAAAACAGATTAGTATGCTTTAGTTTCTACTTTGACCCTTCATCTTTCGGACTCGGTCAAAGTGGCGGCTAACTTTAGACACCTATAACATGTCATCCTTATCTCTTTTCTTTACGTAATTTAGTTTGTAGGTTTGATGATGAAATCTGAGTCCTGTTTGAGGATTTGGACCATGTACGGTACTTGATTCGCTGTGACGGAAGCCGATAAACCACAAAAACTTTTAGCACCAAACAAATAGTCTTTTGCCTTGGGTCAGTCCAACAATCCCTTTCTTTCGGATGGCGAAGCTCGGGTCAAACCTCCATAATCAACGGAAGGCCAATGCCGCGTACGGGGACTTTCGGAGCTCAAAACACCCCATTTCACCACCGAGTTCAACCCGGACATGGAGCTTAAGACATTAAAATGACGTCGTATGGTCGGTGCAGCGTTTCATGGTTAAAATCACCAAAACGTTGTTTTTGCTCCAAACAGTTCAACCCGGACACATAGTTTATTTCCTAAAACGATGTCGACTTATGTCCAGCGCCGTGCAGTGGGTCCAAAAACACATGGAACGCTGCGTTTTGCTTAGAGTCTTGTTGGTAAGATCGATGGAGTTAATTTTTTAGTCTTTTTCGGTCTTAATTTTTCCCATGCTAAGATCGAGGAGCAAGTCTTCTTTTTGTGTTTTTGTTAGTTTTTTCCTTATTAAAAACCGACTGGCGACTCCCTTATTTTATGTTTTGTTCTGCGCAAAATTGCATCTTAGTGTTTTCTAGTTGAAGGAAAAATGACCTTAGTTTCGGATCCGCCTACTGGTTAGAGACCGAGGTTGGTTTCACCAGCCATGGCCTCTGCCCGGCGCCCGCCTTCCCTTGGTGCAGCTTATGGGCCGGCAGCGGTGGTGGCTTCGATCCGGACTAGTGTTTTCACACCAATCTGGCCCTAAAGCCCTACGAAAAAATTATAACACTAATATCATTTAGTCCTTAATTAGAAAATAAGATGGCGAGACTTCTAAAATAATTATAAAATAAAACGATTAATAAAGCCACCAATCAAATCTCGGTTAATTCATTTCAACTTAGATTTAATAAAATTAGGAAATCTTAAGAAAAGGTTTATCCCCACATTCCAAAATCGACTTTCTAAAACTATCTTAAAAATTAATTCTTAAAAAAGAGACCCGACATGAGTGGGGAAGCTCGGTAGGGCCCCAGCTGGCTGTGATTCCTACAAAGTGTAGTCATTGTACACGTTAAGGGTGTTGACATCTACACCTCTGCTGGTGTTGCATTGATTAGAGATTTTCTTGTCCTTGGATTGATAGATACCTCTATATCCCGTCACGACTTTTGTGGTCATGGTAGACAACATTTCTTCCATCAGCATGCCATCATCTCTAAGGGCTAAGAAACACATGAATGGTAAGAATTTGAGGTGCTTATTGTAGGTAGGCTGAAGGTTCTTCACAATTATTCTGACTTAGTCCTTCTTGGAAGGTCGGTCTACCATGTGGGAAGCCTTTACCCTCCATCTAGTTAAAAAATCTACAAAGCTTTCTTTTTAGCCTTGCTTGATTAACTCAAAGTCTCTAAGTATGACAAATAGATTAGGGTTATAGGAGTATTGGTGTAGGAAAAGTTACAAAGACAAAATAACAAAAATGGCCATCAGCCCCATTCCCCCTAAAACAAAATAATAAAAAGAGAATTGGAAAATAGTAAGTGCATAGTCCAAGTAAGATGCACTCCACGGACTGGGATGAGAAACGAACAAAACAAGATTGACCAAGGACTAAGCATCACCGCCGGAAGACACGAAACAGGTCAGGCCCAAAGGAGGCCGGCGCACGCCTCATGAGAATTCTTCGGGATTCATGCTTGTTCGGAATACTAGTTGTAATACAACTCAAATATTGCCAGAGAACACCTATAAATACAACCTTCCGGTGCCACAATGAAGACACACACAAAAGCTCCTCCTACCACAAAATATCTCTCTCACGGTAATCATAAAACCATGGATTTCATGATCGAACTAACCCGGTGGATACATGATATGAGTAACATGGGTAGGTCCGGGTTAACCAACTACAAGCTAAATATCCTCTTTAGCATCCGTCAGTGAAAATTTATTGGCCCTTTCTAAGGGCTGCTGTGACATACTTGGGATCACCATCACCATATCTTTAGGTTTGGGAATAAGGAATTACGTCTCCTGGCCTAAAGAGTTGGATGCCATATTATGAAATTTTAGGCGAACCAAACCAACCGTGCCTAAATCTTCACCAAAACCACCATGAAAAGTACCAATATCTCCTAAAGCTGAGTAGAAAGCATCTAGGGTGGATACTTATTGGAAATCGGGTGAGCTTAACCAATCGATGCAGCATTACCATAATGTGTATGCATATACTGAGCCCATCATTATCCGAGGTGGCGAGCTATAATTACGTGCTCGATAGGGGATTCTTGCTCGTAGGGGGTCACGAGGATCTAGCCCCGGCGTCCTTGCTAAGCTAGGTAGAACAGTTAGAGGATTATTTTTCTCTAACTTCAATAATAGTCACTGAAACCATAATTGGTTTAGACCGAGTTGAAGCTGGTGATAGGGTATCCGTTTACCTCACTTTTGAATTTACACACCTCCTACACCCATCATGCATCTCGCATCATGACCCAACTAGTGAGTGCTCAACTCATCTCTTATAACTTTGAATTTCTTGTATGGAAATTAATCATCATCTTCTCTTCCTTGGCAGCTTACTCATGCTGACATTTACATCCCGAGTCTCAACATGGATGTTACCATGCCCGGGGACCTCCTCGTTTCATCACCATTCCCGAAATCCCACAAGAGGAATGTGTCGGGCATCCCTTTATTTGAAATTAGCGAGGCGTAAGAGTTATGTGCTCTTTTTCTTTTAGTGGCATGCTAAAAGCATTTGTCTCATTGATAACATCGAATAAACATTATAGTACGAACAAGAGCAATCTAGGACCATATCCATTAGATTTCAGTCGGCTCTTCGTGGAATCCAAAATTTCTTTACCGGACGATCTTTCTCTACTTCTCGGGTAAGTCCTCAATTAGTGTAGTGCTAAATTCTTTAAGCTTTTAGTGATTTGCTAATCGCTTCCTTGACCTTATAGAGACGTCGATCTAGAGCAACTCCTTCCGATAATCTACCTGGTGCTCTCGAGACATCATCCCAAGCTTTCGAGCACCAAATTCCTTCTAGTAGTAATGCTAGACAAGGCTCGTCATGGCATTCTTCGCGGCGTACTCATCATAGGAGTGCCTTTGAGGCAGGACCTAGCGCCTGCGGGCCTAGTACCTTTGATACAAAACCCAGCCATTCTAAGGAGGGTTTGAACACCTTACCGTTGTAAGCCTTCGATCGACACGGTAACCCTATTTACATCCCTTAGTCTTCTTATATCGGACCATCGCATGAGGCCTCAATCTTGGGACCAAGGACGTAGCTCGCATCAAGGTCAAGGAGGTGGCTGATTCTCTACGTTTATCTTTGAGGACTTGGGGAATTACATCTTCAATGAGGACTCGATGACGAAGCGTAGATGATTCCTTTCTGCTTCCACTTGCTTCCCGATTCATAGACATCTTGTAGGGTTTCTCGTTTGCTAATATATTATTTATTTTGTAATGAACACTCTTATGCAATAAGATGAAATATAAGACTCGATTCTAAAAATGCGTTCTTTTATTTAATATAATGCACAAAACTTAGGAAAAATACAATGACAATTTTTTTAAAAAAAATGGGCTGTAGCCCCTTTCCCCTAAAAGAAAATAATAAAAAAGAACTAGAAAATCTCAAGTGCATAGTCCAAGTAAGGTGCGCTTTGCGGGCTGGGACGAGAAACAAAAATAACCAAGGCCTGCTCGGGCCCACGAGAAAGCACGAAACAGGCTGGGCTCGAGGTGAGGCCGGCGCAGACCATGCATGAGTCCCGCAGGGACTATAGTGCCTTGTTGTTCTAATCATTGTAGGATTCGAAGAACTCCGGGAAAATGCCTATAAATACGATCGCTTGGCGCAACAAGAAATGCGAGACACCAAAGCCTTCACCTAACCGCAATATATCCTCTTCTTACGTCTACACATAGAACCATGGACTTCATAACTAAATTTACCCGGTGGATGAATGAGATGAACAACATGGATAGGTCGGGGCTAACCAATTATGGGCTAAATGTCCTCTTGAGCATTCGTCGGTGAAAATCTATTGGCCTTTCTTAAGGGGTGTTGTAACTTATTGGGATCACCATCACCATGTCTTTAGGTTCGGGGATAAAGAACTATGCCTCCTACCCGAAGAGTTTGATGCCATACTAGGCGGTTTTAGGCGAACAAAACTAGTTGTTCCCAAATCCTCGGAAAAATCTCCATGAAAACTACCAATATCTACTAAAACTAAGCAAAAAGTATCTAGGGTGGATCCTTATTAGGAATTGGGTTAGCTTAACCAATCGATGAAGCATTACCGAAACATGTCTTCTTATGCTTGAGTCCATCATCATCCCGAGATGCTAAGCCATAATTACTTGCATGATAGGGGCATTCCTTTTATTAAAGGGTCATGAGGACTTGGCACCGAGCGTCTTTGCTAAGCCTGGTGGAACAGTTAGAGGATTTTTGTTCCCTAACTCCACTAATAGCTGCTAAAATGATAATTGGCTTAGACCGAGTTGAAGCCAACGCTTGATAGAATTTTCGCGGTAGCCCCCTGTTATTACAGGTAAGCACTAAAACAAACGGAAGAAAGCAACGGTAAGCCGAGTGACAGCGCGACCATAAGATGGGGGTCCGACATCGGCCGGAGGCCGAGGGGCCTTCATCTTATACTAAAAACCTGACTTTCATTCCTGCTTCTACCGTCGCTATTTTCATTATTTCAATTTTGCTCCCGTTTGGCCTAAAAAATTTAGACTTTGACCGTGCGGGACACTAATTTGATTTTGCATCCGTGATGTGTAGATATGGCGAATGGAACATCCGAAACTCATCGAAGGTCCTTGGAAGTTGGACACGTACCTAGAAACTCACTTTTGCCCGCAAAAATGAACATCAGCGGTAGTCCATCATGCTGCTTCCCGATGTGAAGAATATCTAAAAATCACAGACAATGACCCCTTATGGTATGTTAAGAATTGTAAGGTGTCCAAGTTCAAAATGCATATTGCACAGCGAGCCATACATTCACCTATTGAGCTTGGAGGAGAGCACGTATTACTTTCCAAGCCCTGTGTTGCTTGTAAATGAGTAGAGAACAAGTAATATCGTTACGGGATTGTATCTAGCCCGCAACTTTTGGCTTGTTTAGAGGACACGGTAGCTCTAGACGGACTGGGTCATGACTCAAATCTTGGAAAAGTCTTCGAAGCTGTTGACACCGGACGAAGTTGCAAATACTATTGTTTCTCCCTATTATCTAAAGTGGATAATAGAAGTCAACCCCGAGCGATGAAAAGCGCCGAGACTTAGAGAGTTAAACCACGAAGAAGTTGTTCCTGCTACTGCCCCTCTGCAAATCCATGAAGTAAACCCTCGAATGGCTGCACGCACTCGTCGAAAAGAAACTGAAGCTAAAGAAAATGAAAGAGAGCCTGCCAAATCCAAAAGCTAAAAGAACGCAACCGAGACAAGGAAGCTAAGTTTAGCGATCCTAAAGGAATGAAAGTGAACATAAACTAGGACTCGAATTCTTAGAAATTTGAGATAGAATAAGAGGAGGATTAGGTTTGCCTCTTTAGAACAGTGTTTATTTTTATTTTACAAGCCCTTCTAATTGGAAGCACCATTAAAGTACATTGTCCAAAGGTCTACCTCTACTTGTAAAATATCTTCATCTAAAAAGTCAAGGTGTTCGGGTTGCGATTCAAGCACGGGTAGATCAGCTAAATATTCTAACACTATCCTTCATTTGATCGCTTTTGAGGAACAAACTTGAGTTTAAATTCTGATAGCATGACAACCCATCTCGCTATCTTTCTACTGATAGTTAGTTGCTCAAGAATGTACTTAATGGGATTCATAGGTGCTACCACATGTACCATGTGGGCTGACATGTAGTGTCCGAGCTTCTTGGTAGCTCCAACTATAGCTAAAGATGTCTTCTCTAGTGGTGTATATCTAGTCTCGTAGTCCAAGAACTTCTTGCTAAGATAGTAGATCGCACGTTCTTCTTTTCCGTCTTGTTGAGCTAACATGGCTCTCATAGCGGTTTCTATTATGATAATTCTAAAAAGACGGTTCTAGGAATGGTGACTCGCCAATCAATGTTGGACCGGTAGTAAAGAATATTGACTTCCAAGTTCTAGATATCCCAGCTACCTTTAACCTTCTCTTAGGATGTTCCTAGTTACACGACCATCGGGCGAGTGCCCTCTACACTACACCGGAAAGTCAAGATCATTATCAAAGGCCGAGGTTGTAGCGTTATCGAGTACAATCTGTCTACCACCATCACCTTTAAAGAGTTTGTTGTTGAAATTAAACATGATACTGATGACGAAGAGCTTTATAGGTTTGAGATTGTCGCTGCTATAGAGAAGGATGAAGCACCTTTCAACTTCAATCCTTATGCTAACCTTAGTGTCCACTCAATGTTAAGGAAGAAGGGGTATTTTCAAGGTCTACTTGTAGGCCGGAGGCCATACCATGCAATTTTTCCACCCCATGAATCCACCAAGAACTATAAGTTTGGGCTGCACTATCACCCTACTACTAAGGAAGTAGCCCAAGCCAAGTGGGAGATTCAAATTAGGAGGATTGCACCATACACAGTCCAGAAATAGTTTGAAGTAGGGTTCATCAAAGTGGTCCACGACCACTGAGTGGGTAGCAAACATAGTCTTGTTTCGAAGAAAAATGGCGGGGACTCAATGTGTGCGGACTTCGGGGATTTAAACAAGGCGAGTCATATGGATGATTTCCCGTTACCCCATATAGACATCCTCATAGATAATACGAGTGGGACACACCTTGCTCTCCTTTATGGATGGCTATGCTTGGGTACAATCAAGTGAAAATGGTCGAGGAAGACATGAAGAAGACAACCTTCATCATTTAATGGGGACGTATTGTTATGTGGTGATGCCATTTGGGCTTAAGAATGAAGGAGCTACAATTGGAGAATGTCCACAACATTACTACACGACATGATACATAAGGTGGCAAAATTTTATATGGATGACATGATCATCAAGTCCAAGTAACGGGACGGGCCACTTACCCGACCCTAGAAAATTTTTCGAAAGACTAAGAAAGTGCAACATACGCCTTAACCTCCAAAGTATGCCTTTAGGGTAAGCTCGAGGCAAACTATAAGGTTGTGTGGTTAGTCTTAGAGGAATCAAAGTTGATCTATCCAAGATCAAAGCTATCCAAGAGATCCCACCGCTGAAAACAGAAAATGAGATACGAGGTTTCTGCGATGTTTGTAGTACATTAGTTGTTTTATATCAAAACTAACTATGGTTTGTGAACCCATTTTCAAGAAGTTGAAGAAAGGATCTTAGCTTATTTGGGATAATGACTGCCAAAAAGCATTTGAGAAGGTTTAGGAATACATGTTAACCCTCTAGTGTTAGTTCCACCCTAACCAAGGAAGCCTTTACTCTTGTACCTCGTGTCACGGGATGATAATTTACTCGAACTAGATTCACGTGCGACTCTAGCAAACTACACCCGAGAATCTTCTAAAGCTTGCTAGTATGCCTCGAGAGTGCTTGACCTAGGCTTGAGAAAGCTAAAGAAGCTAAGGACACTTAAAGAGTTTGGGAGAATGCTTTGTATTGAACTCTTGGAATCAATGGACACAAATGAGGACTCCATGGGGGTATACATACATGGCCACCTCCTCAAAGGACGGTGAAGATCGATTTCATTAGACGACAAAGATTGTGTATCTAGAATTCTCTATACAAGTATCTCCATATCTATATAAGTGTAGAATATTCCGGGACTTGGGAGGCCTTGTGGAACTAAGGAGAGAATTTTGGAAGATTCGGGGTGCTTCGGAGGATTCCGGGTGCTTCAGGAGCGTTCCGTGACATCGTCCCCCACCTAATCCTACAACGTCCTCATAGCCTTTGTGTCCTCGAATGTTTGTATCTGTTCCTTAAACAGCCACAAGTTGTGGATGGGCTCCCGGCTTGCCTCACTATCCGGTATTCCCTTCCACTTGATGAGCAACTCATATGTTGGAGGCTTGTTTTAGTGACGGACCACTCGTCGGCAAGTACCTCCTCCACTTGCTTGTTATGTTGCACCATTATGCCCATTGGTGCTCATCGAAAGATGCCACGACTTGGATCATCTTGGTCTCCATGGTAAGGCTCGAGTAGACTTACATGAAAGACCTGATGATACTTGATCTTCGAGAGGAAGCTATACCTTGTAGGCTTGGGCCCCAACCTTTTAAGGACGGGAAAGGGTCCTTCAAATCTCCGAATAACTCCTCGATGACGACCACTTAACCTTGCATGGTTATACATCTTAACGAGGACAAGGTCCCCAACTTGGAACACATGTGGGCGACGCTTCTTGTCGGCCCATGTCTTCATCTTCTTGGAGGCGTTCTCTAAATAAGCTCATGCCCTGTCAGCTGGTCATTCCAATCCCTGGTGAACTTGAATGTTGGCGGGCTTGGACCCTTGTAACCTGTGGCAATCGTACTCGGAGTCGGAGATTGTTACCCTGTAATAATATCGAACGTACTCGGCCTGTGGACTCGCTCCTTTGTAGGTTGAACGAGAGCCGAGCTACGTCAAGTAGCTTCGCCCAATCTCGCTGGTTGGCACTCATGTAGTGCCTCAAGTCAAGCTCTAAAAGTGCATTCACCTGCTCTGTTTTCCCATCACTACGAGGGTCAAAGCTGGTGGAGAAGTTAAGTTCGCACCCCATGAGGTTGAATTACTCCGTCCGGAAACAACTCGTGAAGCGAGTGCCCCGAACACTCACTATCGAACGCGGTAGGCCACGGTACTTTACCATGTGATTGAAGAATAATTGGGTGGCCTGCTTGGCTGAACACTCCTTAGGTCTTGGGATGAAGGTCGCGTACTTAGAGTACCAATCTACTACCACAATGACCCAATTGCTCTCATCACTTATGGGTAAGCCCATGATGAAGTCCATGGAGACACTTTCCCAAGGCCTCTCGGGAATGGAAAGTAGCTCCATGAGCCCCCGGAGCTCCTTGCTCGATTTTGTCTTGCTGGCACATAAGACAAGTCCTCACATAGGCCTCGACATCGTCCTTCAAGTTAGGCCGAGTAGTAAGAGTCGCTCGAAGTGTGAGCGTGCTTGTGTAAACCAAGATGTTCCGCCCACTTACTATTGTGGTACTCTTTTACGACTTCCCTCCATAGGTTATCGTACGCGAGGCACATAAAGGCATTTTCCTTTTGTGAGCACTAGGCCATCTTCAACCCAAAATCTCCTTGTCTTGCCTTCCTGCACGAGGTTAACGATGGTCTAGGCCAAATGATTATGCTTAAGCCTCTCACGGATCCGGTCCCTCAAGTTACTTTGAGGCCGACTTATGTCGGCAAGCTCTCCCTTACGGCTCGGGGCGTCGACCACCGGGTTACCCATGCCCGGCTTATACTTAAGCTCGTAATCAAACTCCGCTAGGAAATCATGCCACCTCGCTTGCTTCGAGTGAGCTTCCTTTGTGTCCGAAAGTAGCTCGTGGCAATGTTATCTATCTTAATGACGAACTTACTCCCTAGCAAGTAATACCTTCATGTCCGGAGACAATGCACTACCACGGTCATCTGCTTTTCCTACACCATGTATTGCTCTACTGTATCACTGAGCTTCCAACTCTCAAATACTAGAGGATGACCTTCCTACATTAAGACTCCTCCGAGGGCGAAGTCGAAGCATCGGTGTGTAGCTCAAATGGCTTGTGGAGTTGGGGAAGAACTAGTACTAGCTCCTCTATGATAGCCTTTTTCAAGGCTTCGAACACATGTTGGCACTCCAGCCTTCAAGTCCATCCTCTTCCCTTCTTCAATAAGTCGGTGATGGGAGCGGCAATAGCATAATAACCCTAGATAAACCGTGTATAATAGTTCACTAAGCCAAGGAAAGATCTTAGCTCGGTGGCCTTGGTGGGTGGCTCCCACTCTAGTATGGCCTTCACCTTGGAAGGATCAATCTAAATCCTTCCCTTGCCGACAATATGACCCAAGAAGGGCACCTCTTCTTGGGCAAAGGAGCACTTCTCCTTCTTGACATAAAACTTGTTGTCCCTCATGGTCGAGAACACTTTCTATAAGTGTCTCACGTGCTCCTCGAGATTTTTACTATAGATAACAATATCATGTAAGTAGATAACTACGAAGCGATCAAGGTAAGGAGCAAGTACCTTGTTCATAAGAGTGCAAAACATGGCTGGTGCATTGCGCGAGGCCAAAGGGCATGACCGGGACCTTGTACGACCCGTAGTGTGTAACTCATGTCGTCCTTGCCTATTCCCCTTTGGCTATGTAGACTTGATAGTAGCCACTCCTCAAGTCCAACTTGGTAAAGTACCTCGCATCCCCAACTGATAGAATAGATTGTCGATGTGAGGAATCGGGTATTTCTTCTTGATAGTGACTTTGTTGAGCGCTCGGTAAGTGATGCATAGTTGGAGGGACCCGTCATGCTTCTTTTGGAAAAGAACCAGGCACGCTTGTAGGGCGATTTCAAGGGACGGATGTACTTGAGCTCCGGAGGTGCTATGCGGTAGGGAGCAAATGCTGGTGCTTTTTCCCCGAGCTATAACTCGAGGGCATGATCGACTTCCCGCTCGGGAGGAAGTTTCTTCGGCAACTCGGCGGGCATCACATCGTGAAACTCGTCTAGCAACTCTTGGATGGCTTTGGGTGCTTAGACATCCTTGGACCCCTTATCCTCTTTGAGGGTAGCGATGAAGGTTGGTTCCCTCTTCTTGATACCCTTAGAGAATTTAAGAGCGGTGAGCATCTTTCCTCATCAATCTCCCTCTTCACGGGAACAACACAAGGTTTCCTGTTCTCCATGATACACATTGTGTTGGTGTAGGGCACCAAGAATGCCTTCAGCATATCAATAAAATCTCTGCCAAGATAAAATTTCTTATCATCTAGAGGGGCAACGGTGATGTCGGCCTTACCTTTCCATTGGGCTGATCCGGATTTCGGTGTTACGAGCAACACCTTCGATTAGGAGACTCTTGGTGTTCACCCCTTGATGAAACCTTTTTCCTTAATGTAGGAGAGGCCGGTCTCCTCGGCAAGCTCCTTTGCTATGTAGACCGTGTCGAGTCCCGTATCCAGGCATCGCTTGTAATGGCTTGCCGTTTATGTGGGTTTCCACATACATGCGTCCACGAGGCTATCCCTCCACCTTGGCTTAGATGGAATTTAGAAGTCTCATGGAAGTGAGCTTCTCTTCCTCTTGTCGCTCTTCCTCCATGACTAGAGTGGTAAGCTTGCCTATCTTCGGACACTCAAAGACTCGATGAGGCCCGTTACGAGAGGACGCAAGAGATGTCCTTCTTGGTTTAGCCCTCCTTGGACTTCCCCTTGTCTATGTAAGAGGATGGCTTCCCCTTCTTGGGGGACTTGTCACGAGTCTCCCCCACTTTTGTTGTGTTTCGCTTTCTTTCTTTGTCCCCTTGAGGACTTGAATTCGTAGAGTGACTTGACGACAGCAATCGTAGAAGCAAGGTCTTGTACTCCTCGCCTTTCTAATTCCATCCGGCCCATCCCCATAGGCCATCGAGGAAGAAACATAAGGCATCTTGATCTCCTATGGAGAGAATTTCCGAGCGTAGCTCTTGGAATTCGTTCATATATTCTCAAATATGACCCTCTTTGTGTTGGAGGTGTCGAAGCTTGACCCAAGCTTCTCGTTTGGCATCCATAGGGTAGAACTACTTCTTGAGTTCTTCCTTGAATGCCTCCCATGTAGGAACGGGATCGGAC
Organism: Talinum fruticosum; assembly: GCA_021018815.1. Taxonomy (NCBI): domain Eukaryota; kingdom Viridiplantae; phylum Streptophyta; class Magnoliopsida; order Caryophyllales; family Talinaceae; genus Talinum; species Talinum fruticosum. Next base: position 6,149,859 of record JAITYX010000028.1, read on the forward strand.
CCTCTATCGAGGTCGTCATCACCAAACAAGAGCCGTATCTTTAAGGAAGAGGGAAGCGTTACTCACCTTGAGGTCATCTCCCTGAATGCATGAGCCTCCAAGGTTCATGTTCACTATTTAAGCACCAAAATGAACATTGCACTTAAGGCCTTAGAAGACAAATGACAAAGTCTAACCTCCTTAGATTTTGAAGAAGATCCCATGGCTCTCATTGCACGAGGCTTCAAAAAGATGATAAAGTACAAAAAGTGGCAAAAGAGGCCAAAACAGGAGTTCTATAAGAAAGACAACAAAGGTAAATACTCATCCTCTTCCAATTTGTCTTTAACTAAGAACTCTAGCTGTTTTGAGTGTGGCAGCAAGGAGCACATAGTTAAAGACTGTCCAAAGAGAAAGAAGGACAGAAAGAAGAAAATGGCTATGGTGGCTACCGAAGCGATGATTACTCCTCTAAAGATGATGACTCGATGATTAAAGTGTTTAATGAGTGCTGACGGACTCGAAGCTAGATCCGAGTATGACGGTGATGATTAAGATGCTTGAGGAAACAAATCCTCGGGAGGTAATCAACTATTTCCTCAAGTTTTCCAAACGTGATCTTGTTTGATATATGTTTACTTTGGAAGAAAAGTCAAATTCCGATTCTTCTAATTTCGAAGAGCAACTAGAGTCCGTTACTACTGAGAGCATCATGTTGAAAAAGGAATTAGAAAAATTTAGATAAAATATGAAAGTATTTGAGACCAGTATCGAAGATAATGAGGCTGAGTCCGAGTGCTTGAGAATAGAGAATGAGCAACTAAAAAGAGGCTCAATGAGTCTCGGGAGTTGGTTTTAAAATTCGGTCAAGGTCGAGAAAATTCTTGATCTTTTTTTGGCTCTCTGTGTGTCTTATTTAGAAAAGAAGGTATTGGTTATGATGCTTGAAGAGAAGGATAACTCTTACAACAATCTTTTCAAAACGGATTCCATAATTATTAAGTTCGGAAAGGTTAAGTATGGTCCTATTCACTTATAATGAAAAGGGAGTGAGCACAAACTAGTTTACATGAGAAAGCCTTCTCAACCTATTCACCAAAAGAAACATTTTGAAAAAAAGAGACACGAGACTCGGTTTTCTAAAAGGAAGACTCAAAATCAAAGCAAACCAAAAATTATTGAAATCTAGGTTCCTAAAAGAGCTCTTCCTCGGAGAAAGAACACACTAAAGATAGTTACTTGGGTTTGCGAGAGGAAGTGAGAAGGGTTAGTTTGTTTCGTTTTGCTTGGTAACTTAGAAACGAAAGGGTTACTGGTACTTAGATAATGGCTGCTCACTCATATATCCGGAGACTCAAGACTCTTCTTAGAGTTAGAAGAAACGAAAGGAGAAAAAGTCGCATTTGGGAGATAATAGCAAAGGCAAGATAGTTGGCATTGGCGAGAATTGGTCAAGGAGATCGTTTAGTCGATCCAGTCTACCTTGTTAAAGGGCTCAAGTACAATCTTTTGAGCATCTCTCGGTTATGTGACAAAGATCAAGAGGTAAGATTCACTCGGACCAACTGCTTCATTTCGATGCAATCACCAAAGAGATAAAGCTCTCGGGTTTGAGGTCGAGCAACAACTATACCATTCCTCTAGTCAAAATATATCATATTAAAAAGCATCTTTCAATGATGATTCATGGCATCATAGATTAGGCCATATCAGCAAGCATACCATAAAGAAGTTTACATCTCATGGATTAGTTAGGGGTTTACCTAACTGTGTATTTAAGAAATATAAAATATGTGAAGCATGCATAAAAGGAAAGTAAGTAAGATCATCTTTCAAACCACTCAAAACTGTGTCTACATCCAAAGTGCTTGAATTAATTCATATGGATTTGTGTGGTGAAATTCTGTGAAAAGCTTATGAGGTGAATCATATGCGCTGGTTATTATTGATGATTACTCACGATTTACCTGGGTGTGTTTTCTAAAAACAAGAATGAAGCCTTCAAAGAGTTTCACTAAGATCTGCAGGAAAATTCAAGTGGAGTCCGAGACTTAGATTAGGAGAATTTGAACTAATCATGGAAGAGAGTTCGATTACTTTGAATTTGTAGACTTTTGTGACAAGAATGGCATTTCCCATAACTTCTCACCAGAATGGAGTAGTGTAGAGAAAGAGCAGACCTCTTGAAGAAATAGGAAGGATAATGATGATTGAAAATGATCTACCTTACTATTTCTAGGTTGAAGCAGATCAAGACAGCAAATTATATAGTCAACAGATGCGTCATTAGACTTACTCTAAAGAAGACAACCTATGAGCTGTACAAGGGAAAAAAGGCCGACATTTCTTACTTCAAACCATTTAGATGTAAATGCTATGTGCATAATAATGGTAAGGAACATCTAACTAAGTTTGATGCAAGGTCAGATGAAGGCATATTTCTAGATTACTCTTCTCATAGTAAAGCTTATAGAACTTTTAACACGAGAACTAACAACGTGGTATGAACATTGTCTTTGATGAGATTGACCATGGCAGGACAAGTGAATTCACTTTTCTCAAATCTCAAGCTTAACGAAGATGAAGATGATAATACTGAAGCTGAGCTGAGAATGAGTCGGAACAAATGAACCGAGACAACTCGGAACAAGGCGACATAGAATTTGCCAACTCAAAATAAGCAAGTTCAAGAGCCAACTTAGAACATTAAAGATCAAGCTAAAGGTGTACAAGTAGCTAAACAAGTTGAACATCAAACTATTCAACCAATAAACCTAGTGAATCGAGAGGACAGGTAAAGCTTTCAAATGTGCGTCCAGTCATCCACCTACAAACATTCTTTCTTATATCAACAATGGGGTAAGAACTCGATCTTCTTTGGAAAATCTATGTGCATTATCAGCATTCATTTCATTAATTAAACCTAAAAATGTACTAGAAGCCCTACTTGAACCTGAATTGGTAAAGGCCATACAAGAAGAATTAAATCAATTTGAAAGAAACCAAATCTGAAGTCGACCAAACGACCTTCTCACCACCCAATAATAGGAACCGGAAGGGTTTTCAAGAACAAACTGGATGAGGGATGGTTGGTAGTGACGAACAAGGCCAGATTAGTTGCTTAGGGATATAATCAAGAAGAGGGAATTGATTGTTGGGAAACCTTTACACTGTTGCTAGGATTGAGGCAATCAAAATTCTTTAAGCGTTTGCATCTAACATGAAAATTAAACTTTATTCAATGGATGTTAAGTGTGCATTTCTCAATGGTTATATTCAAGAAGAAGTTATGTTGAGTAATCCCCTGGAATTGAAAACTCTAAATTTCCAAATCATGTTTTCAAATTGCAGAAGGCTCTATATGGTCTTAAACAAGTGCCTAGATCTTGGTATGAAAGACTAAGTAGTTTCTTGGTGGAAAATGATTTCAAAAGAGGTCTTATTGACAAAACTCTTTTCATAAAAACCAAGGGGACTAATTTTCTGATCTATGTTGACGACATTATACTTGGAGGTACTAATGAAACTCTATGCCAAGATTTTTCTGAGTTAATGAGAAAGGAGTTCAAAATGAGCATGATGGGAGAACTCAATTTTTTTCTTAGATTGCAAATAAAGCAAGAAAAGGATAGGATCTATGTCTATAAATCAAAGTACACCAAGGAGTTATTGAAGAAATACAAGCTACAAGATGTGAAGCATGCAGCAACACATATGAGTAGCGAGTACAAAATTGGACTCATATGAGAAAGGTAAAAATGTAGATCGAAACTCTATAGAGCTATGATTAGATCTCTTCTTTATCCGACATCTAGTAGGGCAAATATCATGTTTAGTGTTTGCCTTTGTGCAAGATTTCAAGTTAGTCCAAAGGAATCACATCCCACTATGGTGAAGAGAATTTTTAGATATCTTGTAGGGAGTTAGATACTTGGTCACTAGAATTCGAAAGACTCGAGATCTTACCATCACTTAATACTCGGATGCTGACTATGCTGGATACAAAGTTGATAGAAAGAGCACATTAGGAGTATGCCAATTTCTGAGTTAATCACTCATCTCCTAACATTTAAAGAAACAAAACTCGGTTGCCCTATCAATTACCGAGACTTAGTATATAGCGGCTAGAGCTTGCTGTGCTCAGATTCTCTAGATCAAGCAACATTTGAAGGATCTTGGACTGACATTTACATCAATCCCAATCAAGTGTGATAATCAAAGTGCAATCAGTATCACAAAGAATGTTGTTCAACACTAAAAACGAAACACATTAAGGTCAAGTACAATTTTTTGAGACACCATTCTAAGAAAGGTGATATTGAACTTGAGTTTACTCCTACAAAATTCTATTTAGCTTATATTTTCACTAGACCTCCGACGGAAGAACTTGGCATGTTAATTGCATGATTATCTAACCTACTACCTGAATTATTATGAGAGTAATTGTTGTATGCTTTGAGTGAATAAGAAATGGATCAGTTGAATAAGAATGTGACTGAGCTATGAGTTATTTATTTTCTAAGTATGTTCTAAGTCACTCGGACACCTTACTGAGTCGGACTCGGTTTATTAGAGAAATGAACATTAAAATTCTAGGATCATCTCTAGATTAAAGGAGAATCTCAAAAATGTCTTCGAAAATCTCTTTTCTCTCTCTAGCACGTAATCGATCCGGAAAACTAGCCGTTAGAGAGAAGCGGACACGCAAGTAGCCGTTATACTTTGGAAGACTCAACGGTCCGCTAACCGTTGCTTGGAGGGTTGAGTCGAAAGGCGGTTGTTCAATGAAAGCATGTGTTATATAAAAACACCACTTCATTTTCTTTCGTTCACTTTGCTAATTATTGATGACACTCTCCTCTCCTTGCTCTCACACCCAACTCTCTCTCTATCTCTATTTCTCGATCATCTACACTATTCTCTCTATTCTTGACCTTCTTACTCTTAATCTCTTTCAGTAAGTTCTATTCTCACATGATAGCAAGAGATCACATGATCTCTTACGTCATCCAAGGCAAGGTGATTCATATCAATCTTTCTCTAATTCACAACCTCTTTGATCTAAAATGTTTTTTCTCAATTGTAAACCTATCCCCTTCAATGAAGTCGCGGATGACTCGCTTTGATAAATAGTCCAAAGAAATTCCTCGGTCTAAAAGAACTTTTACGTGACTCGGATGACATCGACGCATAGAGTTCTTTGCTTTATTCTAATGAGAAGCTTCTTCTCCTACTACCCATCAAAAGAAAACCCCAATAGCAAAGTACTTGAAAGTACTTTATGATATCCTTTAAGGGTTTGAGGTTGATATTTTCCCTTTCATTCTGGAACAGATTGCTTTTGTTCCTTCTAACCCGAAGAAGCTTTCCATACCCCTTTGGTGGTCTTCTTTCTGTTATCTTTGCTTAGTTCGAAGTACCTCTCCCTTCTAACCCCAACAAATTCTTGGAGCCTGCCGTTTGTTTCGATAAAGGCGAACTCATTGGGCTAGGATACCACAAAATAGCAGCTGGTGTCCGGGCTCACACTTCGAAATCGCTCCTCCTCCTCCACCTCGGACTCGAAAGGTTATGAGGTCCCTTTTCTCACTGCTTGGAACTTCATCTTCTCTGCATGTCCCTTTTATTGAATTTCTTCGGAAGGTGGCTACTTAATTTACTGCCCTAGCACAAGAGCCGCAAGCATCTGTGGCGACCTTGCAAGCTTTTATGCCTATACTTCCTCGGTTCCAAGCCAAGGCTCAAACTCAGATTAATCGGAGTCTAGCCCTAGTTGCTAAGCTCAATAAGGTGATCAAGCGCTAAAACAATCGGATCCGCTACCTCCAAGATAGAAGATCCAAGGCTGCTGAGGACTCGAGAATCCTCCGAAGAAGTCCAACCTTCGAGTCCTCAACTCCTTCTAAGTCTAAATCTAAAGAAGGATAAGAAGAAGAAGAAGAAGAAGAAGAAGAAGAAGAAGAAGAAGAAGGAGAAGGAGAACTAGAGACTGGACCGGTCCCGGTCGAGGGACAAGGGGACAAAGAACTTGAGGTGATCTCCTCACATCATACTCGGTTTGCGTCGAGAGGAGGCTGGTGATGTAGGCCAATCTATGTAACACCCCCAATACATAACCACATAAATAATTAGTTTATTATTCGTTAACACCGGAAGACTTGTAAATTGGGAGACGTTACCACCGTTTTCAAAATGAAAGCAAGGCAAATTCATTTGAGCAAATTAATTATTCACATAATTTATGTAACAATCCAACCCAAATTTTCTCCACAGAAAATGAAGTTTTCAAAACGCCAAGGATTTGGAGAGGAATCATGAGCCAAGAGACCAAGGGAGGGATTAGCACGTATGTGGTCAAGACGAACAGACCATACATCACTTCTCCGGACTAGCATTATCCTTTTCTTCCTCTTTAATCTTTAGGCATGATTGTGAATAGCCTGCCATGCACTCGACTTCCTAAAAGTTTTAAAACATAAAAAAATAGATGTGTGAGCTAGAAGCTCGGTACGTTACCCTTATAAAATATAATTATAATTTATGTGCTCTTAAATACATGCATATCCTAAATCATTTTTCTTGAATAAACAATTTGCAAACTTATCAATTGATGATTGACTTTTTCGATTTAACCAAATTTAGGACCCATACTCGTGAAACAATCAATCATGGAATCCGACTCCTAGGTTCATGAAACTACGAGGCGATCGGGCGTGAACAATTGAACGATTAACAGCTTACGTGAACAATTGAATGATTAGCGGTTACGTGAACAATTGAACGATTAACGGTTACGTGAACAATTGAGCGATTAACGGTTAAATGCTCGCTAGCGGACAACGTTGTCCGAGCGTTCCCGGATCAACCATTTACAATTACGATTACGATTACGATCACATTCATTCATGGATCGTGATAACGATTAATGGGTCCTTTGCATGGCCAAATCATGATAAGCTGTGAAAAATTATTAATAAATGCAATGAATTGTTAAGCATGAATTATCAATGTTGAAAAACTTTTACTTTGAGTATAAGCTATAAGCAAATAACGTACCTTAGTACGCCAACCACTTCGATTGTTGATTGTTCCTATAGCACAATTCCGGTTCGTCTTCTTTTTGCATATGCACAACTTCTATTTGGTTTTTGTTTGCTTAAGAGAATCTAATTCCATCGATTACCTTATCTTTTGCCATATTTACATCCATTCTTAGAGAAAATTTTACTTTCCGATTCACTTCCCATATTATTTCCATTTGATTTTCGTATTCATACAATTACAACATGAACTATTAAGGATATAATATGAATTCATATAGGATAATTAATGGTTTTATTTTCTCATTCCCCTATTAGAGACTCCAGCTTTGCCATTTTTTTCTCTTCCATGATCAATTATATTTAATCATTCAAAAATCACGAGCATTTCAATTTATCGATTCAATTCGGTTTAACCACATTAACTACTTCTTCTATTAACATCGAGTCATTAACTATAACAATTTAAAGCATGAAACGTCATAATCACTTTAATTTTTCTTGCAAACCAAGTCATCTTGTATAATTTGCTAGTTTAATACTTCCATACCAATAATTAATTTTTCACTTTCACATAGCACGCACAAGTTTTTCTCACAATACTCTTTAATAGATTAGCTTACTCTCTTCTTTTAACCCAAATCCTTATTTTCATATTTCGTAACTTTTCAATTCTTGATGAGCTGTAAGACACTAATACATTTACATTGTAACAATAGCTTCAGTTAAACAATTTAGTAGGGACCCCGACTATCGAGGAGAGCCCGATATGGTTAGTTCTAACAGGAGACATTTCCAAGCGATTAACGATAAATGATTAACATTTTAATAAAACAAGTGAACAATTAAACATTTCGAGAGGGACAAATAGTAACGTACCTCAAATAATTGTTCGTTTTCGTTGAAGTATTGTTTTTCGTTATTTTCTTCGATCATGTCTATTCCAGTCAATTTTCTGTTTTCAGAAAGTAATTTCATCCGTTAAGTTAGGTCTCTATTCAAATTGTTATACTACATTTTCTTTTTCTTTTTTTTTAGTAAACTCTTACCTTCGGTTTCTTTTAATTTCTTACTTGTCGCTCAAAATACATTTAAGCTTAAAACTCTCACAATTTTATAAAGATCTATTATTCATCCTTGCTGAACTCGATTGAACATTCTGAATTTCTTTTCAATTCTAATCTCTCTTTCAATAATATCCCACACCTTCTTTAAGATCATTGCTCACTTATTCATTCATATTTTATTATAATTTAAGCAGCTATGGCCTTATTTTTCACCTCATCGCAACTTACTTCAAACAAGATCTCTGTTAACTCCAACAAAACCTTCAACTTCTTATCCAATTTACATTTATTTCACATTTTCAATCCAAAACTTAACATAGTCCAATTTCCACTTAGTTCACATACATGAATATACCTCCATACTCCATCAAATTTCCACATTTCAAATTGTTTTACTCTTACTTAACTAAACCAAGATTCAATTACATTAATTTCCTCAAGTTTAGCCCACATACACCAATAAATTCAATCTCCCATCAATCTCCAATTTTATATCTTGAAAGCAACTCACAATAATATATACATGCTCACACTTCAATTATTGTCAATATCTCTCTCCTAATTCTTCCACAACTAAACAATTCATTCATATTTATATAAAACTTAAACAAGACATTCACAAATATAAATAAACCCAAATTAATTTTCACTCCATATCAACTCATAATAAACCCTAAATTCAATCTCATTTGATCACAAGATTCTTTCAATTCCACCACAACTAATTCAAAACTCACATTAACTTGTCTAATTCTTCAATTATAACATAAATTTGTGATAAAAGTTTTCTTAGAAATGGAGAGTTAGAGATATACCTCAAAGGGGGTTTAGAAGTGGAGTTTGGTGGTGGTGGTTCGGTGTCCGAGGTGGCAGCTTCGAGCGTTGGTCAGCGGTGTCAGCTGCCGGATGACGGCCAAAGGTGGCGGCGCTAGCCCGGTCCGGAGGCGGCAGTAGCAGCAGGGCGAGAATAGCCCCTGTTCGGAGCATAACAGAGCAAAGAGGACAGAGAGAGATACGCTGGAGGTGATAGGGTGGCGGCCGAGGCGCCGGCGGCGGAAGAGGCCGCGCTATCGAAGGCCGGCGGTGGCAGCACGAGCGGCGGTGAAGGAGGAGAGGAAATAGAGGTGAGAGTGAGAGAAGGGGAACGAATGATATTTGCTTTCTTTTCAAAACTCTTTCCCCTCCTTCACTAATGTTCCCGATGCTTCTATAATCTACCTCTCTTTTTGTTTTTAATTTTTTTTTATCTTGAAAATCTTAACATATTTTTTTTTTTTTGGTCTTTTACTATTAATTTATCACATGGTTAAGTATTTAACTAAACATTGCCCATTTTTATTTGCTTATATATATATATATATATATATATATATATATATATATGTATTTTTCTATCTTTTTTTCATTTACATATAATCTATATATAAATAAATCATGTTCCCCACATAATTTTGTATTATTCGAATGTACATACAGTTCTTCACACAAATATAAATCTATACAAATTACTTATTATTATTTATGATTATTAAACTTGTTCGCATCATTTATTTTGATTTTACGTTTTTGAGTGACTCACTACTTTTAAACAATATTAACACGATACATCACGAATTTAAAGTAATTAAATACAAAAGTTTTGGGGTGTTACAATCTAAGGCTATTGGGCCAAAGCAAAGCACATAATTATTGGGCCATTAGAAAAATAGTCAAAAAATTGATAATGCGGAAGATTCAACGCAAGTGAAGGCTGAAGGTACTTTTGCGTCCAATTCCGTCCATTTCCCTGGAGCATAGTGCACATGCTTACGTGGTCTTCACTTTATTTATAGTATTATTTACAATTGATCATCTCGTTTTTCATCTGTTTTTTATTTCCTTTGGATATTATTTTCATTAATCTAACTTTAATGATACTTCAAACTTATGATTTGTAAATATTAATATGTCTATTTTCGTGTTTTGTGGTAGGGTGGAGGGTTTAATATAGCACCAAGTCACCAATCATGTATCTACTTGACGTAACTTGATATAATTCACCTTAAAATCGAACTAAGCGTGTTTGGCCTAGATTTTTAAAAAACATACATTTTTAGTTTTTAAAAATAGTTTTTAAAAAATTATTTTAGAAGAAAAATTAAAATGTTTGGCCTATGTTTTATATTAAGTATTTTTTAAATAGAAATCCTCTCTACAAGACATGAAGATTGTTGCTAACATTAAAAAATACTTACTCTGTGCATACTTACTCAATCTTCAAATTACAACTCCAATTCTTATGTTTCTACTTTATGAGTTGTAAAGAGAAAGTCTTGTAATCACATCTACCCCTTTTATTCTCTATTAGTCCCTTGACAGAGTTATAAGGGTTAACTCAGCTCAGCTATCCCTAGCTGTAAAGGTTACCTCGGTTAGGAAGTACTAGATTAGATAAAGGAATTTCTAAGGTTAGGAAAACTTGTAATTGAATTGTATAAGGGAGCAATTCTTTATAGAGTTAGTACTTGTATTTTGTGGATTTCAAATAGTGGATTTGACTTGGTTCTTGGATTAGCACTTGTCTATGGTTTTCTACCCTAGCAATTCTAAGTGCTGCTTGGGCTGAACTCATTGTTGATTTAAAAAAGCTTCCATCACCCTATTCACCCCTCCTCCTCTAAAGTGATTTAATCTCTCCAAGAGCTAACCTTCAGCTTAGAGTTTAGGTGAAATTTTTAGGAAGGAATACAAGAATAGGAGAATTAGTTTTGCCTCTTTAGAATAATTTTTTTTTCAAGAAATGTGTTTGTTTTATTTCCCTTTCATTAGTTTTATACTTGGGTAAGTAGTAGGCTTAACTTTTATTAAATAAAAGAAAGTCTTATGCTATATTTTATATTTTATTACTCATCTAGATGTAAAAATAAATTTGACAACCTAATTGAACCACCCTTAAAATTAATAAAGAATAAAGTACACAAGCGGACCACCTAATTAGACTATCCAATAAATATATAAGGAGACCATCTAATTGGACGGTTAAAAATAAATTACAAAGTTAAAATTAAAAGGGGATATTTCGGCCCGGCCAGCTCACCGTTATCCAGGGGTGGCTGGCGCCGCCATGGCATGGCCTAGTTGGGCCTGACTTGGCCCATCGTCTAGGGTCGTGCTAAATGTAGTTCTTTTTTAATTGACCCAAGTTTATGTACTGAAAAATTCCTTCACCATCTAAATCGAGTCATTTTCACTTGCTCCCCGAGCAATATCTCACTAAGCACAAATAGGCCTTGCCAATTAGGCTTAAACATCCCTCGTGGATCCTATATTGGCGCTCTAATCTCTTTAAGGACAAAATCTTGGATTTGTAGTTTTCAAGGCTTCACTCTTTTATTAAATGAACTTGATATACGTGCCTGGTGTATTTGGACATTATGCAGGGCATTGACGCACCCATTGATCCAGCGAACATCAACTCTTCATAGCGTGGTTTAGCTCACTTAGCTTTCGAAATTTGGCTTTCAGCGATTATTCATAACGAGGGAATGGCAATCTCTATTAGAAGGATCTGTTTCCATGTCGTATACTAGGGAGTAAGGTGTTGCTCTTATAGAGGTTATAATATAGGTTCGATAGCCCCATAAAGGGAAAGGCGGCTTATCGAGTCAATCCTTATAGCCAATAACCATCTTTTCCATTATTTCACGAATGTTCTTAATAGCGGCCTCGATCGCTTCGTTAGTCCGAGGACGATAAGGAGAGGACTTATGGTCCTTGATCTTGTATCTATCCAACAAGTCTACAACCTCCTATTTAAAATGACTTCCATGGTCACTGATTAACCCATGAGGCACCCAATAATGGTAAATGATATTTCGAGTGATAAACTTAGCCACCTACTTCGATGTTAGAGTCGTGTAGGAGGCTGCTTCTACCCACTTAGTGATGTAGTCCATTGCTAATAACACAAATTCATGACCACCCATTCCTTTAAGGGTCACCTTGCCAATAGTGTTTATTCCCTAAACCGACAATGGCTAGGAAGATGCTAGTGTTGTGAGAAATGATAGTGGTTGGTCTTGTAAATTTGCATACACCGACACTTATGGAATTTTCTAATAATAATGCGAGTCTCTTAATATTCTGGACCAACATCTTACCATGCATATAAGGTCTACACTCCCCACCATCAATCTCGTCCATAATGCGCTTTGCTTCATGTTGATTGACACAAAGTAAGCTAATTCCAGCACAGGTTTTCTTATATAGTTGACCTTGATTAATGAAGAATTGGGCACCCAACATCCTGATGGCTCGTTGGGCTCTAGGTATGGAGTCCAATGGGTATTCTTACTTCTTCGGATATTGATAAATGTTATAATACCCACTTGGTTTGGTCGGTATTAGACATTCCTAACGCGTAGACGTGTATGGGCTTACTCGTCGCTCTATGTGAATGGGCATTGAACGAATGTTGTTAGCGATATTAATCATGGACGCTAACTTGGCTAACGCATTCGTGAATTAGTTGTCATCCCTAGGGAGGTAGGTGAAAGAAATATTCTCAAAATGCTTTGATAGTTCGATTAGGTGTGCTTGGTAGAGTGCCAAGCCTTCATTGCATACCTTCCATTTTTCCAAAATAAGATTATTGATCAAACTAGAGTAACCAAAAACCCTAATATTCTTGACCCCAATCTCTATAGTGCTTTCGATCCCGTGGCACATGCTCCATACTCTGCAGCGTTTTTGGTGTCCTCGAAGTCTAATTTGACCGAAATGGGAGTGTGTGCTCTCTCAGGTGACACTAGAAAAATCCCTACTTCTAAGCCCTTCGATTGGAAGTGCCATCGAAGTACATTTTCCAAGTGTGCACCTCTACTAGTAAGATATCTTTATTTAGAATGCTAAGGTGTTCGGGTTGCGATTTAGTTATAGGCGGATCAGCTACAAATTCTAACACTACCCTTCCTTTGATCACTTTTTGAGAGATATACTTGAGTTTGAATTCGACGAGCATTACAATCCATCTTGCTATCTTGTTGCTGATGGTTGGTTACTCAAGTATATACTTAATTGGATTAATAGGTGCTACCACATGTATCGTGTGGGCTAACCATTAGTGCTCGAGCTTCTTTATAATCTAGGAACTTGTTGCTCGGGCAATAAATCGCGTGTTCTTCCTTCTTGTCTTGTTGAGCTAGCTGTCCATGAACAATATTCCCCATTGAGTGATGAAGGTTCATTTTTCCATATTTTCTTCGGCCATCTTCACCTGATTGTACCTAGCATAGCCGTCCATGAACGAATGAAAAGCGTTACCCGCTTTGTTATCTACAAGGATATCGATATGAGTTAGAGGCAAAGCATCTTTAGGGCTTACCTTATTAAGATCTCTGAAGTCAACACACATCCAAACTCTTCCATCCTTCTTCGATGCTTGGTACTATATTTGCTACCCACTAAGGATAGCGCACTACGTTGATGAACCCATCCTCTAACTATTTTTGGACCTCTTCCTTAATCTTCAATTTTAGTTTAGGTTTCATCCTTGTTAGCTTCTACTCAAAAGGCTTAGCGTCTTCGTAAAGTGGAATTTTGTGTTCCGCTATACTTGGATCTGTCCCAGAAATATCTTTATAGGAACATGCAAAGACATCTATGAACTCTATAGGGAGCGAAGTGAATTGCTTTTACTCTTCCGGATTCAATGTTTTCCTGATCTTCACATCTTGAGGTTGATCAACTGATCCTAGTTTAATTATTATTGTTTCCTGTATTATTGGTGAGCGATTTTCATGATTTTCCACAGCGATTTTCATGGTCAAATGATCCTAGTACATCGGACTCGAAACTAAAGATGCGGAATTGCAAGCAGCGAGAATTAAGAAAAGAAATACAAACAAGCGAAGAAGAAAAAGCCTTAGTACTAAATTCGGGAAGGGGATCCGCTCCTAAGCTAACAGCAATTCCTGGCCCTCCTCGGCGTCAATCGAAGTAACATGCTTGGACCCTTCATTATCGGCGTCGGTGATGAATGCGGACGGATCAAGCTGCGAGTGCGACATGGCTCATAACGAGTACTAAGACAGAATTCCCTTCTTAGTTCTTCTCTTGCCCGAATAGAAGACCGAAAAGATTATTCCCGACCACGTTAGTGAAGTCCGGTGTGGACTATTCCTCTTCGAGGAGGTAGGGTGCGTCCTTTTCTAGTATGCAACAGATCCATTGAAAATCTGCAAGCCAAGTACCAGTACACCTTTCTCTTTGAGTTAGTAGGGTTTAGGAAAAAAATAATAGGGAAAGTCATCCCCTTCTCTTAAGAATTGCTTGTTTAGAGTATAGGGAAAGGGTTTAATAGAAAGGACTGTGTGAGGTGCACTCCTCTTAGTCTGAATCACCCACTTGGCTTAGGCTACTTCCTTAATGGTGGGTTGATAGCCTAGCCCAAATTTGTAGTTATTAGTCGATTCGAGAGGTCGAAAGATATGGTGGTATGCCCTTCTTCCTAGAGCTAGACCTAGAAAGTACCCTTTTTCCTAGGCATCAAATGGACACTATGGTTGCCATAAGGGTTGAAGTTAAGAGATGCTTCATCCTTATCTAAGGTAGCGATAATCTCAAATCCATATAGTTCCTTATCGTTGGCATCGTGCTTGATCTTGATCACCAATTGATAATAGCTCGGAGATTATCCCCGTTGATACTTATGACTTTACCTTTGATGATCATCTTGAATTTTTGATATAGTATTGACTACCAACTCATCCTCATCCAGTTTGTTCTTGAAAACTCATATGGTTCCTATGGCTGGGTGGTCGGAAGGTCGTTTGGTCAAAGTCCGGACTTGGTTTCTCTCAAATTGATTAAGTTCCTCTTGTTCATTTAGGGCCTCTAGTGCATTTCCGGGTTTAATTAATGATATGAATGCGGTGAATGCACATAGATTTTACAAAGAAGAGCGAGTTTTTACCCCATAATTGATGTCGGCCAAGATGTTCTCAAGTGGGAGGCTTGAAACATATTTGAATGCTTTACTGTTCTCCGGTTCACTATATTTGTGGGTTGAACTAGTTGATCTTCGGTGATCCGATCCGACTAAGATTGCTCATCTATTTGACCTCCGAGCATTATCAGCTGGCTCTTGAGTTGGTTCGATCCGAGTCATGATGTTTTGAGCTACCTCATTCTTAATCGCTTTCTTTTGACTCTGTCCGAGCTCGGTTTCAGCAAGATCATCTTCATCTCGACCGAGTTTCAAATCTAAGAATGTCGCCTCGCTTGGTTTTCCCTAATCAATCTCATCAAACACAATGTGGATGCTTTGTTCCACTTTGTTAGTTCTTTTATTGAAAACACGATATGCTTTACTATGAGATGAATAACACAGAAAGATACCTTCATCTCACGAAGCATGAAACTTGGTCAAGTGATCCTTACCATTATTGTGAACATAGCACTTACATCCAAAGGGTTTAAAGTATGATATGTTGTTTCTTTCCCTTGTAGATCTCGCATGGAGTTTTATTCAAAATGGGTCCGATGAGGCATTTGTTCGGTGTGTAGTTTGTTGTGTTGATTGCCTCAGCTTATAAATAGTAAGGCGGATCATGTTCAATCATCATTGTCCTTCCTATTGCTTTAAGAGTTCGGTTCTTTCTCGCCACTACCCCGTTACGTTGAGGAGTTACGGATGCTAAGAAGTTGTGAGAGATACCATTCTTATTGCGAGAACTATGCAAATTCTAAGTAATCGAACTCCCTTCCATGGTTAGTTCGAATTCTTTTGATCCGAGTCTAAGACTCTACTTGAATTTTTCTGCAGAGCTTGTTGAACTCTTCAAAATCTTCATTTTTGTGCTTAAGAAAACAAATCCAGGTAAATCGTAAGTAGTCATCAACAATCACAAGTACATATGATTTACCTCCGAGACTCTTTACGAGGATTTCACCACATAAATCCATATGCAACATTTCAAGCACTTTGGATGTGGAAACAGTTTTGAGAGATTTGAAGGATGATCCGACGTGTTTCCCTTTGTGCATGCTTCACATATTTTATCTTTCTTAAATGCACGGTTAGGTAAACCTCTAACTAAACCATGAGATGCAAGCTTTTTGATAGTAAGCATGCTAACATAACCTAGTCTATAATGCCATGTCCGAGAATCATCATGCAATGATGCTTTTAAAAATGATAAATTATTACTTGGATCGAAACAAGAATAGTGTAGGTATTACTTGAATTCTTACATGAGAGCTTAGTCTGTTTGGTGGTTGCATCACAAATATAGCAATTTGTCCGAGGGCACCTTACCTCTTGACCTTTGTCAAATAATTGAGAGATGCTTAGTAGATTATACTTTAATCCCTTGACAAGATAGACTGGGCTGACCAGGTTATCTCCTTTCCCAATCTTGCCTATTCCAACTATCTTGCCTTATTGTAATCTCCAAAAGGGTCTTTGCCTCCTTTATAATCTTCCAACTCGGAAAAGAGTCTTGAATCTCCTTACATGTGACGTGAGCATCCACTCTCTAGGTACCAATGACCTTTTGTCCTTTTACGAGTTACTCGCAAGTCAAAACACACTAACCTTTCTCACTTCCTCTAACGAAACCAGTAACTCCCTTTACTCGTGGTCCTTTTCCGAGGAAGAAGACTCTTGGGAACCCAAATTTGAATAACTTTGGGTTTGGTCTGATTTTGAGTCTTCCTTTTAGAAAATTGAGTCTATTTCTCTTGCTTTTGAAAATATTTTCTTTCATAAAAAGGTGAAAAAGGTTTTCTTTTGAAAACTGATCTAGGCTTAGTCCTTCTTTCATTTTTATGAATAGGACCATGCTAAGCCTTGCTGAACTTAACAGCTTCGGAATCCTTTTAAAAAGATTTGAGTAATTATATTCCTCCTCTTTGTTAAAACCAAGTCCTTCTTTTCGAAGGAGACACACTGAGAACCTAAAAGCATGTCAAGGTTTTTCTGTCCTTGAGTAAATTTCAAAACACGTTCTTTTACGAGTGACTCATACTCGGTCTTATTAGCTTCAGATCTGGTCTTGAGTTCTCTTAGGGTATGTCTCATGGTTTCTAATTCATTTTTTAAACCAATGCTCTCGAAGTGAGAGACTCAAGTTGTTCTTTGAATTGAGAAGAATCTGAATTGGACTTTTCTTCCAAAGTATAAATATATTTAGCTAAATTAACTTTGGAGAACTTGAGAAAGTATTCAATTACCCCCGAGGATTTGTCTCCTCGAGTGTCCGAGTTGTCGAATCTAACTCAGATTCAGCTTCTAAGTTTGTTAGTGCCATCGGACACTTTGAGTCGTTCGAGTCTTCATCTTCTTTAGATGAGTCTTCATCACTCCTCGTGGCCATCATAACCTTCTTCTTCTTTCTGTTCCTCTTTCTTCTTAGATAGTCTTTGACTATGTTATCTTTGCTGCCACATTCCAAACAGATCGAGTTCTTAGCTCAAGATAATTTTGAAGGGGAGAAGTGTTTACCTTTTCTGTCCTTCTTATCTTTCTTGTAGAACTCTTCCCTTGGCCTCTTCTCCCATTTCTTGTGCTTCATTATTCTTTTAAAGCCTCGAGTAAAGAGTCCAATGGGATCCGAATCTAAGGAACTTAGATTTTCTCCTCTTCTTTCTCGGGCTTTCAGCGCAATGTTCTTTTTAGTGCTGACCTCGGCATCCTCTTCTTCCAAATGGATTTCATGGGTAAGTAGCTTCCCAATCGGTTCGTCTGGCTTTAGTTGAGAGAGGTTCCGAGCTTCCTAATCGGCCGTCACCTTGGGACCCCATCTTCTCTTTGGTAGACTTCTTAGAATTTTTCTGCACATTTGTTCATGAGAAATCTTTCTAGCCAAAGATTTTAGATTGTTTGTTATCTTAGTGAAGCATGTAAACATCTAAGTGATGTTTTCTTTTGGCTCCATCTTGAACAACTCATATTTGTGAAGGTATTGACTTATCTTCGCTTGTCTCACTTGGCTTATTCCTTTATATGTGTTGACAAGAGTGTCCTACACATCTTTAGCGAGTGTTACACGCCGACACTCTAATGTATTCTTCTTAGCCGATAGCACACATAAAAATGTTCATCGCTTTGAAGTTCTTTCCGAACTTTTCCGACTCTTCATTGGTGTACTCCAACTTCGCTTTAGGCACCTGGTCTTGTATCTTCCATCTTCATTGGAATGTAATTGCCTTCTTGTATGATGTTCCAAACATCTTCATCATTGTCCAGCAGAAAGCATTCCATTAGCTTCTTCCGAGTGCACGAAATTTGATCCTTTGGATTTTGGTGGTCTCTTGGAAGATCTTCCTTTGTCGAACTCTCCATTGTTCCGAGCCATATGATCTTTAAACCTTTGGATTGTGAGATCCTTTCTGAAAGGCTAGGCTCTTATACCAATTAAAAGTTAGCTCTTTGAGAGTCTTACTCACCCTAGAGGGGGTGAATAGGGTGATGAGGAAATTTTAAAAAACTTGCAATATTTAAGCTTGAAAAGGAATGAACAAGACAATCTGAGTCTAGATTAGACTCGGAAAAGTGTAAACTTAGAGATACGTGGAAACCCTCCTGGGGCACAAAACCACGGACAGTGCTAGTCCAAGTACCAAGTCAAATCTACTATTTTGAATCCACAAAATAGAGTAGATCGACTCCACCGAATTGCTCCCTTAAACAATTCCTTACGAGTTTTCTTAGACTCGAAATTCCCTTATCCGATCCAAGTAATTCCTAATTGATGTAACCTTTACGAGTTAGAGACAATCGAGCTGAGTTAACCCTTATAGCTTAGTCAAGGGACCTCACTCAGAAAGTAAGAAGAGTATGTAATCGATTACAAGACTGTACAACTCGGAAAGTATGAATTACAAGTCGGGAGTTGTAAGTAGAAGATTGACTATGAATATAATGACTTTTGCTTAAGTAATGTGTTTCAACAATAATTCCAACAATCTTCAAGTCTTGAGAGGTGGCTTCTAATTATAGATGACCAAGCGGAACAAGCTGTTGTGTCCGGCTTCGAATCGAAGCCTTCGAACCGCTGTAATGGTTCTTCCGAGTCGCTCGGAAAATATCCGTGGGGATGTTAACGTTGGCCAACGGCTCTTGGCTCCTAAAGGTGCTCTAGTCAACTAGTGCTGTCTCGAAAATTAAGGTGGAAACCACCGTTGAGCTTAGCGTTGATGTTTTCCAGCTTTGGAAACAGACAACCCTTACACGAGTCCGAGCCTTGTTCGAAGTAGAAATGCCTTATCTCGCTGGTGATTGACGACTTGAAGCCGGTTACTTTTGTAATTCAAAAATGAGATTACCTTGTTTAGATAACTTACAAAAGTAAACAATTTTGGTTCTCAAAGTATAAAATATTTTGGTCCAAGATTAGGCACTAATAATAATTTAATTAAGACAATTAAGTGCATAATTATCATAAGCCTAGAAGAGTGGAATTTTCTCAGTCTAATATTCATTATACTCAAATTCCATCGAGTCGATCCTAATAAAGATCAAGTTATAAGAGTGAAAACATCGAGTGTATGTACTTGATCCGGACAAATAACTCTCAAATAAACATACTCGACTTATAAAGATGAATTAACACTATAATTCACTTTGCTTCGAAATAAGCGGTCGAACTCGGATAAGAAGTGTTAGAGAGATTATTTGAACATGCGATAAATCCGAGTGATGTCCGAGTGACTCATAAACATCAAAGTGAGTGGATAAACAATAATGAGTTTTATGAATTAGTCGGAATCAAATGAAAACTTATGGAGGAGTTTCTATAAAACTCAAAATGACTAGTAATCAAAACTTAGGAGGGATGAGGTTTGTACTGCGTCTTTATGTAGTAATCATAATGATCTAAATTAAGAGTTTGATTCTTCGAGGATTAACAACTACACTTGCTACGGAAAAAGAGGGAAAATATCACAAGCAAACACCACCATTAATGCCTAATTACTCTCCTTAAACACCACTTAATTGGGCCACAATTAAGATAAGTAAGAAAGCCAGAGTTGTAGGTAAGGACCTAAGCTCAACTTCATAAAGACAACGACTAGTTTGTACATGATAGTAGTACTTAGTATTTATAGTGCTTTGCAAAATGAAGTCTGAAACACTAAACCCTACGGTCCTAATTACAATCTACCTTCTAAGGATTGCTAATACATGCAGCTAAGTAGACACAAAAGCATAAAGCATAAAGTAGGTTACAAAATCAGTAAACACAAAAGGGTGAAAAAGACAGCTAGGGGCTTTCACATGTAGGAGTTTTCAGTGCTTGATTCAAACGGCGATAACTTTCTAGGTATTGCTCATTTTTCAACTCTTAAGGTCTTTCTGGAAAGTGTAGGATGTCCTCTTTCCAGGAATATATTGTTTTTCTAAGTTGACCTAGAGATGAGAAATATATGACCAAAACAGTCGACAAAGGTCAATTGGCGCCCGGTTACGCTAACTTTAACAAAAAGCACCAAAACTTATTTTCTCCGAATTCTAATGGACTATCCAAGATTACCCCTCATAAGAGGCTTAATCAACGTAGTTCCTCCCCAAATTTTGGATCCCAATCCCGTCCCTTTCTTGACTTATGCGGCTTAGAAGTGAAAGATGCATGCGCCTAAACGGGCTTACGCCTTGTGTTTGTTGGTGTGAGTTCAAAGGGAAATTAATTTTTAGTACCCTGACATATTTGACATTCATTTTTAGGGCCTCACCTTTTTTAGCTAATTTTAAAGTACCTTCACCGTTGGAAGCGTTGACATTAGTGGGATTAAGATTTAAAATTCCGATGAGCGAACAATTTAGGCAACAAATGGCGGTTGAATTACGATTAATACCCTTAAATGAATTGCAGTTAAAATAAAAAAGCTAAAGCTCTCCTCTCCCCTTCATTTCCACCATTATTGAAGTTTGAAGCTCTCTTCCTTCATCTCCAACCTAAATCGTGGACTCCATCGTTAAGGAGGCAAGGTAAGTGTTGTTTTTCAAATTTCATTTTTTAATTCATTCATTTCCTTCCACTCTCTCTCTCTCAACCAAGCTCTGCAATTTGGTGTCTAACAAGCGAGATTTCGGAGATATCCTCGAAGCTCAAGCCATTCAACAAAAGCAATCTCGAGAGAGCTGTCGGAGAGTCTCCATTGATCGAGAAATCCGGGAGGCGGCTCGCTGGTTAGTCTCTAATTGTATCCCTTTGTAATTGTTTTCTAGAATTTTATTCGATTTTTTATGGAAGTGTATTTTGAGCTCAAAGATCCGAAATTGAGTTTGTATTTTGATTTTCAACTTTTTCAAATACTCCCTTTTTCCCCTTTTTTCTCAAATTGGTGGTCAAGATAAATAGGAGGTGCACAACTAGTTCGAAAATTAGACTTTGATTTTCTCCTCCACTGCCTATTTCTTCACAAAGAGGCTCCAAAGGAAGAGGTGGAGAGGCTGATAATCGAAGCGAGAGGAGTGAAGTTGCTGGTGGGGTGCCTCCATGGAGTTGCATCGATTCATAAAGCGAAGAAGGAAGCATCAAAATCTAAGAAGATAGAGACAAAGGCGGTGAATGGAGAGAGAACAAGACCATCATATATACCGGATGGGTGCCAAGGCCATTGGAGGAGATAAAGGAAGAGGAGAAGACAAGAATGTCGATTCTCCCTTTACTAGGCTGCTTAGGTTCGGGGGAAACACCCTACTTGTACTCCTGTCCTCGGATAATCAAACCGATTGATTGAATCATTTTTAACCGATGATGATGTCTGTGAAGTTGCGAATTGCCGTCCAATGCAAATTTGTGGATTTAGGTGTAGTAATATGTTCTTCTTCTTCTTCAACTCCTTTATCTTCCTCATTTTATCTCTCCTCATTTTGTTCTTATTTGGTTGCCTTTTCCTTGTCCTCCTCCTCATCATCTTCATCTTCATCTTCTTCTTCTTCTCTTCGAGAGCTTGGATGAGAGAGAGGAGGGAGACAGAGACCGAGGGAGACAGAGAGCTTCGAGTAAAATAAAAAATTTCAACTCGCTAAACATTTAGAAAAGGGTATAATCATCTAATCACTTGTCAAATATTCACTTATTAGATGGTGAGCCCTACTGTATACAAGTTTAAACGGTGAGGGTACTTTAAAATTACGTCAAAAGGTGAGACCCTCAAAAATTAATGTCACACACGTCGGGGTACTAAAAATTAATTTTCCGAGTTCAAACGGTCATATCTTCTTGAGTTGAACTCGAAATGCCGACACAAAGATATGCTTGGAAAGTTGTGACTGTAAAATTTCCGTAGATAGGCTATTGGCCTAAATTAATTACGAAATGAGGGAGATATGTCCCAAAATGTGGCCACTAGTCAACTGACTGCTCGACCATGTTGGCTTTGATAATTTGGCTTTAAGCATTATTTTTGCCGACTTTGATTGGAAGGTAAACATGTTTTCATTAAACTAGACATGTTGAAGTTCCCACATGCCAGATTACAGACCAAGAATCCCAACCATGGTTGATTAATCATGCTTGGAAAATGCCCTTGATGCGCCAAGGCCGTTGGTGGTCATTCGGAAACTAGCCCAACTTCACTTGCTTGTAACTTTCTCGACCACAACTTCGTTTAGGCTCCAAAAGGTATCAATGGAAAGGTTATGAACTTTGATTTCCAATGAAATATTTTACATGCTGTTTGGCTTGGTAGATTAAGAGGTAGGTCATGAAGAATTCGGATCGCTAAAATTGGACCAATTATGCCGGACTTGGATAATTGGACCACTCTTGTTATTTTATCCGAGCTAACATGAAATTCCCATAATGTCTCATGAAACAAGACATGTTAAGGTATTTCCCTTTAAATTTTAAAGTCTAAAATCCTTGCCGTTGGTGAGTTCAGGCACATTGAAAACACAACAATGGACATCACTAGGTTGGAAGCGTCCGACATTTTCTCGCTAGGGAGAAAAAGCTGAATAACCCAATTTAGCCAAGCCTTACATTGCTCTACCTAGTGAGGTATGTTGTAGGTGAGGGTTTTAGGTCCATTATTCTCCTATTGTTGAGAAGAATTTGACCTTAAATTCAATTGGTTCAAGCAACTATAGAGCGAGCGGGGCGGGGGCGGCAGAAGAGCAATGACGAACGTGGCTTAACAGATATGCTCTTCAACAAAAAAAAACACAACTAACCTCTCGATAAATGTTGCATTGGGCGTAGAAAGGGTCTTCAATGCATCAATCTTTGAAAACTTTTTAAACGCAAATATCTCATATAAGGTCTTAGGAAGGTGCAAATACGGGATTGAAATCTTGGCCTCATGTGACTCAAACATGGGCTTGGCAAAGGGCTCAAGAGGGCGGAAACTTTTGGTGTTCTCAACTCCTTGGAAACCGAACTCTTCTTGGCCTCATGTGCGGAGATTTTAGGGTTAGGCTTCGTTATAGGTATGATGAGGAGTTTGGTTAGCTCTTTGAACTTCGGGGGCTTGATTTTGTGAGTTGGGTGGGGGTAAGAGGGAATAGGGAAACTTCATTGTAAGCATTTGGAAAAAATAAACACCCCTAAATCCGTCATGGGCTGCCCTCTTGTCGGATAACCAAGGTTTCCCAAATAATAAATGATAAGTATCCATGGGTATAACATCACAACAAAGATCATCAATATGACTCTTGCTAATACTAAAGGGAATTGGACAATTTCAGTTGGATTAGGATCCTTTTCCTCGGTTGAGCCAAGGGAAGTGGAATGATTGTGGGAGGGCAGTAGCTTGAGGTCCCTTCTTCTTCATCATGCTCATGGAAACCACTTTGGTACACTCCTCCCCATCAATGATGTTCAGGCAAACATTGTCCATGGCCATTCCCCTTGTAGTAAGTAGGCTCTCCATTTGCTCTTCTTGGGGAGCCTTGATCTTGCCCTTAATTTATGAACAACCGAAGCTCCCTTCAAGGATATGGATGGTTGGCTTCCTCCTCCTTTGTTGGTTGGCACTCACCCTTCAATAGATCATCCTCATACTCATCAAATTTTTGAGGCAACCCAAAGTCGGCTTCATTGTCTTCTTGAATAGGGACTTCTTCTTTTGGTTCCAAGGGTTGATCCTCTCCTTTATGGAAAGCATGAATCAATACATCTCAACCTACCATTGCTGCATCCTTAACTCAAGGGTGTCAAATCCATAGTTCAATCTAAGCAACTTCTTCCTTTCCCTTTGAGAACACATTCTAACCGGGTTCTTTATAGATGGATGTGGGTAGGGATTTTTGTGGAGGTAGATCTGGTGGAAACAAAGCCTAGGAGGGGCCCCTAATTGGGTTCTTTGTGCACGGTTTAAGGGAAATGAAGGGATCAAGACCTTTTAGTTGGCGTTTGGGTTTGAAATTTTGTGGAGGGGTACTTAAGATCTGGGGAAGATGAGGGAACAAAATGGGGGAATCAACCAAGGTTATGAACACCCGAACCGAGGGAAAACAACAGCTCTATGAGCACATATTTCTAGATTGACACCCTTTGTTTGTTTTGAATTGGGGGAATAGAAGGGGGCTTGGATGAAGCTAAAACTTGGGGATTAACAACTACACTTGTTGTGGAAAAAGAGGGGAAAAGATGATCAGCAAACAAGCAAGGACCAAGACTAGGGGAATTTGTAACAAACAAGAACATAAACTAAAGTTGGACTAGGATAAGAGACACCACCTAATCAAACATTAGGGCCTCTTATCAAACACTAATGGATAAGAAACACCACCATTAATGCCTAATTAGTTTCCTTGAACACCACTTAATTGGGCCACAATTAAGTTAAGCAACAAAGAAAGAGTTGTAGGTAAGGATCTAAGCTCAACTTCATAAACACAAAAACTAGTTTGTACATGACGAGTAGCACTTAGTATTTATAGTGCTTTACAATATGAAGCTGAAACACTAAACCCTATAGTCCTAATTACAAGTCTACCCTCCAAGGATTCTTAATCAAGGAGCTACACAGACACGAAAGTATAAAGCATAAATTAGGTTACAAAATCAGCAAGCACAAAAGGGTGCAACGACCGATCGCTTTCACCGGCAGCGTTTTCAAGCGTAGATTCAAAGACCATAACTTTTTGGGTATTGCTTCTTTTTCTACTCTTAATGTCTTACTGGAAATCTTAGGATGTACTCATTCTAACCATATATCATTTTCTCAACTTGACCCGAGAGATGAGAGAGATATAACCAAAAGAGTTCACAAAGGTCAACTAGTGCCCGGTTACGGCAAACTATGACAAAAACACCAAAGTCTATTTTCTATAAATTCTAATAGACTATCCAAGTTACCTCCTCATAAGAGGACCAATCAAAATTTGGGATCGCCATCTCTTCGTATTCATGACTTATGCAGCTTAGAAGTGAAACATGCATTCGCCTAAAATAGGGATCCGCCTGGCGTTTGTTGGTCACGCGTTCAAATGCTCATATCTCCTTGGGTTGAGCTTCAAATGTTGATCTAAAGATATGCTTGGAAAGCTAGGGATCTAAAATTTCTAGACATAGGCTAGTGGCCTCCATTGATTAAGAAATAACGGAGATATTACCCAAAATGTGACCACCGGTGAACCGACTGTTCGACCGTGTTGACTTTGATAATTTGGCTTCAAACATTATTGTCTCCAACTAGGATTGAAAGGAAAAGATGTTTTCATTAAACTAGACATATTAAAGTTCCCCATGCCAAATTGCAGATGCACAATCCCAGCAATGGTTAATGAATCGTGCTTGAAAACGCCCTTTGATGCGCCATGGCCGTTGGTGGTCATTTGAAAACTAGCCCAACTTTAATAACTTATAACTTTCTAACCATGGCTCTGTTTTGGATCCAAAAGGTATCAATGGAAAGCTTATGAAGTTATTGTTCCAATAACATCTTGTACATGCTATTTGGCTTGGTAGATTAGGATGTATGCCATAAAGAATTCATACTTCGAAACTAGACTAATTCTACCGGACTTGGATAATTGGACCACTCTTGTTATTTTGTCCGACCTAACATGAATTGCCCATAATGTCTCATGAAACTAGACATTTTAAGGTATTTCCCTTCAAATTTTGAAGTCCAAACCCCTTGCCCTTATGAATTAAGGCTCATTGAAAACACACCTAATGGACATCATCGGGCTAGAAGCGTCCGGCGCTTTGAGCTAGAGAGAAAAACTTAATAGCCCGGTTCAGCCAAGCCTTGGATTGCTTTCCCCACCGAGGTATGTATTAGATGAGGTTGTTAGATCCATCACTAGTCCATTTTCACCTTCTTCCCTTTGGGGTCACTAGACTCACTTCCATCATCATGGGTACGCTTCTTTAGCTCCTCAATCCTCCGAGTCTTCTCGTCTTCTACTTCCTTGGCTTCGATTCTCTTCCGTGAACATATTCAGCTATTCGAGGGTTTGCTTTGCAAATTTGGAGTGATGCAGCAGATAGGGACATCATCTACAGGATTCGACTCTCTAGCTCTTGGTGCCTTTTGACCTTGGGGATCTACTTCTATTATCCACTCCGGATAATACGCATATATAGTAGTAATCGACTTGCTTTTAGGTTTCAAATGACCTTAGCGAGTTCATCCAATGATTTAGGCCATGACTTCGTTCACTTAGAGTTACCAAATCCTTCAAATAGTTCGAAGGTAGCGAGGCTAGATAAAGTCCAATAGGGGAATCATCTGCTCTCTTTCCATTTGACTCAACACACGATTAGGGAAGTAATAAGTTGGTTTTTAGGGTCAACACGCGTACTAAAGGATGTTGTCCGATATGTGTCCTAAATTGGGACACTTTCCAATGTGTAATACACCATACTATGTCATTATTATGATTCATAAGGTATTCTTTCCACCGAGAAGCGGGGTGATCGGCTACCACCTCCATCCGTTTTCGTTGGCGAAGTATATCGCTAGATATGTGTCTATATCTGCAGGAGCCTGAATTAATTTTAGATGCTCCATTAACCAAATCTGCACACTACGTAATAAAGATAATAAATGTCCTACACGATCAAAATTCTACCTTTCTTTAAGGCCCAATTGGAGCAAAATCAAAATTTAAAAAATGTGAAAAATAGTGAAATGAGCGAAATTAGAGACTTTCGTTGTGAACCGAAGGCGTTGCAGCCTCTACAATGCCGGACAACCGCCCAATGGTCGGTGCCGCAACCCGGTCCACACTCGTTTGGTCTCATCGGTTGTTATTTTCTTACTTGCAACAATAGGGGCTTCCAAGCAATGTCGTCCTTTGGGTTAGCCTCAACTCGATCTAAGCCTATAATTGTTTCAATAACTCCCAGCGGTATCGGGGAAAAATAATTCTCCAATCGCTAAACTAAGCTTAGTAACGCCTCCAGCGCCATATACCCGCGACCTCCTTTAAGCATGAAAACACCTATCGGGCGGGTGATAATAGCTCCTCGTCTCATAATGATGATAGCCTTCGAGAATGTATATATATCTAGGGATAGTGTTTCATTAGGTTCATCGATTCACTCGATTTCCAATAAGAATCCACCCTAGATTCCTATTGCTTAATTTTAGTAGAGATTTGTAAGTCTCGCACATATTTTCGGAATATTTAGGAAGGACATGTTTCAGTACGCCATTGGATGCCCAATATAGCATCAAACTCTTTAGGCGAGGGTCATAACTCCTTATCCCCAATCCCGAATACGTCGTGATGAGGATCCTAGTAGGTCGTAACAGCCTTAAGAAAGTCCAATAGACTTTCACATGGCGAATATTGAATAAAGTATTCAGCCCATATTGTGACAATCATAACTTGTCCTTATTTGTCATCTCATGCATTGAATGAGATAAAACGCTCATGTAATTCATGTTCTTAGAAAGAAGTTAAAGGCACTAGGAAATTTTCTTTGATTTACAAAAGGGTATGTAAAAAAACAATTTTGGCCTTTGACGCAGGGCCAATTTCTAGCAGTTTTGAAGAACACAAGTGTCCTACTATACCGCAACTAATGTAGTATGCCAACACTTGGGTTTCTCTCGGTGGCCTTTGCCTTATTTTTTGGCCCGACCACTCCTTGGGCCATTATCTATTTTTGCCCCTGCCCATTTTCATGCAAGCCATAATTATATTTTTGGACCGTACACTTATTAATTCCCTTTTTATTTTTATTATTTTCTTTAGGGGAATGGGAGCTAGTGAAAACTTTTTTTCTCTTTTGTCTTTGTAATTTTTCCTTAGCATTTTGCTTCATATTTAATAAAAGAAAGCATTTTTTAGAATCGAGTCTTTGCATTCCATCTCATTGCATACGAGTCACAATCTAAAAACTAATAAATATTAAACAACAAAAGCACCCTATAAGGGATTCACTAATCGTCGCCATCGGAAGAATCATCAAAGATATAGTTCCGAAATCCTCTAAGACGGACATGGAAAATCGGCCATCTCAACCACCTTGAGAAGAGCTAGCTTCATGACCCTATGATTGAGACCCTCTATGGGAAGGTCCACTATAAGAAACCCGATGGAAGTGAAGTGGGTTTCTATGACGATCGAAGGCTTGAAGAGGCATCGAGATTCTCTTCGAGCAAAGGTACGCCCTGCACCGGAAGAACTAGGCTTGGAGGTGCTAGGCCCCGCTTCAAAAGTACTCCGACGATGCACACGCCTTGAAGAACATTATGACGTACCTGATTTAGATGTACCACCGGAGGGTGCTTGTTGGCTAAATTGATGTGCTTATACCCTAGGTCCACCAAGGAGGCTTCCCAATGAAGAGACTCTAGATTGATGCCTCTACCAAAATGAAGGAGCAATTAGCACACCTACTAAAAGATTAATAAAGTTAGCATTTCACTAACTAAACACTCACCGAGAAGGTTGGGAAAGTCCTCCCAGGTGAGGAAGTCTCGGATTCCCCTAAGAGTAGATTAGAGCTCGATAGACATGGTTCGAGATTGCTCCCGATCATACTACAAAATTTATTTAATGATATTAGCGAAATTCTTTTAGCATACAACTAAAAGTAAATAGCATGAAACTCTTACCTCTCGCGAGTTTCTAGGGAAAGATGCCCAACATATTCTTCCTCGGGATTTCAAGAATACTTACATAACGGGAGATTCCCCAGGTTGAGTAACATACACATCAAGACTTAGAATGTGGACATCCTCCGGAGTAAGCTACCAAAGATGATGTTAATTTCCATACAAGAAATTGAACTACACGAAAGAGAGGAAAGAATTGGAAACTCACCAGCTAAGTCTTAATCCGCCTTGCATGATGTGCATAGGATATGTATAAATTCAAGAATAGGGTATAAGGATACCCGGTGGTCGCTCCCAGTTGTTCTTGTTGGGAAAGAGAGTGAAAATAGAACATTGGTGGTGGATCAAGACGAACAAATTGAGGCCGGGTGTTGTCTCGGTTTGTTGTGCGACTCTCTCACCAAGATACCAACAGAACCCAAAAGGACCGTCAAATAAGATCCTCCTTTCACTTAACTCTCGTGCAATAATTACACTTGGAGAGAGTTGGAGTTAGGCCTAAGGATAAAAGTTAGCCTGCACATAAAGGATTCATGAAGAAACAAGCAAGAAAAAGTGAAAAACAACAAGAAAAGGGGTTATAAAATGCGTGCGAGTCAAGGCTGGCTCCACCTAGTGCCAGGCCCACATGGCTTATCACACGACAGAGCCGGTCAGCTAGAAAGTAAAGTAAAAATATTTCTTGGCATATTTTTGAGGTAATTTTTGAGCTTTAAAGTCAACATACTAAAGTCACACGGTTGAGGGTGGATCTCAAGAAGCCTACATCATGGATCTTGGGTCGTTGAAGATAGACCCATGATACGGACTCCGGAAAGGTCGGATGATTCGCTGAGCCGGAGTATGGTACGGTAAATATTCATATAAACTTGGCTACAAATGCAAAATAAGTAAAACTAAGGTCGTGCACTCCTCCTTCCTGTCTCGTTGAGCTAGCATAGCACCCACGGCTATTTCCATCGTGGCGAGATACGTAGTAAAGGTTTCCTGGTTGGGGTAGAACTAACATTGGAGGGTTAGCTAGGTATTGCTTAACCTTCTTGAACACTTGTTGGCACTTGGCATCCCAAATGAGCTCAGATCCTTTCTTAAACTTCTTCAAAATAGGTTCACAAACCATAGTTAGTTTTGATATGAAATGACTTATGTATTGTAAACGTCCTAGGAAACCCCTCATCTATTTTTCTGTGCTTAGCAAAGGGTTTTCCTAACTGGCTTTGATCTTGGATGGATCAACTTCAATTCCTCTAAGACCGACAACATAACTTAACAGCTTACCGAAAGTCACCCCAAAGGCACACTTTTGACGGCTAAGGTGCATGTTGTATTTTCCGAGTCCGGAAGAATTTCCTTGGGCTGGGTAGGTGCCTTACCCTATCTTTGGACTTTAAGATCATGTAATCCACATACACTTGAGTTTCTTTGTGGATCATATCATGCAATAAAGTTGTAGTTGTGCTCGGGTATGTTGCACCGGCATTCTTGAGCCCAAATGGCATCACCACGTAATAGTATCTCCATCATTAAGTGATGAAGGTCGTCTTTTCCATGTACTCTTCAACTATCTTCACCTGATTATACCCACCATAGCCATCCATGAATGAAAGTAAAGCATAACTCGTTGTGTTATCTACAAGGATGTCGATATGAGGTAGCAGAAATCGTCTTGAGGACTGGCCTTATTCGGATCTCTAAAGTCGATGCACATGCGAACCTTGTCATCTTTCTTCGTAACCGGTACTATATTTGCTACCCATTGAGGCTAGTGAACTACCTTGATGAACCCAACCTTTTATTGCTTCGGACCTCTTCCTTAATCTTCAACGCGCATTTAGGTTTCATCCTTCTCGACTTCGCTTAACCGGCTTAGCATCTTCGTAAAGTGGAATTTTATGTTCCGCTATACTTGGGTCTATCCCGACATGTCTCTGTAGGACCATACAAAGACATCTATAAACGCTGTAAGGAGCATAGTAAATTGCTTATGCTCTTCCGGATCTAGTGTTTTCCGATCTTAACTTCGTGGGGTTCACAATTATAGGAACCACTTTTAGCTACGGTTAACCGGCGTCGTCTATGTGGTTGTCGTTATATGTAGCATCTTTTACTACGGTTCAAAACCACGGTAATAGGTCACTACATGACGATGGTTCGGATGAAGAACCGTACTCATAGGCTTATCTATGACTACGGTTCTTCATATGAACCATCGTCATAGACCTTCTTCACGTAGTTTAAAAAATTATTAAAAAGCCCCTATGACGATGGTTGAGATGAAGAACCGTCATCATAGAGAAGCGTATAACTACTGTTCGAGTCAAGAACCGTAGTCATAGGGACCTTTTCCTACGGTTCTTCCTTAAGAACCGTAGTAATGTGATGTCCTGTTTGTGTATTCCTTTTTCGGTACTTATGTCAAAAAGTCGATCTCTTTCTCTTGAGAGTTTGTAGTTTGTGTAGAGATAGCGTGGACTGGAAATATGATGTATTATGTTGTCCAAGCTACCTTTCCAACAACTCCAAACAACTAATATCATCATAAAGACAATCACATAACTAAATCTACTATACAAAAGCATCACTTTATTATGAAAATAGAGATTTTCCTTGGGGCAAAAACATTGAAATCGGTTTATATTGCAAAAAGTTTCAAGAGGAGAGATGAAATTTTTCACATTAAATACTTAAAGAAGAGTACTCTTCATATTATTATTTCACATCAATTGTAATAATATTCTTTGCTTGAACTTAAATGTGACATATGGAACTGTGTTGCGAACTTATTTATATGGAAATTTGTTGTGGTTGTATTAAGTTGGAAATTCTTGTATTATATTGGAAATTTGAGGTTGTTGGTTTGTTGTCTGTGTAAGTTGTGATTATTTTGGAGTGTATTTTGTACACGGGGATGGAAAAAACAAAAAACCATTAAAAAATACAGCCTTATGATGACGTTTTGTCAAAGAGAACCGTCGTCATATGTAAATATATGACGATTGTTGTTTATTGAAAATCGTCGTTATATAGATACTTATGACAACGGTTTTTACATGAAAACGGTCGTCGTAGGTCATCTTTTACTACGGTTGTTGAACCGTAGTTAAAAATGCTACATACAATGACGACCACATACACGACGCCTATTAACTCGTCGTTAAATGTCGTTTTTAACCGTAGTTAAAAGTGATTGTTGTAGTAGTGAAGGATTGTTTTTGTTGCTTGGTTTTTGGGCAACTTTAGGTAAAGAGAGTTTGCCATTTTGAAACATGCTTTCTAGTTTGTTCTTGAATGTCCAATACTTGTTCGGTATCGTGTCCTCGTGCACGATGGTATTTGTAAAATTTTCTCACGTCCTAGTTTTTGGACTGTTTTGCACTTTCCGATTATGTTCTAATAGGTGGCAATTCTATCTTTCCCTTAGCCAAGAAACAGATCAAGGCACTACAAAAAACATGAAATATACCGACGAAAATTTTTATACTAGAATTCTAACGAGAATTCGGACGGGTCCCAATGGGGGTTTTTGTTTTTCTCGGACAGAATTCCAAAGGGAATTCCTACGAAAATTCCGACGGGCCCATCGGAATTCTGTTGGAATTTCATTCATCGGAGGGAATTCGGTTGTTTTTCCGTCGAATTTGGCAAATTCCGTCCAAAACCCGTCCGAATTCTCGTCGCTATTTTGTTTTTTTTTTTCTTAGTGAGGGCTTGAGTATAAATGGTATCAATAGGAGTATAGTTAGTATACCTGTTGAGGGCATTGACATCTGCACCCGAGTTGGTATTACTGTGTTGGAGGTTTTCTTATCTTTGGAATGATAATTACCTCTATATCCCATTGTGACTTTTGAGGTCGTGGTGTACTGTAACGCCCCTAGACCCACCAGTAGGAGTATTACATGCCGGGGTTCCCTGAAAAGAACCCCTAAGGCTACTTAAGGTCTCAACTCGGGGTTAATAGTTTTCTCTTTGCTTAGCGGAAGTGTGTTTCTAGGTTTTCAAAGGTTTTTCTGAAAATTTCGGCAGAGTTTCCTCCATAATATGGCTAATCCCATAGGCTTAAAGCCTTAACCCCGCACGAAACACATTCATAAACTCAACGAGCCACACACTCGGAGTATCAATAATACAAGCTCAACGAGCCACACGCTCGGAGTATTCACATAGGATTTTTACATTCATTGTTAAAAGCTTAAGTTCAAATACAATCAATCTTTACAACAAAAGACGAAAAACATGCGAGTAAGTCCAATATCTCCTACCCGTCTCGCTATTTCTTAAAGTCAAAGGCAACGCGTGCGAGTCTTAACTTCAGTACCGAAATGTTGGTGAGGTCATGAGCTCCACTAGCCCGATGAATAACCCAAACCCAACCCCGGTTTCACTTTGCACATTAATTCATTAACAAACACACGTAAGTTCACAATTCATTCATAACATACGCTTCGGATCATACCGCTTAAGACACACGAGGTACTAAACTTACCAACTTGCTGAGAAGCATAATGACCTCAATTAATCATGAATTCAATCAACCAGACTTCATTCGTCTTTCTATGCAAGTAAGTAATAGAATCATTCATCACGTAAATTATATCGTACTTCTTATCGTATTCATTTCTTATGAAATCGGGATTCGTTCTTCTTCTTATTCTCCTTCTTGTGTTCAATTATGCATTTCATAAATCATTGCTTCTTTCTTTCTTGTTCATGATGCATAATCATTCGTTTCTTCATATCGTAGTTCTTTAAGTAATCTTAGTTTTGAATGGAAAAAGATTTACGCTATGCGCTAAAGACCCAGTTCTTAGAGCCAAAATAATTTGTGGGCTCGGTTCTTGGAGGCAAAATAATTCGCGGCCTAGTGGCTTGCCTCACTCCGAACAACGCATATCGTCAATAATTCGTGGAAGTAAAATAATTCTTGGCTTCGGTTGACGAGACACTTTTATGGCCATAGCTTCAGAGGGTTCTTTAATTCATGGGGTCTTAGATCAATAACACAATCCTTTCTCCCTTCTTTAGTTCTTTATGTTTCTTAATTTTTTACTATATTCTTATTACTTCAACGAGATACACGTAATTCGTATAGTTCATGCTCAACACTTTCATGTGCAATGGCTTCACAACTAACAATTCACATAAGCAAGTTCTAATTCAAGTACGATAAATCCAATTCATATAGACATGCTTATGCTATTTATAATCAATGTATTTTAAAATAAACACATCATCACATATCATATCAATTACAACTTCTAATCATGAACTTATCATTTCGTGATTGCGTATTATCGCGCACAAGTGGTTTATGGTTTCATACCTTTCCTTAGCCAATATGTATCTCTTAATTTAGCCATATAACTTCTTAAGTTTCAATTCTTAATCCAGTTACTAACTTAGTTCCGATTTTGCCCAAAACAGCACATTTTCACTCAAAAATCCATATCTGCCAATTCACTCATCCAATGCATACCAAAATTTATAGGAAATTCTCATAAATTATCAAGAAGCTACATTAAAAGTTTCAGCAATTTCGGGGTACACATAAATTCGCAATAATTCAAACAAGTATGATAAACTCATGAAAAATCTGCACTTAAATCATGAAATTCAATTTTCTGATTTTTCTCACTAATTCTATTGAAGCTAATTTCATTAAATTCTCAATCACACAGCTCAATAATCATACTCAACAATGCTCAAATATCATTAAATTCATGAACTAGGCATAAATCGCAACATGCTTTTGAATTCGTGAGTTGCTTAGTTTTGTGAATTTAGGCCTCTAACTTCTTCAATTAACTTAAGGTTTCCAATTTCATAATTCAAATTCAAGTTCTATCAACCTAATTCATTTTAATTCTAGAGGATGGATTCAATCACTCACCTTGTATTCTTAGTGATTCTAAGGATTTCGATTTTGGATTGATTTCAAATTGGGTGTTTTTGGTTTTCCTTCTTCTCGCTTTTGGGTTCCCCTTCCTTCTTCTACCTCTCAATTTCTTCCTCTTCTTCCTACCTCTATTTTGCCTTCAATCTTTTCCCACTCTTACTCTCACTCACCGGTCATCATTTCTTCGCGCGCCGTTCAAGTAGGCACGCCGGAAACGCCGCCTCTACCTCTATCTTCTTCGCTCCTTTCTCTTTCCTGCTCGTTCTTGGTCTCGGTTGTGCTCCCAAAACGGAATTCCCTCACCTCTTTCTGTCTTTGTTTCTGGTTCTTCATCCGTCTGGCTCGGTCCCTCTACTCTTCTGTTTCGGGTAAGGTTCTCTCGATCTCTTGCCCTCTTTGCTCTATCTCTCGTCTCGCTTTCCTCGCTTCGTTTCTCCTCTCGCTTCTTTCGGTCCCCTCTGTTGCTCTTAGTCTCATTTTGTCTCTCTTCATTTCCTCTTAGCACTTAATGGGTTTTGGTGGCTACTTCCTATTGTACCCCTTAACCTTCTTACTCTAATTATTTGCCATCAAAATGCCACTAATCCCCTCTGCCTTTAATTTTTCTCGCCACCAGACCCTTTCTTATTTTCCTTTCTTTTTCTTTTTATTTTAATTTTTGGTTTGGGCTTTCAAGTGAATTGGGCTCAAATTAGCTTCACAAAGCCCACTTAAGTTAACCCATGCTCGGGTTTTAAATTCTCGGGTTTAATTCCGACTCGAAAAAATTCTAATTCACTTAATTTAAAAGTTTTGAATTTTTTAACTTAAACTTTTAATAATTTAATTCATTATTAAGCAAGCGGCTGAATTTTCCGGGTCTTACATTTCTTCCCTCCTGAAAAGAATTTCGTCCCCCAAATTCGGAACAAGTGGTATCTAAGATACGTAAGGTACAATCACATATACATGAGGTCGGTAGTGTACTTAACATGAGGGAAACTCAATTAGACAACCACGGGTACGAGAATTCCTAAGGAAGCCTCTTTGGGTTAATGAGTTCCACCCTCCTCTCTACCATCATTTCCGTGCGTCCGCTCACTCTATTATGGGGTCCAAGGGTCGCATCAAAAAGGGCGAAGTTGGCTTGGAACGATTTCGCCACTTGTTTTTAAATGGAACACTAAGGTCTCAACCAAATACATGAACCAGCTCATGTCAATACAGATCACGACAAAGCATGCACAAACTAACTATTCCCTCGTTCACTCACCTAACTCGGTAGGACTAATAGTGCCCCTCAACTTGGGAAGTTGCAACCTCAAAATCTATTCCGAAAGTCGAGTCTACCACTAGATTAGTCGCAGCATTGTGCACATCAACCTTACCGCTTTCCTTCTCACCAGCTATCGAACGATGTTCCCTAGACCCACCCTAGGAGTATTACATGCCGGGGTTCCTCGAAAGGAACCTCTAAGGCTATTTAAGGTCTCAACTTAGGGTTAATAGTTTTCTCTTTGCTTAACGGAAGTGTGTTTCTAGGTTTTCAAAGGTTTTTCGAAAATTTCGGCAGAGTTTCCTCTATAATATGGCTAATCCCATAGGCTTAAAGCCTTAACCCCGCACGAAACACATTCATAAACTCAACGAGGCACACACTCGGAGTATCAACAACACAAAGCTCAACGAGCCACACGCTCGAAGTAAACATAACACAAACTCAACGAGCCACACGCTCGGAGTATTCACATAGGGTTTTTACAAAAGCTTAAGTTCACATACAATCGATCTTTACAACATCTTTACAATAAAAGACAGACAAACATACGAGTAAGTCCGGCGTCTCCTATCCGTCTGCTATTTCTAAAAGTCAAAGGCAACTCCTATGAGTCCTAACTACGTACTGAAATGTTGGTGAGGTTATGAGCTCCACTAGCCCAGTGAATAACCCAAACCCAACCCCGGTTTCACTTTGCACATTAATTCATTAACAAACACACGTTAGTTCATAATTCATTCATAACATGCAATTCGGATCATACGTGCTTAAGACACGCGAGGTACTAAACTTACCAACTTGCTTGAGAAGCATAATGACCTCAATTACTCATGAATTCAATCAAACATACTTTATTCGTCTTTCTATGCAAGTAAGTCATAGAATCATTCATCATGTAAGCCATTCATCACGTAAATCATATCTTACTTCTTATCGTTTTCATTTCTTATAAAATCGGGATTTGTTCTTCTTCTCATTCTCCTTCTTGAGTTCAATTATGCATTTCATAAATCGTTCCTTCTTTCTTTCTTCTTCATCATTCATAATCATTTGTTTCTTCATATCGTAGTTCTTTAAGTAATCTTAGTTTTGAATGGATAAAAGATTTACGCTCTGCTCTAAAGACCAAGTTCTTGGAGCCAAAATAATTCGTGGGCTCGGTTCTTGGAGGCAAAATAATTCATGGCCTAGAGGCTTGCCTCACTCGAACAGCTGCATACCGTCAATAATTCGTGGAAGCAAATTAATTCGTGGCTTCGGTCACAAACACTTCTATAGCCATAGCTTCGGAGGGTTATTTAATTCGTGGGGTCTTAGATCAATAACACAATCCTTTCTCCCTTTTTTAGTTCTCTATGTTTCTTATTTTTTACTATATTCTTATTACTTTAACGAGATACACGTAATTCGTATAGTTCATGCTCAACACTTTCATGTGCAATAGCTTCACAACTAACAATTCATATAAGCAAGTTCTAATTCAAAGTACGATAAATCCAATTCATATAAACATGCTTATGCTATTTATAATCAATAAAAAATGTATTTTAAAATAAACACATCATCACATAGCATATCAATTACAACTTGTAATCACAAACTTATCATTTCGTGATTGCGTATTATCGCGCACAAGTAGTTTATGGTTTCATAACTTTCCTTAGCACATATATATCTCTTAATCTAGCCATATAACTTCTTAAATTTCAGTTCTGAATGCAGTTACTCACTTAGTTCCGATTTTGCCCAAAACAGCACATTTTCACCCAAAAATCCATATCTACCAATTCACTCATCCAACGCTTACAAAAATTTACAGCAAATTCTCATAAATTATCATGAAGCTACAGTAAAAGTTTTAGCAATTTTGGGCTACACATAAATTCGCAATAATTCAGACAATAGGATAAATTCATGAAAAATCTGCACTTAAATCATGAAATTCAATTTTATTATTTTTTCACTAATTCTATTGAAGCTAATTTCATTAAATTCTCAATGACACAGCTAAATAATCATGCTCAACAATGCTCAAATATCATTAAATTCATGAACTCGGCATAAATTGCAACATGCTTTACAATTCGTGAGTTGCTAGTTTTGTGAATTTAGGCCTCTAACTTCTTCAATTAACTTAAGGTTTCAAATTTCATACTTCAAATTCAAGTTCAATCTACCTAATTCATTTTAATTCTAGAGGATGGATTCAAATTACTCACCTTGTATTCTTAGTGATTCTAAGAATTTCGGTTTTGGATTAATTTCAAATTGGGTGTTTTTTCTTTTCCTTCTTCTCCTTTTCGTGTTCTCCTTCCTTCTTCTACCTCTCGATTTCTTCCTCTTCTTCCTACCTCTGTTTTGCCTTCAGTCTTTTCCCACTCTCGCTCTCACTCACCGGTTGTCGTTCCTTTACGCGCCGTTCAGGTAGGCACGCCGGAAGCGCCTCCTTTTCCTCTCGTCTTCTTCGCTCGTTTCTCCTTCCTTCCCGTTCTTGGTCTCGGTTGTGCTCCCAGAACCGAATTCCCTCGCCTCTTTCTATATTTGTTTCTGGTTCTTCGTCCCTCTAGCTCGGTCTCTCTACTCTTCTCTTTCCGGGTAAGGATCTCTCGATCTCCGGCCCTCATTGTTCTATCTCTCCTCTCGCTTTCCTGCACTTCGTTTACGCTTTGCTTCTTTCCTTCCCCTCTGTTGCTCTTAGTCTCATTTTGTCTCTCTTTATTTCCTCTTAACACTTAATGGGTTTTGGTGGCTACTTCTTATTGGAGCCCTTTACCTTCTTACTCTAATTATTTGCCATCAAAATGCCACTAATCCCCTCTCCCTTTAATTTTTCACGCCACTGACCCTTTCTCATTTTCCTTTCTTTTTCTTTTTATTTTAATTTCTCGTTTGGGCTTTCAAGTGAATTGGGCTCAAATTAGCTTCATAAAGCCCACTTAAGTTAACCCATGCTCGAGTTTTAAATTCTCGGGTTTAATTTGGACTCGAAAAAATTCTAATTCACTTAATTTAATAATTTTGAGTTTTTTCACTTGAACTTTTAATAACTTAATTCATTATTAAGCAAGCACCTGAATTTTTCGGGTGTAATACCGGAATTTTAAAGAAAGGCAGTTGAAAAACATAGAATTATTCAATATTATTCCCTGCCACTAGGGGGTTGAGTGACTGATTTTATTTGTTGCTGGACATATGACGTTAGAATTTCTTTGGAGGCTGGTATTGAATAAATTAAATCAAGGAAATTGCCTCCCTTTTTCATCCGAGCTGAACCGTTGGGTGATTAGGAATTGTCGTGGCTGGCGTATTAAAATAAGATGGAACGCAGCGAGTGTAAGAGGACGGAAGGGAGGAGATATAGACTTGTGATATATGGGCGGCGATTATTTTCATTGAATAATGAAGAGGTGGGCTTTGGTTTAAGTTGGAAATGAGATAGAAATTAAATTTGGGGTCCAATGGGGATTAAGGACCGAGAGTTTAATCGGTGGAGCCGGGCAGCGAGAGGAAGAAGAAGCAGAGCAACAGAGCAAGGGAGAGAGAGAGAACCACCGAACGGAAGAGAGAGAGAGAGGGGCGAGTGCGAGCGGCGAAGAAGACCGCGAGGACGGGCAACCACCGCGGGACCGAAGGCGACGGTCGGCGGCGCGAGCGAGACGCGGGCGAGAGGGAGCACCGAGCGGGAAAGAGAGAGAGAGGGAGAAGAGGCGAGCGGTGCAGGGGACCCGGGAGAACGCCGACGACCACCGCCGACCCGGAAACGGCGGTCGGCGACACGAGCGAGCGGCGAGCGAGGAGGGAGTGAGAGACCGGGGCAGAGCGAGGGCGGAACGAGACCCGAAACAGAGACAGACGAGCGGGAGTTAGAGCGGCCGGAAGCCGGGACCGGCGACGGCGACAAGGGAGGCAAACCGGCGGCGAGCACGAGGGAGGGCCGGACGAGGGACGGCAGGGGACTAGAACCGCTGAACCGAAGCAAGCAGCGAGTCTCCCCGAAACTAAACGCAACCCAAACACAAAGCGAGACAAGCAAGCAATTCGATCAATTCCAAACCCGAGAATTTCAGGTGGGTAGTCTTATGCTCTAAACTATTAGTAATTTCGAAACCTAAATGGATTTGTTGTGATTGTTGAATGTGTTATGTGAATGTTGAATTGTTGTGAACGTTGAGTATCCGTATTACTGAAACGGACCTATTTGTTGTTTGAGATTGAAATAAGAGCTTAGAATGTATTTAAGAAATTGAGAGGGCTAAATCGTGGAATGAAGGGAGTTACTTGGGTTTAATAGTTGAGTTAAATCGGGAACTTCTAAAGAGCTTGAATAATCACTTAAGGTTGAATTGGGTGTGTTGATTCCGAAGAGGCTAGATTATATAGGTCAAATGAGTAGTATTGAGGTTCGATTAGCTGTTGAGGATGAAGAGTTGGGACGTGGATAAGAATTATGAGTTAATTAAGTTTTAGAGATTCTTAAAGCTACGGTATTAAGAGCTAATTATGAACATTGGGAAATGGTAGGTCGAAGTATAAAGAGGAGTATGAATTCGTATGGAGTAATGCGCAATTGGGACAAGTAAGTGAAAATGGATAATTGTGAGCTTGATTACGTTTGAAGTATATTAATTCCTTGAGGTTAAACTAAGTGTGAAAATAAGTAAAGGTAACGGAAACCGAATAAGGACAAGTGATTGAGAGGTACATGCCCACGGACGGACGAGCAAGAATTAAGTAATGAGTTTAGAACATATCTCAGTCTTTGGGATGAAATCAAGTTTGAAGTTAAGCACGGTGAAAGGGACTTAAGCGATAAAGTGAGAGCAGGAGTCGGGTGGCTGAATACGGGCGAGAGGAAGTTGAGTTATAAAGTAGAAGCGTAAAATGAGCAAGTGAGGCAAAAAGGCAATGAAAAGTAAGAATTTTGAATTGAGTGACATGTACTTGTGGTTATAATCATACTAACCGACGAATCGAGAAAAGCTTAGTTGGAAAAGAGTTGAGGATGATTGCTTGTAATGAATGGTGATTATTCGTGCTATGTGATTACTTTACGTGATGCTCAAAAATAGTTTCGAAAGGAGTTTTGTATTTCACGTGAATGATTCTTGAATGCAATTTCTTGTGAACTGCCTTTCGAACGTGAATGTGTTTTAAAGAAGCAAAGCTGATTTGAGAAAGTGAATTCATAAGGGTGACACGTGGTGTCATGCCTTCCTTAATACCAAATCGATTGAGAAAGTTGTGAAGTGAATGTGATGAATGAGAATGTGCAAAGAGTTTTGAATCGACAGGCTACGGATCGTTTAGCATACCGAAGTGTTCGAGCTGGGAACGCCCAGCTAGAAACTTTGAGGGAAGTGTTCTAATAGGGGTCCTGGAGAGACAGGATGCTCGCCACGAGACTTCCGAAGATAGGTCCCGGAGCCTTTTGTCGGGGTCGCGCCCGAATTAAAGAAGTGCTAGTTCGAGTCCTCGAAGGCCCGGAAAAGTTGATTCAACCCCAAAAGAAGTATTCGGAATGTGAATGTGTGCTTTTAAGTGATTAAAGAGTCTTGATCTTTTCATTACAAGAGGTTTCGATGAAAAGTATATAGATTTCTATTAAGTTATTATGTTTTCGCAGATTTCATTATTATGAGTATTAAGTGTAAAGAATTTCCAATTTAAGGGTATAAGACTCCGGTGAGCCCGTTGACTATTGCTCACCCCCACAAATTTCCCCCTTTCCCTCCCGAGTGTTGCGGGTACACTTCAGGAGCATGATTTACCCTTAGCATATTTCGGACTCCGCTGACTACTTGTTTGATGTATGCCGAACGATTCAAGTCAAGATTATGCATTTCGATATTTCTCAATATTGTACTTGTAATCTAGTGCATATAGTTGTACCAAATGTATAGAAACCCCTTTAGACTGTTTTGAGTTGTATAACATGATTGGTTGGACTCCGGCGTGTGGCCGTTGAATTGTATACTCCGAGCGTGTGGCTCGTTGAGTTATATCATGTTTTTCATGCAGAGTTTTAAGGCTTTAAGCCTATGGGTTAGTCCATATTACAAACGGAACTCTGCCGAAATTTTCAGAGAATCTCGGATTCTTTTGGGAAAACCACCGGCATTACTCTTAAGTTGAGTTTAGACAGCCAAACCAACACCGAAAGAGCCTTGGGAGTTTCTTTAAGGAACTCGGCGATGTAATACTCCCGGGGTGTTTCGTGGTGTTACATCGGGTCATACATCTACAACCTTTCTTCTATCAGCAAGCCAAGCATCTTTAATGGTTTAAAAGTTCATCATTGGTAAGAATTTGAGGTGCTGATTGTAGTTGGGCTAAAGGTTTTTCATGATGATCCCGACTTAGTCCTTCTTGGAGGGTTGGTCAATGATGTGCGCAGCCTTTGCTCTCCATCTAGTGAGGAAGTATGTGAAGCTCTCCTTCTCACATTATTTGATTAATTCTAAAACTCTAAGGGTAACGACCGGATCAATGTTATAGGAGTATTGATGTAGGACTCCTTGCACGGATCGGTCTAGTTGGAAACCTTGCGTGGGTTAACCGCATTGTACCACTTCATTGCATCGAGTATCGAAACTCCAAGGGAAGATGTCTTTTGGAATGTTCTTAAGAGTCATTGCTCCTAAAAAGTTGCGAACGTGATGATGGGGATTCTTGAAAACTTTGAAATTAATATGGGGCATGGTAAACTTTGGAGGTAGTTTACCCTTAGGAAAGTAATGATTACTGAACATGGATGACTCCCTTAACATCTATTCTATGTGATATACACGTGTATTAGGTTGAGGTTTGGATTCACGCTAGGAGGATTCGTGTTTGGGACTATTCGGAGGAGACAAGTTAAGTGGCGGTGGAGAACCTAATCTCTCTACTCTTCTCAAACGTTTGGCTTCCTCATCTCTCTTACTATCCTCAATAGCCATTATAATAGTTTTAAGATACCTTGATATGGATGATATCTTCTCATCTTGATCATTCATTCTGGTTTCAACCTTAGCTAAGTTCTCATTAAGTAAAGTGAGGTTAAGAGACTACTCCGAGTTTAAATCCATTGGAAGGGAACTCTTTCTAAGTACTTGTCTTACAACGGATAGTTGATTAAACCGGTGTGATGTTCACCGAAGCCTGTCGAATCGGTGTGGTGTGCACCTAAGGGTTTAAACCCATTGGAAAGGAACTCTTTCTAAGTACTGTCTTACGACGGATAATTGATTGAACCGGTGTGGTGTGCACGTAAGCTTGTCGCAACGATGTATATCGTAGAGTAGAAAGAAAAGAAGATGTGTCAGACTCTTTGGTGAGGCGTTCTAATATTTTAAAGCTCATATTCCAATGATATTCAATTGTCATAAACTTCCATATTCTCCAGCCCAAAGGATGAGGTTTAGGACAATGTGAAAGAAGACCACTTTTGGGAGGAACGCACTTAAGTACAAGACCCGAAAATACTAAAGATGCTTTTATTTGGATACACATAAAGAATGCAACTGAAAAATGAATTACAAGTGATGATGTATGACTTAGTTTGGGATGATTTAATGATTTGGCTAATGAATGATTGATCCTTAAAGGGAAGATGCTTTTTTATTCTAGCTAAATGATAATGCATTTACTTGTATTTGAAATGAATTTATTTTGACAAAATGAGAAAAATAAAATCCCCTAATCTAAGATGGATTTAATTTTGGCTAATGAAAATGGACCCACCTAATATGAGATGAATTTGGTTTGGCTAATGAAAATGAAAAATGGACTCACCTAATATGAGATGAATTTGATTTGGCTAATGATAATGCGAAATGAACTCACCTAATATGAGATGAATTTGATTTGACTAATGAATATGAAAAATGGAAAATGAGAATGTGAAAATAAAAGACCGAAAAAAAAGAGAGGTTAGAAAGAAAAACCAGCTGACCAAAAGCTAGACCGCTTAAAGAAAATTTTAGTATGACTCGGAAGTATAAACAATGGACTAACCCTAATAGGGAAAAAGGTATTTTAACTTTTGGGTAAATGCTCATCATGGATTGACTGTATGAAATTTATTAAATTGTTTTATTTACACCTATGCAAGGGCTAATCAGCATGCAAATGAAGTCAAGGGACCACCTAATAGTCAAAAAGTTCTATGGTCAAAAGAGGTTTATACAAGGATAGTCCGAAGATTTGGTCCTCCGTATGGGCACGACAGGAAAAAGTCTAGAATCCTCGGTGCCTCTCGGTGAACCAAACGGGTTGAACCAAGAGCGCGTGCTACGAGGCAAGAGATACCG
Source organism: Talinum fruticosum (assembly GCA_021018815.1). NCBI lineage: Eukaryota > Viridiplantae > Streptophyta > Magnoliopsida > Caryophyllales > Talinaceae > Talinum > Talinum fruticosum. Next base: position 6,194,402 of record JAITYX010000028.1, read on the forward strand.
TTTCCATTGGCAATCAAGCCTAGTTAGGCCCACCTAGGATTCATTGGGAGCCTCATTCCAGGAGGGTAAAGCAGGGGGTAAAAAAATTTTCCTACGCTTCCAAAATAGTAATAAACTATGCTCAAAGGTTGCTAAATACGGGGATGCCTAATGCAAGCACATTTTTAAAATATACTACTCAAATTTTCAAGTTTCTCCCTCTTAATAAAAATTTATCGCAGTGGAGTCGCCACTCGTAGGAACCACGGCTAGCGGGACTCGCCCGGGACCGCACTTCCCCATGTACTTTTAACGTAAGGGTTTTTGAAAAGATGGAAAACGATTTACGGATTTCAAAGATGAATTTTTAGAATGTAGGGATTGATCACTTATTAAGAGTTCCGGATTTCATCAAGTTAAATTTAAAGCATTAAATTAGATTAAATTAATAGGTGTTTTATTAATCGTGTTATTTTATATATTATTTTTAAGAATTCCCAAGATATTATCTCATAATTAAAGAATAAAATGATTAGAAATGAGGGTTCCGCCATGAGGCTTTAGGGACAAATTGTTGTGAAAATAATGGTCTCGACCCAAGCCTCGACCGTTGAGGTGGTCACATGTGCCGACCAGGGGCTTAGGCCGAGACAATCAGCCTCGGCCTCGGCCTGGCCAATAGATTGATATCTCCTTTTTTATCCTGCAATTAGAAAATAACCGAGATGCATTTTTAATAAGAATAAAGTAAAAAGAGGAGTCGCTGGTCGGCTTTTATGAGAAAAACTAACAAAAAACAAAATAAAAATTTGCTCCTCCGATCTTAGTATGGGAAAACTATGAATGAAAAAGGCTAAAAGTGACTTTATCGGTCTTTAAAATCGAGAATCGGATTCAGGGGCGAAGGTACGAAACATAGGGAAAACCCTTCCATTCCGCCCTTCCGAAGACGACCATTACTAGTTTAAGTAGTATATTATAAGAACATGCTACACACAAACATATAACATGCTAAGCGAAAATAATAAGAAACCAAACTTAATGAAAGAAAAGCGATAGAGGAAACAATAAAGAAAGCGGTAAAGAAAGTAAAAAAAGGAAAAGAAAAAAGAAAACTAAAAGATTACATGGGACGGGGATGAATTAAAAAACAATAACATCTCTTCGATCCACAATAAGGAAAGCGATAAATAAAACATAAATTAAGTGACCGTTTGAAATTCGAATGATTGCCTTCGAGTTGTCCCAACTTGCCGATCCGGATCTCTATACTAGACCACTTGATGTGATGGTGACAAATTAAAGAAAGGAAGGCTCTTTTATGAGTTTTAAAAATGTGAGTTTCTCAGGTGGAAAAAGATCAGCTGAATGAATGCCCAAATATTAGAATTACTGAACATTGTTTAACTCTTTATAACGATTTAGCGGCGAATTGTAAACAAACAAGAACGTATTTGAAGACACTTTTCACCAGGTAACGTTTAGGAAAGGGTATTTTGGCTCGGTTCAGCAGCGTAGATCTAAGGAAATGAGCCATATGGGAATGAGAGCCAAGACTTTCTATTTATAAGGAGAGACGTAGGTCACAAATGACCTAGGGTTGCTCTCGGCCAGCCGTCCAAACAGCTGAAAATAAATCGGGCTAGTATATCTTGAGATTGAACTGGATAAAGCAAGCATCAAACCGGATAAAACCTGATTTACGGGCGTTGGGCAACCGGGTGTGCCTAAGGTTTCGTGCCTTAGTGTGTTTCTAAAGGAGTCTCCAAGACAAAATGAAGTGTTTCACTTGAAAATCCAAGGTTGCGGGCGCTGTTCACGATGTCCTTTTTAAGGGAAAAGCTCCTAGTCTCTCATCGATTTTATGGAGCTTAAACGCAGCACTTTAATGCTCGTGATCATGAAATACAACCTTTTAACGCCATCTTCAAGTCTTCGACTCCTTGTCCGATTAGACAAAAGTAAAATGTAATATTCGAATTTGAAATTTCCGGTACATGACACTTGACTTCGTTTTCTCCGAAGGTTTGGCTCGATTCTTTGATCGTGTGAAAGAAAAGGGGATTTTTTATCGACCCAAGGCAAAAGACTATTTATTTAGTGTTAGGGGTTCTTTGTGGTTTATCGGCTTCGTCGCACCAATCAAACACAGTCCAAGATCCAAATCCTTAAACAGGACTTAGGCTTTCATTATCGGGCGAACAAAATAATATATAAAATTGAAGAGAAGAGACGACACTTTTTAGGTGTTTACAATTGGATAAAGAACCATTTTGGAATTACTTTGAAAGATTTAAGAATTTGTTGGCCTAATGTCCCTACCATAGATTAGAACAGTGGCGTTTGTGTCAAATTGTTTACGAAAGACTTGACCAACAAAGTAGGACCATGCTAGAGTCTATGTGTCAAGGTGGTTTTCTTTCTAAGAGTCACGTAGTTGGTTGGAAATTTTTAGAGAACTTAGTAGAAAAAATTGTGCAATAGGAAACTGAAGACTTACACTTTACTCTGCACATTTCGAGTTCTAACAAGGGAATCGGGTATAAGACTTTCTCACTTATAGAGTTTTGATTCCAAGTTATTCTCTATACCTTAGAAACTTTTCTGAGTGATATAGTATTTCCTCTAAGTGATATAGCAATTATTTCATGTATTTTTGCTTGTCTCTGTGTGACTCAGAAAACATGTATGCACTCACGTTGTTTCACTCGGTTCCGAGTCTCTCATCACTTAGAAGTATCGCATGTTCAAATGACTAGTATTTACATAACCGCACGTAGGTCCGACTTCATATTTCAGGTGTTATTCTCTTATAGTCGGCGCTTCTAGTCCGAACCATGCTTCGTCTAGATCAAGTTTATTTCACTTTGATGTTCTTTATGTAACTTGATCCTTGCTTAGACTAACTCGGATGGAATTTCGAGTTTCATGGATATTAGACTCAGAAAATTCCATTTCTTTTCCGACTCGGATAATTAGTCATTTAATTATCTTAAATATTTTATTATCTCGCTTCTAATCTTGGACCAAAGTATTTTATACTTTAAGAATCAATTTGATTTACTTTTGTAGGTTATTCAAACGAGGGTACACCTTTTGAATTACAAAAGTAACCAGACTTCAAAACGTCAAATCACCAGCGAGACAAGGCTTTTTGCACCTCCGACCTAACCCTAGAAGATTGCGTCGGGGCTATCTCGTTTCCAAAATTGGAAAAGCTGCAACACTAAGCTTAACGGTGGTTTCCACCTTATCTTTCAAGACACCACCGAGTGGTTTTGGGACGTCCAAAGGAGTCAAGAACCGTTGTCCAACGTTCATATCTCAACGGATACTTTCCGAGTGACTCGGAAGATCCTTAATAACGGTCACAAAGGACCTCCAATCGGAAGATGGAGATAACGGCTATTCTGCCTGGTCATCTATATATAGAAGCCAACTCTCAAGACTTGAAGATTGCCGAACCTATTATTAATACACTTACTTAAGCATCCAAAGGTCATTCTAGACTCGGACTATCTTAAAGCTTCATCTCTATCTCGCATCTTTATTCCGAGTCCATATTTTCTCGACCCTATTGTAGACTCGGAACCTTCTTCCGTCTCGTCCTTCGATAAAAAGAGTTTGATTTTTCGAAAAATCTTTCATCACCCTATTCACCCCCTCTAGGGTGACTTAGCCTGTGGTTGAGCAAACCTTCAATTGGTATAAGAGCCTAGCCTTTCAGAAAGGATCTAACCATCCAAAGGTCTAAAGATCAAATGGCTCGGAACAACGGAGAGTTCGATGAAGGAAGATCCTCCAGCAGACCACCAAAATTCAAAGGATCCAACTTCATGCACTGGAAGAAACTCATGGAATGTTTCCGCCTGGATTATGATGAAGATGTTTGGGACATCATACAACAAAGAAACTACATTCCCATGAAGACAGAAGAATTTAGACTTGTTCCCAAGACAAAGGCCGAGTTTACTCCAGGTGAAGCGGAGAAGTTCAGAAAGAACTTCAAGGCAATGAACATTCTTATGTGCGCCATCAGCTCGGAAGAATACAACCGAGTGTCTGCTCGTGACTCAGCCAAAGAAGTGTGGGACACATTGGTCAACACTTATGAAGGTACAAGCCAAGTCGAACAAGCGAAGATTAGCCAATATCTTCACAAATATGAGCTATTTAAGATGGAGCCGAAGAAAACATTACTCGGATGTTCATTCGATTTACTGAGATTACCAACAATCTCAAATCTCCGAGTAAGAAGATTTCCCACGAGGAAATGTGCGAGAAAGATACTCAAAAGCCTAACCAAGAAAAGATGGGGTCCTAAGGTGATCGCCATAGAGGAGGCTCGGAACCTATCACTTCTAAAGCCGGACAAGCTTATTGGGAAGCTTCTCACTCATGAAATCCACTGGAAGAGGAGGATGCTGAGGGCAGCACCAAAAAGAACATAACGCTGAAAGCCTCGAAACCAGAGAAGCGGATCCGAGTTCCTCGACTCGAAGAGGCTCGCATGGCACTTAATGCTCAATCCAATGAGACCGAGTCCGAGTTACTCATACGAGAAAATGAGCAGCTAAAGCAAAAGCTCAAAGAGTCTCAAGATCTTGTTTTAAAATTTACTCAAGGTTAGAAAAGCCTTGACATGCTCTTAGGATCTCAATGTGTCTCTTTCGGAAAAGAAGGTCTTGGTATCAACAAAGAGGAGGAATCCAATTCCTACTCGGAGCTTTTCAAAAGGATTCCAAAGCTGTAAAGTTCACGAAAGCTGAGCATGGTCCCATTCACAAAAATGAAAGGAGGACTAAGGCCAGATTAGTTTACAAGAAGAAACCAACTTCTCCAGCTTCCCAAAAGAAAAGTTTTTCAAAAGAAAGAGATACGGACTCATTTCTCTACATGGAAGACTCGAGAATCGGACTAAGCCCAAAGTCATCCAAATCATGCGTTCTAAAAACCTTCTTCCACGAGAAAGGACCACAGTAAAGAGTGTTACTTGGGTTCGTTAGAGGAAGTGAGAAGGGTTAGCTTGTCTCTGTTTTGGAGGGTACTCAGAAAAAGCAAAAGGTCATTGGTACTTGGACGGTGGATGCTCACGCCACATGTCGGGAGATTCGGGACTCTTTTCCGAGTTAGAAGAGTACAAAGGAGGAAAAGTCACTTTTGGAGATGACAACAAAGGCAAGATAGTTGGGATAGGCAACATTGGAAAGGGAAGCAATCTGGTCAGCCCTGTTTACCTTGTCAAAGGACTAAAGTATAATCCGCTTAGGATCTCCCAACTGTGCGATAAAGGTCAAGAGGTAAGATTCACTCGGACCAACTATTACATTTCGATGATACCACCAAGAAGATCAAACTCTTAGGTAAGAGATCAGGTAACACTTACATTATTCCTCTTTCTGACCCGAATCAGAATTTATCTTGTTTGAAAGCATCCCTTCATGACGATTCATGGACATGGCATCATAGATTCGGCCATAGTAGCATGCATACTATCAAGAAATTGGCATCTCATGGTTTGGTTAGAGGTTTACCTAAGCTGTACTTTTGAGAAAGACAAAGTTTGTGAAGCGTGCACAAGAGGGAAACAAGTCAGATCTTCATTCAAATCTCTGAAGACAGTTTCCACATCCAAAGTGCTCGAGCTACTGCATATGGATTTATGTGGTGAAATCCTTGTTAAGAGCCTCGGAGGTAAATCATATATACTTGTTATTATTGATGATTACTCACGATTTACCTAGGTGTGTTTTCTTAAGCATAAAAATAAAGCATTTAAAGAGTTCAGCAAGGTCTGCAGAAAAATCCAAGTTGAGTCTCGGACTCGGATCCAAAGAATTCGAACCGACCATGGAAAGGGGTTCGACTACTCAAAATTCTCGAGTTTTGTGACAAAAATGGTATCTCTCACAACTTCTCAGCACCAAGAACTCCTCAACAAAATGGAGTAGTGGAGAGAAAGAACAAAACTCTTGAAGAAATACCAAGGACAATGATGATTGAGCACAATCTACCATACTAGTTTACAGGCTGAGGTAGTCAACACGACCTAACTACACTTTGAACAGATGTCTCATTAGACCCATACTGAAGAAAACACCTTATGAGCTCTACAAAGGGAAGAAACCCAATATTTCTTATTTCAAGCCTTTTAGATGCAAATGTTTTGTTCATAACAATGGTAAGGATCACTTGACCAAGTTTGATGCTCGGTCGGATGAAGGTATTTTTCCGGGTTATTCACCTCATTGTAAAGCTTGTCGCATTTTTAATAAAAGAACTAACAAAGTAGAAGAAAGCATCCACATTGTGTTTGATGAGCTTGAACAGGAAAAGCCAAGTGAGTCTACATACTCGGATCTGAATCTTAGAAGAGACGATGATAGTGATGAACATGAATCGCCAAGATTCAAACTCAACCAGACTCGGAATGAAGTGACTTAGAATGAGACAGCTCAAGAATCTACTCGGAATGCTTGAAGAGCAAATTGATCACTCGGACCAAGCCTCCGAAGATCAAGTAGTTCAGCCTACAAATCTGGTAAATCGGAGAACAGGAAGAGCTTTCAATTATGCTTCTAGTCACCCACTAGAAAACATAGTATCTCGACATCAACGAGTGGGACAAAGATGGAATCTATGTCCATCAATCAAAGTATACCAAGGAGCTGTCGAAGAAATACAAACTTCAAGATGCAAAGCACGCAGCTACACCTCTGAGCAACAAGTATAAAACTTGACTCGGATGAGAAAGGTAAAGCAATAGATCGAAACTCTATCAAGGTATGATTGGATCTTTGCTATATCTTACTTCCAGCCGGCTAGATATAATGTTCAGTGTATATTTATGCGCAAGATTCCAAACTAATCCAAAAGAAACACATCTCACTGCGATGAAGAGAATATTCGGATATCTTGCAGGGACTCGGAACTTAGGTCCATGGTACTCAAGAGACTCGGAACCGACTCTCACTGGATACTCGGATGTGGATTATGCTGGATACAAAGTTGATAGAAAGAGCACTTCAGGAGCGTGCCAATTTCGGGTCAATCCTTAATATCTTGGCACTCAAAGAAGCAAAACTCAGTAGCTCTATCAACTGCTGAAGCTGAGTATATTGCGGCGGAGCATGCTCTGCTCGGATTTTATGGATAAAGCAACACTTGAGAGATCTTGGACTTTCTTTCAAATAAGTCCCAATCAAGTGTGATAATCAAAGTGCAATCAGCATCACCAAAAATCCAATTCAGCACTCAAAAACAAAACACATTGAGGTCGGGTATCATTTCTTAAGAGACCATTCTGAGAAAGGTGATATCGAACTTGAATTCATTCCTACTAATCTTCAATTAGCTGATATTTTTACTAAGCCTCTTAGTGAAGATCAGTTTTGTTTCATTAGGAATGAACTTGGAATGTTAAATGCATAATTATGTGCTTTCTTTATGATAATCTCATTGCATGATTATGTGTTAAGTGCTTTCAAATCATTAATAACCATTTGTTCAGTTGATTTAGTGATACTTGAGCTAATAGTTATTATTTACTTCTAGTTTCGAGTCACTCGAAACTAAGCTGAGTCAAACTCAGATTGATGAGCAAAGTGGACATCAAATCTCCGAAATCATCTCTAGATAAGTGGAGAATTTCAGAATTAATTTTTCAAAATCCTTTTCTCTCCCTCGCTCCTCGTGATCAGATTTCTAGTCGTTGGAAGTCAAACCGCTAGAATTTTAACCATTGAGTCGAACGGATATATAAATAGTGTTGTGTTGAAGGACGATTATTGTTTTTCTATAAATAGCGCCTATTCTCCTTCGTCTCGCTACTTTACATTTCATTTACTTACTCTCTCGAAACCAAAACTTCTTGTGCAAGCTCTCTACGTCTACATTGACTCCTGGACATATTCAAGCTTCGTGAAGATCATCTCAAGTAAGCTCGATCGCTCTCATCTCTTTCTTCTACTCTTTTTCTTTCACTCTCGTCAACCTATTCTCTTCTACACTCTGTCAAAGTTCCACTTCTCTCTCTTTTCTCATCCACAATGCCTAAAAGAGGTTCACACCTCGACTTTCTTGGCTCTTCCTCAAAGAAGCCACGCACAAAAAGCCAAGAAGGCTCATCCACCTCAAAACTTATTGTCACCCAAGCATCTTGTGTTGGACGACAAGTTCTTTCCAACCACAAAATTCTCGTGGTTGCCACACATCCAAACCACCGGTGTTTATAAATGTCTTTGTTTCAGCAAGTTCATCTACCCTGAACTCGTATATGAGTTTTACACTCACCTCACAAGCTCGAAGGTGTTCTAACCTCCGGGGTTCTAAATGTAACTCGTTTGTATAAACACCTCCCTTCTCCATCGCCTGTTCAAGGTCTCCTCTCTTTTCTTGAACAACAACCCCATTCCTTTCACTCGAAGTCACTAACGACTTCTTTGAAAAATATGCAAAAGAGTTTCCGAGTCACGCAAAAACTTTTCAGTGACTCAATTGAAGTCGAAGCACGTCTTACGTGCTTCTTGCTGATGAGAACTTTCTTCTCTCAAGCATTCCAGCAAGGAGAACCCCAACTCCAAGCATTTAAAAGCTCTTTTTCACATTCTTGAGGGCTACGAAGTAGACCTCTTCCCCTTTATCATCGAGCAAATGGCACTCGTGCCAACTCAACTCCAAAATAAAAAGAACACCCCTCTTCCTTTCGGTGCTCTTCTCACCCTTGTATTAAAACAGATCAAAGTTCCTCTCCCCTCGGACCCAAACGTTGTTTCGAGGCTGCCGTTGTCATCGGCAAAAGTGAACTTCAGGGGTACGGGTACCGGGAGACTCAACCTGGTATCCGGGTACACAACTCGTAGCCGAGGCCACCTTCTTCGCCTCAAAGTCGAAAGAAGCCCCTCTATCTCTCTCCCTGCCCCAGCTGGTGGTGCTTCCACCTCAGGTGTCTCTAAGTCTCTCTCGTCCATTTTGTCCTCCGCTTTCATGGACAAAATCAACTCGTGTCCTTGGAATTCAAGGACATGCTCCGGTCATTCAAGACTCGTCTATCGGTCTATGGCCATCAACCAAAAGACCACCCAATCTCATATCCGAGAGCAAGCAAGACTTGCTACTTGAGATGAAGGCCTTGGTGAAGGAGCAAAAGGAGCCGATCGAGCTCCTACAAGAGAGAAGGTCCAAGGCAGCTCAGGACCATGGCGACTCGGACACATCCGAAGCGTCCTCGAGCCCGGCCAAGACCTCCTCGAAAGCGGGGAGGACGGAGAAGAAGAACAAGAAGAAGCAGACGCCAAGGAGCTCGCGGGCGAGGCAGCTCCTACTGGGAATGGGGCGGAACAAAAAGAAGAAGAAGGCGGGACAGCTGAGGGTCAAAAAGCTCCTCAAGCTCGACCGGAGGTACTCAGCTCGCATGACAGCCTCGAGTGAGTCGAGAAACCTAGCTGCACAAGAAGAAACTACAGCGGGTCGGACCGAGCGGACCCTCCAGCCTACAGAGGTCCACAAGGAGGAACCTCTAGATCCTCTCGTTCCGGGTCAGCCACTTAGAGTTGAGCCCTTGACGGTGATCCCTGTCCTCCCTCCGCCGCGCTCAAGCACATTGTCAAGATCCTACCAGCGCCGACGTACCTCTCGCCCTTCCTCTTCCACTCACACAACCCCCTCTCCTTCCGAGGCGGACACCATGCACCGTGTCACAATTCCAAAGTCCGTCGATTCTTCTTCTTCCCGGAATTCTATTTTCTTTTACTTATCTTTTTGTCTAGACATCAAATATGTACTACTTGTTGTATTCTTCCCATTTTTTGAGTTTTTTTCTGAAAGGCAAGGGGAGAATATAGATAGAAAATTTGTTGCCTTGTTTAGGGGAGTTTCTCACTCTCTATCTCTGTATGTATTTTCTTTAACTTCAATGAATTAATGCATTTTTCTCAATTCTTTGAGCTTATAGTTTAGTGCAAACATTTCTAAGTTAGCATCATTTCATTGTTAATTGCTGAGTATCTATTCTTTATAATCGATACTTTAAGTGTGCTTATACAAAAACAGATCTATATCACTAACAAAGTTTCTGTCTAAGTATGGAATGCCTTTCATCAAAAAGGGGAGATTGAAGACTCGGACTTTACTCCGCACATTTCGAGTTCTAACAAGGGAATCAGGTATAAGACTTTCTCACTTATAGAGTTTTGATTCCAAGTCATTCTCTCGTACCTTAGAAACTTTTCTGAGTGATATAGTATTTCCTCTAAGTGATATAGCACTTATTTCATGTATTTTTGCTTGTTTCTGTGTGACTCGTAAAATATATATGCACTCACGTTGTTTCACTCGGTTCCGAGTCTCTCATCACTTAGAAGTATCGCATGTTCAAATGACTAGTATTTACATAACCGCACTTAGGTCCGACTTCACATTTCGGGTGTTATTCTGTTATAGTCGGCGCTTCTAGTCTTAACCATGCTTAGTCTAGATCAAGTTTATTTCACTCGATGTTCTTTATGTAACTTGATCCTCGCTTAGACTAACTCGGATGGAATTTCAAGTTTCATGGATATTAGACTCGTAAAATTCCATTTCTTTTCCGACTCGGATAATTAGTCATTTAATTATCTTAATTATATTATTATCTCGCTTCTAATCTTGGACCAAAGTATTTTATACTTTAAGAATCAATTTGATTTACTTTTGTAGGTTATTCAAACGAGGGTACACCTTTTGAATTACAAAAGTAACCGGCTTCAAAACGTCAAATCACCAGCAGACAAGGCTTTTTCCACCTCCGACCTAGCCCTAGAAGATTGCGTCGTGGCCGTCCGTTTCCAAAATTGGAAAACCGCAACGCTAAGCTTAACGGTGGTTTCCACCTTATCTTTCAAGACACCACCAAGTGGTTTTAGGACGTCCAAAGGAGTCAAGAACCGTTGTCCAACGTTCATATCTCAATGGATACTTTCGAGTGACTCGGAAGATCCTTAACAACGATCACAAAGGACCTCCATTCGAAGATGGAGATAACGGTTATTCTCGCTCGGTAATCTATATATGAAGCCAACTCTCAAGACTTGAAGATTGCCGAACCTATTATTAATACACTTACTTAAGCAAAAGTTATTGTATTCATTCTCAATCTTCTACTTACAACTCCCACTCGTGATTCATTATATTCCGAGTTGTAAGGTCTTGTACTTAGTTACAAACTCTCTTCTTACTCTCTAAGTAAGGTCCCTTGACCGAGCTGTAAGGGTTAACTCAGCTCGCTTGTCCCTAGATGTAAGGGTTATCTTAGCTAGGAAGTACTAGATTAGATAAGGGAATTTCTAAGTGTAGGAAAAACTTGTAAAGAGTTGTCTAAGGGAGCAACTCGGGGTCGGTCGACCTATCGTATTTTGTGGACTCAAAATAGTGGATTTGACTTTGTGCTTGGATTAGCACGGTCCGTGGTTTTCTCGCCCAGGAGGGTTTCCACGTATTTTCGGTGTCTTCACTTTTTGAGTTCATTCTAGACTCGGACTATCTTAAAGCTTCAACTCTATCTCGCATCTTTATTCCGAGTCCATATTTTCTCGATCCTATTGTAGACTCGTAACTTGCTTTTGTCTCGTCCTTCGATCAAAAGAGTTTGATTTTTAAGAAAAATCTTTCATCACCCTATTCACCCCCTCTAGGGTGACTTAGCCTCTCGTTGAGCAAACCTTCGAAACCACTAGAGATGAGAGTTTGAATTCTAGGATTAGTTGTACAAAAGGGGGCATTCAGTTTGTTTCGATGTGAGTCACCTTAAGTCCAAAGTTGCTGCACTTGAAAATATGATAAGGAGGTTAACTGTTCAACCCCAAACTTTTTAGACTCCTTTGCTATCATGTTCTAATTGTCAAGGTTTAGATCACTTTTTAAATACTTGTGCTTACTTTTGTCACATGCCAAGAACAAGCGCAAGTGAATGCTCCATTTCAAATACCTAAGTTTGACCCTTACTCTCTTAGATTTAATGAAGGATTGACACATCACCCTAATTTTTCATGGAGTAGTAGACCAAATGTTGTAGGTTAAAACATGCCCCGCCCCACCCCACTTTGTTTCATTCTGGATCCCACCAAAGACTAGTTTATCCAGCCATGCCTAACACATCAACACCACCACCTCCCATTGCTCAGACCCATCCTCCTCCTGGTTACACCGATGTTGATAAAAGTTATAATAACATAGAGAAAATGCTTAAGACTATGACGGAGTAGTTGACGCAACTTACAAGAAGTTTTCTTAGTCATCCACAGGTGAACTCTAAGAGCATTGACCCTTGTTCTGCTGGGGGTTGTCTCGTGAGTGATAGCGTGAATGACCAAGAATTATATCCTCGCACTATGGTCCAAAATTCATTTTCCCACTATTCTTCTCGAGAGACTGGTTTATCTAGTACTTCTAAGGACACTACCGATGGTGTTCTTCCAAGGACTCGTGCTGTTCATTTTTCTAAAATAGAGGAAACTAAGAAGAAAAATAATACTGATACAGATAGAACCTTCATCTCCTATGGATTCTTCCTCTCCTATTATTGAACGGGTTCATGAGCTTGAAATGGATGTTAGTTATGAGAATGAGCGTGATATACTTATTGAATCAAAGATCTCGAAAAGGATGTTTGTTTTGAGCACATTAACCATGATAATTTCTTAGTTCATTCTAAGTCTTTTTGTGTTAGCCCCATCACGACTAACCATCAATTTGAACTTTCTAAATCCGTGCTTTATGAGTATAAAACTTCTTAACCTATTGGTTCACAATTTGACAAGTTGAAACGAATTCTTAATGATGTTGCACTCGATATTATAGATATATTCTTGGCACCAACTCGTGAGTTTTTGCTACCTTTATTTGCCCGAAAGTTCTTCCTGCAGATTTGATAAATTGCTACGTACTTGAGTGAGATTTAAATTAAGATAGAAGCTTGAATTGATATATGGAGTGGTTGATGCTCCATGATTCTCCATTTTAAACTAATTTCAAGAAACTTTAACTTAGGTGTACCCAACACCTAACTTGGTATAATCGTTCACCTCTTTTTTCTCTTTCTATTTTATTTTCTTTTGTACATATTTGATACTTTATTTTCTTTTTCTTTTGAGTCATGCCATTTTCTTTACTTGTTTTTTAGTCTTCTTTTTATTTTATAAATATTTTTTTATTTTTCTTTGTGGTTCTTCCCACTCACAATGAGGACATTGTCAAGTTTGGGTGTGGGGATGAGAAAAGATTTCTTTTTGAAAAACAAATATAAAAAAATTTTCTTTTATTTTTGGAGATATTGTATATATTCTGATTGATTTTTGAACCATTGTGGCTTAATTATTAGGTTGTAAAAAGGGAAATATACTTCATAACACTCACCTCTTAGATGACAATTGTAACCTCATTTTTCTAACCTTGGTATAAAATGAGAATGTGTAAAATCTGTACATACCTTTATAAAATCCATTTACTCTTAGATCTGAAACTGTCATTGATTGATTCACCCACTTGTCTTGAGTAGAAAAATAAACTTCATGTTGTTATATTTTGCATCGAAAGAAAGAAAAAAAAGACAAAAAGAAGAAAAAAACGGGAATGACAAGAACCCTTTGAGGCAAGTGCTACCCTTTGAGGCAATAGTTGCTACCGGGCAAACCTCGCTTCCCGAATGAAAAAAAATGTACAAGTCAAGTGGGTTGATTTAGTTGTGTAAGCCTAAAGTTAGGGAGCAGTGGTACACTTGCACATTACGCAATAGGTCGATTCACATTTCTTAATGGGATAAAAAGATGGAAGCATTGATGTATGGTTGTCGTCAAAAGAGTGAGGTTTGATATGTATAATATACATAGATACAAGTTGATAAATGATTACAAAAGGTGCTATGATTGATTTTGATATGTATATATGTCTCCCTATTATTTTGTAAAAATCTATTCAGTTTTTCCTTCTCCACATACCTTTATTTTCTAGATTTTGTGGATATATCTAGTACGAACCCTCGGGAGACCTAACTCGTCCAAGTAGAGCTACCAAGGGGTTAAAGGTCTTGTTACATAAGCTAAATGTAATCATGATCCCTACAAAAGTGAGTTAAAATTTTCTTATTTGCTTTTTTTATTTTTTTTTATTTTACTCGAGGACGATCAAAATCTAGGTGTGGGGGCATTTGTTGAGTCCAAAATAATGATAAGTTTTGTACCCTTTTACATCTTATCTTGTTCGTAATAATTATTAAATTAGGAATTTTAATTTGATTTGTGTTCTTTTTTAGGAAATGTGGCAAAACTTGAAAATTAATAAAAAAGCTGAAAATTTTAAGACTTGGATCCTTTATTCGTAGCTCGCTCAAATCAAGCCCAAAACCCGAGCCCATTCTCTCCTCCGACATTTACTCACTCCTCTCGGTCCTCCACTCGAGCCAAACCATAACCCACAGCACTCCCCCTTCCTCTCCTCTTCGTGCTCTACCTTCCAATAAAACCCTTTCTTCCTCGCGCCTCTCGTCTCCTCACGACATAAGATACTCGAGCAACCTCATCTTCTTCCTCGGTGTCCTTTCACCAAAGACAGATCGAAGATTCAGATTTTGCATGTATAACATTCTAAGTACTATCAAAGAATTATGTACAAACTTCATCTTTTGTAAGTTTTGATTGTAAGTCATTCTAAGTGCTATAGAAACATTTCGAGTGATACGTAACCTTCGTGAGTGTTACGTAAACTATTGCATATGTTTTCATTTGATTCTCGTCCGACTCGTAAAGCATACTCTTAATTATCATTTCACACTTATAGTTATGAGTTATTTAGACAACACTTAGACTTATCGCATGTTCAAACATTCGCTCTAACACGTTTGAACTCGTGTCCGACTTCATATTCCAAGTTCAAGTAAATTACAGTGTTAATTCATTCCTTTAAGTCAGCCTTGTTTTATTTAAACTATATTTGCCTAGATGGAGTACCCTTACTCGATATTCTTTATCTAACTTGATCTTTCTCCAAACTAACTCGGATGGAATTTGAGTGTAATGGATATTAGACTCAGAAAATTCCACTCTTCCAAGACTCGGATAATTATGTACTAAATTATCATAATTAAATTATTATCTCGTGTCTAATCTTGGACTAAAGTATTTTATACTCGAGAACCAAAATTGATTTACTTTTGTAGGTTATCTAAACGAGGTTATCCTAATTTTGAATTACAAAAGTAACCGGCTTTAAGATATCAAATCACCAACGAGATAAGGCTTTTTCTACTTCGACCAAGGCCCAAAGACTATGTCGTGGTTGTCTCGTTTCCAAAACGGGAAATCTTCAACGCTAAGCTCAACGGTGGTTTCCACCATACTTTTTAGACACCACAAGTGGATTGGGACATCCTAAGGAGTCAAGAGCCGTTGCACAATGTTCACATCCCAACGGATCTTTTCTCCGCCACTTAGAAGAACCGTTGCAAAGGTCTATGAGGACTTCTAATCGAAGATAGTCATAACGGCTAATCTGCTTGGTCATCTATAAATAGAAGTCAACTCTCAAGACTTGAAGATTTGCTAGAATCATTATCAATACACATACTTAAGAAAAAGTCTTTGTATTCGTATTCAATCTTCTACTTACAACTCCAACTCGTACTTAACCTTTTCTAAGTTATAAGGTCTTGTAATTAGTTACAAATTCTCCTTCCTACTTTCTAAGTAAGGTCCATTGGCTCAGCTGTAAGGGTTAACTCAGCTTAGTTGTCCCTAGCTGTAAAGGTAACCTCAGCTAGGAAGTACTAGATTAGGTAAGGGAACTTCTAAGTCTATGAAAATCTTGTAAGGAATTGTTTAAGGGAGCAATTCGGTGAAGTCTTTCTACCGTATTTTGTGGATTCAAAATAGTGGATTCAACTTGGTGCTTGGATTAGCATTGGCCGTGGTTTTCTGCCCCAGGATGGTTTCCACGTAATTTCGAGTTAACACTTTTCTAAGTCCAATCTAGACTCGGACAGCCTCAAAGTCTATTTTAGAATTTAATCTTCTATTTATTGATTAAATTTCCTCATCACCCTATTCCACCCCTCTAGGGTGACTAAGTCTCCCCAAGAGCAAACCTTCAATTGGTATCGAGCCTAGCCTTTCGGAAAGGATCTAACCATCCAAATGTTTAAAGATCAAATGGCTCGTAACAATGGAGAGTCCGATGAAGGAAGATCTTCCAGCAGACCACCAAAGTTTAAAGGATCAAACTTCGTACACTCGGAAGAAGCTCATGGAATGTTTTCTACTAGATCACGATGAAGATATATGGAACATCATACGAGAAGGCAACTATATTCTAATGAAGATGGAGGAAACAAGACTCGTGCCTAAGGCAAAGATCGAGTACACCACCGAAGAGGCGTAAAACTTTAGAAAGAACTTTAAAGCAATGAACATTCCGATGTGCACCATCAGCTCAAAAGAATACAACAGAGTGTCGACTTGTGACACACCAAAAGACATGTAGGACCCTCTTGTCAACACTTATGAAGGCACTAGCCAAGTTAG
Source organism: Talinum fruticosum (assembly GCA_021018815.1). NCBI lineage: Eukaryota > Viridiplantae > Streptophyta > Magnoliopsida > Caryophyllales > Talinaceae > Talinum > Talinum fruticosum. Next base: position 6,210,928 of record JAITYX010000028.1, read on the forward strand.
ACAAGCGAAGATAAGCCAATATCTTCACAAATACGAGCTGTTCAAGATGAAGCCGAAGAAAATATAACTCGGATGTTCATCCACTTCACCGAGATTACCAACAATTTCAAATCTTTGGGTAGAAAGATTTCCCATGAGAAAATGTGCGTAAAGATACTCAGAGGATTACCTAAGAGAAGATGGGGTCCGAAGGTGACAGCCATCGAGGAAGTTTAGAACCTCTCTCTATTAAAGCCAAACGAACTCATTGGGAAGCTACTTACCCATGAGATCCATCTAGAAGAAGAGGACGGCGAGGTCAGCACTAAGAAGAATATTGCGCTAAAGGCCTCGTAAATCGGAGAAGAAAATATGAGTTCATCAGGCTTAGAAGAAGATCCTATGGCACTTATCGCCGGAGGCTTCAAAAGAATGATGAAGGACAAGAGATGGGACAAACAGCCAAGAGAATAGTTCTACAAGAAAGATAAGAAGGATAAAAAGGTAAACACTCTTCCCCTTCAAAGTTATCTTTAACTAAGAACTTTGGTCGTTTTGAATATGGCAAAAAGAACACATAGTCAAAGACTATCCAAGGAGAAAGAGGGACCGAAAAAGAAGAAGGCTGTGATGGCCACATGGAGTGCTCGAAGATTCAGTAGAAGAAGATCCAGACTCGGATGACTCAAAGTGTCCGATTGCACTATCACACTTAGAAGCCGAATCCGAGTCGACTCGCATCACTCAAACAATGAGGAAACGAAACCTCAGGAGCTAATTAAATATTTTCTCAAGTTTTCCAAAGTTGATTTATACTTTAGAAGAGAAGTCCAATTTTGATTCTTCTTAGTTTAAAGAACAGTTTGAGTCTATCACTTCGAGAGCTTCTCTTTGAAAAATGAATTAGAAAAATTGAGACTTACCCTAAGAGAACTCAAGACTAGTGTTCAAACTAATGAGACTAAGTCTCGAGTCACTGAAAAGAGAAAATGAGCATCCGAAAGAAAAACTCAATGAGTCTCAAGAACTTGTTTTGAAGTTTACTTAAGGTCGAAAAACCTTGACATGCTCTTACGGTCTCTATGTGTCTCCTTCGAAATGAAGGACTTCGTTTTAACAAGGAAGAGGAATCTAATTCTTACTCGGAGCTTTTCAAAAATGATTCTAGAACCGTGAAGTTCAGGATGGCTGAGCATGGTCCCATTCATAAGAATGAAAAGAGGACCGAGCTCGGACCAGCTCTACAGGAGAAAACCTTCTCCACCTGTTTATAAAAGAAAAGATTTTCAAAAGAAAGAGACATAGACTCAGCTTTCTAAAAGGAAGACTCAAAATCAGACCAAACTCAAAGTTATTCAAATCTAGGTTCCCAAGAGTCTTCTTCCTCGAAAAGGACCACAGTAAAGGGAGTTACATGGTTCGTTAAAGGAAGTGAGAAAGGTTAGTTTGTTTATGACTTGCAGGTGGCTCGTAAAAGAACAAAAGGGCATTGGCACCCGGACAGTGGATGCTCATGCCACATGTTAGGAAATTCAAGACTCTTTTCCGAGTTAGAAGAATACAAAGGAGGCAAAGTCACATTTAGAGATGACAACAAAGGCAAGATAATTAGGATAGGCAAGATTGGAAAAGGAGACAATCTGGTCAGCCTAGTCTACCTTGTCAAGGGATTGAAGTACAATCTACTTAGCATCTCTCAATTGTGTGACAAAGGTCGGGACGTAAGATTTACTCAAACCAACTCGTTATATTTATGATAAAACTACCAAGGAGACTAAGCTCTCGGGTAAGAGATCGGGTAACACCTCCACTATTCCTCTTTCGACCCTAGTCGTAATTTATCTTGTTTAAAAGCTTCTCTACATAATGACTCTTGGACATGGCATCGTAGACTAGGTCATGTTAGTATGCACATCATTAACAAGCTTGCATCTCATGGTTTAGTCAGAGGATTCCCTAACCGTGCATTTAAGAAAGATAAAATTTGTGAAGCATGCACAAAAGGAAAACAAGTCGATCATCTTTCAAATATCTCAAAATCTGTTTCCACATCCAAAGTGCTTGAAATGTTACATATGGACTTATGTGGTGAAATCCTGTCAAGAGTCTCGGAGGTAAATCATATGTGCTTGTGATTGTTGATAACTACTCACGATTTACCTGGGATTGTTTTCTTAAGCACAAAAATGAAGCATTTAAAGAGATCAACAAGCTCTGCAAAAAATTCAAGTTGAGTCTCGGTCTCAAATAAAAAGAATTCGAGCTGACGATGGAAGGGAGTTTGACTACTCGGAATTTGCAGAATTATGTGATAAGAATGGCATCTCTTACAACTTCTCAGCACCAAGAACTCCTCAACAAAATGGAGTAGTGGAGAGAAAGAACCGAACTCTTGAAGAAATACAAAGGACAATGATGATTGAACATGATCTACTTTACTATTTCGGGCTGAGGCAGTTAACACAAGTAAACTACATACTAAATAGATGCTTTATTAGACCCATCCCGAAGAAAACTCCATATGAGCTCTACAAACGAAAGAAACCCAACATTTCATACTTCAAACCCTTTGGACGTAAGTGTTATGTTCATAACAATGGTGAAGACTCGGACTTTACAGGTGTATCATTCTAAGTACCATCAAGGAATCAGTACGTGACTTCATCTCTTGTAAGGTTTAATTATAAGTCCTTTTGAGTGGTTTAGAAGCTTTTTGAGTCATCTAGGATCTTTTCTAAGTATTACGAAACCATTGCATGTGTTCTCACCGACTTTGACTCGACTCGTAAAGCATACTCTTGCTTATCAGTTCACACATAGTTCCGAGTCACTCGGATAACACTCGGACTTATTGCATGTTCAAACATTTGCTCTAACGTACATAAACTCGTTTTGACTTCATGTTCTAAGCCCGATTGAATTACAGTGTTAATTCCTCTCGCTTAAGTCAGCTTGCTTTGTTTGAACCATGCCTGTCTAAGTTCAAGTCTCGTTACTCCGATAATTCTTAACGGAATTGCTTTACTTCTAGATCGACTCGGATGGAATTTGAGCATAATGGATATTAGACTCGGAAAATTCCACTCCTTCGAGACTCGGATAATTATGCACTTAATTATCTTAATTAATTTATTATGTGTGTCTAACCTTGGACCGAAGTATTTTATCCTTTGAGTACCAAATTGATTTACTTTTGTAAGTTATTCAAATGAGGTTATCCTACTTTTGAATTACAAAAGTAACCGGCTTCAAGTTGTCAAATCACCAAGCACACAAGGCTTTTCCTACTTCGAGCTAGGCCCGGACAATCGTGTCGGGGTTGTCTATTTCCAAAACTGGAAATCTTCAACGCTAAGCTCAATGGTGGTTTCCACCCTACCTTTTAGACACTACAAATGGTTTGGGACATCCAAAGGAGTCAAGAGTCGTTGCCCAATGTTCACACCTCAACGGATATTTTCTCAGTCACTCGAAAAGCCATTGCAACGGTCACAAAGGACTTCTAATAAGAAGATAGTCGCAACGGCTAATCTGTTTGGTCATCTATAAATAGAAGCCAACTCTCAAGACTTGAAGATTGCTGGAACCATTATCAAATACACATATTTAAGCAAAAGTCATTGTATTCACATTCAATCTTCTACTTACAACTCCAATTCTATACTTAATATCTTTCCGAGTTGTAAGGTCTTGTAATCAGTCACAAACAGTTATTCTTACTTTCCGAGTAAGGTCCCTTGACTGAGCTGTAAGGGTTAACTCAGCTCAATTGTCCCTAACTGTAAAGGTTACCTCGGTTAGGATGTACTAGATCGGATAAGGGAACTTCGAGTCTAGGAAAATAGTGTAAGGAATTGTCTAAGGGAGTAATTCTAGTTAAGTCTTTCTACTCGTATTTTGTGGATTCAAAATAATGGATTTGACTTGGTGCTTGGATTAGCATTGACCGTGGTTTTCTACCCCAAGAGGGTTTCCACGTAATTTCTGAGTTAACACTTTTCCGAGTCCAATCTAGACTCAGACTGTCTCTAAGTCAACTCAGTTTTAATCTTTCATTCTTTGGTCAAATTTCCTCATCACCCTATTCACCCCCTTCTAGGGTGACTAAGTTTCTCCAAAAGCAAACCTTCAATTGGTATTAGAGCCTAGCCTTTCGGAAAGGATTTAATCATCCAAAGGTTTAATGATCAAATGGCTCGGAACAATGGAGAGTTGGATGAAGGAAGATCTTCTAGCAGACCACCAAGGTTCAAAGGATCTAACTTCGTGCACTCGGAAGAAGCTCAAGGAATGTTTCTCGCTGGATCACGATGAAGGTGTCCGGAACATCATAGAAGTAGGGAACTACATTCCAATGAAGATGGAAGAAACAAGACTAGTGCCCAAAACAAAGTCCGAATACACCACTGAAGAAGCAGAGAAGTTCGGAAAGAACCTCAAAGCAATGAACATTCCGATGTGCGCCATCGGCTTAGAAGAATACAACCGAGTGTCGGATCGTGACACAGCCCAAAGAAGTGTGGAACACGCTCGTCAACACTTATGAAGGCATAAGCCAAGTCGGACAATCGAAGATAAGCCAATATCTTCACAAGTACGAGCTGTTCAAGATGGAGCCGAAGAAAACATCACTCGGATGTTCATCCGCTTCACCGAGATTACTAACAATCTCAAATCTCTAGGTAGAAGGATTTCCCACGAGGAAATGTGCAGAAAGATACTCGAAGATTACCCAAGAGAAGATGGGGTCCCAAGGTGACAGACCATCGAAGAGGCTCGGAACTCGTCCTTATCGAAGCCGGACAAACTCATTGGAAAGCTAGTCACCCATGAGATCCACTTGGAAGAGGAGGATGCAGAGGTTAGCACTAAAAACAACATTACACCAAAGGCCTCGTGAAAACGAGAGAAGCAAATCTGAGTTCCTCCGACTCGGAAGAGGAATCCAGGGCACTTATCGCGAGAGGCTTCAAAAGAATGATGAAGCACAAAAGATGGGATAAGAAGCCAATAGAAGAGTTCTATAAGAAAGACAAGAAGGATAGAAAAGGTAAATACTCTTCCTCTTCAAAGTTATCTCTAACTAAGAACTCCGATCTGTTTTGAATGTGGTAGCAAGGAACACATAGTCAAAGACTGTCTCAGGAGAAAGAGGGATAGAAACAAGAAAAAGGCTATGATGGTCACATGGAGTGATGAAGACTCATCGGAAGATGATGAGCACTCGGATGATTCAAAGGGTCCGATGGCACTCTCGGATTCGAAGCCGAATCGAGTCGGACTCGGATCACTCGAGATAGTGAGGAAAGAAATCCTAAGGAGGTAGCTCGGAAAAGAACAAAAGGGCATTGGTACCTGGACAGTGGATGCTCACGTCACATGTCATGAAATCCAAGACTTTTTCTCGTGTTGGAAGAGTATAAGGGAGGCAAAGTCACATTTGGAGATGACAACGAATGGCAAGATAATTGGGATAGGGAAGATTGGAAAAGGAAACAATCTGGTCAGCCCAAGTGTACCTTGTCAAGGGATTAAAGTACAATGTACTCAACATCTGTCAACTGTGTGACAAAGGTCAAGAGGTAAGATTCACTCGGACCAACTGTTATATCTCCGATGATACTACCAAGGAGACCAAGCTCTCGGGTAAGAGATCAAGTAACACCTATACTATTCCTCTTTCCGACCCAAGTCATAATTTATCTTGCTTAAAAGCATCTCTACATGATGATTCATGGACTTAGCATCGTAGATTAGGTCATATTAGCATGCATACCATTAAGAAGCTTGCTTCTCATGGTTTAGTTAGAGGATTGCCTAACTGTGCATTTAAGAAAGATAAAATCTGTGAAGCTTGCACAAAAGGGAAACAGGTCAAATCATCTTTCAAACCTCTGAAAACTATTTCCACATCCAAAGTGCTTTAATTGTTGCGTATGGATTTACACGGTGAAATCCCTGTCAGGAGTCTCGGAGGTAAATCTTATGTACTTGTGATTGTTGATAACTACTCACGATTTACCTAGGTGTATTTTCTTAAGCACAAAAATGAAGCTTTCAAAGAGTTCAGCAAGTTCTACATGAAAATTCAAGTAGAGTCTCGAGACTTAGATCGGAAGAATTCGAACTTACCATGAAAGGTTATTCGATTACTCGGAATTTGCAGAGTTCTGCGATAAGAATGGTATCTCCCGTAACTTCTCAGCACCAAGAACTCCTCAACAAAATGGAGTAGTGAAGAGAAAGAACCGGACTCTTGAAGAAATAGGAAGGACAATGATGATTGAACATGATCTACCCTACTATTTCTGGGCTGAGGCGAGTCAACATAGCAAACTACACATTAAACAGATGCCTCATCGGACCCATCCTGAAGAAAACTCCATACGAGCTCTACAAAGGGAAGAAACCCAACATTTCATATTTCAAACCCTTTGGATGTAAGTGCTTCATTCACAACAATGGTAAGGATCACCTGACCAAGTTTGATGCTAGGTCAGATGAAGGTATTTTTCTTGGGTATTCATCTCATAGCAAAGCATATCGTATTTTCAATAAAAGAACTAACAATGTGGAAGAAAGCATTCACATTGTGTTTGATGAGATTGAACAAGAAAAACCAAGTGAGTCAACATTCTTAAACCTGAAGCTCAGCAGAGATGATGATCTTGATGAAAATGAGCTCATCAAGAATCAAATCAAAGTGACTCGGAACAAAGTGACTCGGAACAACATGACTCAGAATGAGACAATTCAAGAGCCATCTTAGAATGTTGAAGGTCAGTTAGATGAACAAGCTCACTCGGAACAGACTTCGAAGATCAACCAATTCAACGTACGGATCTGGTGAACCAGAGAACATGTAAAGCATTCAAGTATGGTTCTAGCCACCCACTAGAAAACATCTTGTCCGATATCAATAGTGGGGTAAGAACTCGTTACTCTCTACAAAATCTATGTGCATTCACTGCATTCATTTCAGTAACTAAACCCAGAAATGCACTAGAGGCCCTAAATGAACCTGAATGGGTGGAGGCCATGCAAGAGGAACTCAATCAATTCGAAAGAAACAAAGTTTGGACTCGAGCGAAACGACCTTCCGACCACCCAGTCATAGGAACCAAATGGGTTTTCAAGAACAAACTGAATGAAGGTGGGTTGATAGTCAGAAATAAGGCTAGACTTGTTGCTCAAGGTTACAATCAAGAGGAAGAGATTGATTGTGGGGAAACCTTTGCAATCTGTTGCCGAATTAAAGCTATTAGAATCCTATTGGCATTTGCATCTAGCTTGAATATCAAATTATATTAAATGGATGTTAAATCTGCTTTTCTCAATGGTTTCATTGAAGAGGAAGTTTATGTTGAGCAGCCCCCTGGATTTGAAAACTCAGAATTTGCAAATCATGTTTTCAAATTGTAAAAAGCTCTTTATGGTCTTAAACAAGCTCCCGGAGCCTAGTATGAAAGATCGAGCAATTTCTTGGTTGAAAATGATTTTAGAAGAGGTCAGATTCACAAGACTCTTTTTATAAAAACCAAGGGGAAAGACTTTCTTATTGCTCGGATCTATGTTGATGACATAATTTTTGGAGCTACTAATGAAATTCTCGTGTCGAGAGTTTTCCGAGTTAATGAGACAGGAATTTCAAATGAGTATGATAAGAGAACTTAATTTCTTCCTTGGTCTACAAATTAAGCAAGACAAAGATGACATCTATGTCCATCAATCAAAGTATACCAAGGAGCTATTGAAGAAGTACAAACTTCAAGACGCAAAACATGCAACAACACCTATGAGCAGCATCATAAAACTGGACTCGGACGAGAAAGGTAAAGCAGTAGATCGAAACTCTATCGAGGTATGATTGGATCTTTGCTATATCTTACTTCCAAGTAGGCCGGACATAATGTTTAATGTATGTTTGTGTGTAAGATTTCAAGCTAATTCAAAAGAATCACGTCTCACTACTGTGAAGAGAATATTCGAGATATCTTGCGAGGACTCGAGTATCTAGGTCTATTGTGCTCAAGAGACTCGGAACCGACTCTCACTGGATACTCGGATGCTAACTATGCTGGGTACTAAGTTGATAGAAAGAGCACTTCAGGAGCCTGCCGGTTTCGGGTCAATCCCGATATCTTGGCACTCAAAGAAACAGAACTCGGTAGCTCTATCAACTGCTGAAGCTGAGTATATTGCAGTTGAAGCATGCTCGTACTCAAATTTTATGGATCAAGCAACACTTGAGAGATCTTGGACTTACATTCACATCAATTCCAATCAAGTGTGATAATCAAAGTGCAATCAGCATCACCAAGAATCCAGTTCAAGCACTCAAAGACAAAACATATTGAGGTCGAGTATTATTTTCTATGAGACCATTATGAGAATAGTGATATTAAACTTGAATTCATTCCTGCAAAACTTCAATTAGTTGATATCTTTACTAAGCCACTTAGTGAGGATCAGTTTTGCTTTATTAGGAATGAGCTTGGCATGATCAATGCATAATTATGTGCTTTTCGAGCATGATTACTTTGCATGATTATATGTTATGTGCCTTCTTTCTTTAACAATAATTAGTTCAGTTGAACCAGTGATAACCGAGCTCTGAGTTATTAGTTGTTTGCGGTTTCTAAGTCACTCGAAACTTCACCGAGTCGGACTCGGATTTTGAGAAAAATGGACATCAAACTTCGAAATCATCTCCAAATCAGTGGAGAATTTCATAAATTTCTTTTAAAATCTCTCTTTTTCTCTCTCTCGTCTCGCGCGCATCAATCGGACAACTAACCGTTGGGAGACAATCGTTGGAATTCCAACCGTTGGAAAGCGAAACAGTCACACCGGTCCGAGGTGACCGTTGGAGAGCCGGGTCAAAACGAACACTCGAAGGATGATAATTGCTCTCTAAATAGCGTCTATTTTCCTTCATTTCACTACTTTACTCTCTACTTACTCTCACTCTCTCGATTACTTCAACTCGCGCAAACTCTCTCTACGTTCGAAGAAAGTTTTCGTTGATCTCAAGCTAAGAGGAAGCATTCTTAAGTAAGCTCTGTCACTCTCAGCTCTCTCTCTACTCTTTAATTTTTTTTCCTCACTTTCATCGAGCTATCTCTCTCTCTCTCTCCTCTCTATCAAAAGTTCATCTTTCTTCTCTTTTCTTCATCAAATATGTCGAAAACAGGTTCCCACCCCGATTTCTTGGTTCCGCCACCAAGAAACCTCACACCTAAAGCAAGGAAGGCCCCTCCAATCCTTAAAGAGTGAAAACATCGAGTATAAGGACTTCATCCGGACAAACAATTCTTAAACAAGCAAACTGACTTAGAAAAAGGAATTAATAGTGTAATTCACTTTGCATTGAATATGGAGACAGAACTTAGATAAAAAGTGTTAGAGAGATTATTTGAGCATGCGATCGATCCGAGTGTTGTCCGAGTGAGTCGAAGCACTAATGCGGAAGATATACAATAATGTGTTTTCGAGTCGGTTAGAAACGAATGAAAACATATACAAGAGTTTCTATAATACTCGGAATGACTTGTAATCAAAACTTCGGGAGGATAAGGTTTATACGTGAGTCTTCATGTAGTACTCAAAATGGTTTAGATTTAGAGTCCGAGTCATCAGTAGGTAAAGTGAATTAATGAAATAGAAGCTTGCTATTTATAGAATAAAGTCTTTCATTGAACAACCGCCTTTCTTACTCAGCCCTCCAAGCAACGATTATCGGATCATTGATTCTCCCAGTGAGTAACAACTAGTTTCGAAGCAATTTTCTTGTAACGGCTTGTTCTTCTAACTGTTCGCATCACAAAGAGAGAAGAGAAGATTTTTGATTTCAAAGATTCTCCATTTATCTAGAGATGATCTCGGAATTTTGATGTCACTTTTTGTTATAAATTGAGTCCGACTTAGTGATGTGTCCGAGTGATTCATAACACACTAAGAAAATTAATAACGTATAGCTTAGTCTCATTTTGTGTCAATTGATCCATTTGTTACTCACTAAAGCATATAACAATCAATCGGAGTAAAATACTTATGCATTAACTTAGATAATCATGCAATTAACATGCTACATTCATTCTTAATAAAGCAAAACAAATCTTCACTCGGAGGTTTAGTGAAAATATAAGGTAATTAAAATTTTGTAGGAGTAAACTCAAGTTTAATATCACCTTTCTCGAATGGTCTCTCGAAAATGATACCTAACCTCAATGTATTTGGTTTTTTAGTGCTGAACCGCATTCTTGGTGATGCTAATTGCATTTTTATTGTCACACTTGATTGGGATAGATGTGAATGACAATCCTAGATCCTTGAAGTGTTACTTAATCCAAAGAATATGAGCACAACAAGCTCCAGTTGCAATGTACTTCAGCCTCAGCAGTTGATGGACCAACTGAATTTTGATTCTTTGAATGCTAAGAGATGAGTGATTAACCTAGAAATTGGCATACGCCTAATGTGCTCCTTCTATCAACTTTGTATTCAGTATAGTCAGCATTTTGATTGAAGAACAAAGATGTCATCCTTTTCTTGCTTGATTTGCAATTCAATGAAGAAATTGAGTCTCCCATCATGCTTATTTAGAACTCCTGTCTCATTAACTCGAAAACGCTTGGCATAGAGTTTCATTAGTAGCTCCAAAAATAATATCACCAACATAAATCTGGATGATAAGAAAATCATTCCCCTTGGCTTTTGGAAATAGAGTTTTGTCAATGAGACTTCTTTTGAAGTCATTTTCGAGCAAGAAAATGATTAGTCTTTCATACCAAGCTTTGGGAGCTTGTTTCAGACCATATAAAGCCTTTCGCAACTTGAAAATATGATTTGGAAAATTGAGAGTTTTCAAATCTAGGAGGTTGCCGAACATAAACTTCTTCTTGAATATAACCATTAAGAACTACACACTTAACATCCATTTGATAAAGCTTAATGTTCATGCTAAATGCAAATGCTAAGAGAATTCCGCCTCAATCCTAGCAACAGGTGCAATGGTTTCCCCACAATCAATTCTCTCTTCTTGGTTATATCCCCGAGTCACTAATCCGGCCTTATATCTAACTACCGAACCTCTCTCATCCAGTTTATTCTTGAAAACCAATTTGGTTCTTATTACTCGGATGTTTAGAAGGTCATTTGGTCATAATCCGGACTTGGTTTCTTTCAAATTTATTCAATTCTTCTTGCATGGATTCTACAACTTCAGGTTCAATTAAGGTTTCTAGTACATTTTTAGGTTCAGCTAATGATATGATTACTGAAAATGCACATAGATTTTGAAAACAAGAACGAGTTCTTACCCCACTCGTTGATATCATAAAGGATGTTCTCGAGTGGGTGACTCAATACATATTTGAAAGCTTTACCTGTCCTCTAATTTACCAAGTTTGTTGGTTGAATGGTCTAATCTTTAGTTGGTTGCTCTTATTGAACTTTTGCATTGGCTTGTCCTTCAACGAGTCTCAGCTGGATCTTGAACTATCTCATTATGAGTCGCCTCATTTTGAGTTAGCTTATTCCGAGTTGTCTCAGTTCTTTGGTTTTGGTTAATTATGAGCTTAACTTCAGCTATATCATCTTCATCTCTGTTAAGCTTAAGATTTGAGAAAGTGGATTCACTTATCCTACCATGGTCAATCTCATTAAAGACAACGTGGATACTTTCTTCCTCTTTGTTAGTTCTCTTATTAAAAGCTTTACTATAAGATGAGTAACCAAGAAATATACCTTCATCTAACCTTGCATCAAACTTAATCAGATGTTCCTTACCGTTGTTATGCATATAGCATTCACATCCGAATGGTTTGAAGCAAGAGATGTTAGGCTTCTTTCCTTTGTATAGCTCATAGGCTGTCTTCTTTAGAATAAGTCCAATGAGGCATCTGCTGAGAGTGTAATTTGTCTGTGTTGACTGTCTCAACCCGTAAATAGTAAGGTAGCTCATTTTCAATCATCATTGTCCTTCGTCTTTCTTCATGAGTTATGTTCTTTTTTTCTACTACTCCATTATGCTAAGGAGTTATTGATGCTAAGAAGTTATGCGAGATACCATTCTTGTCATAAAAGTCTGCAAATTCCGAGTAATCGAACTCTTTTCTATGGCCAATTCGAATTCTTCTTATTTGAGTGTCACACTCCACTTGAATTTTCCTGCAGATCTTAGTGAACTCGTTGAAGGCTTCATTCTTGTTCTTTAAAAAACACACGTAGGTAAATCGTGAATAATTATCAACAATGACCAGCACATATGATTTACCTCTTACGCTTTTCATAGGAATTTCACCACTCAAATTCATGTATTTTAGATGTAGACACAATCTTGAGTGCTTTGAAAGATGATCTTACGTGCTTTCCTTTTATGCATGCCTCACAAATTTTATCTTTCTTAAATGCACAATTAGGTAAACCCCTAACTAATCCGTAAGATGCAAGCTTCTTGATGGTATGCTTACCGATATGACCTAGTCTACGATGCCATGTCTAAGAACCATTATTCAAAGATGCTTTTAAACATGATAAATTTTGACTAGAATCCAAAAGAGGAATGCTATAGGTGTTACCCGACCTCCGACTCGAGAGCTTTGTCTCTTTGGTGACTGCATCGAAATGAAACAGTTGGTCTAAGTGAATCTTACCTCTTGACTTTTGTCACATAACCGAGAGATGCTTAAAAGATTGTACTTGATCCATTTAACAAGGTAGACTGGACTCACCGAACTATCTCTTTGACCAATTCGGCTAATTCCAACTATCTTGCATTTCGTTGTTATCTCCAAATGTGACTTTTCCTCCTTTCATTTCTTCTAAGTCTCGAGAAGAGTCTTGAGTCTCCGGACATATGGCGTGAGTAGCCATTATCTAAGTACTAGTGACCCTTTCGTTTCTGAGTTACATGCAAAACAAAAACAAACTACCCTTTCTCAATTCCTCTCACAAACCAAGTAACAATCTTTACTATGGCCTTTCTCTCGAGGAAGAATACTTTTGGGAACCTAGATTTGAATAATTTTGGGTTTTGTCTAATTTTGAGTCTTCCTTTTAGAAAACCGAGTCTATGTCTCTTTTCTTTGAAAACCTTTCTTTTTGTAAACAGGTTGAGAAGGTTTTCTCATGTAAACCGGTCTATGTTCAGTCCCTTTTCTTTGCGAGTGAATGGGACCATGCTCGACCTTCTTGAACTTAATAGTTATGGAATCAATTTTGAAAACATTGTTGTACGAGTTACCCTTCCCATCAACATTGTAACCAAGACCTTCTTTTCTAAATGAGACACACTGAGAGCCAAGTAAAAAGATCAAGGTTTTTCTGACCTTGAGTGAGTAGTAAAACTAATTCATTAGACTCATTGATTTTTAGCTACTCATTCTATGTTTTGAGGCTCGAAACTCGGTCTCATTATCTTGAGAACTAGTCTCAAGCACTTTCAGATTTTGTCTCGGCTTTTCTAATTCCTTTTTCAACATGATGCTCTCAGTAGTAAGAGACTCTAGTTGCTCTTTGAAATCGGAAGAATCAAAATTGGACTTTTCTTCCAAACTAAAGATACATCCAGCAAGATCAAGTTTGGAAAACTTGAGGAAATAGTTGATTACATCATGAGGATTTGTTTCCTCAACATCTATATCATCACCTGTCCGACTCAAATCCAGCTTCTAAGTCTATCCTTGCCATTAGACACTTTGAGTCATCGGAATCATCATCTTCAAAGGAATCATCATCACTCTAGGTAGTCGTCATAGCGTTTTTCTTCTTTCTGTCCTTCTTTCTCTTTGGACAGTCTTTGACTATGTGCTCCTTGCTACCACACTTGAAACAACTAGAGTTCTTAGTTAAAGATAAATTAGAAGAAGATGAGTATTTACCTTTCTTGACTTTCTTGTAGAATTCCTGCTTTGGCCTCTTTTGTCACTTTTTGTATTTCATCATCTTCTTGAAACCTCAGGCACTCGAGTGCCATAAGACCCTCTTCGAGCCCGAGTCGTCTGTCTTTTAAGGCTTTGAGTGTAATTTTCTTTTGGTGTTGACCTCAGCTTCCTCCTCTAATAGGTGCAGCTCATGAGAGAGTAGCTTCCCAATAAGCTTATCTGGTTTCAGCATGGAAAGATCTTGAGCTTGTTTGATTGCTATCACCTTTGGACCCCATCTTTTCTTTGGTAGACTTCTCAAAATTTTTCTAACGACTTTTTCGTGAGAGATCTTTCTACCTAGAGATTTGAGATTGTTGACAATCTCAGTAAAATGAATCCCCAGTGCTCCATTTTGAACAGACTTGTACTTCTAAAGAAACCGACTTATCTTTGCTTGCTTCACTTGGCTGGTTCCTTCATAGGTGTTTACTAAGGTATCCCACACCTCTTTAGCTGTGTCACATGCAAACACTCAGCTATATTCTTCCGAGGTTATTGCGAACATCGGAGTGTTCATAGCTTTGAAGTTCATGTATTTTTCATTCTTTTCGGTGGTGTACTCGACTTCTCCTTAGGTACAACACTTGATCCTTCCATCTTTGTAGGAGTGTAGTTCCCATGTTTGATGATGTTCCGGACATCTTCATCACAGACCTTGCATGAAGCATTCCATTATCTTCTTCCGAGTGTGCAAAGTTTGAACCTTTGAACTTGGGTGGTCCAGTGAAAGATCTTCCTTCATCAAACTCTTAATTTTTCCGAGCCATCCGATCTTTAGATCTTTGCATTGTGAAATGCTCTTGAAAGGCTAGGCTATAACACCAATTGAAGGTTAGCGCTTGAAGAGGTTAAGTCACTCTAGAGGGGGATGAATAAGGTGATAGAAAAGTTTTATGAATTATCAATGAATTCACCTCAGCAAGCACTTAAAAAATAATTCTGTCTATAATGAACTTAGAAACAATTAAAACATATAAATAAGTGAAAACCTTCCTGGTGCGAGAAAACCACGGACAGTGTTAATCCAAGCACCAAGTCAAATCCACTATTTCGAATTCACAAAATACAAGGACTCGACTCTATACATAATTGCTCCCTTATAAAATTTAATTATAAGTTTTCTTAAACTCGAAATTCCCTTAACCGATCTAATACTTCCTAATTAAGATACCCTTTACAGTTAGGAACCAATGAGCCAAGTTAACCATTACAGCTCAGTCAAGGGACTTAAGAGAGAATAAAAAGAGTAGAAATGATTGTAAGACTTTCTCTTTACAACTCGTAAAGTAAAGACTTAATAACATAGAGTTGTAAATGCTAGTAGATTGAGTGAGAGTAGACTATGTTCAGTTTTGGCAATCTTTAAGTCTTGTAAAGTGGCTTCTATTTATACACATCAGAGCATATTAGCCATTGAGACTTGTTATGGACTGGTAGCTTCAATAGCCGTTGTAACGGTTAGTCCGAGTCACTCAAAAACGATCCGTTGTAATATGAACGTTGTGTGGTGGTCCTTGGCTCAAAAAGTGGTCCATCCCTCTAGTTGTGACTGAATTTTGGGGTGGAAATAACTCGTTGGACTCAAAGTTAAGGTGTACCAGATTTTGAAACAACCCCGACACGGTGGTCGAGCTATGTCTAGAAATGGTTGATTTCGTCTACTAGTGTTTACCGGCTACAAATCGGTTGCTTTTGCTTTTCAAAATAGTATAAATTACTTTAATCAACCCACAAAAGTAATTCAAAGTGGCATTCAAAATATAAAAATACTTTGGTCCAAGATTCGGCAAAGATAATAATTAATTTAAAGTAATTAAGCACTTAATTATCTTCAACCTAAAAGAGTGGAATTATCTCGAGTCTAATATTCATTAGGTTCAAATTCCATATTGAGTTAATCCTTTAAATGATCAAGTTAGTAATAATAAAGAATCAAAATACATAAACTTGATCAAGTAAATAATTTCATTAAATATGTTAACTTAGAAAGTGGAATTAACGTAGTAATTCATTTTCACTTAGAAAAGTAAGTCAATGCTCGGAATAAAAGTGTTTGTGAAATTATTTACTCATGCCATTGTTTTGAGTTATTTCAGATTGAGTAAGAAATTTGGTTAAAAGTGATATGCTAGATAAATGATTTCCGAGCGGGTTAGAAAATAACGAAAACTTAGATATGAGTTTCTTAAAAGCTTAAAATGACTTGGAATCAAAACTATAGAGAGATAGAGAGTTATACCCGAGTCTTCGATGTCAAATTCTTTTGTTGATAGATTTATTCTTCAAGATAGAGATAATTCGTTTCTTCTTTATAAATATTGTGTGCTTGTGTTTATCAACAATTACACTCGTTATCTTATTTAATACTTTTGGATCTTGTTCATTATGAAACATATCATCAAGTTTATCCAAGTTATATTCTTTAAACTCCATCTACTTTTTCTAGGTTTCTTCAACCATTGGCTTTTTTTCAAGCATTAGGGTTTTTATTTCTTGCAAGGGAAATGGGATTTTGTTTTTTGGATTTTGAAATGGATATTTATGTTGCAAATGTACACTCTTACCTAGATCAATCTTACTACCGCTATGTCTAAGTAGACAACTAAAAATGTCGCTCTTATCTATTTATTTATTTTATTTGTTTTTGTTAACCTGGTAATGAAAACTCAATCTCAATTGTAAGCTCAGGTTCGATTGAAATAAATCGAGTGGCAAAACCCGGTTTGGCCCACGAAAAGCCAACTAGCACAACAAAACGGCCCAAATCGCTTTTCCTTAGGTCGGGCTAGCCCGTAAATCAATTCCTTAGACGACCCAACCTAGGTTCGGACTCCTAAGTTGAGATTTGAATCGACGCCAAACCGTAAACCTACTAAAGCACAATGTTTTTTCCTCCTTTCAGCAGCCAACCCTAGCACACTTTCCCAGCACCACTAAACGCGGTCGTTTTTTATTAACGCCGACACGAGACTTCATTGAACGGTGTCATTTTGACTAGTTTAGCTTCCCAATTTCCTCTTTATCCATTTGCAGTATTTTCGGGCCCATTTCGTCGCTTAGCCGACGACTGGAGGCTAATTTTATAAATAGAGGGATTCCCTCTTCCCCCATTTCACCCACCATTTATACACTATTTTGAGCTGAAAAAACCCCCAATTGCTGCTGAAACTTTCTCCCTCTCTTCCGTACACAATCTTGAGTTAACACTCAAAACAACTTTTCTAAACCTTTCACAAAAAAAAACCTTGTTTTTGACTCTTTTCTTGAACACCACCCTACCATTACATTACGTAAATCGAACGAGATTCAAACCTAAAAAGTGGATCAACCTGAGGGTGTTATTCCACCTTTAGGAGTTTACCTTTCCGTCCTGTTTAATTTTGTTATTTATTGCTTTTAGTATTGTCGATTAAAAATGTAATCACTTTACTTTTCATCCACTCCGATGTAAATTTTCTTTATTGTTTTTATTTATTTCTTTTACATCATGTTTTGATTGCTTTGGTTTCCGCCTTTTACATGTTGACTTGTTGTCTTTCTTAATGCGATCAAACTCCCTTTGTCAATCAATAGAGGTCGTCTTTTAGCGGACAGAATAAGGAGCGTTCTTCTTCATTTTCTACATCACCCCGAACACTAGATCATTGGTTTTGACCAATGGAGTCCTTTGAAAACATTTTTAAAATTTTTAGTTTTTGTCCCTTTCTATTGTCCCTTCGATAAAATCAGAATTAGAAAAATGGTTCTTATATTTTGTTAGTTTTTATTTTAAAAAGCTGACTGGTGACTCCTCTTTTCAATATCCTTTACTCCTAAAAATGCATCCGGGTCTTTTTTATATATCTGGTTGAAATGGAAGAAGTTGGCTAATGACCTAAAGCCATCTGGTTACGACTACCTCAGCAGTTCAAGCTACATGTCCAGTGTCGGACGATGACTTTGGTGGTCCAGATCCCGGTCCCCAAGGGGCTTAGCTCTGCGAGGCGATTCCGGTTGTCTAGTTACTGTAGTTTTGCGATACTAAATTTGTCCTCCTTTAAAGTTTCTGTCTAATAAAACATCCCAGGAATTGTAAAACATAATTTCAAAATAAAATAATTTCCTAAAATCACCAATCAACCCTTCTTAAAAAATCTCTTTTAAAAAGCCTTATTGTTCGCTTGATAAGCACACCTTGCATAAAACTGAGATTCGTTGCAAAATGTGACCCTATACCATCTCTCCTATAGTGGGCACTCCACTGTGGACACTTATTAAGAAGGTGAGATTCGAAAGTTGAATTTGTGAGTCTTTATCGCATTTGCATTAGGCATCATTGCTTTTGTAAGCAACTTTGAACATAGATGTTTTTAGACCTTATTAGAATTCAACCCTCAAGAACCTTTTTCAGAGACATCAA
This sequence comes from Talinum fruticosum, assembly GCA_021018815.1. Taxonomy (NCBI): domain Eukaryota; kingdom Viridiplantae; phylum Streptophyta; class Magnoliopsida; order Caryophyllales; family Talinaceae; genus Talinum; species Talinum fruticosum. The sequence continues at coordinate 6,229,234 of JAITYX010000028.1, forward strand.
ATCATTATCTTGGTGGGTCTACTCGATTGAATACTGAGGTGTGATTACTTTCCAACTCATAGCAAGCTTTTTGGACCCATAGCTGACGAAACTTTTACACTATGAGCTACCATGTTTATTTGACCTAGAATTTTCTTCGAATGTAGAACTTTTTTGGCTTAGGTTAATCCTTCATTTGCTTGCTTGAATAAATGTGTCTGCTTTTTGTTATGTGACCCTGTTCCTTGAGCCTATAGCAGTTCAGCCAACTTCAGTCCAATAATTCTTGCACTATAGCAAAATAAAAAACAATAAAATTTTGAGTCGAGTCTATTTTGTGCATTTGTAGCCAAATTCAAATTTTCCTTCCTTCCTTTAGGTCAATCCATATTTTTATTTTCTAAATAGAAAGTTTTTTATGGAGGTTGTTCCATTCCTCCTCCCATCTCTTGGTTAAAAAATAAGTGGACAAAATCCAAATGGGCTCTAGGTCGGCACCAGCCCGCCCAAGCCACCGCTTTAGTTCGGTCCTAGCTCTAGATCCATTTTTTAGTTCGAGTTGCTTTTGTGTCTATTCTAGTTTCTCCAAGTATTTTTCATTAGCAAAAAAATATATATATCATTTAAGGTGAATTCGTTTATTACATTGTGCATTAGCCAAATAAAAAATCATCTCATTTAAGGTGAGTCCATTCATTATATTTTGCACTAGCCAAATCAAAAAATTATCTTAATCAAGGTGAGTCCATTCATTTCATTTGTTTTGCATTAGTCAAATAAAAAATCATCTCATTGAAGGTGAGTCCATTCATTACATTTTGCATTAGCCAAATAAATATTCATCTCAACTAAGGTGAATCCATTTATTTCATTTTGTATTAGCAAAATTAAACTTGTCTTAATTAAAGCGAGTCCATTTATTTTATTTTTACTTTAGACAAATAAAATCATCTTAATTATGGTGAGTCCATTTATCTTGTTTTTGCATTAGCCAAAAAAGAGAGAACTTTTTTCGGTTGGTCCATTTTTGCATGCTTAGCAAAAACAGAAAAGCATTCATTTTCCCCATTAGGATCATCTTTATTGCATTTTGTTGGCCCGTATTTTTATATGCATTAAAAAAAGAAGGCATATCGTTCTCTTTTCTTAGGGGTCAGCTGTCTTATTGGGTCCATTACTTAAGGCCCAATATCCTTAGAATTATTTGCATAAGCCAGTCTTGAGCACCTACACTTTTGAGACGAGAGGATAGGGAAGCCTACTAAAATCGAGCATCGGCGAAATCTTATCACGAGAGGGGCTAAGAAGGAGTCTACTTCAACACCGGCACATTCAACAATGGTGCACTCAACACCGATATGTCCCACATCGGCATGTGCCATGCTCATACGGTCAATGTCGGTATGTTACCCACGGACGAGTGTCGAAACCCAATCCTCCTCAAAAAATGGCCGCAAAACTATAACAAACCCCTATCTTGACCTTGTTCAAAGAGTCTATAGCAAAAATAAAAGCCACAATTAAGACCTAGGATAAAATGATTAATTTAATATCTGAAACTGTTAACTTTATACTCCATATATTGAAGAAAAATGACAGGGATGAAGGAAAAAAGAACATAAAAGAAGGGAAGATGAGGAAGAAGCCCCCAAACCTCGCTCGGATCCACCAATAGATCATATACAGAAGCTATTGCAATGATCTTCCATGTTTGATGATGATCTTGGCCTATGTGGGATTCACATTAATCCCAAAAGGTAAATTACCCCCAAAATTCACCATGCCCGAAATCATGTTCCGGGGACTGAAAACCCGACCACCTTATAAGGAACTTAATAGGGAAATGACCTTGAAGAATATACCAGAGGCCACATACCATGTCATATTTCCATGGACATTTGACAAAGACATCATAAAATGGTACAATGTTGTTGACTCGCATAAGGTCACAAGTCTGGTAGAATCTTTGTAGGGAGTTCTTAATCAATACTCCTATAATAATGATCTACGAGATCACACTTTGGGACTTAGAGCTGATCAATCAAGGAGAAAAAGAAAGCTTCACTAATTTCATCACATGTTGGAGAGCAAAGGTCGCCCACATGGTAGACCTCACCCTCTTAAAATGATTAAGTTAAGCTTATCCTCAAAACCCGAAACTTGCCTATCACTAGCACTTGAGGTTCCTGCCTTTTATGGACATCAAAACATTGCGAGATGCTGGCATGCTCATATAAGAGAAGTAAGCATCCACGACCACAAAAGTTGTAACCAACTAACGAACATGTGTTGGTCCGAGCAACTACCTTGTGAAGCAATACACTTCACTATCAAATGAGCCCATCACTCATCAAGGATGACAACAAAATGTGCACTTCCCTATTTCAGATCCATCATAGGTCTATTTTGTTTTCCTATTCCAAAGAAAAGAAGAGAAAAAACCAACCAAATTAGAAACTTTTGAACTATGAAGGTTGATTTACGCTATAGTGGATACGTAGGAATCTAATGACGTCGACCCCAATCCTAATATTGTTCTAAATTCCCATTTCTAATTTGTAATTACAATCCATTTTTTCCATTTCCTTCCATAGGGGTGAGAGAATTAATCGAGAAGCATGTCGTTTTAACCGAGCCCACTAACAAAACTCGTCGGACATGGGTCTTACCATTCAGCAAGTACTCTGCCCTTTCACTTCGGCTTCCATTTCGGTTGGACTAACTTCTTTATTATCCTACTACTTAGACCGTTGTGCTCCACTTATATATTTTATAGAGTAGGGGCTAAAAGTTCAATTTTATCTTTGTCTTTTTGAATTTTTTTTTCCATATATAAATAAAGATTGCATTTGTTCTCGAGAATAAGTCTTGTGAAGACTCGGGTATGAACTGATCTCTTATATGATTTTGATTTCAAGTAATTTTTCTAGAACTTAGATATATATATCTCTTAACTCACATACGTTCTTGATGAGTTTTTAATGAATAAAATCTTAAAAAGAATTCCTTATCATTTTGACACATCCATGGGATTCTTGATGAGCTAAAAATTCACCTAATACTCTAGGCATTAACGAAACATGTTTTTAGTCTTAGAACTTAGTTTTATTTAATCTAATAAAACTTGACTCGGAATCAGCTTGTGAGCCTTGAATGAGGACTTAGTTATGGGAAACTAACTTTCTCGAGTAAGGCTCGGACAGAAAGTTTTCCTAAATAATTTCACACACTTAACCTATCTTTTCAATCGGCTTATTCCATATTTTTAAAAAAATTACTTGTGTTCATTCTAAAATAGCCGATTTATGAATTTAAAATTAATCAAATTAACAAACACCAAAATATGTCCAAATAACTCTTGAAATTAATTCTATCTTATGTATTCTTTGAGTTTAGACATAAATGGATTTTGAATATTGAATATTGGACTTCAATAATTTCATTTTAATAGATTAAGGATTTTTAGTCATTAAATGATTTATTTAAAACTAATCCTTAACTAACCTTGGACCAAAGTATTTTTTACTTTGGGTACCATTTGTAATATTATTTTTGTAGGTTTTTAAAGCTAACTAATCTCATATTAAAGCAAAAACAACCAACTTCTTACGTTTCAAGATAACACACTCAAACACTCGTGTCAAGGTCTGTTTGTTTCTATTTCTATAACTTTTAATCATGTATTCTAACGACTATTTGTACACTTTTTCTTAGATAAAACGAATAGGTAAAACTTCTTTTGAGGCTAAAACCTATGCTCAACAAATACATTCACAATAGTTCTATTTCTAAAGACTCAAATTATCCGTTGTGACAGACTAACTCGACCAAGAAGGCCAAGCCCAAGGAACAATGACTTCTACCATGCTGCCTATAAACTGAAGTCTTGATTTAAGACTTATAAGATTGCTTGGAACCAAGAACTCCACTCTTATACTCTTACTTCTAACTTATAACTCTAGTTGGTTCTTTCCCAACGTTCGGAGTTGTAATCTCTCGTAAAGAAAAGTCTTGTAATCTCTACTCTTTCTTATACACCTTTTTTATTTATCACTTGGCTGAATTATAAAGGTTATCTTAGCTCGGTTGTCCCAAACTGTAAGGGTTATCTCACTTTAGAAGTACTACGACAGATAAGGTAACTTTTGTGCCTCGGAAAAACTTGTAATAGAGTTGTCTAAGGGAGCAATTTTGGAAGCCAGTCCTTTATATTTTGTGGATTCAAAATAGTTGATTTGACTTAGTATTTAGATTGACACTGTCTACGTTTTCTTCCCCAAGAGGGTTTCCACTTAAAACAATTTGTTATGCTCTTTCTAAGGCAATCTAGACTTATTTATGCTTTCTAATTTATGATTCTCACAAAAGAATTTCTAATCTCCACACCATTTCCTTATCACCCTATTCACCCCCTTTAGGGTGACTTAGACTCTCTATTCTAAACCTTCAATTGGTATTAGAGCCTACCCTTTAACAAAAGGATCTCATAATCCAGAGGTCTAAAGATTATATGGCTCTAAGCTAGGATAGTTGGATGAAAGAAGGTCATTGACCCAACCACCTAAGTTCAAAGGTCCAACTTTACTCATTGGAAGGAGCTAATGGAGTGCTTCATTTCAAGATTACGATGAAGATGTTTGGAAAGTCATCTCGAACAAAAACTACGTTCCCACCAAGCAAGTTGGCAATCAAACTATGGCGAAGGTGAAGTCAAAATTTACACTACAAGAGAACGAAAAACACGAAAGAATTTCAATGCCATAAACATTCTAATGTTTGTTATATATGTCTTGTAATACAATAGAGTGTCAGACTATGATACTACTAAAGAGGTGTGAGAGACTCTTGACACCACCTATGAAGGCACAAGTCAAGTGAGACAAGTGAAGATAAGTTAATACTATCACAAGTACGACATGTTCAAAATGGAGACTAACGAGAACATAACTCAAATATACATTCGCTCCACTCGAGATTGTTAATAATCTCAAATCACTTGGAAAGAAGTTGTTAGTGAAGAAGTGGTCATAAAGCTTCTAAGGAGCCTTCCAAAGAAGAGATGGGGTCTGAAGGTGACAACCATCAAGGAGGCTGAAGACCTCACCAAGATGAAACCGGATGAACTCATTGGGAAACTTCTCGCCTATGAGTTTCATCTCGGGGGAGAATCTAAGGTAAGCACCAAGAAGAACATCTCTCTTAAGGCCTCAAAGAAATCTGGTCCTAGTATGTGCTTGTTATAGTCTAAAGAAGATCCCATGGCACTTCGGGCTAAAGGCTTCAAACATATGATGAAATACAAGAAGTGGTAGAAGAAGCCCAAACATGAGATCTACAAAAAGGAGAAGAAAGGTAAATTCATGTCCCCTTCAAATTGTTCTTTGATTTAAAATTCTAGTTGCTTTGAATATGGAAGCAAGGAATAGATCATGATGGATTGCACAAAAAAAGAAGGACCGCTAGAAAAAGAAGGCAATGATGGTAACTCTGAAGTGATGAAGAGTGAGATGATTAAGATACTGGAAATGAGTCAAAGTGTCTCATGGCCTTAATGCACTGAGAAGCTAAATCTAAGCCGAAAGCAAAAACATCCGACACTAAGGAAACTGACCCTTCGAAGATAATCAACTATTTCCTTAAATTTTCTAAGCAAGATGTAGCTAGATATAGTTTACTTCGGAGGAAAGGTCTAATTGTGATTCTTCTTTATTTAAAGAAAAACTTGAGTCTATAAAAATATGAGAATAAGATTTTAAAAACTTATTTAAAAAATTGAGGTTCAAGATTAAGGTACTTGAGACCGGCTCACAAGATAATGAGACCGAGTCCGAGGGCCTCGAACCGAGCAAATGAACAAAAAGCTCACCGAGTCTCGGGATCTTGTTTTGAAACTCACTCAAGGTCGAAAAACCTTGATCTACTCCTTTAGTTCTCAGTAGGTTTCTTTTCGAAAAGAGGGACTTGGCTTCAACTCTAAAAAGGAGGATAACTCCTACAAGAGTCTTTTAAAAAATGATTCTTGAAAATTCATTTTAGAAAAGCCGAGAATGGTCCTATTCATCCAATGAATAAAGGAACTAAGAACATAACTATTTATCAAAATAAGTCTCCTTAGTCTTTTAATAAAAAGAAAGTTTTTCACAAAAAGGAGACTCGGTTTCTAAAGAATGATCCCAAAAGTGCTCTTCCTCAAAAACTAACCTCGGTATGGACGAGTTATTGGGTTTGTAAGAGGAAGTGGGAAGGGTTAGTGTGTTTGTATTTTGTAGGCACCTCGAGAAAAGAAAAGAGACCATTGGTATCTCGACAATGGGTGCTCCGGACATATGTCGGGAGACTCAAGAATCTTTTATGAACTAGAAAAGATGGATGGAGACAACAACAAGGGAAAGATTTTAGGAATTAGTAGAGTTGGTCATGGTGACAACTCGGTTCGCCCGATCTACTTAGTCAAATAATTTTCGAGTATCTCCCATCTATGTGAGAAAAGACAAGAGGTAAGATTCGATCAAACAAATTGTTTCATAACTAATGCAACATCAAAGGAGGCAAAGCTCTCAAGTATGACATCAGTAACACTTATACCATCCCTCTTACTTATTCAACTCAAAACCTATCATGTTTAAAATCTTTTGTCAATGATGAATCGTGGACATGGCATCGTAGGTAGGACATATCAACATGCATACTATTAAGAAACTAGCTTCATAAGGGTTAGTCAGAGGAATTCCTAAGTGTAACTTTAAGAAAGATAAAAATTGTGATACATGTACAAAAGGGAAACAAGTTAGATCTTCATTTAAACTAGCCAAAACTATTTCTACTTCAAAAGTGCTTGAATTGTTTCATATGAACTCGTGGTGAAATCCTTATCAAAAGATTTGGAGGTAAATCATATGTAGTTATGATTGTTGATGATTTTTCATTTACCTAGGTTTGTTTTCTTAAAAACAAGAATAAAGCTTTCAAAGAGTTCACCAAGGTCTATAAGTAAATTCAAGTGGAGTCCGAGACTCACATCGGAAGAATAAGAACTGACCATAGAAGGGAGTTCGAATACTCAAGGAATTTGCTAATTTTTGCGAAAAGAATGGTATCTCCCATAACTTCTCTCGCACCCGAACACCCAACAAAATGGAGTGGTCGAGAGAAAGAACATAACTCTTAAAGAAATAGAAAGGGCTATAATAATTGAAAATTATGTTCCTTACTATTTCTGGATCGAGGTAATGAACACAAGCAAACTACACAATCGGTAGATGCCTCGTCCGTGTAATTTTGAAGAAAACTCCCTATGAGCTATATAAGGCAAAGAAAGCTAACATCTTATAGTTCAAGCCTATTGGGTGCAAGTGCTTTATGCATAACAATGGTAAGGAGCATTTCACTAAGTTTGGTGCTAGGTCAATCGAAGGTATTTTCCTTGGTTATTCTTCACATAGCAAAACTTACCGCATTTTCAACAAATGGACTAACAAAGTGGAAGAAAGTATCCATGTTATTTTTTATGAGATTGACAATAGCAGGTTAAGTGAATCTACCTTCTCAGATTTCAAACTTAGCTAAAATGAAGATGACATAGTTGAAAATGAACTCGAATTATGGAAAACAAGAGAAGTTAGCGAACAACGACCGACCTAATTCATGAACCAGCTCGGACAACTGAAGCTTAAGAAGAAATTGAGACACAACTAGCTTCGACAGATGAAGAAAGAAGTGCTCAACCTTCAAACTTGGTAAAGCAAAGGTCATGTAAAGCGTTTACATATACTTGCTGCCGAAGAGTATAACCAAGAAGAAGGAATAGATTTTGGGGAAACCTTTGAATCGGTTGCTAGGATTGAAGCAATTATGATTGTACTTGCATTTGTATATAGAATGAACATCAAGTTATATCAAATGGGTGTTAAATGTGCATTTTTGAATGGTTACATTCAAGAGGAAGTTTATGTTGAGCAACCCCAGAATGTGAAAACCCTCATTTTTCCAAATCATGTTTTTAAATTAAAAAAAGCTCTATATGCTTTCAAACATGCTCCAAGAGCTTGGCATGAAAATTTTAAGTACCTTCTTAATTGAAAATGGATATAAAAGAGGTTTAATTGACAGAACCTTATTTACTAAAACTAAGGGTAAAGATTTTCTCATCATTCAAATTTATGTTGATGATATAATCTTTGGTGTTACTAAGGAAATTCTAAGCCAAGAATTTTCCGAGCTTATGAGACCAGAATTCCAAAAGAGCATGATAGAAGAATTGAATTTCTTACTTACACTGCTACTCGAGCAAGATAAAGATGGAATGTATGCCCACCAGTCCAAGTATGTGAAGGAGTTACTCAAGAAGTACAATCTTCAAGATGCTAAGTCAACATCAACTTCTATGGGTAGTAGTACTAAACTATACTCGGATGAAAAGGATAAGGAATAAATTAGAAACTTTACAGAGGTATAATTGGATCACTACTTTACCTAACTTCTACTACACCATATATTATTTTTAGTGTCTGCCTATGTGCAAGTTTTAAGCTAATCCAAGAGAATGTGGGACTAGACACTTAGTCTCTAGTACTCAAAGAACACAAGTATAAATGTCAATGACTATGCAAATGCTGATTATACTGGGTACAACATTGATAGGAACAAGTACTTCAGGAACATGCCAATTTCTCAGTTAATCTCTCATCTCGTGGCACCCAAAAACAAAAATTCACTCACCTTATCAACAACTAAGGCTGAGGACATAACAGATCGAACCTTGCTACACTCGGTTGTTGTGGATTAAGCAACATCTAGGATTTGGGGCTGACCTTCTCAGCCATTCCTTTCAAGTGTGACATTCAAAGTGCTATCAACATAACCAACAACCCAATTCAGCATTCAAAGACTAAGCACATTAAGGTCAAATATCATTTTTTGAGAGATCATTTTGAAAAAGGTGATATATAACTGGAATTTATACCTACTAAGCTTCAATTGGTTGATATTTTCGAGTAAACCACTAGGTGAAGATCAGTTTTGCTTTATTAGAAATGAGTTTGGTATGTTAAACGCTTGATGACATGTTTTATTGCATGAGTTATTGTGTGCTTATATTATTCAAACATGTTTTCATTGAGACAAATCTAACCGCTCGGAAGTTCGGTTGAGAATTCATAAAACCGAGTCCTAGTCATTAATGAATTGGGCTACGTCCGAGCATTCGAGATACGTAATCGAGTCAAACTTAGTAAAAATTAAATGGACATTCAAACTTCCGAGGTCATCTCTAATTAATAGAGAATCTTGGATAAATTTTTATAAAATTTCTCTCTCTATCTCTATCATATGTAATCTGACGGAAAACCTAGCCGTTGGGATGCTTGTTTCAAGAAAACTGTTGGAAATTATAGTTGTTGTGTAACACTCCAAAACCCACCCTAGGAGTATTACATCGCCAAAGTTCCTCAAAAAGAACTCCAAAGGCTCACTCAGGTGTTGACTTGGCTTGCTAATTCCACTTAAAGGTCAAGAAGGTAATTTCCAAATGAGTTTGAGAATTTTCTAAAAATTTCGGTAGAGTTTTGTTTGAAATACGGTCTAACCCTTAGGCTCAAAGCCTTAAAAACCTACATAAAACTCACAATAAAACTCTACGAGCCATACTCTCGGAGTACAAGATTCATTGGCCACACGCTGGAGTATAATCACAACCATAAAACCAAATTCCAAACCGAGTTACAATCTAAGGTAAAAACAAAGTTACAACCGCTAAGAACAATATTGCAAGAGATGGAAATTCCTGGCTGATCGGAACTATTAGTTCGGGTGTCCGCACATACATCCAACTTTACTATACATTATTACATATTTACATAAGTAACGACATATATACAACATGCTAAACATGAAAACACATAAAACTAGACTTCGATCCACGACCGCCACCAACGACAAGCATTCTAGTCAAGGGAAGAGGCGGACGACCATCTCGGGGGTACCTGCAACTTGGGAGGGGAAAAGGGAAATTTGTGGGGGTGAGCAAACCACGAGCTCACCAAAAAATCCTACACTCTTAAAACGGAAATTCTTTACACATACTACTCATAATAATGAAATTGGTGAAAGCATAATAACATAATACAAATCTAGATACTTTTCAATGAAATCTCCCGAAATCGTTTGCAACTTAAAGATCATAACACTTCAATCATTTAAAAGCACGATTTCACAATCACTAACAATTCTTTTAGAACTGAATCAACTTTCCGGGCTTTATTGATCGGAACTAGCACTTCATAATTTCTAGGGCGCAACCCTAAACAGGCTCCAGGGACCTATCTTCTAGGGAGTCTCTAGTCGGGTATCCCGATACCAAGGACCCCTACCAGAACCCTTCCCTCGAAGTTTCGGTCGGGCCTCCTTACAATGAGGACCCCAGTTCGAACCCTTCGGTATGCTAAACGATCCTAGCCAAATCGATTCAAAAAGTTTGCACATAATCATTCATCACGTTTGCTTCAAACAACATTCTCCAATCAGTTTAACATAATGGAAGGTTTAGCACCACGTGCCATCCTTCCAAATTCGGTTTCTCAATCAGATTCGCTTCTTTAAAACATATTCACATTTGAAAGGTAGTTATTAAGAAATTTCATTCAAGGATCATTTTGCGTAAATACATAACTCCTTTGAAAACTACTTTTTGAACATCATTTAATACAATCACTTAACATGAATAATCATGAATCAATGGAGACAGTCATCCTCGGCTCTTTTCGGACTATGCCTTTCTAAATTTACCAATTCAGTAAAATCCATTTTTCTAAGCCACAATAACCACAAGTAGTTACCCCGCAACTCAAATGTCTCAACTTCGACAATTTGCTTTCTTTGTCTCAATTTTCCCCAATTATGCCTCCACATTACTAATCAAACTCTTCTTGCCCATACTTAGCCATATAGCTCTTATTCTTACTTCTCTACTCAAATCCTCTAGCTTCACTTATCTTCTAATTCAATTCACTCTCAAAGATTTAGACATGCCTTCAACTCGGATTAACCTAACAATCACCTGCTCTCCACTTCCTTACCTCTTTTGTGTACTACTCAAGATGAACTCACACATCCCCTTTCTACTCAAATCGTTGTTTGCCAATGTGAACAATTACCTTCCAACGCAGAGGACTTAGAAAATCTCTAAAGGTTCAACTGAAGCATCAATTCACAATTCATACCCAAATCACCACTTCTTCAACTCTAAGTGTTAATTGAGGTCTTCATATTCCTCCTTATACCGATGCAACCTAACTCCTTCTAAATTTTCAGCATTCTAACTTAGCCTAAACAACTACTAAATTCCTTCAAGTTTTTAATTCAACCTTAACAGCTCAATCCAATTTTCTCATATCCTAATTCAGTCCAAGCCACTTCCTAAATTCATTCTATTCAATATTCACAATGAAATTTAAATGGGTTTCGAAATTACTATAAATTTAGAGTATAAGACTACCCACCTTGAATTAGGGATTGAAGATTGCGAATTTCAGATTAGCCTAGGTTAGTTCCTTCTTTTTCTTCTTCTTCCTCTCGCTACTAGCCCTGGTCTAGTCCCGCTTTCACCGCCTTCCTTTATGCCCGACGCCATCTCCGGCCGCGGCCTTCTTATTTGTTGGCCACCTGTTTCCTTTTTCTAGGCCTCGCGCTCGCTTCCCGTCTTCTAGTCTCACTTTCCTCCTCCTTCATACCCTTGCGCTTTTCCCTGCGTTCGACGACCGTCTTTCCCTCGTTCGTCGTTTGGCACGCCCGGCCTCCTTCCACTTCTCCGGCTCTTGCACTCACGCTCACTCTCTCTCTCTCTCTCTCTCGCTCGGTTCTCTCTCTCCTCTTCTTCTCTCTTGCTCCCCTGCATTTCTTGCTCGAGCTCTCCTTCTACTTCGTCTCCCAAGCCTTCCTTGTTTTCTTATCACTAAATCTCCCTTTCTTCTTTTTTTTTGCGGTGGCTTCACCAGCTAATGCCACCACAAACTCAACTTTTCGCTAATCTTCCCCTTAGCCCATCCACTCTAAGTAAACATAATTAGTCGGCTTCCTCTTCCCTTCATTATCTCTTTCTTCGCCCCCGGCCGTTTTGGCTTAGATAATCTCAAGGTTAAGGTAGAAATAGCTAGTGTAAATTATCTCGGGTTTTACTTACTCGGCCTGGGTAGGGAGTCGGGAGGAAATAATATAATCCGCTAATTTAGTATAGAGCACGTAAGACTAAGAACTCGTACAAGATAAAATAATTTTATGCATCAATCGCTTAATTTAATTTAATCCTATAATTAACCTACTTAAAATCTCGGGTTTCACATTTCTCCCCATCTTCAAAAAATTCATCCTCAAAATTTAGATATATGATGTAAATAGAGCGGGGTATTTCTCGTGTATCCCACGTTCGGCTCCCATGTTGCTTCAGCTAACTTATGGTATTTCCAGCGTACTTTGACGTATGGAATAGTTTTAGTCCTAAGCTTTCGCTCTTGTCTTTGTAAAATGCATATCGGTTCATCCTCAAATGTAAGGTTCTCCTTAACCTTCAAAAGCTCATGTTTGACGACATGCTCCGGATCCGACACATACTTGCGAAGGTTAGATACATGGAAGACTTCATGAATACCTTGAAGAGAGGGTGGTAAGGCCAATCTGTAAGCTACGGAACCAATTTTTGCAAGATTTGAAAGGGTCCCAAAAATCTAGGGTTGAGTTTACTTTTCTGTATAAATCTCAAGTTCCCTTTTAGCGGAGAGACTCTTAAAAACATGTGATCCCCAACTTGAAACTCTAAGGGTCTCCGCTTTAGATCCGCATAATGTTTTTGTCTGTCTTGGGCCGCTCGCAACCTTTTTTATATTATCATAACCACCTCTCGTAGATTGATCTATCATTTCAACTTGAGAGGGTATTATTTCTCTCACTTCATTCTAATACATGGGAGTTCTACATCGACGACCATACAATGCTTCATATGGAGTAATACCTAGACTTGCATGGTAGTCTGTTATTATTGAAAAATTTAATTAATGGTAGGTTGTTATCCCGGTTATCCATAAAATCCATGGCATATGCTCTCAACATATCGTCTAGAGTCTCGAATTATACGTTGTGTCCGCCCATCGGACTCCGGGTGGAAAGTTATGCTCATGTGTAGACTTGTACCCATTGTCTCTTGAAACCCATTCCAAAACATAACAATGAACTTATTGTTCCGATCCGACACGATGCTTGAGAGGAACACCGTGAAGCCTCGACTATCTCAGCTATATTGAAGTCGGTTAGTTGCTGAGGCGTGAAAATTATCTTGATTGCAAGAAAATGGGCTGACTTTGTCAATCTATCGATTACCACCCATATGCAATTATATTGCTTCGAGTCTTGGGTAACTCGTGATAAAATCCATGCTGATATCTTCCCACTTCCATTCAGATATTAGTAGAGGTTGCAGTAACCCTTCCGGTCTCGGGTGTTCGGTTTTACCTTCTAACAACCGAGATAATGAGCTACAAACTCTACTACATCCCTTTTCATTCCTATCCACCAGAAATGACATTTTACGTCATGGTACATTTTTGTACTTCCAGGATGCATTGTTAATGTCGAGTTGTGAGCTTCTTTCATTACTTCTCTTTTCATCTCACCGACGTTGGGCACGCATAGCCTTCCTTTATACTAAAGCATCTCGTTCTCAATGTTAAATTCCTCAATCCGATTCTCCTCTACACCCTTCTTGATTTTCATCAATTCCGAATCCAAACTTTGCGGTTGTTGGATCTTGTCTACCAAGGGAAACTTCATTTGTATCACTGCTAAATAACCTTGATCATTTGGTAATATCGCCTCAACTCGAAGTTTTCTAACTCCCTTATGAGTCGATTTTTACTAGTAAGCGGACAAGCTACCGACCCTGTTTTCCTACCGAGGGCATCTACTACCACATTTGTTTTACCCGAATGATACTTGATTTCCATATTATAATCCTTTAGGAGTTTTAGCCATCTTCGTTGCCTCATTTTAATTCCTTTTACGTAGTGATGTACTTGAGACTTTTATGTTCTGTATAAATCTTGCACCTTACACCATAGAGATAGTGCCTCCAAATTTTTAGCGCGAGAATTATCGTGGATAACTCCAATTCATGAGTTGGGTACTTTTCTTCATATGTTTTTAGTCGTCGGGATGCATAAGCAATCACTTTACCATTCTCGCATCAATACACATCCAAGTCATCTTCCGGAAGCATCATTGTATACAATCAATCCTTCGTTCCCTTGGGAATTGCAAAAGCTGGGGTCGACACTAGCCATCTCTTTAGCTCGTGAAAGCTATTCTCACACTTTTTAGTCAACTCAAACTTTCTGCCTTTGTGTGTTAACGAAGTAAGAGGAAGACAAACTCTAGAAATGTTTTCCAAGAACTTGCGATAGCGACCGGTTATACCTAGGAAACTTCTTATCTCAAATACGTTCCTAGGCCTTCGCCAATCAACTATGGCTTCTCTTTTAGCTAGGTCCACGGATATGCCTTCTCCGGACACTACATGCCCTACAAAGTGGTCTTTTTCTAATCAAAGCCGACATTTCTTGAGTTTGGCGTACAATTCATGCCTTTTTAAGGTCCGGAGTACTACCCTCGGGTGTTCTTCATGTTCCTTTCTATTTTTGGAATATATGAGGATATCATTAATAAAGACCACTATGAACCTATCAAGGAAAACACTATGCTCATCAAGTCCATGAAGAAGGCGGGAGCATTGGTAACTCCAAATGGAAGAACTAGGAACTCATAGTGACCATACCGCGTTCTAAAAGCACCTTTAGGAATATCTTCTTTCTTAATTCTCAACGGGTGGTAGCCTGACCTTAAGTCGATCTTCAAGCACACAGATGAGCGTCCAAGCCGATCAAAGAGGTCATCTATTCTTGGGAGCGGATACTTATTCTTAATGGTCGCTTTGTTCGGTTCTCTATAATTAGTACACAACCTTAGTCTACCATCTTTCTTTTTCAAGAAGAGTACTGGTGCTCCCCAAGGTTAAACATTGGGTCGGATTAGCCCCTTATCCAAGTAACTCCTGCCATTGGACTTTTAACTTAGTCAACTCCACTTGGTGCCATTGTATATGGTGCCTTACATATGGGCATAGTGTCCGGCACTAAGTCTAAGGTGAACTCCACTTCCCGATATGGAGGTAGCCTTGGCACGTCTTTGAATATTTCTCCAAATTCTCTCACTATCGGTATCATCGTCAACATCGAGTTCTCCCGATTTAACTAGTTCAATAGCAAGTAAATACCCTTGACATCCCCTTTTAGCATCTTGTACGCTTGTATTGTGGAAATAAGAAGAGTTGTTTTCTCAAGGCTTTTCCCTCTAAACTCCAACCTTTCTCCCTAAAGAGTTATCATCGATAGGAGTTATCATAGATACTAGTGTCTTATTGCAATCTACGACTACCTTATGTTTTGAAAACCAATCTATCCCAAGGATAATATCGAAATCTCGTACGGGTAACTTCATTATCTCAAAAAGATATTCCATTGTCAATAACCATTCCTCGTATACTAAAGGGTTTGTCCCTTACGGCAAATTTAGGGGTTTTAACTTCTAAAATTGGCATACCATTTGCATTGCTTGGAGGCCCTCGAGGTGGAAGGGGAACTTGCTCTCATTGCGGAGGCATCTAACGTAATTAAAACAAATTACTCCTCTACTAAGTATGTAATAATTACAAAAGATCCTAGTAGTGAAATACCTATCTCAAGTACGCGAACATGAATTATAAGCAAGGAGATAGATAAGATAGCAAACCATGCACATATACTCACACATAGCACACACATCCTATCCTTTAGGACACATAATCCTAGTCGAGCTAATTTTGGTGATCCTACTACTCGATACCATAAAATGTAATACCCCGAAACCCACCCTAGGAGTATTACATCGCTAGAGTTCCTCAAAAGGAACTCCCAATGCTCACTCAGGTGTCGACTTGGCTTGCTAATTCCACTTAAAGGTAAAGAAGGTAATTTTCCAAAAGAGTGAGAATTTTCTAAAAATTTCGGTAGAGTTGCGTTTGAAATACAGTCAAACCCTTAGGCTCAAAGCCTTAAAAACCTGCATGAAACTCACAATAAAACAGTACGAGCCACACTCTCGAGTACAAGACTCAACGGCCACACACCGGAGTATATTCACAACCATAAAACCAAATTCCAAAGCTGAGTTACAATCCAAGGTACAAATGAAGTTACAATCGTTAAGAACAAAATTGCTAAAGATGGAAATTATTGGCTCATCGGTGCTACTAGTTCGGGTCTCCGCACATACATCCAACTTTACTATACATTATTACATATTTACATCGAGTAAACCAGATATATACAACATGCTAAACAAGAAAACACATAAAACAAGACTTTAGTCACGACCACCACCAAGGACAAGCATTCTAGTCAAGGGAAGTGGCAGAGGACCATCTCAGGGGGTACTTAAAGATAAATTTGTATCCAAATTTGTTTATTTTGATGAGGTGTTCTTGGGGTGGACTCATTTATCCAATTATCGAAATTGGTATCCAAATATGGTCGAGTTTAGAGAAATTAAAGTATTTATGGTTTAGGGTTTGGGGAAATAGAAAAATTTGTGGTTTAGGGTTTAAGGATCAAATGGGAGAAAATATAAATGTGAAACTGTAAAAAATGGGAAGGTACTTGGATATAGGGATCTCCCCAAATACTGGTCATAAAGATAAATTTGTTATCAAATTTATTTATTTTGATGAGTTGATGTTGGGGTGGACTAATTTATCCGATTATCTAAATTTTTTATTTTTCTCTTTGGTTGCAAGTTTGTTGTATGATACATTATCGTCAACTCGAGTACATGATTTTTTGAATTTTACGTAATGCATAAGACAATAATGAATATTGATGAAATGTTGAGGTCATCCATTTAGTTTCCTTTAACTACTCCAAGACATAACTAGAAGCGGAGTTCCATAACCCTTGTTGACTTTAACAATGAGGTTAGATTCACTAGGCAAGACATAAAGTTTATGTATAGTGTGGGTCGGTCCACGAAGAAAGGAAAAGGGATAAAGAATTTATTGGAGAAATATGTGACAAACGATGCAGAATTATTACTAGTTTTGTGATTGTTTACCACCTTTTTCTCCAATAAATCCTTTATCCATTTTTCCTTTCTTCGTGGACCGACCCACGCTGTACATAAACTATATGTCTTGCCTTGTGTACCCAATCTCATTGTTAAAGACAACAAGGGTCATTGAGACTCTGGTTGTAGTTATGTCTTAGAGTCGTTAAATTGAATTAAAGGGATGGCCTCAACATTTTGTTCATATTAATTTATCCTATGGATTATGTAAAACTTTAAAAAATCATGTCTAGTTTATGATAATGTATAATAAATCAAAATTGGAAGCAAAACAGAAACCATATATATATATATATATATATATATTACAAAAGAGAAATTTAACCACCACAAAAAATAATTAAAACAATGATCCGTTTTACGAATATATACTAAGTAACATCATATTTTTAGTTTTTCATATAATTTAATAAATGGCTTTCTTAATTGTGTGTAATAGTGCTTATTTTACTTACCAATATATGTTTTTCATACAATTATCGTATGCATTTCATAAGCTTAGAGAACCTGTTCAAAAATTTATACATTATAAGTTATCCAAAGTCGCGGTACATGCATAAATGTGCGTATAGAGCTTAGGATATTAACTTGGTATGTATAGGTTTTTGAATTGTCCGTGTTGGACAGCTTTTAGAATAATAAGATAATAGGTTATGTGGCTATTATAATCTTATCACGGTGCTCATTTTCCCTCTTGTTCTTCGGGTGCGGTTATGACGACGATAGGTTTGATGTGTGTATCTTTACTTATGTTACCATAAAATTAAGTAGGGATATACACATTAGCCACTTCTTTTTCATATGTCGTGCTTAAAGGACTAAGGTGAAATGTTGTCGGAATGTTGTCAAATGTATGATAAGATTTTGCTACACGGTTTAGAGTCATATTATTCATGAATGGGTTTAGGACCATTTATTCCTATAGAAGGATCTTAGGCTCATGTCATATTATTTATGTGTAAGTACGCATTTCACGAACTATATGTGGTGAATTACTTCTCGTGCTTATGGGTAAGGTATGGATCGAGCGTAGGTTTATAGCGATAAGAGGAGTGTAGAATATCGTGATGGTTTTAACAACTTTCTAGAGATTGTCGTCCAACATGCCACCAAATTCGAAGAATAGTCCATATTATGTCCGTGTTTTAAGGTGTTTTAATTCCTCATGATTGCCCCCTAAGGTTGTAAAAGGTCACTTATATCAACATGGGTTTGACACAAATTATAAGGTGTGGGTATGGCATGGGGAAGAGGAGTCTGTGAATAATGGCTTTTGAGAGGAAGATGAAGGGTATGATGAAAATGAAGCCAGCAATATGGAATGAAAAGATGGACCTGAAGATCTGATTCATGGTGTAAAACGTGAATTAGTCGATGAAGCATATGTATTGGAGCAATTGTAAGCTGATTTGGAGAAGCCTCTTTACCCAGGGTATGATAAATATACCCGTTTATCGGTTATGTTGAGGTTGATGAACTTGAAAATGGCTAATGGCTGGAGTGACAAAAGTTTCACGGACTTGCTTGAGTGTGCTCAAAGATATTCTCCGAGAAGGCAACATCCTTGCTAGCCGTATATATGAGGCGAAGAGGATGTTGTGTCCTATGGGCATGGGATATAAGAAGATACATGCCTTCCCCAACGATTGTATATTATACCGAAAAGAACATGCACATAGACACATGTCCTAAATGTGGTGTACCTCGATACAAAATGAAAAACATCGATGGAGAGAGAGTTCGGGAACCTCCCGTAAAGGTGTTGTGGTACTTGCTAATAATACCGAGGTTTAAGCACTTGTTTTTAAGTTCAACCGATGCCAAGAACTTGACATGGCATGCTGACGGAAGATTTTGTGATGACAAGCTATCTCACCTTGCCGATTCTCCTCAATTGAAGAAGAATGATTCATTGTTCCTTGAAGTCGATAGGGAGGCACATAATTTACGTCCGAGTCTTTGTACCAACGGAATAAACCCCCATGGTGACCTCTTGTTGGTATCTATAACCTACCATCATCGTTGTGTATGAAGCGCAAGTACATTATGTTGCCCATGCTCATTTCTAGGCCTAAACAGCCAGGAAATGACATAGATGTGTACTTGGCGCCTCTTGTTGAAGATTTCAAGCTCGTTGTGAGATGAATGTGTGTCGGTTTATGATGAATACCGTGAAGAGCAATTTACATTACGAGTTATGATCGTCACCACAATCAATGACTTCCCGCATACGAAATCTTATCCGGATACACCATCAAAGGCCATAAGACATGCCCCATATATGCACAGAGTTACTTGCTCCTATCAACTTAAGCACGAGAGAAAGATGGCCTATCTCGGACACCAAAAATTTCATCCCTTTTCCCATCAATATCGTAAGAAAAAGAAGGCTTTCAATGGTAAAATCGAGATGGATTGTGCTCTAACTCCATTAACAGGACTTCAAATATATGACCAAGTTAAGGATCTTGACGTGGAGTTTGCCAAGCTATACCGAGCGTCAATCCGAAAATGGTGTGTAGAAAAAGAGATCAATATTTTTGATCTTCCATATTGGAAAGAGTTGTATGTGAGACATAGTCTTGATGTTATACGAGATAGAGAAAAACATTTGTAAAAGTCTCATTGGCACTCTTCTAAACATACCAGGGAAGACCAAGGATAGAGAGAAAGCACGACTTAATATGCGTGAAATGAGAATACAGGAGGAATTAGCACCACAACCAAAGGGGAAGAGAACATATTTGCCTCTGGCATCTTACACATTGAGTATAAGGGAAAAACAACGTTTGTGTGAGACCTTAAAGAAACTCAAAGTGCCACGGGGATATTCTTAAAACATTAGTAGACTCGTTTCGATGTCCGATTATAAATTAATCGATCTTAAATCTCACGATTGTCATTCTTTGATGCAACAATACTATCGAGTTGCTATTTAAGTCGTGATGCCAAAACATCGGACAGTCAATCACTAGACTGTGCTTCTTCTTTAATGCCATATGCAGCAAAGTCGTTGATTTGAACAAATTAGATGATCTTGAGTGTAGCGTGATTGTTACATTGTGCTAACTTGAGATGTACTTCCCACCTTCTTTGTTTGATATCATGGTACACCTAGTTGTCCATTTGGTGAGAGAAGTGAGATTCTATAGCCCGATTTTTCTTGATGGATGTACCTTTTCGAACGTTTTATGAAAATTCTCAAAGGTATGTTAGAAATTGGTACCGACCAGGAGCATGTAATATTGAGGCATACACAGTTGAGGACTCGTGTCGATTCCGATGTGAATACTAACCCCTGTAGACACCTAAAAAGTGTCGTCCCTTATCTCTTTATTTTTATGTTTTGTTTTGTTGGCCGGATGATGATAATACCGAGTCTTATTTGTGGATTTGGATCTCGAACCGTGATCGATTGGTGTAACATAAGCTAGTAAACCACAAAAACCCGCAGCACCAAATAAATAGCCTTTTCCTTGAGTCGGTCCATAAATCCTCTTTTCGTTCGACCATTCAAGAACCAGGCCGAGCCATTAGAAATTGTGGAGTCCGATGTTGTGTACCGGGAAATTCCAAGTCTAGAGTACTTGCATTCTACTTTCATCTAGAGTACAAGGAGTTGATGACATGAAGACGACATTAAAGCATTGCATTTCATGATTAGGAGCATCAAAGTGTTGTGTTTTAAGCTTCACAAGATAGCCCACACGAGGCTAGAAGCTTTTACCCTCAAAACGACGTGGAGGCCAACGTTCGCCTTTTAGAAGCATGGTGGAACATTGCGTTTTGACTTGGAGAGTCCTTGGAGACACAACTAAGGCACGAAACCCTAGGAGCGTCCGGTTGGCCGCGCTGCCTTCCCCTTTTATCCGGTTCTATCTGGTTTTATCCCTTTCGATCCAATTCTATCTCTTAGGATTTGGACCGTTTTTATTTCGACTGTTTGGATGGTTGGATGGAGGAAAACCCTAGTGAAGGTTTGCTCTTGGAGAAACTTAGTCACCCTAGGGGGTGAATAGGGTGATGAGGAAATTTGAATAAACAATGGAAAATTAAAAATTGAAACTAATTTTGAGACTGTCCGAGTCTAGATTGGACTAAGAAAAGTGTTAACTTAGAAATTACGTGGAAACCCTCCCGGGGCAGAAAACCATGGTCAGTGGTAATCCAAGCACCAAGTCAAATCCACTATTTTGAATCCACAAAATACGAGTAGAAAGACTTAACCGAATTGCTCCCTTAGACAATTCCTTACACGATTTTCCTAAACTTAGAAGTTCCCTTATCCGATCTAGTGCTTCCTAACTAAGGTAACCTTTACAATTAGGGACAACCGAGCTGAGTTAACCCTTACATCTCGAGTCAAGGGACCTTACTCGAAAGTAAGAATAAGTGTTTGTGATCGATTACAAGACCTTACAACTCGAAAGATATTAAGTATAGAGTTGGAGTTGTAAGTATAAGATTGAATGTGAATAAAAAGACTTTTGCTTAAGTATGTGTATTGACAATGTTCCCAGCAATCTTCAAGTCTTGAGAGTTGACTTTTATTTATAGATGACCAATTAGATTAGTCGTTGTGATTATCTTCTAATTAGAAGTCCTTTGTGACCGTTGCAATGGCTTTTACGAGCGACTTAGAAAATGTCCGTTGAGGTGTGAACGTTTAGCAACGGCTCTTTGACTCCTTTAGATGTCCCAATTCACTGGCGGTGTTTGAAAAGTAGGGTGGAAACCACCATTGAGCTTGGCGTTGCAGATTTCCAGTTTTGGAAACAGACAACCCTAACATAGTGTCTCGGACCTTGGTTAGAAGCAGAAAGAGCCTTGTCTGCTGGTGATTTGACATCTTGAAGCCAATTACTTTTGTAATTCAAAAGTAGGATAACCTCATTTAAATAAACTACAAAAGTAAATCAATTTGGTTCTCAAAGTATAAAATACTTTGGTCCAAGGTTAGACACGAGATAATAAATTAATTAAGATAATTAAGTGCATAATTATCTAAGTCCTGAAGGAGTGGAATTTTCCGAGTCTAATATCCATTATGCTTATATTCCATCCGAGTTAGTCTAGAAGTGAAACAAGTCGTTCAAGAAATATCGAGTAAAGAGACTTGATCTAGACAAGCACAGTTCAAACGGAACATGCTAACTTAGAAGGTTGAATTAACACTCGTAATTTAATCAAACTTAGGATACAAAGTCGGACCGGAGTTTATGAAAATTAGGGCAAACATTTGAACATGCGATAAGTCCGAGTGTTGTCCGAGTGACTCGGAAGCGTGTGTGAACCGATAAGCAAGAGTATGCTTTCGAGTCGGTCGGAATCAGGTGAGAACATATGCAATGGTTTACGTAACACTCGAAAAGATTACGTATCACTCGGAAAAGTTTCGAAGCACTTAGAATGTCTTATAATAAAAACTTACAAGAGATTAAGTATGTACCTGATCCCTTGATGGTACTCGGAATGACATATATGCAAAGTTTAAGTCTTCAATCTCCCTCTTTTTGATGAAAGGCATTTCATACTTAGATAGAAACTTTGTTAGTGACATAGATCCGGTTTTTCATTCTTTCTCAAGAATAAGTCGGAAAAACATGATAGAATTATATAGAGTAGATACAGTGATTGAAACTTATATTCTATCGGAGCAAATAAGCTTAGATAAACCGAAGTATCGGAGCAAAAAAATAATTACCGAGGATCACAACAATGATAGACTGAATTGTCGAATAAAAGCAAAGAAAAATTACTGAGCAAGAAATTGAAACTTAGAAAGTAATAAGCATGAAACTGAAACTTCATTAATATTCATAAAAGTATATACATAAAAGAGGGTGAGAGAAGCTCCCCTAAACAAGACAACAAATTGTTCTAACTATTCTCCCCCTTGTCTTTTAGCAAAACAAAAAAGGAAGAATGTATCAAGGAGATACTGATTTGTATGTTTGGACAAAAATAGAATTTAAAACAGAAGAAGAGAATTTCTAAGATGGAGGTGAGGGAGCAGATCCGAGTCGAGGATGGTGGATGTGCGGTGCGCTCGCCGATAAGATCTTGAAGATGTAGACGAACGAGGCAGCGCGGCAGCTGACTGGTATCTCCGGAATGGGCTCGGCTCTAGGTGGTCGACCCGGAACTAAGTCCTCCGGAGGCTCATCCTCTTGGAACTTGACTAAGGGAGGTGTTGGCTCTGCTGCTAACCGACCATGGTCAGCAAGGTCGTCCGACCCACTCGGACTACTATCCGAGCTGATCACTTCGGTAGGGATTACGGAGCACCTTGGCCCTCGGCTGCTTCGGCTCCGGTTTCGCTTCCTTCTCCCCTTCTTCTTTCTCCTTAGACGGAGCTGCCTCATCCACGGACTCTGCTTCTTCTCCTTCTTCTTCTTCTTCTTCCCCTTCGAGAGGGGACTTGGCCGGACTCAAGGATTCTTCAAATGTATCCGAGTCGACCAAATCTCGAGTGGCCTTGGAGTGTCTTTCTTGAACGAGCTTAATCATCTCCTGTTGCTCTTTGATGAGTGCTTTCAGCTTAAGAAGCACGTCCTGCTGCTCTCGGATTTGAGATTGAGCGGTTGATCCGATTGATGGTCATAGACTCGTAAGACAGTTTTGAATGACCGGAGGGTGTCCTTAAATTCGGTGGACACCGAGGAAAGCTTGTCCATGATGGCAGTGGACAAAGCGGAAACACCTGAGGTGGAGGCACCACCAGGTGGAGGAGGGAGAGAGAGAGTAGGTTGAGTCTAAGTCCGAGGCGGAGAAGGAGGCCTCGGTTCCGAGCTATGGACCCGGACACCTGGTTGGGTCTATTAGTATCTATACCTAAGAAGTTCTTTCTTGCCAACAACAATGGCAGCCTCAAAAATCGCGTTAGGATCTTAGGGAAGAGGAACTTTGAATTGCTTGAAGATGAGGGTGAGAAGAGCCCCAAAAGGAATTAGGTGGACTTCTTTGTCCGAGTCCGAGCAGGCATAGCTACCATTTGGTCGACCATAGCGAGTAAAGAGGTCTACTTCATAGCCCTCAAGAATGTCGTAAAGAGCTTTAAGGTGCTTGGAGTTAGAGTTCTCCTTACTTGAATGTCTGTGAGAAGAAGGTCCTCATCAGCCGAAAGCACAAAAGATGAGCTTCGACTTGAGTTGAGTCACGGAGAAGTTTTTACGTGACCTAGGGAATTCTTTGGCATATTTTTCGAAGAATTCATCGAGCAACCTCGTTGAAAGGTATGGGGTTGCTATTAAGGAAAAGAGAAGAGACTTTAAAGAGTCGGTGGAGAAGAGAGGTGTTGACGGGAACTGTAACATTTTGAACTCTGGAGGTGAAGATACCCTCGGAGCTAAATAGGTTAGAATAGAACTCGAAACAAGTTCTAGGTAAATGAAATCGCTAAAACAGATGAAATTGTAAACCCCTGTTGATTTGATGTGAGCCAACCATGAAAAGTTTGTGGCCGGAATAGAACTTAGACAGTGGATGCATATGCCACATGCTTGGAGATTCAAGACTCTTAATAGAACTTGAAGAGATGAAAGGAGGAAAAGTCACATTTGGAGATAATAGCAAGGGTAAGATAGTTGGAATTGGAAAAATTAGTTAAGGATATAACTTAGTTAGTCTAGTATATCTTGTTAAGGGGCTCAAATATAATCTTCCGAGTATTTCTCAACTTTGTGACAAAGGTCAAGAGGTAAGGTTTACTCATACCAACTATTTCATTTATGATGCGGTTACCAAAGAGACATAGCTCTCGGGTGTGAGGTTAGGTAACACCTGCACTATTCCTCTTTCTTATTCAAATCAAGATTTGTCATGTTTAAAAGCTTCTCTAAATGATGATTCATGGACATGGCATCGTAGACTAGGTCATGTTAGCATGCACACTATCAAGAAACTTACATCTCATGGACTAATCGGAGGATTGCCTAAATGTTCATTTAAGAAAGATAAAATCCGTGATGCATGCAAAAAGGGAAACAAGTTAGATCATCTTTTATGCCACTTAAGACCGGTATCTACATCCAAACTGCTTGAATTGAAACATATGGATTTGTCTGGTAAAATTCATGTTAAAAGCTTAGGAGGTCAATCATATGTGCTAGTTATTGTTATGATTACTCACGATTTACACAGGTGTGTTTTCCGAAAAACAAAAATGAAGCATTGAAAGAGTTCACTAAGATTTACCAAGTCGAGTTAGTCATCCTGTGATAACAAAAATACAAACTAGGGTTGTTCCGATTAGTTAACCCGTGAGTTGGACTGGGCACAACCACGACCCTTGCTTATGTATCCTATGACCTATTACTATGATTTTGAGGAAGAACCGCGAGTAATAAGTCTAGTTTCATTAAAAAACAAGGACAAGTTCAATTGATTGATTGAGAAATTATTGATGGTGTATATTGTTTGGGGTATATTGTTTGAGAAATAATGAATAAATATTGTAAATGTGATAATAGTAATACAAAAAAATCATGTTTTAACAAAACATCAAAAAACAAAACCAACAAAGGTAACAACACCGATTTTAATAGGTAATTCCAAATTTATAAATTACCCATCCCGGGATCTCAAGCAACTATTATGTAGGATAATTGAAGGAGTAAACATAACCAAATTTATAAGCATGTTAGGGGATTCAATAAGTCTAGACATGGCAACACATAAAGATGATGAAAAAGAAGAAAGTCCTTAACCTATATGCTAAACAATTTTATCTTTCGATTATTTCCCGAGTACTTTGTATTTGTTGAGGATTTGTAATTTTGTGATCTTGGGATGACTACCTAACTTGGTAAATCATTTGAACTTATACCTGTGGATTATATGATAAAATTACTATACTTCTTATTCTTACCTAAAATATGACTAATTCTATTAAATTTATTTTTAAAAAAAACAAAAGGCCAACACACATGGGAGAGCACTCATGTCTTCTCTCCAATTCACTAAAATAGGGGATAAAAAACAATCAATATTTATTTTTTGTACAATAGGAAATTTATTTCTATTTTTAAAAAAAAAAAAAAGCTCCACAATTGCCTATCCCTCTATTACCCATTCATCGACCTAACAAGTCCTAGACCCTCTGTTTCTTCTATTTTGCTATGCTACTCCCTTATTCCTCTGTTTTTTATTTTGGGTTGTATTATTATTTTAATTCCACCATTAATGGAGTAAATTTCTACTCTTTTTCATTGTTTTTATATATTTTAGAGTCATCTTAACTACTATCAATAGTGATGAAATGAATATAGGTTTTGCATGATGAAGGCTTGCTCTTGAGAGTCTGAATCACCCTAGAGGGGGAAGGGGTGAATAGGGTGAGAAGGAATTTTTGCAGAATAAAGAAATTTTACGCAAAGTATGAACTTAGAAGATAATTATAAGTCTCGAATGATCTCGAGAGAGACGGAACTCGAAGATATATGGAAACCCTCCTGGGGCAAAAAATAATGGACAGTGTCAATCCGGATATCAAGTTGAATCCACTAGTTTAAATCTACAATATACAAGGACTCGACTCTTACGTAATTGCTCCCTTAGACAATCCAATACAAGTTTTCCTAGACACAAAAATTTCCTTATCTATTCTAGTACTTCCTAACCGAGATGACCCTTACAGCTAGGAACAACCGAGTTGAGTCAACCCTTATAGCTCGGTCAAGGGACTTTACAAAGAATTAAAGTAAGAGTGTTTACAAGACTTCTTCTTTACAACTCAAAAAGTAAGAACTTAAGTACATAGTTGAAAGTTAACGATTGAAAGAGTATGATTTAGTATTTTCAATTTCGTCAATCTTCAAGTCTTGTAGGATGGCTTATATCTTCAATTCTTCTAGGATGGCTTCTATTTATACACAAGAGGACAGAGTAGTCGTTGTGGCTGATTCTGGACTAAGAAACTTCACTAGTCATAGTAACGAGTAGTTTGAGTTCCTCGAGAAAGGAGTCGTTGCAAATATCAACATTGTGCCTTGGTCCTTGGATCAAAAGATGGTCCAACCCACTAATTGTGACTGAGATATGGGGTGGAAACAGCCGCTAGACTCAAAGTTGAAGTGTAATACCCGGAATTTTAAAGAAATCAGCTGGAAAGCATAGGATTATTGAGCATTTTCCCCGCAGACTAGGGGGTTGAGCGGACCGATTTTATTTACGATCAAACATATTACGTTAGAATCCCTTTGGAGGTTGGTGTGGAATAAATTAAATTAAAGGATTGCCTTCCTTTTTCGTCTAAGCTAAATTGTTGAGTGATTAGGAATTGTTGTGGCCGGCATATTAAAATGAGTTAGGACGCAATCGCGTAAGAGGACGGAAGGGGGAAGATATAGACACTGTCGTATATGGGCCCGGTGATTAATTTCACTAAATTATAAAGAGATGATTAAGCTTGTTTGGGGGTCCAATTAGGAACGAGAACCGCCAAATTAGGCGGTGGAAGGTGAAAGGAGAGGAAAGAAGGCTCGGGGAAAGGAGGCCGAGCGAAGAGGAAGCGAAACGAGAGAGCGAGGAGAGAGAGAACGCGCGGGAGCCGGAGCAGAGGCCGGTGGCCGCTCGAGCGGCGAACGGCCGGTGGGCGAAGGAAAGCGGAGGCTCGGGAAGGCGAGAAGGAAAAGAAACCGAGCGAAGGAAGAAGGGAAGAGGGAGGACCGAGCGCGTATAGAGAGAGAAGGCGAGCGGTGTGAGGGTCGAGGAGACCGAGGGGTGGCCGGCGACCACCATAGGTCGAAGCGGTAGCCGGCGACGCTAGTGAAGGGAGGAAAGCGAGAGACCGATGCCGTACAAGGGCGAAGGAAGGAAGGAACCAAAGCGGGGACATGTGTGGGAGGGTCCGGGAGGCCGGAAACCGGAAAGTAACGGCGGCAAGGGAAAAGGGCCGGCGGCAACGCACTGAGGCCCGGACCGAGAGTCAGCGGAGGCCGAAAGCGGCAAGCCGGAACGGGAAGCGAAAAACCGAGCGACTAAGCATGGACTGCGGAAACGGAGACCGAAACCAGAAGGCGAGGAGTAAAGGAGTTCAAAATCAATCCCTAAAACCCGAGAATTTCAGGTGGGTAGTCTTATACTCTAAACTACTACTAATTTCGAATCCAAATGAGTTTATTGTGATTGTTGAATGTGATTGTGAATACCGAACTTGTATGCTTCGAGTGGGATTAGTAGTTGCTGAAAGTCGAATTAGGAGTTGTAAGGGGAATTGATAGTTGTTTAGGCCTGAACTGGAAACCAGGGAATTTCAACGAAGTTGGGTTACTAGGGTATAACGAGTGGTATCGGGAATCTGGTCGGTTGGGGATAAGTACGTATGGTTTGGGCATAAGTTATGAATTAATATTCAGATTGAGTCTTAGGGATTTATTGAATTCGCGGCATTAAGAAACGAGTACTAATTCGGGAAACAACAAGGGAGTGTCAAGAGGAATAGGAGATCGTATTGAGTGATGCGCAATTGGGGCATTTAAGTGAGAAATGGGTAATTGTGAGGTTAAGTGCGTTCGAAGTATATTCTAAATCCTTGAGGTTGAACCGAGCGTGAAAGTAAGTAAAACTAACGGGAATCGAATAATGAAAAGTAAGTAAGAGGTACATAATTAAGGATGGGTGAGCAAGAATCAATTAATAAGGTAAGAGATATTAAATGGGAAATTGAGGTTGGGAAATAGCAAGTTAGGGACAGTGAAGTGGAACTAAGCCATAGTCATGTCTAAGACCTTGGAGAGAGAATTGAATAAAAAGGCGAATAGAGATAGAGGAAATTCGGTAAAGTAAGTTTAAAGATATATGGTTGAATGAGGGCAAAAGAGGTCGGTTTACAAAGTGAAGTCATGAAATGAGGAAATGAGGTAAAGATAGTGGATTGGGAAAAGTGAGAACGTCGAGTTAAATAACATCTACTTGCGGTTATTGTGGCTCGGAAAATGGATTCAATCATACTAAACTGCTGAATTGAGAAAAGCTTAGTTGGAAAAGAGTTGAGGATGATTGCTTGCAATGAATGGTGATTATTCGTGCTATGAGATTACTTTCCGTGATGCTCAAAATTAGTTCCGAAAGGAGTTTTGTATTTTACGTGAATGATTCTTGAATGCGATTTCTTGTGAACCGCCTTTCGAACATGAATGTGTTTTAAAGAAGCAAAGTTGATTTGAGAAAGTGAATTTATAAGGGTGACACGTGGTGTCATGCCTTCCTTGATACCAAATCGATTGAGTAAGTTGTGAAGTGAATGTGATAAATGAGAATGTGCAAATTGTTTTGAATCGACTGGCTACGGATCGTTTAGCATACCGAAGGGTTCGAACTGGGAACGCCCAGCTAGAGACTTCGAGGGAAGGGTTCTAATAGGGGTCCTGGAGAGACAGGATGCCCGCTCCGAGACTTCCTAGAAGAATGGTCCCGGGAGCCTTTTGTCGGGGTCGCGCCCGAATTAAAGAAGTGCTAGTTCGAGTCCTCGAAGGCCTGGAATGTTGATTCAACCCCAAAAGAAGTATTCTTGAATGTGATTATGTGTTTTTAAGTGATTGAAGAGTCTTGATCTTTTTCATTGCAAGAGATTTCGAGTGAAAAGTATATAGATTTCTATTACGTTATTATGTTTTCGCAGATTTCATTATTATGAGTATTATGCGTAAAGAATTCCCATTTTAAGGGTGTAAGACTCCGGTGAGCCCGTGGATTATTGCTCACCCCCACAAATTGCCCCGTCCCCACCCGAGTGTTGCAGGTACACTTTCGAAGCATTAATCCACACTTAACACGTTTCGGACTCCGCTGATTGCTTGTTTGATGTGTGCCGAGCGATTCAAGTCAAGAATATGCATTTCTTATACTTCTTGGTATTGTACTTGTAATTTAGTGCATATAGTTGTACCAATTGTATAGCAACCATTTAGATTAGTTAAGTTAGATTGTTTTAAGTTTTACCGCATGATTGGTTGAACTCCTACGTGTGGCCGTTGAGTTGTATACTCCGAGCGTGTGGCTCGTTGTGTTTTATTATGCTTTTTATGCGGGATTTTAAGGCTTTGAGCCTATGGGTTAGTCCATGTTACAAACGGAGCTCTGCCGAAATTTTCGGAGACTCTCGGATTCTTTTAGGAACCACCAGGTATTACCCTTAAGTTGAGTTTAGACAGCCAAACCAACACCGAGAAAGAGCCTTGGGAGTTCCTTTAAGGAACTCGGCGATGTAATACTCCCGGGGGTGTTTTGGGGTGTTACATGAAGTTTACTGGATTTGGTAACAAACATCCCGTAGGAAGAATGTGTTGGGCATCCTTTCCACAGGAATTGGCGAGGGTAAGAGTTTCATGCTTTTCACCTTTAGTTGTATGCTAAAAGTATGCTTGGCTAACCCCATAGCATTGATTTTTATAGTACGACCGAGAACAATCCCGGACTATGTCCATCAATCTTCGATCCGCTTTCAGGGAATCCAAAACTTCCTTACTAGGCGATCTTTCCCATCCTTCGGGTAAGTTCCTAATTAGTGGAGTACTAATTTCACCGAGCTTTTAACGAATGCTAATTTCCTTTTCATTCTTGTAGAGGTATCGATCTAGAGCACCTCCATCCGCGAGTCTTCTTGGTGGACCCAGGGCACGGACACATCGATTCAACCAACAAGCACCTTCTAATAATACTCGCTAGACAAGGTTCTTCTCGACGTTCTTCACGGTGTGCTCATCATCGGAGTGCTTCCGAGGTAGGACCTAGCACTTCCGGGCCTAGTACTTCCGAGGCGAGGTCTAGTTTTTCAAAGGAGAGCTTAGATATCTTGCCCCTGCAAGCTTTCGATCATCATGGAAATCCTCTTTACCTCCCTTAATCTTAGTACGGCGGGCAAACCCATGAAGCTCCGTAATCTTGGGACCACGGAGGTAGTTCCTATAAAGGTGATAAAGGTGGTCGGTTCTCCACATCGGTCTTAGAGGACTTCGGGAACTATATCTTTGACGACGATTTTGATGGCGATGATTAGAGGATTCCTTGTCGCTTCCATCGTTTATGATTAGAGAGTCCCTTGTAGGGTGTTTATTTATTTAATATTTGCTTTATAATGATGATTCTTGTGCAATGGGATGAAAATTCAAGATGACTCGGTTCTAAAAATGCGTTCTTTTATTTAATATGATGCACAAAACCTAGGGAAAATTACAAAGACGAATCGAAAAAAATTACACTAGCCTCCATTCCCCCGAAAGAAAATAATAAAAATAAAAAGGAAAATCTCTAGTGCATGGTCCAAAATATCAATACGACCTGCGCAATAGGTCGAGGCGAGAAAGAATATGGCCCAAGGAATGCTCGGGCCAAAGAAAACCGTGAACCGGGCCTAACCATGACGGTGACGGACACCGGCCACCTGTGAAATCCAGGGCGGTAGCGACTGTGCAGCGATTAAGATGTAGTAGGACTCTAAAAGCTCCGAAAGCTCCTATAAATAGGATCCATGCCGGTGCTTTAAAAAAGTGCCTAACGCAAAAACCTTCTGCAAGTCAAACTAAGGGCATTTTGTGTCTTCTCTCTTCTAAAAGATATGAATTACATGATTGAGCTAACCCGGTGGATCAATGAAATGAGCAATATGGACATATTCGGGTTATCAAATTATGGGCTGAATGTCCTATTCAAGCATTCACAAAGTGAAGGTCTATTGGACTTTCTTAAGAGTCAGTTGTGGCATTTTGGGACCCTCACCATCAAGTCTTCAAGTTTAGGGATAAGGAATTGTGTCCCTTGCCTAAGGAATTTGATGCCATACTAGGAAGTTATAGGCGTACAAAACCAATTTTACCTAAATCATTGGAAAACCTCTGCGAGACTTACAAATACCTGCTGAACCGAGCAATAAGAATCTAGGGTGGATTCTTATTAGGAACCGAGTAAATCTGATAAACTTAATGAAATACTATCGGAACATGTATGCCTATTATGAGGCAATCATTATCCCGAGGCAGCGGGCCATTATCACCTGTCGATAGGTGGTTTCCTACTGGTAGGAGGGCAGGGGGACATGGCACCAAGCAACACTACTGAGTTTAGTTGAACGATTAGAGAATTATTGTTCTTTAACTCCCTAATAGTTGCTTGAGACAATCATAGGCTTAGACCGGGTTGAATCGAATTATGAGGAAGACTTTTCGGGAGTCCCTTGTTGTTGCGGGTAAGCACATAACGTCATACGAGACCAAATGGTGTGGACCGGTCGGCGGCATCGACCACATGGTCGTTGTCCGAGTACCATGGAGGTCGAAACACCTCCGGTTCACGCCGACAGTCTCTAACTTCGCTCCTTTTCATTTTTCGCCTCTATTTATTTATTTTTTTATTTTGCTTATGTTGGGCCTAAAAAGATTGAACTTTGACTATGCGGGACACTTATTTTAATTTTGTATATGTGGTGTGCGAGATCCGGTTAATGGAGCGGCTAAAGCTAATTTGAGCTCCTTCAAAACTTATGCGTACTTTGCGTACACTCGCTACCGGTAACGAGAAGAGGTGATAGTTGATCACCCGATCGCTGGTGGGAGGAGTACCTCGGGAATCACATTAACGATATAGCTTGGTACGTTGTGCATTTGAAGGTGTTCCACTTCAGAGTCATACCTCACGAGCATCCCTTTGTATGCTTGTTGGGCCTAAAAATTAGTACCTACTACTTCCTCGACCATGTATTGCGGTAGATGGGAAGAGAGAAAATGATTCCTTTGGTGGACTGCATCGGCTCGCTACCTTTGAATTGTTCAAAGGGTTTGGTAATTCTAACAGGACAAAATCGTGGCCCGAATACTAGACGAACCTGCTAAAGTTGTTGACACCTCCAGGTAAACCCAATACCTCTGTTTCAACCTATTATCCGGAGTGGATAATAGAACTGGACCCCCAATGGTGTGAGGCACTGAAAGCTAGAGAGATTGATCCTGAAAAAGTTATCCTTGTTGTTGCCCCTTTCCAAATTCGCGAAATAAACCCTCGAGTGGCTGAACGCGTCCGCCAAGAGAAACCGAGGCCAAAGGGGCTGAAGAGAAGAGGGTCTGCAAAATTGAGGAATTAAAGGAATGCACCCAGGATGACGAAGCTAAGTCTAGTGACCTTAAAGGAAAGAAAGTAAAGATAGACTAAGGCTTAGTTCTTTTAGATAAAACTTAAGATAGAATCAAAGAAGGGGAGGTTTAGGTTTGCCTCTTTAGAACAAATTTATTATTAATTTACAAGTAGTGTGCTTGCAATGATTTCTTTTTATTAGCTATGTATTCAGGTAAGTAGTAGGCTTATCTATTATTAAATAAAAGTATTATGCTATACTTTTATGTTTTATCGCTCACCTAGAGGTAAAAAAAATAAAAATAAATTGGACTACCCTAAAATAAAGAAACCATCTAATTGGATGGTTAAGAAAAAAATGATATCTCGGTTCGGCCAGCCTACCATTGTCCGGGTGGTGGCCGGTGGCCGCCACAACATGGCCTAGTTGGGCCAAGCTCGGCCTACTTTCTAGTACTGCGCAAGACATAATACTTCTTCAACTAATCCAAATTCGTATATCTTGGAAAATTTCTTCTCCATCCAAATCGATTACTTTCACCACCCCACTTGGGTAAGATCCGACTAAGTATAAATGGGCCTTGCCAATTGGGTTTAAACATCCCTCGTGGGTCTTGAATAAGCACTCTTATTTCCTTAAGGACTAAATCTCCAATTTGTAGATTTCGAGGCTTAACTTTCTTATTAAACCCCCTGGATATACGCACTTGATATATTTGGACATTGTCCGGAGCGTTGAGCCGTCTCTCATCCAATAGTACTAACTCTTCATACCATGCTCTAGCCCATTCTCTTCGGAATCTAGCTTTCAGCAAGTATCCTTAATGAAGGAATGACAATTTCTATTAGAAGGGCTACTTCTATGCCATAAACTAGGGAGTAAGGTGTTGCTCCCATAGATGCTCTAATAGATGTTCGATAACCCCACAATGAAAAAGGCAGCTTGTCGGGGCCAATCCTTATAAGTAATTGCCATCTTCTCCATTATTTTACGTATATTTTTATTAGCGGCTTGATCTGCTCCGTTGGTCTAAGGATGATAGGGGAAGATTTATGGTGTTGGATCCGATACTTGTCCAACAAATCTGCTGCCTCCTTCTTGAAATGACTACCATGGTAACTAATTAGCTCGTGGGGCACACCATAACAACAGATGATATTCCGGGTAATAAACTTAGCTACTGTTTTGACTTCAAAGTTACATAAGAGGCTTCCTCTACCCATTTTGTGAAGTAGTCGATTGCTACTAGCACGAATTCGTGACCACACGTTCCTTTAGGGGTCGTCTTGCCAATGATGTCTATTCCCCAAACCGAGAATGGCCAAGTTAAAGCTAATGTTGTCGGGAATGACAGCGGTAGGTGTATTAAATTTGCATACACCTAACATTTATGGCACCTTCTAACAAAATGATAATAGTCCACCGCCATGGTCGACCGGTAATATCCTAGCCTCCGAACCTTCCGGACCAACATCTTACCGTTCATATAAGGCCCACACTCCCCTCCAAGAATCTTATCCATGATGCGCTTTGCTTTACGTTGGTTGACACAAAGTAAGCTAATTCCAAAGTTGGTTTTGCTATACGAGTTGCCCTTGATTGATGAAGAATTGGGCAACCAACCTCCTTATGGCTCGTTAGGCTCTAGGTGTGGAGTCCAAGGGGTATTCTTTCTTATCTAGGTATTGATAAATGTCATGATACCAACTGGTGCGGTCAATATTAGACACTTCTAATGTATAGATGTGTGCGGGGTGACTTCGTCGCTCGATGCAAATGGGCATTAAATGAATGTCGATAGGGATATTAATCGTGGATGCTAATTTAGCTAATGCATCCTCGAATTGGTTATCATCCATGAAGGTTTGCTCTTGGAGAGGCTAAGTCACCCTAGTGGAGGGGGTGAATAGGGTGATTGAAGATTTTAAGTGAAATGAAACTCTTTTTGCACATAACAAAGACGAAGACGTCTAGATTGGACTCGAAAGATAAACACACAGAAATAGGTGGAAACCCTCCTACTGCAGAAAACCACGGACAGTGCTAATCCAAGCACCAAGTCAAATCCACTAATTGAATCCTCAATCACAAAGGACTGACTCTAACCAGAATTTCTCCCTTAGACAATTCCTTTATAAGTTTTTCCTAGACTCATAAGTTCCCTTATCCGATCTAGTACTTTCCGACTGAGTTTACCCTTACTATAGGGACAATTGAGCTGAGTTAGCCCTTATAGCTCAGTCAAGGGACTTACAAAGAAAGTAAGAAAAGAATATAAGTGATTACAAGACTTTCTTTACAACTCGAAAGTAAGAAATTACATATTGGGAGTTGTAAGTCGAAGTTTGAATAACAATGCACTAAGTAAGTGTTGGAATGTGTTCAGCGAGCAATCTTCAAGTCTTGTGGAGTGGCTTCTATTTATAAGCACCTAGGCAAAATGACTGTTGAGTCTTGTTCTGGACTGATGAACTTTGGTAACCATTGTAACGACTAGTTTGAGTCACTCGGAAGAGATCTGTTGAGATGTGAACGTTGTGTAATGGATCTTGGCTCCAAAAGATGGTCCAATCATCTAGTGGTGATTGAAAATTGAGGTTGAAACAACGGTTAGACTCAAAGTTGTAGTTTTTCAGTTTTGAAAACAAACAACCCTAACACGGTGTCCGAGCCATGTCCAAAAGTAGCTATTTTCTGTCTACTAGTGTTTAACGGCTAGAAACCGGTTGCTTTTGTATTTTAAAAGTATATTAGGCTTGTTTGAATAACCTACATAAGCAAAACACATTGGTACTCAAAGTGTAAAAATACTTTGGTCCAAGATTAGGCATAGATAATATTTAAATCGGAGTAATTAAGTGCTTAATTATCTTTGGCCTAAAAGAGTGAAATTTTCTGAGTCTAATTTTTTAAGTCTAATAAAAAGAATGAGGAGTTTCTTGGTTAAAAATGATTTCAAAAGAGGTCTTATTGACAAAACTCTTTTAATAAAAAACCAGGGGAATGATTTTCTCAATATTCAAATTTATGTTTGATGACATTATATTTGGAGCTACTAATGACATTCTATGCCAAGAGTTTTCGAGTTGATGAGACAGGAGTTCCAAATGAGTATGATGGGAGAACTCAATTTCGTTCTTGGATTGCAAATCAAGTAAGAGAAAGATGGCATCTATGTTCATCAATCCAAAAATACCAAGGAGTTACTCAAGAAGTACAAGTTACAAGATGTCAAACATGCAGTAACACCAATAAGTAGTAGCGCCAAACTGGACTTAGATGAGAAAGGTAAAGCTGTAGATCAAAAACTCTATAGAGGTATGATTGGAACTTTACTTTATCTTACATCTAGTAGGCCAGATATTACGTTTAGTTTCTGTTTATGTGCAAGATTTCAAGCTAATCTAAAGGAATTACATCTCACCTGCGGTGAAGAGAATTTTTAGATATCTTACAGGAACTCGGACTCTTGGTCTCTAGTATTCAAAGGACTTAAGCTTGACTTTCACTTGGATACTTAGATGCTAACTATGCTAGATACATGGTTGATAGAAAGAGCACATCGGGAGCATGTCAATTTCTGGGTCAATCACTCATCTCTTGGCCCTCAAAGAAGCAAAATTCAGTTGCTCTATCAACGGCTAAGGTTAGTACATAGCGAGTTGGAGCTCGCTGTGCTCAGATTTTTTTGATCAAGTAACACTTGAAGTCTCTAAGATTGTCATTCCCATATATCCCAATCAAGTGTGATAATCAAAGTGCCATTAACATTACAAAGAATCTAATTCAGCATTTAAAAACAAAGTATATTGAGGTCGGATATCATTTTCGAGAGACCACTCGAAAAAGGTGATACTGCACTTGAATTTATTCTTACCAGATTTCAATTAGCTAATATTTTCACAAAACCTCTCGAGTAAAGATTAGTTTTGCTTTAATAGGAATGAACTTGGCATGATGATTGCATGATTATTTGAATGATTGCATGAGAATTTATGAGTTTGAATGTTTATTATATGTTTTGAGTGAATAACTAGTGGATCGGTTGAAATATGATGAAATTGAGCTACAAGTTATTAAGTTTCGAGTGTGTTACGAGCACCTCAAACACATCACTGAGTCGGACTCGGTTTTTGAGAAAAATGGACATCAAAATTTTGAGATCTTCTCTAAGTCAATAGAGAATCTTGAAAATATTTTCGAAAATCTCTTTTTTCTCTTTGTCACGCGAACGGTCAAGAAACTAGCGAGTTGGAAAGAAGCGGTTTTAAGAAGTAACAATTAGTCAAAGGAACGTCAAACGGTCAGCTAGCCGTTACTTTGAGTGTTGAGTTAGTAAGACTTTTGTTCCTTAAGAGCTTTTGATTTATAAATAGCACTTGTTCATCCACATTCATTCACTTTGCTATATCTCACTCTCTCACTCTCTACACTCGAACTCGGAATTTGTTGCTTAGACACTTTATAATTTCGGACTTTCTATTCTCTCGCTCTTTCTCGCTTGTTCACCTTCTTTCTCCTTCTCCTTCTCAAATCAAATCCTTTCTCCTTCCCTCAAAATACCTAAAAGAGGAAGTGCGGCCGAAAGAGGGTTAGCCACCAAAAAGGATAGAACCCGACCCACCTAGCCCGAGAACCCACAAAAGGATCCTTCTAAAGGCGGGGCTTTCGCTTTTGATGAGCCAAAGCAAATCGTAGCCCAGACATTATTTCCTCGAAGAGAAATTCATTTCATCCACCAAACTCTCGTGGATAAAACCTATTCTTCACACACGAACTTTTAAGTACACGGGCCTCTATGATTACATTTACCCCGTCTTGTGACTTAATTCTATTCCAACATGATAGTAAAAGACAACGTAGTCTCTTCTCTAGTTCGGAGGAAAGTTATTTGCATTAATCTCTCTCTTCTCCACAAACTCTTTAATGTTCGGACTCTCTTTCTAAACTCAAATCCTATTCCTTTCAATGAAATCGCTGGTGATTTCATTGACAAATATGCCACAATTGTTCCCAAGTCCAAAAATAACTTTTTGTGACTAAGATGAGGCCTGAAACTAGACTTTTCTACTTTATCTTAATGAGAACTATGTTCTCATTGTATCCATCCAACAGCAAGGTTCTCAAAGTTTTATATGATATTCTTAAAGGGTATGAGGTTGACCTCTTCCATTTCATTCTCAAGCGAGATAGCTTATGTTCCCACCGATTAGAAGAAACCCCTCTTCCATTCGAAGCTTTACTTACTGCTGTTTTTACTCACTTCAAAGTGGATCTTCCCGATGATCCACTCAAATGTCTTGAGCCAGCCGTGTATATAGATAAGGCTGAGCTAGTTGGTCTAGGATACCGGGAAATCTCACCTGGTGTCTAAGTTCATTTTTCCGAGCTTCCACCCCTGCTTCTCATACTTAGAAGAGTTCTGAAACTCCTTTTTAAATAGCTAGTCCATGTTCTTCCTAGCATGCCCCTTCTATGGATTTACTTCGAAGGTGGCCTCACAATTTGTTACTCTTGCTAAAGAGTTACAATCAACTCTTGGTGCATCCCAAGCTTTCATGCCTATATTGACTTAGCTTTAAAGCACGGTTCGAAGCAAATAAATCATAGTCAAGCTTTGGTCTCGAGCTAAAAGAAGTCATCAAATGACAGCAAGACCGGATCGGTTGTCTTCAAGAGCATAGATTCAAGGCTGCTAAGGACTCCGAATCGGAATCATCCTCGAGTCGTCCGGTTCGAAGAAGAAGAAGAACAAGAACAAGAAAGAGGAGGAGGAGGAGGAGCAGAAGAAGAAAAATAAGCTGGAGGAGGCCAAGCTGAAGGCCAAGGAGAGAAGAAACCTAATGTAATCTGCTCATAACACACCGAGTCTACCTCAAAAAGGTTGGGGCTGTTTGCCGATCCCAGGCTCAACCTTCTTCATAGCCATCTCAAGTCTGAAGAAGTTGAGGGATCGAAAGAGGAAATAGAGGAAGCAGAACCTCTAGTTTGAAGGTTTGCGGTTCAAGCTCAAGCACTTCCTCTCCTATTGCCACCTATTTCACGGCCAACAGTTTCATCTCGGGCCTACTAGTCGCAAAAGAAGGGGTCCTCGTTCCTCCTCCTCCACTCACACTTGCTCCACCCCTTCGATTTTAAATTTTATTTTCTTTGTCCAACATTTTTGTATCTCTTTTTCCTCCCTCCTCAGTATATTTTGATGAAATGCATAAGGGGAGAGAAAGGATAGTTGTTTGGTCTAGGGGAGTTAATTAATGTTATTTCTTTATATTTATTCTTCCGAGTAATGAAATTTAGTTATTTTTTAACATCATTGACTTGTGTTATCCATATCTCTTCTTTTCTGATCCGATACTTGATCATATCTATTTTATATATTCTAATATATATCTTCCCTCTCTTATTTTTTGCATCAATTTGCACTAATAACAATTTCGACTTTTTTTCAATAAGAATATCTTATAGTCATTCGTTTCGAGTTATAAAAACTTAACTATCTAACTTTTGGCTATTGTTATAAGTATTGAATGCCTTTTATCAAAAATGGCGAAATTGAAGACTCGGGTATAACTCTCTATCTCTCTATAGTTTTGAATTCAAGTTATTCTCACTCTTTAAGAAACACATCATTAAGTTTTCAATACTTGTCTAACCTACTTAGAAAGCAGCTTTTAAGTAAAACACACTTTACTAGGTTTCGACCCACTCGGATACAACTCATACAGTTGTCATGAGTAAATAATTTCACATGCATATATTATTCTTAACTCTAACTCTAGAAAAGGATTACTACGTTAATTTTTACTTCTAAGTCGATTTATTAACTGAAATTATTTACTCGACCAATTTGTTGCAATGTGTCTATATAATCTTAATCTCTCATTCATCTAAAAGTTATAAACATAATGGAATTAGAACCTATTGAATGTTATACTCGGAAAAATCCATTTTCTCATATTAAGGATAATTAAGTGCTTAATTATTATGAATTAATTATTATTCTTATCTAATCTTGGACCAAAGTATTTTTATACTTTGAGTACCACTTTGATTTGTTTTTACAGGTTGATTAAAGTATTTTAATCTCATTTTGAAAAGTAAAAGCAACCGACTTCCAACCGTTAAACACCAAGCAGATCGAAAAGCACTATTTCGGACAAAGCTCGGACACCGTGTCGGGGTTATTTGTTACCAAATCCGATAAACTTCAACTTTGAGTCTAATGAATGTTTCCACCCCAGTTTTTAGTCTCAACTAGTGGGTTGGACTACCTTTTGAGCCAAGGACCAAAGCACATGGCTCACATTTGCAAAGGCTCCTTTTCGAGGGACTCGGACTACACGTTATAAAGATTAGTGAATGTTCCCGAGTCCACAATCGAGTCACAACGGCTACTCTACCCTTCTATGTATACAAGCCATCCTACAAGACTTGAAGATTGTTGAGACCAATGAGATTGCACAAACTAAATCATACTCTCTCAATCTTTAGCTTCCAACTTTGTACTTAAGTTTTATGTTTCGAGTTCATTCTAGACTTAGAATTTCTTTCTAAGTTAATACTTTGCAGAAAACTCTATTATTCTGCAAAATTTCCTTCTCACCCTATTCACCCCCCTCTAGGGTGATTCAAACTCTCAAAGAGTAACCCTTCACGATCAAAAAGTCAAATCCACTATTTGAATCCACAAAATACAAGGACCGACTCTACGATTTGCTCCCTTAGACAATTCAATACAAGTTTTCCTAGGCACGAAGTTCCCTTATCATCCCTAGTACTTCCTAACTGAGTTACCCTTTATAAATAGGGACAACCGAGCTGAGTTAACCCTTACAGCTCGAGTCAAGGGCTATTATAGAAAAATGAAGTAAGAGTAACACTTATTATAAGACTTCTTACGTTCAACTCAAAAGTTGAGAAAAACTTAAGTACAAAGTTAAAAGATACAAAAGATTGAGAGAGTAAGATTGGAGTTAAGTTTTAGCAATCTCTTCAGTCTTGTACGATGGCTTGTATTTATAATCGAAGAGCGAGATAGTCTGTTGTGACTGATTCGGACTAGGAAGCTTCACTAGTCGTTGTAACTGACGATCTTAGTCCCTTGTAGATATGAACTTTGTGCTTCGGTCCTTAGCTTTGAAGGTGGTCCAACCCATTGGTTGTGATTGAAATCTTGGGTGGAAACAATCGTTAGACTCAAAGTTGAAGTTTACCAAAAATGGAAACAAACAACCTTGACACGGTGTCTAAGCCTATCCTGAAACAGTTGACTTTTCTATCTCGCTAGTGTTTAACCGTTAGAAGTCGGTTGTTTTTACTTTTTAAAATGAGATTAAATCACTTTAATCATCCTGCAAAAGCAAATGAAAATGGTACTCAAAGTGTAAAAATACTTTGGTCCAAGATTAGGCAAAGATACAAATTAATTCAAATAATTAACCACTTAATTATCACTAATTTTCTAAGTCCAATATTCAATAGGTTCTAATTCCAATGTGTTTATCTTTTCGATGAATAAAGAGATAAAATTGTATAAACACAATGCATCAAGTTTGCAAAATAAATAATTTCAGTTAATAAATCTAACTTAGAAAAAAAAAAAAAGAATTAGCATAGTAATTTCTTTTTAGTATTTGCAATTAGTTAGAGCTCATAATAAGTTATGCATGTGAAATTATTTAGGCAAGACAATTGTCCGAATTGCATCCGAGTGGGTCACAAACTTAGAGATAAATGTTTTAGTCAAGAGATGGTTTCGAGTAGGTAAGACAGATATGAAAACTTAAAGATGAGCTTCTTAAGATGTAAGAATGACTTGAATTCAAAAATATGAGAAAGACAGATTATACCCGAGTCTTCAATTTTTACTAGTTAAGCTTCCCAGTTTTCTCTTTATCCATTTCTGGTATTTTCGGGCCCGGTTCATCGCTTAGGCGATGACTGGGCTGATTTTAGGGTTTCGTAAACCCAAAACTTTCTATAAATAGAGGGATTCCCTTCCCCCTCCCTCCTCCCCGCTTATTTTACACACCATTTCCGAGTAGACAAACCCCCCATTTGCTGCTGAAACTTTCTCCCTCCACTACTACAGGAACCATTTTTAACTACGGTTAAAAACGACCTTTAACTATGGTTAATCAACGTCATCTATGTAGTTGTTGTTTTATGTAGCATGTTTTACTACTGGTTCTGTTAAGTCGTAGTTTATACGTATTTTTAGTAGTTATTTAGTTTATATTATATAGTTTATTTTATCTAATTTATTCTATTTTGTCTATTTATAGGTAATTATCGAATAAAGTGGGGAAGAGAAGAAATGTCGTTAAAAGTGGATTTTTAGCTACCGACAAGCATCCAAGAAAATATATGAAGTCGGTCCATAAATATAATATGTAATAAAATATTTATTTTAGGATATTATATTTTAGGAAATCCTAATTGGAATAGAAAAGGAAACTTAGAAGAGAAGAAAGAGAAATAAACCCTAACTCTTTCACCCTATATATACTACTTATTATCATCATAAAAGGGAGCCCGGGAGGAGCTACACGCAGCCCTTGCTGCTGCCCCATCTTGGCTGACCTAGACCCACACACAATCACCACCTCTTGCCTTTGTTGTCCACGCCAGCCACCACCGCTTGCTGCCGCCTACACCTGCTGCCTGACCACCAGCCAGCCGCTGCACTGCCGCTCGAACCCTTGCTGCCGCTGCTGCCCGCTTGCTTGCTGTCTGCTGCTGTCCGCTACCCAGCCAGCCACCATCCATCATCATCTTCTTCATCTTCCCGGGTCAAAGAAACTAATATCGGTAGTATAATTTAGTTTTGTAATTTTTATTAGAAAAGATTGAGTTTTTATTGATAGATTAATACTAAAGATGCTAGTTTTATTTAGTTTACATGTTTTAACTTACATTATGTGTGAGTAGTTTTTCTTATACTTGGTATAATCTACTTGAAGCCATGTTAAATTATTTATTTTGAAACAAAGTTTCGATTTTTATTGTCTTATTGATTCAATCCATGATTTTATGATAATTTGTGTTTAATGTTTATGAATTTATGTCTAATTAATTAGAGTGCACGCTATTTAGTTTTATATAAATTCATGTGATAGTTTAGAGGGTTTAAGTACGTAATTGCTTGATCTTTTAGACATAAGTATCACCCTAGTTAATCATGGATGGCTCATACCCATCTCTTTTAATTAGGAAATTATCATAGATCGTTCTTAAATCAATTTGCTAGTAGATTGGTTATTAGGTGCTAGATGATGTTTTTCTAATACTTAATGCTCTGATTTGATTAAATTCTAGTGCTAGTGCTAGGGTTATCAATATTAGTAGGGTTTATATTAGGGCTAGGCCTAAGTAAACTAATAACTAAGGAAAAACGGGGAAGATCCGCTAGTGGTTGTCTTCTACAGTTTAGCTCATGGGTAGATCAATTTGTGTGTTAATGATAAATAATAATTTGCATGGTGGATATAGATTATACTAAGTGTTTTTATAAATTTGTTATCTTTGATAATTATTTGTTTGCTTTTAGTTATTCTCTTGAGTTATTGATTTTTACTTATAAAGTTATAGTCTTTTATTATCAATTTCATTAAACCCCCTAAAGATCAGTATTTTAGGTTAGTTTTAGTAATTTTATTTTAATTTAATTTTGAGTCATTATATATTTTAATTTTCAGATTTAATTTTCTGTTAGTTTTTATTATTTTTGAGTCAGTTTGTTAGAAATTAGTTTAAAAATAGTTTCTTTTGTTATTTTTCGTGTTTTATTTTCTTTTAGGGTTTAGATAGAGTCCTAGTTTGCTGTGATTAAATTTTAGAATTTTTGGAATTAATTTGATATTTTTTCAGATTTAATTCTTGAATTTAATTACTGCAGGTTTTTAATAAAATAAATTCATAAATTAGATTTTAAATTTTGTTTTTATATTTTTAGGGTCTGGTTAGGTTTAGAAAATTAGTATTACTATTCTGGGTAATTTTAG
This sequence comes from Talinum fruticosum, assembly GCA_021018815.1. NCBI lineage: Eukaryota > Viridiplantae > Streptophyta > Magnoliopsida > Caryophyllales > Talinaceae > Talinum > Talinum fruticosum. Next base: position 6,273,478 of record JAITYX010000028.1, read on the forward strand.
TATTTATTTTCGTAATTATTTTAGTGCAGAATTTTACTTATTTAATTTTCTGTTTTAGAATTTGTTTATTTTCTGCTTTAGTTTTCTGTTTTAATTATTCTAAAAATATACAAAAATATTTCTGGGTTATTGTAGTTTTATTATTCTGTATAAATTATTTATTTAGTTATTAGATAATTTTCTATGAATTTTAGTTATTGATTTTAATTTATATTTTCTATTTTGTTTTTAAGAGTAGTAAATTTAATTAGATTAAAACTTGCATGTTATTATATCTTTCCTCGTGGATTCGATCCCTACTTGCCCTTGCTATATTGTTTATTATAAGTTTAAGTAGTGGTTTAATTTGTTGCTGTACGACAGGCTTAACAGTTCCAAACCGTGGTAAACGATAACTTATGACGTCGGTTCAAATGGAAAACCATAGTCATAGGTCATTCTATAACGACGGTTTTCCAAAAGAACTGTCGTCATAGAGTTACATATGCCGACGATTCTTACATTAGAACCGTCGTCATAAGTCCTGCACAAAAATCACAAAATGTTTAGGCAGGGGCATATGACGATAGTTCTAATGTAAGAACCGTCGTCATAGGTCTTTTTTTTAATAGATTTTTTTGTTTTTCCGTACCCCCTTTACAAAATACACTACAAAATACATCACAACTTACACAACAACAACCAATACCTTAATTTTCCAGTATATACAAAATTTTCCCACTTACTACAACCATAACAAGTTCAATCTTGAATAAGTTCGACAACACAATTCCATATGTCACAACAAATTCCAGCAAAGAATATATTACAATGATGTGAAATAGAAATACAAAGAATACTTTTCTTTTAGTATTTATGTGAAAAAGTTCATCTCTTATCTTCAAACTTTGTGGAATAAACTAATTTCAATGTTTTTGTCTCAAGGAAAATCTCTATTTACCCAAAGTGATGCTTTTGTAGTAGATTTAGTTATGTGATTGTCTTTATGACGATATTGCATGCTTGGAGTTATTGCAAAGGTAGTCCGGACAACATATATACATCATATTGTTGTCCACGCTACCTCGCATGAACTCCAAGCAAGAAATATAATCATAAAGACAATCACATAACTCAATCTACTAAAAAGCATAACTTTGGGCAAATAGAGATGAACCTTTCGGCATAAATATTAAAGTCATTTGTTCCACAAAATTCCAATACCAAGAAATGGACTTTTTGGCATAAGTACTAAAAAAGGAATACACAAAGAGTCTCACCAGCAATCTCTATTTCCTTTATCATTGTCCCAAAGTGATGCTCCTCTTATATATTGCTTGCTTGGAGTTCATGTAGGGGTAGAGGTGGACAACATAAAAACTAAGGAAAACATTAAGAAAAAACTTATCCATAAGAAATATAACAAACATAGAAGGATCATAAATTAGAAAGGGACATCAACACTAACATTTGGTCACTATTCTCGCTCCTGCTTCTCAACAAGGAACTTTGTGGTATAAATAACTTCATCTAAATTTATACCGAAAAATTCCTTGTTGAGAAGTGGGAGTTGAGATTAGCAACTAAAATTGAGAAAAGCATTAAGCAATAATTATTCATAAGAAACATTACCTGAAAAACCTTAGGCCTTTTGACCCTCGTTGAATGATAATCTTCTACAAAATTCTAGTACATAAAGCAAGCAACTTCACCATAAGAAATAGAACAAATATAGAAGGATTATAAAATGGGAAAGGAAATCAAAACTAACATTAATCGCTAATCTTAGCTTCCACTTCTCAACCGAAAAGACATTCTACCCTTCCATTGGACAGACTTAGTCCTTATTTTGATCCTCATCGAACAATGATATGTTACATGTATATTACAAGTCAAAAATAATGAAAAGCAAGCTGTAGTTTCTAAAACAAGCAACAATATGGATATCCTGTGGAATAAAATATTGTTATACAATAATGTTTTTACCGAGTTGATATAATTATATGGTTTATGCATTTTTCCCCGCTTTTGGCTTATCTTCAATATATATGCCCTCTTGATGGCCAACCGTTAAATACAATTCTTCAAAATTGGGATCCTCATTTTTACAGGCATTCGCAAGAAGAAGGGTGGGGTCTCCTCAACAAACTCACACACATCTTCACCATCCCCACCAGTAATGTGCCTCTTCCCTTGAAGAACAATTGACCACTTATCATTGGTCGGATCTTCAATGTAGAACACTTGTATTGCTTGGGATGCCATAACAAATTGATCCCCTTCAGGCCCTTTTCTTGTGAAATCGACCATCGTGAATCTCATCTCATCAACTCGGACACCATTGTTATTGTCAACCCATTTGCACTCGGAAAATGGGCTCATGAAAGTCAACATAGTCTAGCTCCCATATCTCCTCAATGACTCTGTTATATGACATTTTAGCTACAACGGGATTTCTATCCTTGGAGCTGGAAACATGAAGCGCATGAGCCTCCAATGTGGCCCCACTATTTTGCCAGGTGCTCCTATTGTCCGAGCTCTTTGTGTGGAAAGAGTATCCATTGACATCATATCCACGGTATGATATAACTTCCAACTCCAGCCCTCTAGCCAAGCTTACTAATGCTTACAAGACTTGTTCTCTTGATTCCAATTGGCTAGTGATGACTCTATCTCCGAACCAGTTGACAAATGTGTGATTATGATGGGTCGATACCCATGTCTCATTTTTTCCTTGGTACTATCTCCTTGTGAGGGATTTTTTCTCATCAATGAATGGCTGCACTTTATTCCTGTTTTGTATAATATAAAGATATACTTGATCCCTCATATCCCGACTGATTGTTAGAACCGTCGGCCCTAGTTTCCCCATAAATTGATGTTTTAGAATACCAACTTCTTCCATTTGGGGGTAGTATTCATAGCAGAACTCGACATACTCCTCAGCTATGTATGCCTCAACAATGCACGATTTCGGTCGGTACCAATTTCTAACATACCCTTTGAGAATTTTCATAAAACGTTCAAAAGGGTACATCCATCGATAAAAAACAGGCCACGGAATCGCACTTCTCTCACCAAATAGACAACTAGGTGCACCATGATATCAAAAAATAAGGTGGGAAATACATCTCAAGTTGGCACAATGTAATAATCATGTTGCATTGAAGATCATCCAATTTCTCCAAATCAACGACTTTGTCTGTATATGGCATTGAAGAAGAAGCAAAGTCTTGTGACCGACTGTCCGACATGTTTCAACATCACAACTAGGATAGCGATCGGCAGTATTCGTTGACTCAAACCATAACAATTGTGAGATTTAAGATCGATTAGTTTGTAATCGGACATCAAAATGAGTCTACTAATGTTTGGAGAATATCCCTGTGGCACTTTGAGTTTCTTCAAGGTCTCACACAAATGTTGTTTTTCCCTTCTACTCTCTCAATGTGTAAGACGTTGGAGGCAAATATGTTCTCTTCCCCTTTGATTGTGGTGCTAATTCCTCCCGTATTCCCATTTCACACATAACGAGTCGTGCTTTCTCTTCATCCTTGGCCTTCCCTGGTATGTTCGTAAGAGTGCCAATGAGACTTTCACATATGTTTTTCTCTATATGCATTACATCAAGACTATGTCTCACATACAACTCTTTCCAACATAGAAGATAAAAAACATTGATCTCTTTTTCCGGACACCATTTTCGGATTGACGTCGGTATGGCTTGCCGAACTCCACATCAAGATCCTTTACTTGCTCATATATTTGATGTCTTATTAATGGATTTGGAGCATAATCCAACTTAGCTTTATGATTAAAAGCCTTCTTTTTCTTACGATATTGATGGGAAAAGGGAAGAAACTTTCGGTGTCCCCGATAGGTCGTCTTTTTCTCGTGCTTAAGTTGATAGGAGCAAATACTCTCGCACAAATGGGGCATGCCTTGTGGCCTCCGACAGTGTATCTGGACAAGTTTCCGTACATGAGGAAGTCATTGATTATGATGAAGATCATAGCTCGCAATGTAAATTGCTCTTGACAAGATGCATCGTAAACTCGAAACACCTTCATCCCACAAAAGCTTAGGAGGTAAATCATATGTGCTAGTTATTATTTCCTGGCTATTTAGGCCCGGGAATGAGCATTGCCAACATAATGTACTTGCACTTCATACACAACGACGATGGTAGGTTTAGATAACCAAAAGAACAGGCCAACTCATCGTGCTTGCTACTACCGTCACCGTGGAGGTTTATTCTATCCGTACAAAGACCCAAACGTAGATTCATGGTTCCCTACCATATTCCGGAACAATGAATTGATCTTCTTCCATTGAGGAGAATTGGCAAGGTGACATAGCTTGTCATCACAGAATCTTCCGTCGACATGCCACGTCAAGTTCTTGGTATCGATCGCACTTGAAAACAAGCGCTTAAACATCGATATCATCGGCAAGTACCGTGACATCTTTGCGAGAGGTCCCTCAAGCACTCTCTCCATCAATGTTTTTCATTTTGTATCGAGGTACACCACACTTAGAACATTTGTGTCTATGTGCATATTCTTTTCAAGTACAATATGCAATCATTGGGGCAGGCATGTATCTTCTTATACAAGCATGCCCATAGGACACAACATCCTCTTCGCCTCATATGTATAGCTAGGAAGGACATTGCCTTCTAGGAGTATATCTTTGAGCACACTCAGCAAGTCCGTAAAACTTTTGTCATTCCATCCATTAGCCATTTTCATGTTCATCAACCTTAAGACAACCGATAAACGGGTATATTTATCAAAACCCGGGTAAAGAGACTTCTCCGAATCGGCTAACAATTTCCCTAATATGTGTGGTTGATCGTCTAAATCACGTTCTACTCCATGAACAAGATCTTCGAGTCAATCTTGTAATTCCGTACTCATCGCTGGCTTCATTTTCATAATACCTTTTATATTCCTCTCGTATGCCATTATTCACGATTCCTCTTCCCTATGTCATACCCACACCTTATAAGTTGTGTCAAACCCATGCCAATATAAGTGACCTTTTACAACCTTAGGGTGAAAACTTTAGGAGTTAAAACACCTTAAACACGGACAAAATATGGATCTGTTCTCTAAATTTGGTGGCATGTTCGACGGCAATCTCTAAAGAGTTGTTAACACCATCACGATATTCTACACTCCTCCTATCGCTATAAACCCACGCTCGATCCATACCTTACCCATAAACACGAGAAGCAATTCACCACATATAGTTCGAGAAATATGTACTTACACATAAATAAAATGACATGAGATTAAGATCATTCTACAGGGATAGATGGTCCTAATCCCATTCAAGAATAATATGACCCTAGACTGTGTAGCAAACTCTTATCATACATTTGACAAATTTACGGCAGCATTTCCCTTAGTCCTTCAAGTACAACATACAAAAATGAAGTGGCTAACGTGTATATCCTTACTTAATTGTATGGTAACACAAATAAAGATACACATATCGAACCCATTGTCATCATAATTGCACTCGAAGAATGAGAGGGAAATAAGCACCGTGATATCTTGTCAAATTTATGATAAGATTATAATATCCACACAACCTATTATCATATTATTCTCAAACTTTCAAGCATGAACAATTCAAAAACCTATACATACCAAGCTAATATCCTAAGCGTTATATGCACATTTATGTACCGTATCGCGACCTAGAATAACTTATTATATACAGATTTTTAAACGAGTTCTTTAAGCTTATGAAATGCATACGATAATTTTATGAAAAGCATAGATTGTTAAGTAAAAAAAATCACAATTATACACATTAAGCATGTCATTTATCAAATTATACGAAAAACAAAAAGATGATGTTACTTAGTATATATTCCTAACACGGACCGTTGTTGTAGCTTGTATATATAATATATGGTTTCCTTTTTCTTCCAATTTTAATGTATTATACATTTATCATAAACTAGACATTATTTTTTTGAATTTTTACATAATGCATAAGATAATTAAATATGAATTAAATGTTGAGGTCATCCCTTTAATTTCCTTTAACGACCCAAGATATAACACGAATCGAATTCCCTTGTTGTGATTAACAATGAGGTTGATTTTATAAAACAAAACATGGAGTGTACATGCAACATAGGTTGATCCACGAAGAAGGGCACAAGTGGTAGAGGAGTGAAATGGAAACAAAAGGTGATAAACAATAGTCATAATTTATCACCTTTTCTTTCCATTTTTGTTTCCATTTGACTCCTCTACCCCTTCTTCCCTTCTTCGTGGATCGGCCTATGTTGCAAGTACACTTCATGTTTTGTCTTATAAAACCTACCTCATTGTTAATCACAACAAGGGAATTCTGGTTCATGTTATGTCTTCGGTCGTTAAAGGAAATTAAAGGGATGGTCTCAATATTTCATTCATATTTATCTTATTGTCTTATGAATTACGTAAACTTCAACAAAATCATGGCCTCTAGTGTACGATCATGTATAATACAACAAACTTGCAACCAAAAAGGAAAGATTGAGTCGATTCCATGATTATAAGTTCATTCCATACCGGACCAGAATAGGGTTATATACATGCTCATTTATTTAGATGATTGGATAAATTAGTCCACCCCAACATCACCTCATCAAAATAAACAAATTTGATAACAAATTTATGTTTATGATCGACAAGTATTTGGGAAGATCCATATATCCAAAAAAGATTATAAGTTCTTACTTTTTCTAGTGTGGTTAAATTTCTCTTTTTTAATATATATATATATATATATATAGTTTCCATTTTTCTTCCAATTTTGATGTATTATACATTATCATAAACTAGACAAAAAAATTTTTGAAATTTTACATAATGCATAGGACAAGTTAATATGAATAAAATGTTGAGGTCATCCCTTTAATTCGCTTTAACGACCCCAAAACATAACCACAACCGAAGTTCCTATAACGCTTGTTGTCTTTAACAATGAGATCAGGTTCACAAGGTAAAACATAGAGTCTATGTGTAGCGTGGGTCGAGTACACAAAGAAAGGAAAAAGGGATAAAGGCTTTATTAGAGAAAAAGATGGTAAACAATCACAAAACTAGTAATAATTCCCTATTGTTTATCGCATTTTTCTCCAATAAAGCCTTTATCCTTTTCCCTTTCTTCGTGTACGGACTCACGCTGTACATAAACTTTATGTCTTACCTAGTGAATCCGACCTCATTACTAAAGTCAACAAGGGTTATAGGAACTCCGGTTCTAGTTATGTATTGGGGTAGTTAAAGCAAACTAAATGGATGGTCTCAAGCATTTCATTGATATTCATTATTGTCTTATGCATTACATAAACTTCAAAAAACCATGTACTCTAGTTTACCATTATGTATAATACAACAAACTTGCAACCAAAAAGGAAACCAAAAATTTAGATAATTGGATACATTAGTCCACCCCAATATCAACTCATCAAAAGAAACAAATTTGACAACAAATTTATATTTATGACAAGTATTTGGGGAGATCCGTATATCCAAATATCTTTCCAATTATTAAACCCAAAACCATAAAGATTTCCATTTTCCTAAACACTAAACCACAAATTTTTTATTTCCCCAAACCCTAAGCCATAAATATTTTTATTTCTATAAACTCTAAACATATTTAGATGTCGATTTCGATAATTAAATAAATGAGTCCATCCCAACATCACCTCATCAAAATAAATAAATTTAGATACAAATTTCTTTTTATGAGAAGGTTTTTGGGGATGACCCTATATCTAAATTATTTTTCTATTTCTCTAAAACCTTAAACAAATTTGGATGTACTCTTTCAGTTTACCATCCTTAACTATCATTCTATTTCCCTATAATTATATCCAAAACTCTTAAACCCATTTCTCAAAATCTCAAACATTTCACGAATTTTCAACTTAATAAACTAAACAAATGTTATCCACATTCTCAATATTCAACATTTCAATAAAGATTCAATATTTCAACAATCTCAAACATTACCCACATTCTCAACATTTACATAATTACCGCAAATACATTCAATATTTAACTATCTACATTTTGTAAATAACTTAAAGCAAAAAATAAGAGAGGATAGAGATTCATACCGTAAGATCGACGACAACAGCGAAGGTGAGGGAGAAGCTTGACAACGAGAATGAGCGAGAGGAAATGTAGAGACAAGAGGAAATCGTGAGCAAATGAAAAGATTAAGCGAGAGGAAACTACAACGGGAGGATAGTTTACCGGCTTAAGTCGACCAGGTGAGGAAATAAGCAGCTACGAGTTCTAGATCCGAGGTAGTAGTTGAAGAGATGAACTGTAGAGAGAGATAAGACCGAGAGTAGAGAGCAGATATAAGTGGACGATGAAACAATAGGTATCAATTCTCGGGTTTTTAGATTGTATCCGAAAGACATTTGACGACAGCTTCTCTTAAAGAACCGTCATCAAATGTGACATATGACAACGGTTTTTCAGAGAACCATCATCAAAAGGTCGAACTAAGACATATGATGACAGTTCTCCGAAAGAACCGTTCTCATATGTGTTACACAATGCCGATTATTTACAAAAATCCTATCCATTTTTCATGACGGTTTGTCCTTTTAACCGTCGTTAAAAACCTCGTCGTTAAAAGTGGTTCCCGTAGTAGGGCTCTCTTCTTTGCACTTTCTCTCATTTACACTCAAAATTCCTTTCCTAAACCTTTCACAAAAAGCCTTCTTTTTTCCTCTTTTGCTCGACACCACCCTATAATCACTCTGCCAAAAGTCGGCCGAGATTCAAGCCTAGCAGGTGGATTAACCTAAGGGTGTCATTCCACCATTCGGAGTTTACCTTTACGTCTTGTTTAATTTCATCATTTATCGCTTTCTATATTGTGAAGTCAAGATGTAATCGCTTTACTTTTCACCTCGACCGATTTAAATTTTATTGATCGCTTTCATATATTTCTTTCTTTATTACTTTTATTTATCGTTTTTACATCATGTTTTGATTGCTTTAGTTTTTGCCTTTTGCATATTGATTGTTTGTCTTTCTTAACGTGCTTTAAAATCCATTTTTCAATTATTATCGTCTTTTTACGGGCTAAATGAGTGTTCCTCTTCATTTCGTACCTTTGCCCCCGAACACCGTATTATTAGTTTTGACCTATGGAGTCCCTTACGATTGCCCCTTCGGTAAACTTAGAATTAGAGAAGTGTTTCTTTTATTTTGTTAGTTTTTATTTCCAAAACCGATCGGTGACAACTCTTTTTAATCTCCGTTACTCCTAAAAATGCATATGGGTCTTTTTAACATATTTGGTCGAAATGGAAGAAGTTGGATGACGACCTAGAGCCATCCGAGCGGGATCGCCTCGATAGTACACGTCAAATCGCCGGTTCGAACGACGACTTTGGTGAGTTCTCGATTAAAATATCACCGAATTATTTCGGAATGTCGAAAATGTCACTATTAATTATATGATCAACAATTGCCACTAGACAAATTATTAACAAGTAAAAGATATCATTGATAAAATTTCGTTTGTATATGTGTCACTAGATCGGAGGTGTAGGAATGGACAAAATGAGCCCTAGCCCCTGGTTGTTGTTTAGGCGTTGCTCTTGGCCTAGGCAGTTATGGCTGCCTAGTCTAGTAGCTTTGCCAAACTAAATTTTTACTCCTTTAATGTTTTTGTCTAATAAAACAACTTGAGAATTCTAAAACCTAATTTCAAAAATAAAATGATTTTCTAAAATTGCTAATAAACCCTTCGTAAAAAATCTCTTCAAAAAGCCTTATTTCTCGTGTGATAAACACATCTCGCATGAAGCCAATATTCGTGGGAAAATGTGGCCCTAGGTCATGGCTCTACAGATCGACTTCGTTAATTAAGGACAAATATACTACAAATAATTATTTTTTAAAATCCTTATCTCGACCTTAACATTCTCTCGGTTCAATTTTCAACTTAAAAATCGTATCGGTAATATAGTTCAATTGCAGAGTTACGGATGTAGATCCTTCATATATGTGCACAATATGAGAAAATTTCGAAACAAAACAAGCAAATGATAACTTAAGTATTAATTATGCTAATTAAAAGTATTAATTTAACTAATTATAATTATTAATAAGAAAATATATGTGCTAATACTAGATAAACAACTCTCTCAATAATTTTAAAACATAATATAACAATACCAATGCATATAACATTTTAGATATAATTACCATAATATTGGTAAAAGCTAAAAAAATTAGGGGTATCAAATATAAATTTTAAAAAGTTAAGGGCAGCGAAAGTAATGATTGAGAATCCCTTTTGCAGTTTACCTCAAAAGACAGAGAAATTTTAAATAATTTTTTTGAATCAAAATTTTAAATAGTTTTTAAAATAATGAATGTGTATAATAGTTTACACTGTAACTCCATGTCCTTTTTGTATTTTATATTCTAAAGTACAAAGGACACTTTTTCCTCGGTTTTTTACCCCTTTGTTTTGCAGCTAACTTGTATGCTTATATTTCTTTATTTAGCAGCTAGCGCGTACGCTTATTTTTTTCCACCAATTCCAGCTACCTAGCTTGCTTGCTTATTTGCTTCCTTTGTCAAGGCTTGCAAAAGTTTTGGATTTTTTTATTGTATTCTTTTTATGTGTCGGGTCACGTAGCTATTTATTCATTCTGTTTGCATCTCTATTTCTCTATTATTAAGTAATAATAAAATAATTAAAATAATAATTATTATTATTATAAATATAATTTTTCAATTTTTGTAAAAATAATTATTCTGGAGAGAATAGAGCTTGTTCCCCTCTCCTTCGGCCTGTGATTCCTTTTATAAGAGAAACAATTTAGTTACATGAATGGAGTATAAGTCTCATACTAACACAATTCCTAAACCGAATATAACTCTAAGTCATATTGGCAGCATAAGACTACTTGGAGTCTAATACTAGCTCAACTGTAATTCTACTCCTAATACTCCCCCTCAAGGTGGGGCGTGAAGATTTACAACGCCCACCTTGCCGAGTAAATGATGAAATTGACGTTGGCCTAGTGCTTTGGTGAATATATCAGCGACTTGTTCGGTTGTGGGCGTGTATCGGGTAGAGATGACGCCTTTGACGAGACGTTCGCGTACAAAATGACAATCAACATCTATGTGTTTAGTCCGATTATGAAACACGGGGTTGTGAGCAATATGGATTGCAGCTTGATTGCCACAGTGAATATGGGCCGTAGGAACAGTCAACCCAAGTGATAACAATAGATTGCGGATCCGGACGACCTCGCTAGTGGCGTCGGCCATGGCCCGATATTTCGCTTCAGCGGAGGAGCGAGAAACCGTGTCTTGCTTTTTGGTCTTCCACGAAATAGGTGCATCGCCAATTTTGACGAGATATCCGAGTGATGGATTGGCGGGATAGGCGGCAACCGGCCCGGCTCGAGTCACAGTACACGAGAGCTGAAACGAATTATGGGATGGAAAGAGAATGCCTTGTCCGGGGATGATTTGAGATATAGTAGGACACGGATAGCGGCATCCCAGTGAGCTTGACGTGGGGCTTGCATGAACCGACTCGGAATGTTCACAGCATAGGTAATGTTAGGGCGTGTGATCGTCAAGTATATTAGTTTGCCAACTAATCTTCGGTATTGTGAGGCATTAGAGATAATGGGGCCGGAGTCCATGAGAGACGATGTTGTTGCTCCATTGGGAATGATGTGGGTTTAGCGCCAAGAATTCCACATTCCGACAATATGTCCGAGTGTACTTTCTTTGGCATAAGAAGAGTCCAGCGTTGGAGCGGGCGACCTCAATGCCAAGAAAATATTTTAGAGAACCCAAATCCTTAATCTTGAAGCACCGTTGTAAATATTGTTTGAAGTTGCAACGGATGGTGGGATTATTACCCATTAGCACTAGGTCGTCAACGTAAATGAGGAGGGCAAGAAACACGCCATCCTTTTGGTAGATGAATAAGGATGGATCGAGCAAGGATCGTGTGAAGCCATAGGCTTGTAAGGCGGAAGCAAGCTTGAAAAACTATTGTCTTGGAGCTTGACGGAGACCATATAAGGATTTTCGTAGGCGATAAACCAATGTTGGTTGTGGTGGATGAAAGCCGGGAGGGGCTTCATATAAATTTCTTCTTCGAGGTCTCCGTGTAGGAATGCATTGTGAACATCCATCCGGTGGAGATCCCATCCCCGAGATACGGCTAAAGCCGAGAAGACATCGTACGGTCACCATCTTGGCGACGGGAGCGAAGGTTTCATGGAAGTCTTCTCCTTCGACTTGAGTATTGCCAAGAACTACTAGGCGTGCCTTGTAGCGCTCAATTGTACCATCCGCATGATACTTAATTTTATATACCCATTTACAACCGAGTGCTCGTTTCCGGGAGGTAAAGTGGTGAACTCCCATGTCTCGATTTTCCTCTAGGGCATCAATTTCTTTTTTCATGGCCTCTCACCAATTGGGATCGGTTATGGCGTGAGTGAAGTGTTGAGGCTCACTATTAGAAGAAATAGAGGCAAGCAAGGCACTGTACGATGGTAAAAGCGATCATAGCTAATGAATTGAGATAGGGGTAAGGAGTACTCGAAGAAGCTTCATGGGGCGGTGTGGAGGAGGGGTGATGAATAGCATGACATACATAATCTCGAAGTTTTGCCAAAGCTCGTTTGGTGCGTTGAGGTCTAGATCTATTGGGCTCCCCTCATCCAAAACTCATTATCTCCTAATCTCGCTGGGCCTGAAGTAGAAATTTCGAAGTTGGCCCGGTTGAAGAAATAGTTGGAGGCGCCTGGGCTGAGGGTAGGTGGTCCGAGTGGGCTGTCCGTCTGTCCGGCCCATCCGCGGATGCAGCTTCAGATCCGGCCCGTTCCGTGTCGAAACAATGGCGCCAGCCTGCTCCTCGTCGCGGGCCTCTCCATCATAGGCCCCGTCCGCTGATGCTTCCGCCGGGCTAGTGCGTGGAGGCTCTGGAAGCTCCGGAATTTGCTCGGACCGGAGCATCAAGAGGATGGTCCATATCTTCATGGGTAGTAATTTCTTTTGTGAAATTATGCACTGTTGGGCCCGTTCAACATCCACGGTGTTGTTTTCCGCAAAGGGAAATATGTCTTCATAGAATTGCACATCTCGGGAGATAAAAAATTTTTTAGTGTCCAGGTCATATACTTTCCATCCTTTTTGACCTTGTGGATAACCCATAAAAATACACCGAGTAGCTCGGCATCAAATTTATCACGATTTTTGCTATGATTGTGAACATAGCATAAGCATCCAAAAACTTTCACATGATCATAGCTAGGTGTCTTTTGGAATAAAGCCTTATAAGGTGTTTTGGATCTTAGTACCTTTGTGGGAGTTCGGTTGATAAGGTATGCGGCAGCTAGAACACATTCACCCCAAAAACGTTTAGGAAGAGAAGCTTGGAATCTTAGTGCCCTTGCAATGTTAAGAAGATGTCTATTCTTCCTTTCGACGCGGCCATTCTGTTGGGGTGTTCCTACACACGAACTTTCTTGGAGAATCCCATTATCAAGGAAATACCTTTTAAGGGGTTCATTCATAAACTCCGTTCCATTATCACTTCGAACAATTTGTACGGAGAGATCGAATTGGGTTTTGACCATTGCACAAAAATTAATGATTTTTGTGCATACTTCATCTTTGTCTTTTAGAAGAAATACCCACACAGCTCGCGTGTAGTCATCCACAATACACAAAAAATAATGGCTTCCACTAAGACTAGGAACCCGATAATAGCCCCATAAATCACAATGTATTAAAGCAAATGGTCTTGGAGCCTTTGAGTTACTGAGCGGAAATACACTACGGGTTTGTTTTGCTCGGTGACAAATATCACAAGCAACTCAAAACATCCTTATTTAACTTAACACCAAACTCTACTAATAAGGGATTTAAACTACCGACGGAGGGATGACCAAGGCGCTTGTGCCAAATCTGAAAATCCTCATGTTTGACTACCGCGGCGGTTGTTCCGAGTATGTCATGCTTAAGATAGTATACCCCATTCCTCGCTTCACCCGCTCTAATCGGCGTCTTCAAGGTGAGGTCCTGAATAAGACAAGATCGACCCCCGCAAATCATAAGACAATCATGATCATGAGTTAACCGATAAATAGATATAAGATTGCATGAGAAAGTAAGAAGATAAAGCACATTCCGTAAAATTAGGTCATTCCCTAAATTCACGTTACCACTTTTCGTAACTAATTCCTCTTTACCATCCGGTAGAGAAATTCGTATAGGTTCGGTTAACTTGTGACGATTCATTAGAATGTGGGCATTGGGTGTCATATGGAAGGATGCTCCGGTATCAAGAATCCATTCTACGCCGTTTATAGAACACTTACCGGTCATTTTTTCCTTACTCTCTTTTTCTTTAAAGAAGGTGTACAAGGCTTCTACTTGAGTAGAAGTAAGCCCACCAAATCTGTCATTCCCATTACTAGCCGAGCTTGAATACCCAAAAACGGTTCTCTCCCCCTGTCTTCCAGCCGCAGTACACAGTTGCCCCGGCCGCGTGCGCTACTCCTCCGACTCCGGTGCTCGCTGCTCCAGCTTGGTGTCCGACGCGAGCGGTCCTGCGCCTCGAGGTTTGTTCCAGTTCCGATTCATCGTATGAGTCGCTCGGTTTTGCCGTGAAGAACGCCAATTGGAGGGATATCCGACTAATTCGAAACATTGAGACTTCTCATGGCCGAGTTTCGACAGTGGGTGCATCTTGGGCGATTAACGAGCTTGCCCGCCGCCGCTTGCTGTGGTGGCTTTGAAGGCGGCTCCTTCAGTGAGATTCTTCAATTCCGCGTTCGGGTAAGGCTCTTCCGCCTCTCTTCTCGAAGTATTATGGAATACACTTTGTTGAGGTTGGGTAAAGGCTCCATGTGCAAGATGTTGGATCCGACGATTCCGAATTGAGTGGTATCGAGACCCATCAAAAATTGATGGATTCTCTCGGACTCTTGATACCTGAATAAATTGAATTCTTTCTCTTTTACACACTTGCACATTGGCAATTGTAAGTATGCATCAAGTTCATCCCAGAAAGTTTTTAATTTTGTGAAATATTCAGTAACACTTAATGTTCCTTGGTCGGTGATCTGTCAACTCTCTCGCGGAGTTGATGAACACGAATTTCGTTTCCTTGTGAATATCTTTCCTTTAGATCTATCCATATTTCGTTGGCGGTTTCAGCATAGGCCATAGAACCGTGTAGGTGTTTGTCTATAATGTTGTAGAGCCATGCGATGACCATAGCATTGCATTTTACCCAGGCATGGACATCCGGAGAATCGTCTCCTGGTTTTGTTAGGCTACCATCAACAAAGACCAGTTTGTTTTTGGCCTTTAAGGCATTGATTGTGAGTCTACTCCAATTTGCGTAATTGTCTCCATTGAGACTAATTGGGCAGATTACATTCCCGGGACTATCCGAACTACATAGATAGTATGGTGATTGGGGATCGTTGACACCGATTTTCTTCGAGTCGTTGCTCATGTTGTGTTTTTTTTTTTTAGAGCTCGATACCATGTAAAAATAATTATTCTGGAGAGAATAGAGCTTGTTCCCCTCTCCTTCGGCCTGTGATTCCTTTTATAAGAGAAACAATTTAGTTACATGAATGGAGTACAAGTCTCATACTAACACAATTCCTAAACCGAATATAACTCTAAGTCATATTGGCAGCATAAGACTACTTGGAGTCTAATACTAGCTCAGCTGTAATTCTACTCCTAATATTTTTTTCCTAAGGTTGGGTTGTGTCCTCCTTTTTATTTATTTATTTATAAAGGTGGTCATACTTTTGTTGCTTATCTATATAGTAGTTAGACTCTCTAAAAAGTTATTTAATTTAATTTTGGATCAAATTAGTTTTGGATTAATAAAATTTATTTCAATTTTAATTTCAATTTGGTAATTTATATTCAAGTTGACTTTAAGTACATTAATACTTGGTTCAATAAGGTTGTTTAACAAACAAAAATAACTTTGGTTGAAAATGTTTCGGTCGGAGTTCCTTGGTTTGAATCAATTTAGCTTTTAGATATGCTTTTGAATTAGATGACAATAATCCCACCTTCAACCCTATTTATTTTTTATGCAATGTCACCAAGTTAACAGAACCTTAATTGGAAAGGTGAATATTTTTTAGTGGTATTTTAGACCTATATAACGAGTTTGACTATACATTAGCCTGACATTATTTTTTAAATAACAAATTTCAAACATAGGTAAACTTTTAATTTAAATCAAATAGTATATCAACAATTTATAGTTTGTCAGGGACAAGAAAACTATACTAACTGATAAGGATTAACAAAATAGTTTTCTTTAAAAGTCCTATTTGTAAAATTTTCATTCCTAAATGATAGTTTGACTAGAAAATCAATTGTACTGAACTTATAAATTTATTTATTTACTTGTTTAATATTCATTTATCTAGGCTTCTTTAGTGCTTTTTACACTTAAATAAGTATATCATTATTTAAATAAATATAAATAAATCTCTTACTTTTGTTTTAAAGGAAAAGATACGACTATTTTTTCTTATTAGAAAAAAATGTAACTAAATCTTTGTACAATCTAATTACACAAAAAAATATGAAAATTACAATAGTATATTATCCTTTTTTCTTTAATTTGAAGAGCTCACCCTTGCCTAGCACACAATATATATATATATAAAAGAAGCCTGCTAGAAGTGCACAAATTCCATCAAACAAATTGTACCATCAGAATTTGAACCCTGATGAAAACTGTGGAAACTCCACTCCTATAGTAATTAAACTACAATAAAAACTCCACTCCTATATCAATTAAGTTACAAGCTCTTGATATATATATATATATATATATATATATATATATATATATATATATATATATATATATATAAGTGTGTGTATATATATTTGTGTATATTATATATATTCGTAAAAGACTATAGAGACACAAAAGTTGGTAAATTACGCTACGATTTAAGAAACTAGAGCTAAATATTTACGATTTAGGGAGTTTGGGCTTTGATTGAGGAGAGAGAGCCGGAGAGCAAAACTCTGAGGTAACCGCAAGAGACAAGCCTCCTGGTAGCACGTCGGTTGTTGATGGTGCAGGTAAGTGGCCGTGGAATTTCGGATTTGGAAAAGACAAAGAAATAGTGTGGGTATATATATATATATATATATATATTCCTGAAGATAATAGAGATGCAAAAGTTGTAAATTATGCTACGATTTAATGAGCTAGAGCTACAAATTTACGATTTAGGGAGTTTGGGCTTCAATTGAGGAGAGCGAAAGCCGAAGAGCGAAATTCTGAGGTAATCGCAAGAGACAAGCCTCCTGGTGGCATGTCGGTTGTGTTGGTTGTGCTAGGTCAGTGGCCATGGAATTTCGGATTTGGCAATACAAAGAAACAGTGGGCGGTGAAATTTCATATTTATATACATCTTTAATTAATGACTAACATATACATAAAAATAATTTTTTTATATCTATATTACATATAATAACAATCTTTTTAAAATTATAAAATGGTGGTTCGATAGTAAATTTAGAAATTTCTCCAATAAAAAATAATAATCTTCTATATACTATACAATAGCAATCTTTTCAAAAGTATGACATGGCGGTCCGAGAGTGAATTTAGGAGTTTCATCCAATAAAAAAATGATAATTTATTCTTTAAAAAAATATTTTCACTTTTATATGGACTCTCTTTTAGTCCTTGTCAAAATAAAATAATAACAATAATAATAATAATAATCATAATAATCATAATAATAAAAAAAGGTTTCCACTCATTTATGGACTCTCTTTTACTCCTTACGGTAATAATAATAATAATAATAATAATAATAATAATAATAATAATAATAATAATAATAATAATAATAATAATAATCTATGCAATATATAATAGTAGTATTTTAAATTTAGTTAAATATTGCAACGTGAGTGATTGTAAGAGCTTAGGCTAATCTTAACCATAAAAATTATTTTCATTAATAATAAATAATATGATTTACCCAAATGAAAAAAATCATTTTATAAGTGGACTCTACTCTTCTTTTTTTTTTTTTTTTTGTATGTGATAATATAGTCTTATTAATATTTTTTTCTCCGTATATTGAAACAAATGTTCAATAATGGTAATTGTCTTATGTGGAGTCAATATTTCACCTTGACCTTTCACGTTTCTTTTATATAGTTTCAAGATCTTAATTTAGATTATTTTAGTTTTAGTTATAGAGTTGTTGTTTAGGATAAGCAAAATTTAGGAACAAGAAAATGACATATTTGTTATGATGAAAAGAGAAAGGGGTTTTAGAAATATTGGAGAATGGGTCGAAAGTCTCGTGCCTTTGAGTTATAGATGCCTAATTCTAGCAAGTTTGGTTGCTTTGGCAGTTTGGCTTTGCTATTTAAACATCTCTTGATTTGGGCCTTATTCAAATAATAACTTTAAAGTGGGGAGGAGGAGTTTGAGATGGTGTCTCGATTGATTAAAGATGAATCATTGAACTTAATTTTATCTATATTTTCTTTGCAAATATAGGGTCAAATAATAGAGATTAGATGATCATACTTGTCATATAATGCTTTAAAAAATTGAAAGCATTTCAATATCTTACCTCAAGTATGTAAGATATCTTCATTATATGATTTTTGACTATATAATAGCAATCTTTTCAAAAGTATGACATGGCGGCCCGAGAGTGAATTTAGGAGTTTCGTTCAATAAAAAAAAACTGATAATTTATTGTTGAAAAAAAAAAAGATTTTCACTTATATATGGAGTCTCTATTACTCCTTGCCAAAATAAATATAATAATAATAATAATAATCTATATATCTATATATACTATATAATAACAATATTTTCAAAAGTATGACATGGCGATCTGAGAGTGAATTTAGGAGTTTCGTCCAATAAAAAAATTGATGATTTATTGTTGAAAAAAATTTTTCACTTATATATGGACTCTGTTTTACTCCTTGCCAAAATAAAAAAATAATAATAAAAATAATAATAATAATAATAATAATAAAATAATAATAATAATAACAAAATTAAAAAAATAAAAAATAATAATCTATACAATATATAATAGTAGTATTTTGAAACCGGTCAAATATTACGAAGGGGGTGATTGTAGAAGTTTAGGGAAATGTTAACCATAAAAATTATTTGCCCATTAAATATGAGTCGTTAATGTAAATAATATATATACTTAATAATAGTAATCTTTTCAAAAGTATGACATAGTGGCATGAGAGTAAATTTAGGAGTTTCATCCAATAAAATAAATGATAAATTATTCTTAAAAAATATTTTCACTTATATATGAACTCTCTTTTACTCCTTGCCAAAATAAAAAATAAATAATAAATAATAATCTATACAATATATAATAGTAGTATTTTTAAACCGGTCACATATTACGAAGGGGGTGATTGTAGAAGTTTAGAGCAATGTTAACAATAAAAGTGTTTGTCCATTAAATATGAGTCGTTGATGTAAACTATTAGATAAATAAAAAATATAATTTACCAAAATAAAAAAATTCTTTTATAAGTGTACTCTACTCTCCTTTTTTTCTTTTTTTTGTGTGTGATAGTATAGTCTTATTAGTATTTTTTTTTCTCCTTCACATGTTGAAACAAATGTTGTATAATGGTAATTAGCTTACGTGGAGTTAATATTTCACCTTTAATATTTCTTTTTTATAGTTTCAAAATCTTAATTTAGTTTATTTTAGTTTTAATCATTTCCGATATAAACATAATAGACTCATCGTTTAGGATCGACAAAATTTAAGAACAAAAAAACGACATATTTGTTATGATGAAAAGAGAAAGGGGTTTTAGAAATGCTGGAGAATAGGTCGAAGATATGTGGCTTTGAGTTATACATGTCCGATTCTAGCAAACTTGGTTGCTTTGGCAGTTTAGCTTTGGTATTTAAGCATCTCTTGATTTGCCCCTTAATCGAATAATAGTGTGCACTTTAAATTGAGGAAGAGGAGTTTGAGATGATGTCTCGATTGATTAACAATAAATCCTTTCAGTTAATTTTATCTACATTTTCTTCGCAAATATAGGGTCAAAGAATAGAGATTAGATGATTAAGGTTGTGATATAATGTTTAAAATAAATTGAAGACATTTCAATAGCTTACCTCAAATATATGAGATATGTTCATTATATGATTTTTTTGCGTAACTTGCTAAACCGCACCAACCGCCAAAAAAATTGTCTTAAGTTACCCGTATCTAAGATTTGCATATATTCTCTCTTAGAAATTATTTTCTTAGTTCACACCTACTTGATCATTAATATGATTTATGAAGCCGAATTTGGTAATTATTAAGTTGAATTTTATATGCTTCACTTGCTAATTTATGCACAGGTGAAGTTGTCATTCTTTCTCACTACATTTCTACCTTAAATGATTTTAATGTTTATATAATTTTTGGGTAAGTTTGCAAAATAAATTTTCTTTTACCATACTTTTATCATTTCGTGTGAATATTTACAATCAGTAAATTTATTTTTTAATGAATTTTCCCATTCCCTTTTAGATGACTAGGATATTATAAATTTTTAGAGAGAAAATATAGTTGCAAATTAAGTTTCAAAAGTGCCAGAAATTAAGCTAAAATATGTGAATCTATTTTGCAAGTTGAGTTGAATGTTAGGCAAATGATTGGGAAATACAGCTAATTTAAGGATGCAAATGTAAGAAGATAAGGGGTTGAACATAAAGTTATTTATGATTAAGAGGTGAAGTCACAGTTTGAAAGTTATTTATAATTAATTTTTATTGTCTATAACCTCTTGAGGATGACTCGAAGAGTGTAGGAGGAAAATGGATTGCATTTGCGTGCACGAGTAGGTAAGAATAGGTAAATCATCATATTCACCCTATAATTTTTAAAAAATGAGATCTCATTATGGGTGTATGTGTACTTTTTAAGGGT
Source organism: Talinum fruticosum (assembly GCA_021018815.1). NCBI lineage: Eukaryota > Viridiplantae > Streptophyta > Magnoliopsida > Caryophyllales > Talinaceae > Talinum > Talinum fruticosum. The sequence continues at coordinate 6,294,497 of JAITYX010000028.1, forward strand.
TCGTGTAACATTTGAGTTAATGATGTTTTAGTAGGTTGAATATTGATATTTGTTTAGACGTTAAAGTCAAATTAGGATTGACTTTGTCGAGAGTTATGAATTATAAGTTTGACATTCTTTTATTGATTTGTTGTAATTTGTATTGTAATATTAATTTGAGACATAATGATATTTGTTGTTATCTATAGGTCATCTAATTCAATATCTATCAATCATACATTATTTCTTTTCCTACTAATATTTGTCCTTTGATATCCAAACATATTGTCACATTATTTAAATTGTTTGATTCTTATAAGGGTCTGCCTTCTTAATGTTCCAAATCACGAGTATAATCTTAAACCTTAATGATATTTTTTAACATTCTTTTTATTTATCGTTTTAGATTCTTTATTCATTCTTTAGAAATTTAGAAATTTAGAAATGAGATGGTGTCTCGATTGATTAAAGATGAATCATTGAACTTAATTTTATCTATATTTTCTTCGCAAATATAGGGTCAAATAATAGAGATTAGATGATAATAGTTGTCATATAATGCTTAAAAAATTGAAGGCATTTCAATATCTTACCTCAAGTATGTAAGATATCTTCATTATATGATTTTTGACTATATAATAGCAATCTTTTCAAAAGTATGACATGGCGGCTCGAGAGTGAATTTAGGAGTTTCGTCTAATAAAAAACTGATAATTTATTGTTGAAAAGAAAAGATTTTCACTTATATATGGAGTCTCTTTTACTCTTTGCCAAAATAAATATAATAATAATAATAATAATAATAATAATAATAATAATAATAATAATAATAATAATAATAATAATAATAATAATAATAATAATAATAATCTACATATCTATATATACTATATAATAGCAATCTTTTCAAAAGTATGACATGGCGGCTCGAGAGTGAACTTAGGAGTTTCGTCCAATAAAAAACTGATGATTTATTGTTGAAAAAAATATTTTCACTTATATATGGACTCTCTTTTACTCCTTGCCAAAATAAAAAATAATAATAAAAAAATAAAAATAAAAATAATAATAAAATAATAATAATAATAACAAAATTAAAAAATAAAAATATAATAATCTATACAATATATAATAGTAGTATTTTTAAACCAGTCAAATATTACGAAAGGGGTGATTGTAGAAATTTAGGGCAATGTTAACCATAAAAATTATTTGTCCATTAAATATGAGTCGTTAATGTAAATAATCTATATATTATATAATAACAATCTTTTCAAAAGTATGACATAGTGGCATGAGAGTGAATTTAGGAGTTTCGTCCAATAAAATAAATGATAAATTATTCTGAAAAAAAAATATTTTCACTTATATATGAACTGTCTTTTACTCCTTGCTAAAATAAAAAATAAATAATAAATAATAATCTATACAATATATAATAGTAGTATTTTTAAACCGGTCAAATATTACGAAGGAGGTGATTGTAGAAGTTTAGAGCAATGTTAACCATAAAAATTATTTGTCCATTAAATATGAGTCGTTGATGTAAATAATTAGATAAATAAAAAATATAATTTAACAAAATAAAAAAATTCCTTTTATAAGTGGACTCTACTCTCCTTTTTTTTTGTGTGTGTGATAGTATAGTCTTATTAGTATTTTTTTTCTCCTTCACATGTTGAAACAAATGTTGTATAATGGTAATTAGCTTACGTGGAGTTAATATTTCACCTTTAATATTTCTTTTTATAGTTTCAAAATCTTAATTTAGTTTATTTTAGTTTTAATTATTTGGGATATAAACATAATAGAGTCGTCGTTTAGGATCGACAAAATTTAAGAACAAAAAAAATGACATATTTGTTATGATGAAAAGAGAAAGCGATTTTAGAAATGCTTGGAGAATAGGTCGAAGATATGTGGCTTTGAGTTATACATGTCCGATTCTAGCAAACTTGGTTGCTTTGGCAGTTTAGCTTTGGTATTTAAGCATCTCTTGATTTGCCCCTTAATCGAATAATAGTGTGCACTTTAAATTGAGGAAGAGGAGTTTGAGATGATGTCTCGATTGATTAACAATAAATCCTTTCAGTTAATTTTATCTACATTTTCTTCGCAAATATAGGGTCAAAGAATAGAGATTAGATGATTAAGGTTGTGATATAATGTTTAAAATAAATTGAAGACATTTCAATAGCTTACCTCAAATATATGAGATATGTTCATTATATGATTTTTTTGCGTAACTTGCTAAACTGCACCAACCGCCAAAAAAATTGTCTTAAGTTACCTGTATCTAAGATTTGCATATATTCTCTCTTAGAAATTATTTTCTTAGTTCACACCTACTTGATCATTAATATGATTTATGAAGCCGAATTTGGTAATTATTAAGTTGAATTTTATATGCTTCACTTGCTAATTTATGCACAGTGAAGTTGTCATTCTTTCTCACTACATTTCTACCTTAAATGATTTTAATGTTTATATAATTTTTGGGTAAGTTTGCAAAATAAATTTTCTTTTACCATACTTTTATCATTTCGTGTGAATATTTACAATCAGTAAATTTATTTTTTTAATGAATTTTCCCATTCCCTTTTAGATGACTAGGATATTATAAATTTTTAGAGAGAAAATATAGTTGCAAATTAAGTTTCAAAAGTGCCAGAAATTAAGCTAAAATATGTGAATCTATTTTGCAAGTTGAGTTGAATGTTAGACAAATGATTGGGAAATACAAGCTGATTTAAGGATGCAAATGTAAGAAGATAAGGGGTTGAACATAAAGTTATTTATGATTAAGAGGTGAAGTCACAGTTTGAAAGTTATTTATAATTAACTTTTATTGTCTATAACCTCTTGAGGATGACTCGAAGAGTGTAGGAGGAAAATGGATTGCATTTGCATGCGCGAGTAGGTAAGAATAGGTAAATCATCATATTCACCCTATAATTTTTATTTAGACGTTAAAGTCAAATTAGTATTGACTTTGTAGAGAGTTATGAATTATAAGTTTGACATTCTTTTATTGATTTGTTGTAATTTGTATTGTAATATTAATTTGCGACATAATGATATTTGTTGTTATCTATAGGTCATCTAATTTAATATCTAACAATCATATATTATTTCTTTTCCTACTAATGTTTGTCTTTTGATATCCAAACATATTGTCACATTATTTAAATTGTTTGATTCTTATAGGGGTCTGCCTTCTTAATGTTCCAAATCACGAGTATAATCTTAAAACCTTAATGATATTTTTTAACATTCTTTTTATTTATCGTTTTAGATTCTTTATTCATTCTTTAGAAATTTAGAATGATTGAAAGATGAATTTGTGTTGGGCTCTAATGATTTTTTTGTGTTGGGTTCTGATAAATGTGATTAGTCATGAAAGTATTTTCACCGTGAGGGGATAACATGCAAAAGAATATTGTTGAATGTGAAACCATTCAATAAAATCAAATGATCGAGAAAAAGAAACTCACAAGTACAACGTTACTCCATGATTAAATAATTTTTTAAGGTATACATTATATAACATTATTTCGTGCATAGCACGGGTTCGCACTAGTAATAATAATAATAATAATAATCTATTCAATACATAATAGTAGTATTTTTAAATTGGTGAAATATTACAACGGAAGTAATTGTATGTAATGCTCCGACCCTAATCTAATACATTAAACAAGAATTAAGAAATTTTAATGAGTGTAAGCACTTCAATTCACATTTTCATTTCTCACTAATATATATATATATCTATTACGTACTTGTGTAAGTAATCGCATTACATGTTGTAGGACTCGGATGATAATAACGACGCATGGTCGAGAAATAAATAAATAAATAATGTTTTGTGATAATTCGAGGAATAATAATAATAATAATAATAATAATAATAATAATAATAATAATAATAATAATAATAATAATAATAATAATAATAATAATATATAGATGCTATCGGAATCATTATGATTTTAATTTATATGCTTGAAGTTTGTGAATAGGTATTTAAGTTGGGAATTCCTAAAACCGACATTTCAATTTGGGTATGCTTTATTAGGATAACTGAGCTTGAAGGTGAATGGAAGGCCCAATAAGAAAAAAATAAAAGAGTGGGAAAGTTGAAAATTTTTTCAAATTGGTGAGGAGAGAGAAAAATTCAGATTGAGACTCGACTTATTTAAATTTCAAACTCCCTCAAAACTCTCACCTCATTCTTCATTTGTCTTCCCAAAGAAACGCCACTAGCACACTCTACCTCCACCAATGCCACCCAACCGGCTGACCGCTTGCTCTTCGTCGTCAGCCCGCCGCCGTCGCCAGTAGCTGCTCCGTCGCTGCCCGAGTCACCAAAACTTCCCAGCCAGCTGTTGTCCGTGCCTACTGCTGTTGCTACTGCAGCTGCACGCCCGACTACTACCGCCACCGCACGCCTGATCTGCTACGACCGCTACTAGCCACCAATGCCGCCATCGTCCGCCGTCCGCCGCTGCTTCGGTTGCCGCCATTTCCGGTCACCGGAGCTCAGCCCATCCTTCCACCTTAAAAACCTCATTTTCTTGTGGGTTTTTGGGTAAAAACCTCAAACTTTCAACTATTCACTTCCTTAATTTTTGAAAATAATTAGTTAGATGTTGCATGCAAGGAATCATTATGTAAAAATCAGATTTTAAATGATTGATGTGAAGTTGTGTTAGTGAAAAATAAATTGGCCTTGAAATTATATGGTTGGATGTTTATGAAAATGGAATTATGGACTTGTGAAAGTTATTTAAGTTTGAAGAAAATTTTATGTGATTATGCATACTAGGGTTATTGGATGAATAATTATGGATTGTAAATGGGCATGCATGTTAAATTAAAGAGAAACCTTGGAAAAAATAATATTATGTTGAGGAAATTTAAGAAAAATGGGTGGGCATGTTGTTTTTCTTTGGAGTATATGTGCGTAAATATAATATAAAGAAAATAAGTGACTATAGCGATCAAGAAAAATAAGTGATTTTGATAATTTAAGAAAAATAAATGATTTTCCCAAATTAAAGGAAATAAGTGAATTTGGTGATTTAAAGAAATTAAATGAAATGACTGAATTTAGTGATTTAAAAGAATTAAAGGAAATAAATGAATTAGGTGATTTAAAGAAATTAAAGGAAATAGGTGAATTTGGTGATTTAAAGAAATTAAAGAAAATGAGTGAATTTGGTGATTTAAAGAAATTAAAGGAAATGAGTGAATTTAGTGATTTAAAGTAATTAACGGAAATAAGTAAATTTGGTGATTTAAAAAATTAAATGAAATGAGTGAATTTAGTGATTTAAAGAAATTAAAGGAAATAAGTGAATTTAGCTGATTTATAAGAATTGGGTAAGGTATTCAAGTGAAGAATTAGGCAATGTTGGTGAATTAAGCAATTAGCTGAGTAAGAGGCCTAAGTTAAAAGGGACGAATTGAAACATTGGGTGTTTTCGGAGAAATGAGTGGACTTTATGAACATATTGCATGATAAGGGGGTTGATTCAAGTTACAAGTGTTATTTAAAACTTCAACCTATTGAGATTAACCTATCGATTTAACAACTACGAAGTGCTATGTTTACATAAACTCATCTAGACATAGGTGATAAGTGTCATATTTGCATTAGATTTCATAGGAGGTTGCTTGTCATTTCCGGGGATTTATATTTATATTTATGTACTTTATGCCCCATTTATGCTTTACACTTAGGTTTTGCGTTTTTGGTTTGTTTCTGCAGCTTCCTAGTGATTTAGACCTGATTTTTAGTCATACTTTCAGTCCAAAACTATTTTGAGTCTATGTTTCTAACTTTCTTATTGAAAGAGCTTTCCAATGACATATTATAAGCTCAATACTTGTTGAGGAACAGAAAAGATATGAAGCGGAAAGTATGAAGGGTGGTAACGAACGCTTCTTTACTCTCTGAATCATGTGTTTTCCCACACTTATGAAGCAATAATAATGATGAAAGAATTAGAAACTAGACTCAATGAACTTTCCAAGCAAATCAAGCATCGCATCATTTGGACATCGGACGAGGAAGTTATGGCTGAATCAATTTGACGCATGCCTTCCAGACCACCAACACGGGCAGCCCGTGTCAACGGACACGACCCGTGCTGGAGGTGAGCTTGCCCAGGAGCCTTTGCATCGAGAACGGGCAGCCCGTGTCGGTGTACACGACCCATTTTCAGCGTTTCCGTCCGGCTTTGATGTGCCAGCAGCCAACATGGGCAGCCCGTGTAAATTTTGCCGAGACGATTCGGTTTTGACGGTTTCAGCTCTTGATTGCCTCTTAATCGCTTATTTAAGCCGATTTTTGTCCGATCTTGAGACTATCCATTCCTACATCTATCCACCATTCATCCTCCATATTCATCCATCACCATTTTTCCTTCCTTCATTCATCCACGTCAAACCGAATTTTAACGATTGAAGAAGGAGATTGAAGCGATTGCAGGATTCCATTTGAAGTCGAGAGATTCGAGTGGAGTACTTTAAGTCTATCATCTACTTGTTCATTTCTTGCTATTTGAGGTTTGATTACCATGTATTGGATTTTATTTAAGCTGTCAATAATCATATGTGAGTAGTTTAGTTTTTACGGGGATTTGTAATCCGAAACAATGAAGTTTGATTAGTTTCCATGATTTGTGCTTGAATTCTGATTTTGATCAATAGAAGGTTGTGTTTATCATGTTCATAAGTGTTTTGAAGACCTACAATACTTGTGTTTAGAGATTAATCTATCATGTACTCGAAAAGTGAAATAGAATAATCCGACAACCAACCTTTCTACCTAGTTTATGAAATTTGAGAAAAGAATAGTAAATTAGGGGATCACTTTGATATTTTGAAATCTTTAACTTTGATTAACTTAAAAGGCGTACGAAAATTGTTTGATAGGTTAATTAGAGCAATTCTATTAAGCATCGAAAGAGCGCTAGAATTTTGTGATTATCGATAATTGATTTACTTGAAAGAATGATTGCACAAATTATATTTAAATAATCAAACTCATTGTTAAGAAAGCAAATCCCTAGATGTTTTTATTCATTGATTTAAGTCTAGATTAATTTCCTTAATTTTAATATTTAGAACTAGTTTAGAGAAGCAAACTCCAAAAACTCGATTAGCTTAGCAATTGAGTAGAGGATTAATTTAGTGTGTTACTAGATTGAGTCCTTGTGGGATCGACCTTGACTAGCTACAACTTATATACCGTACGCTTACGGCCTGCCAAGTTTTTTGTGTCGTTATCGGGGACTCTATTTTAAGTAGCCATTAGACGAATACTCTCAAATTGACTACGTGTTTATTTTCTTTTTCTGTTTTGATTGCGTTGGTAGTTTTGTTTTTGTTCTTGCTTGGTATTCTCTCCTTGTATGCAAAAAGCTCAATCGTTCGAGTTTGATCCAGAAATCGAGCGAACCTTCCGCATTAGACGGAAAAAGCAAAGGCTAGAGAAGGCTAAGAAGAAGCAAGAAGAAAACTCCAAGCAAAAGCCCAAGATGGTCGATGAAGAAAGAAGAACTTTTGGGCAATATGTAACACCCAATGTCACTAATCCACCAACGGCCATCAATGACCCAAGTGTAGCGGTGAATGACTTTTGAGTTGAAGAACTCTCTTATCAACTTGGTGAGGGCCACTCCTTTCCATGGCCTTCCCCATAAAGACCCCAACCGGGACCTCTGCATTTTTCGCCAAGCATGTGATACTTTCAAGGCGAATGGGGCTTCACCTGGAAGGGCATAGGAGTGGCTAGATTCTCTTTAGGCGAACTCCATCAGCACATTTGATCAACTTGCAAGTGCCTTCTTGGCAAAATACTTCCCACCAAGCAAGTTGACCAGTTTGAGGAATCGGATTTCCACCTTCGTCCAAGAGCCGGATAAGACATTATATGAAGCTTGGGAGAGGTTCAAGGATCTCCCGCGCCAATGCCCACAACATGGATTTGAGCCATAGGTCCCCATTCAAGCTTTCTACAATAGGGTAGATGATCATTTGAGAGCCACCATTCTTGCGGCGGTGGGAGGAAACATCATGAGCAAGTCCGTAGATGAGCTCCACACCTTGATTGAGCGAGATGGCGCTAAACAGCTTTCAATGGTCCAAGCCCCGTTCTAAGAGAATGGGAGGTAAGCTTGATGTTGATGTAGTTTCTGTTCTTTCTGCTAAGATAGATATTATAACTCAAAAAATGGACGAGTCTAAATGTGAATGTTGCCCTCCCCTTCCATGTGCTTCTTGTAATTCTTATGAGCATAAGACTTTGATTTGTCCTATGGGTATGCCTAGCAATGGACCAATTGACCAATCCAATTTTATTGGCAACCCGAACCCAAGGCCAAACTTTGACCCCTTCTCAAATTTCTATAACCCAGGATTGAGGTGTCACCCTAATTTTTCCTACCGAACAACAATCCCATGGGTCCGCAACAAGTCCCAAGACCACCAGCCTCGGATTCCAATAACCTACCCAACCACCAATGCCCCAAAAGTCTAACTTGGAGGTCATGATGGAAAACATGCTTCTGGCTCAATAAAAGCAAGATAAGATTATCAAGCAATTGGCTACAAAAGTTAAAATTTTAGCGACCCATAATAAAATGCTTGAAACTCGGATTGCTAGCCAAGCTAACTCTTCCTCTAGCCCTCCGGGTAAGCTTCCTAGCCAACCTGAGATTAACCCTAAGGAACAATGCAATGCCATAACTTTGAGGAGTGGGACACAATTGGCGGGGCTCGAAGACTCGGACACCTGCTCAACGCATTTTTGAGTTACATTACATGAATCGGGTATAACCATCTCGTATTTATAGAGTTTTGATTCCAAGGCATTCTCTGTGTTTTAGAAACTTTTCTAAATGAAATGGTATCCTCTCTAAGTACTACAGCTTGCACTTCATGTGTTTATTGCGCTTCTTTAAGTGACTCGAAAACCGATTCTTTGTTCCGAGTCCAAGCATCACTCGATTTATCGCAGATTGAGTGGACTGGTGTTTCACCTTCTCTCACTCGAAACCGGCTTCGATTATAAGCTCAATTTCATTAGAGTCAGTACCTCTAGTATGTTTCATACTTAGTCTATATCAAGTTATCTCACTCTAATGTTCTTTACTTACCTTGATCTATCGCTTAGACTAAGTCGGATGGAATTTTGAGTTATATAGTTATTAGACTCGGAAAATTCCACTTCTCTTCGACTCGGATAATTAGTTGATTAATTATTATAATTATTTTATTATCTCGTGTCTAATCTTGGACCAAAGTATTTCATACTTTGAGAACCAAAATTGCTTTACTTTTGTAGGTTATACAATCGAGGATACACTTTTCAAACTACAAAAGTAACCAGCTTCGTAACGTCAAATCACCAGCGAGACATGGCTTTTCACCTTCTTTGCTCCAGTCCCGTAAGATTGTGTCGTGGCTGCCTCGTTTCCAAATCTGGAAAACTGGAACGCTAAGCTTAACGGTGGTTTCCACCTTATCTTTCAAGACACCGCCAATGGTTTTGGGACTTCCAAGAGAGTTAAACTGTTGTCCAACGTTCACATTACAACGGATACTTTCGAGTGACTTAGAAAGCTTCTACCAACGGTCGCAGAGGACTCTCGGTCAGCAGATGAAGATAACGGCTACTCGCTCGGTCATCTATAAATAGAAGCCACTTCACAAGACTTGAAGATTGCCGAACATATTGTTAATACACATACTTGCTCAAAGTCTTTGTATACATTCTCAATCTTCTACTTACAACTCCTACTCTGTAATTTATTACCTTCGAGTTGTAAGGTCTTGTACTTAGTTACAAACTCTTTCTTACTTTCTTTGTAAGGTCCCTTGACTAAGCCGTAAGGGTTAACTCAGCTTAGTTGTCCCTAGCTGTAAGGGTTATCTCAGCTAGGAAGTACTAGATCGGATAAGGGAATTTCGAGTCTAGGAAAACTTGTATAGAGTTGTCTAAGGAAGCAACTCGGGTTCGGTCAGTTCACGGTATTTTGTGGACTCAAAATAGTGGATTTGACTTCATGTCCGGATTGACACGGTCCGTGGTTTTCTGCCCCAGGAGGGTTTCCACGTAATTTCTAAGTGCTATCTTTCCGAGTTCATTCTAGACTCGGACATGTCATATTACTCCTGCTTGACTTGCTTGTTTATTCGTGATAGCATTTTTGAGTCCAAGCTTTTCTGACCTCGCTGTTTGACTCGGAACTCGTCTCTGTCTCTTCGTTAACAAAAGAGCTAACGTTTCAACGAAAAACTTCTATCACCCTATTCACCCCCTCTAGGGTGACTCAAACTCTCCCCGAGCAATCCTTCAATTGGTATCGAGTCTAGCCTTTCGGAAAGGATCTAACAATCCAAAGGTCTAAAGATCAAATGGCTCGAACACAGGAGAGTTCGACGAAGGAAGATCTTCCAACAGGCCACCAAAATTCAAAGGATCAAACTTTGGGCACTGGAAGAAACTTATGGAATGTTTCCTTATGGATCATGATGAAGAGGTATGGGAAATCATACAACAAGGAAACTACATTCCAATGAAGACAGATGAATTCAGAATCATTCCCAAGACAAAAGCCGAATTCACTCCGAGAGAAGCAGAGAAGTTCAGGAAGAACTTCAAGGCAATGAACATTCCGATGTGCGCCATTAGCTCGAAGAATACAACCGAGTGTCTACCTCGTGATTCAGCAAAAGAAGTGTGGGACACCCTTGTCAACACTTACGAAGGCACAAGCCAGGTCGGACAAGCAAAGATAAGTCAATATCTTCACAAATATGAGCTTTTCAAGATGGAGCCGAAGAGAACATCACTCGGATGTTCATTCGATTTACCGAGATTACCAACAATCTCAAATCACCGGGTAAGAAGATCTCCCACGAGGAAATGTGGAGAAAGATACTCGAAGTCTACCCAAGAAAAGATGGGGTCCCAAAGTGACTGCCATAGAGGAGGCTCGAAGCTCTCACTCTTAAAGCCGGACAAGCTCATCGGAAAGCTTTTAACACACGAAATCCATCTAGAAGAAGAGGATGCTGAGGGCGGCTCCAAAAAGAACATAGCACCGAAAGCCTCGGAATCTAAAGAAGCAAATCCGAGCTCCTCCGACTCGAAGATGATCCCATGGCACTTATTGCAAGAGGTTTCAAGAAAATGTTGAAGCACAAAAGATAGGATAAAAAGTCTAAGGAAGACTACTACAAACGAGACAAGAAGGACTGGAAAGGTAAGTATTCTTCCCTTCTAAGTTATCTTTATCTAAGAATTCCGGATGTTTCGAGTGTGGCAGCAAATACCACATAGTCAAGGACTGTCCGAAGAGGAAAAGGGACAGAAAGAAGAAGAAGGCCATGATTACAACATGGAGCGATGAGGACTCATCGAAGATGACGAGGACTCGGACGACTCGAAGTGTCTAATGGCAATGTCCGATTCGAAGCCGAAAGAGAGTCGGACTCGGACTCGGACAATGAGGAAACCGATCCTCAAGAGGTAATTGATTATTTCCTCAAATTCTCCAAAGTCGATTTAGCTAAGTACATTTTTACTTTGGAAGAAAAGTCCAATTCGATTCTTCTCAATTCAAAGAACAACTTAAGTTAATTACTTCGAGAGCACTTCTTTGAAAAATGAATTAGAAAACCGAGACTCTCATTCGGAGAACTCAAGACTAGTGCTCAATCTAATGAGACCGAGTCTAAGTTACTCGAGAAAGAAAATGAGGAGCTAAAGCGGAAGCTCACTAAGTCTCAAGATCTGGTTTTAAAGTTTACTCAAGGTCGAAAAACCTTGACATGCTCTTAGGATCATAATGTGTCTCCTTTCGAAAAGAAGGTCTTGGTTTAAACAAAGAAGAGGAATCTAATTCCTACTCGGATTTATTCAAAAAGGATTTTAGAACCGTGAAGTTCGGGAAAGCCGAGCACGGTCCCATTCACGTAAATGAAGGGACGACTAAGCCCGTAATTGTTTACAAAAAGAAACCATTCTCTCCTATTTCAAAAGGAAAAGTTTTCAAAAAGAAAGAGATACGGACTCAGATTCGAGACAAAACCCAAAGTCATTCAAATCGGGTTCCGAAACACCTTCTTCCTCGGAAAAGGACCACAGTAAGGAATGTTACTGGGTTCGTTAGAGGAAGTGAGAAGGGTTAGATTCTCTCTGTTTTGCGAGTCACTCGAAAAGATCAAAGGACACCGGTACCTTGACAAGTGGATGTTCCCGCCATATGTCGGAGATGCGGGACTCTTTTCCGAGTTGGAAAAACATAAAGGAGGAAAGGTCACATTTGGAGATGATAGCAAAGGCAAGATAGTGGGGATTGGCAAGATTGGAAAAGGAAGCAATTTGGTCGATCCAGTCTACCTTGTCAAAGGTTTAAAGTACAATCTGCTCAGCATCTCCCAATTATGCGATAAAGGTCAAGAGGTAAGATTCACTCGGACCAACTGCTACATTTATGATGTCAATACTAAAGAGACCAAACTGTCGGGTAAAAGATCGGGTAACACCTATATCATTCCTCTTTCGAACCAAGTCAGAATTTATCTTATTTAAAAGCATCTCTCCATGATGATTCATGGACTTGGCATCGTAGATTAGGGCATATTAGCATGCATACTATCAAAAAGTCGGCATCTCATAGTCCAGTTAAGGGTTTACCTAACCGTGTTTTTGAGAAAGATAAAGTATGTGACGCATGCACCGTAGGGAAACAAGTCAGATCTTCATTCAAATCTCTCGAAGACAGTTTCCACATCCAAAGTGCTTGAGCTACTACATATGGATTTATGTGGCGAAATCCCTGTTAAGAGTCTCGGAGGTAAATCTTACATATTCGTTATTATTGATGATTATTCTTGATTTACCTGGGTGTGTTTTCTTAAGCATAAGAATGAAGCTTTCAAGGAGTTCAAGCAAGCTCTGCAGAAAAATCCAAGTTGAGTCTCGGACTCGGATTCAAAGGATTCGAACCGACCATGGAAGGGAGTTCGACTACTCGAATTCTCGGAGTTACGTGATCAGAATGGAATCTCTCACAACTTCTCAACACCAAGAACTCCTCAACGAACGAAGTTGTAGAGAGAAAGAACAGAACTCTTGAGGAAATAGCTAGGACTATGATGATCGAACATGATCTTCCCTACTACTTACGGGCGAGGCAATCAACACCGCGAACTATACACTAAATAGATGCCTCATCGGACCAATATTGAAGAAAACACCCTATGAGCTCTACAAAGGGAAGAAGCCAAACATCTCATACTTTAAGCCCTTTGGTTGCAAGTGTTTTATTCACAATAATGGTAAGGATCACTCGACCAAGTTTGATGCTAGGTCGGATGAAGGTATTTTTCTAGGTTACTCTTCACATAGTAAAGCTTATCGTGTCTTTAACAAAAGAACTAACAAAGTGGAAGAAAGCATCCACATAGTGTTTGATGAGCTTGAACAGGAGCAGCCAAGTGAGTCGTCATACTCAAAGCCGAAGCTCAATAGAGATGATGACAAAGCCGAGCCTACAAAGACTCGGACTCAACCTCGCTCGGAATGAAGTCACTCGAACGAGGAAACTCGGAATGAGACAACTCAAGAGCTCGCTCGTAACGAACAAGTTAATGAAGAGGGTCACTCGGAACGGGCTTCGAAGATCAAGCGGCTCAGCCCACAAATCTCGTGAATCGAGAACCGGTAAAGCATTCAAATTTACTTCCAGTCATCCTCAAGAAATCATAATTTCGGATATCAACAAGTGGGGTAAGAACTCGTTCCTCTCTACATAATCTATGTTCATTCACTGCACTTATTTCATTAAACGAACCCAAAAATACACTAGAGGCCCTTAATGAACCTGAATGGGTAGAGGCCATGCAAGAAGAGCTGAATCAATTTGAAAGAAACCAAGTCCGGACTCGACCAAACGACCATCTAACCACCCAGTCATAGGAATCAAATGGGTTTTCAAAAACAAACTGGATGAAGGTGGGGTAGCAGTCGGGAATAAGGCTAGACTTGTGGCTCGAGGATACAATCAAGAAGAAGGGATTGATTGTGGGGAAACCTTTGTACCTGTTGCCCGAATTGAAGCCATTAGAATTCTGTTGGCATTTGCATCCAAGCATGCATATTAAATTATATCAAATGGATGTTAAGTGTGCATTTCTCAATGGTTTTATTGAAGAAGAAGTCTATGTCGAACAGACCTCCTGGTTTTGAAAACTCGGAATTTCCAAATCATGTTTTCAAACTTCAAAAGGCTCTCTATGGTCTTAAACAAGCACCTCGAGCTTGGTATGAAAGATCGAGTAGCTTCTTGGTTCAAAATGATTTTAAAAGAGGTCAGATCGACAAGACTCTCTTCATAAAAACTAAGGGGAAAGATTTCCTTATTGGTCAAATCTATGTTGATGATATTATCTTCGGTGCTACTAATGAATTTACGTTCGAGAATTTTACTGGGTTGATGAGTCAAGAGTTCCAAATGAGTATGATGGGAGAACTCAACTTCTTCCTTGGGTTACAAATCAAACAAGATAAAGATGGAATCTATGTCCATCAATCAAAGTACACCAAGGAACTACTGAAGAAATACAAACTCCAAGATGCAAAACACGCATCTACTCCCATTAGCGACAGTATAAAGCTTGACTCGGACGAGAAATGTAAAGCAATAGATCAGAAATTTTATCGAGGTATGATTGGATCTTTGATATATCTTACTTCCAAGCAGGCCAGATATAATGTTCGGTGTTTGCTTATACGCAAGATTTCAAGCTAACCCAAAATAATCACATCTCACTGCGGTGAAAAGAATATTCGGATATCTTGCAGGCACTTAGAATTTAGGTCTATGGTATTCCGGAGGCTCGGAACCGACTCTTACTGGATACTCGGACGCGGACTACGCAAGATACAAAGTTGATCGAAAGAGCACATCCGGAGCTTGCCAATTTCTGGGTCAATCCCTAATATCTTGGCACTCAAAGAAGCGTAACTCAGTAGCTCTATCAACTGCTGAAGCTGAATATATTGCAGCTGGAGCTTGTTGCGCTCGGATTCTATGGATTAAGCAACACTTGAAGGATCTTGGACTATTCCTCAACTCAATTCCAATAAAGTGTGACAACCAAAGCGCAATCAACATCACCAAGAATCCTGTCCAAGCACTCGAAAACAAAGCATATCGAGGTCGGATATCACTTCTTACGTGATCACTCGGAAAAGGTGATATTAAACTTGAGTTCATTCCTACTAATCTTCAATTAGCTGATATTTTTACTAAGCCTCTTGGTGAAGATCAGTTTTGCTTTATTCGGAATGAGCTTGGTATGTTAAATGCTTAATTATGTGCTATTCTTATTCATTGCATAATTACGTGTTATGTGTTTTCCCTTTAATAACCATTAGCTCAGTTGATTCAATGATACTAGGTTAATAGTTATTTTGTGTTTCGAGTCACTCAGAAACCAATCCGAGTCAAACTCGGATGTAGAGAAACTTGGACTTCAAATTTTCGAAACTATCTCTAGAACAGTGGGGAGTTTCGGATCATATTTTCAAAATCCTTCTCTCTCTCGTCGAGCGCTGTGATCAGATATTAGCCATGGATTTCTAACCGCTGAAATCTTAACCATTGAAGAAACCATCACACCGGTCTTCGATGACTGATGGACAAGCCGAGTCGAACGGAGTTATACTTAACGGATAGTTGACGGGCTTCTATTTTTTATAAATAGCGCCTATTCATCTTCGTCTCGGTATTCTACATTCCATTTCTCTCGTAGGCGCCATGCATTGTGTCACAATGCCAAAGTCTACCAGATTCTTCTTCTTCTGAGAAATTTCTTTCTTTCTTTTGTCCGGACATCTAAGTTGCACTATTTGTTTTTTTCTTCCCTTCTTTTTATTGTTTTTGCTTGAAAGGCAAGGGGGAGAAATAGAGTCGAAAACTTGTTGTCTAGTTTAGGGGAGCTTTCCCTCTCAATCTATGTAATTTTGTTAAGTTCAATGAAACAATGCTTTCTCTTCTATAACTTCGTGTTCACAATCTTTCCGAGTTAACATTATTTCATTAATTAGCATATTTTTGCTTTATGCTCCGATCGTTTTCGTTATGCTCCGATACACTAAGTATACTTTACTTAATTTCTTTTATGAGCAACTATTCGGAGTCGGATCCTTTTCACTAACAAAGTTTCTGTCTAAGCATGGAATGCCTTTCATCAAAAAGGGGAGATTGAAGACTCAAACACCGCTTAACGCATTTCGAGTTGCATTACATGAATCGGGTATAACCATCTCGTATTTATAGAGTTTTGATTCCAAGGCATTCTCTCGTGTTTTAGAAACTTTTCTTAATGAAATGGTATCCTCTCTAAGTACTACAGACTTGCACTTCATGTGTTTATTGCGCTTCTTTAAGTGACTCGAAAACCGATTCTTTGTTCCGAGTCCAAAGCATCACTTAGATTTATCGCAGATTGAGTGGACTAGTGTTTCACCTTCTCTCACTCAAAACCGGCTTCTATAAGCTTAATTTCATTAGAGTCAGTACCTCTAGTCTGTTTCATACTTAGTCTATATCAAGTTATCTCACTCTAATATTCTTTACTTACCTTGATCTATCGCTTAGACTAAGTCACATGGAATTTTGAGTTATATAGTTATTAGACTCGAAAAATTCCACTTCTCTTCGACTCGAATAATTAGTTGAATAATTATCATAATTATTTTATTATCTCGTGTCTAATCTTGGACCAAAGTATTTCATACTTTGAGAACCAAAATTGCTTTACTTTTGTAGGTTATTCAATCGAGGATACACTTTTCAAACTACAAAAGTAACCGGCTTCGTAACGTCAAATCACCAGCCAGACATGGCGTTTCACCTTCTCTCGCTCCGAGTCCCGGAAGATTGTGTCGAGGTCGTCTGTTTCCAAATCTGGAAAACTGAACGCTAAGCTTAACGGTGGTTTCCACCTTATCTTTCAAGACACCGCCAATGGTTTTGGGACTTCCAAGAGAGTTAAACCGTTGTCCAACGTTCACATTACAACGGATACTTTCGAGTGACTCGAAAGCTTCTATCAACGGTCACGAGAGGACTCTCGGTCAGCAGATGAAGATAACGGCTACTCGCCTGGTCATCTATAAATAGAAGCCACTTCACAAGACTTGAAGATTGCCGAACATATTGTTAATACACATACTTGCTCAAAGTCTTTGTATACATTCTCAATCTTCTACGTATAACTCCTACTCGTAATTTATTACCTTCCGAGTTGTAAGGTCTTGTACTTAGTTACAAACTCTTTCTTACTTTCTTTGTAAGGTCCCTTGACTAAGCTGTAAGGGTTAACTCAGCTTAGTTGTCCCTAGCTGTAAGGGTTATCTCAGCTAGGAAGTACTAGATCGGATAAAGGAATTTCGAGTCTAGGAAAACTTGTATAGAGTTGTCTAAGGGAGCAACTCGGGTTCGGTCGATTCACGGTATTTTGTGGACTCAAAATAATGGATTTGACTTCGTGTCCGGATTGACACGGTCCGTGGTTTTCTGCCCCAGGAGGGTTTCCACGTAATTTCTAAGTGCTATCTTTTTGAGTTCATTCTAGAGTCGACAGTCATATTACTCCCGCTTGACTTGCTTGTTTATTCGTGATAGCATTTTTGAGTCCAAGCTTTTCCGACCTCGCTGTTTGACTCGGAACCTGTCTCTGTCTCTTCGTTAACAAAAGAGCTAACGTTTCAATGAAAAACTTCTATCACCCTATTCACCCCCTCTAGGGTGACTCAAACTCTCCCCGAGCAATCCTTCGGGGCCTAAGGGTGATAGGAGTGAGCATGTGGTCATTGATATGTAAAATGTGAATGATGTTGTAAATGAGGAGTTGTCTACAACCTCTAAAGAGTCCTTAGTTGATGTTAGTGTGCACAATGAGAAGGAGACTTCTAATAAGCAAACAAAAACTCCCTAAAGAATTTACACTCCACCTTTACCATTCCCGAAGACTCGGACCTTACATATATATCATTTTGAGTTCCATCAAGGGATCGGGTATAAGACTTCATCTCTCATAAGGTTTTGATTAAAAGTCATTCTATCTCGCTTAAACAGACTTTTCCGAGTGATATAGCATCTTTTTTAGTGTTACAAAATCTATCTTATATATTCTCTTTTGACTCGATCGACTCGTAAAGTATATTCTTGTTTATCATTTCACACACAGTTTCGAGTCACTCGGACAACACTCGGATATATTACAATGTTCAAACACTTGTTTTAGTTTACATAAACTCAATTCCGACTTCATGATCCGTAACGCCCCCAATACATAACCACATACATAAGTAGTTAATAGCGGAAGACTTGTAAATTGGGAGACGTTACTGCCGTTTTCAGAATGAAAACAAGGCAAATTCATTTGAGTAAATTAATTATTCAAACAATTTATGTAACAAACCAACCCAAATCTTCTTCATAGAAAATGAAATTTTCGAAACGCTGGGGATCAGCTATAGAGGAATCATGAGCCAAGAGACCAAGGGAGGGACTAGCATGCATGGGGTCAAGGCGAACACTCGTACATCACTTCTCCCGACCAGCATTATCTTTTTCTTCCTCTTTAAACTTTAGGCGTGATTGTGAATAGTCCGTCATGCGCTTGACTTCCTAAAAATTTTAAAACATAAAACAATAGACGTGTGAGCTAGAAGCTCAAGTACGTTACCCTTATAAAATAAAATTATAATTTAGGTGCTCTTAAATCATACACATCTTAAATCATTTTTCTTGAATAAACAAGTTTGCAAACCGGTTAATTGCCGATTTGCTTTTTCGATTTAGCCAAACTTACGACCCATACTGTGAAACAATTAATCATGGAATCCACATCCTAGGTTATTGAACCTTGAGACAGTTGGTTGTGAACAATTGAACGATTAAACGATTAAACGGTTAACAATTGAACGATTAACAATTCCGTGAACAATTGAACAATTAACGATTATGTGAACAATTGAACGATTAACGATTCCGTGAATAATTGAACAATTAACGATTCTGTGAATAATTAAACAATTAACAGCTTAAATGCTCGCTAGCGAGCAATGTTGTCCGAGCATCCCCGGATCAACCATTTACAATTACGATTACGATTAGGATTAGGATTAGGATTACGATTACGATCACATTCATTCATGGATCGTCATAACGATTAATGGGTCCTTTGCATGGCCGAATCATGATAAATTGTGAAAACTTATTTATAAATGCAATAAATTGTAAGCACCAACTATTAATCTGGAAAACTTTTACTTTTAGTATAAATGTAAAGGCAATAACGTACCTCAACATGCCGAACACTTCGATTGCTCGATTGTTTACGCAACAAAATTTTAATTCGATTTCGTTTCCAAAACAAATCTACTTTTGTAGATTACTAGTCATTTAACAATATTTATGTGCATTTACGATCACCAAACTTTTACTTTCCGCGTACCTATCCATATTGTTTCCTTTTGATCTCGATATTCATACATTTCCCGAAATAAGTTATTGATGATATAGGTTTGAATTTGTATGTAACAATCGATGAGTTTAATTCCCCATTCTTGTAATAAAACTCAAGTTTGATCTTTTGCTTCTATCACCTCGAGTCCGTGCTTAATGTGGCCTAACTTTAATTGTACTATTCGTTTCCTCTAGTATGCCCGAGATGTCCTCTTATCTCGTAAACCAAATATAGTTCCTACTTAAGGTGTCGGTTTGGTTTTCCAATTTTCTAAAAATTTTGGCAGAATTTCATTTGAAACATGGCCTAACCATTCGACTAAAAGCCTTAAAAACCTGCACAAAATCCACAATAAAACTCAATGAGCCACACGCTCGAGTACACAACTCAACGTTCACATGCCGAGTATATTTGCAACCACAAAAACCAAGTTTCAAACCAGTATGTAAACCAAGTTACAATCTTGTCAATATTCTCATTTTCTTGTGCTCATGAACTTTTCGATTTTTTTATCACGACAAGAACCTTTATTTATATATATTTATAGCTAAGGCTTCGATTAAGCAATTTAATCATAGAAATCCCGATTATCAAGAGATGGCTCCGTACGATTAATTCCTTTATGAGTACTACCAATAATCGATTAATGATTTAGTGTGTCGTAGACAAAATAGTGAAACTCATTAATATTTTAACATGTTAATGTTTAAATATTTTGAAAAGTATGAATAGTAATGTACCTGAGGTAGTTGTTCGTTTTCCTTTAAATATCATTTTTCATGATTTTCTTCGAACATGTCGTTCCCATCGATTTTCTGTTTTTAGAAAGAAATTCGATTTATGCATTAATAAACTTAATAGCTACGCTCTATTTGTGATAAATTTTTATATTTGACTTCCTCTAATTCTCCACTTATTACTCAAATTCATTTGAATTTCTAACTTCCTTTAATTCTGTAAATTTCTTTTCCCCTCCTCCTCCTACTCAATTCAACATTCTAATTTTCTTTTCAAGTCAAGTCTCACTCTAAGTAATTTTTCGAATTCTCGCAAAGGTCATTACACATTGAATTATTCTTGTCTTTTCACCACCATATTACTTATTATCACCAAATTACTAACTCCACCAAGGTCTCTATTAATTTTAATAAAGTTCCCAAGTATAACCCAATTTCATTTTTCAATCAAGCTGAACATAACCTAATTTTAATCACTTCCCCATGATCATATATCTATCCTCCCATCCACTTTCTACATTTCAAATTAATTCGCACTGGTACAATTAGACCAAGACTCAATTATGTTAATTTACTCAAGTTCAGCACACATACAAACAAATAAATTCAATCCTCCATCAATCTTCAATGTCTCGTTTACACATTTTTGAAGCCAACTCCCAACAACATACATGCTCATATCTCTAATCATCCTCAATATCTTTCTTCTAATTCCTCCACAACCAAACAATTCATTCATACTCATATAAAAGTTAAACAAGCACATTCACAATTACAAATAAACGCAAATCAATTTCCAACTCCATATCAACACATAATAAACCCTAAATCAAATCTCATTTGCTCCCAAGATTCTTTCAATTCCATCACAACTAATTCAAAACACACATTTATTTGTTTAACTATTCAATCACACCAATTACAATATGAATTTGTGATAGAATTTATTTAGAAATTGAGGATTAGAGATATACCTCAAAATGGGTTAGAGGTGCGATTGGGTGGCGGTGGTTCGGTGGTGCAGCTTCGGTGGTTCGGTGGCAGCGTCAAGCATTGGTCGGCGGCTTCCGACGACGGCTGCAACTGGGGGACGGTTGCACCAGCCTGGTCCGGTGGCAGCAGTAGTAGCAGAGGCAGGACAGCCCTGCTCGGAGCGGAACGGAGCGAAAAGGAGAGGGAGAGATGCAGTAGAGGTAGCAGGGTGGTGGCGCGGCGGCTCGCTGGCGGCGGAAGGACCCGGCGAGGGCTGGCTGGCGGTGACAAGGCAGGGCAGTGAGAGGGAATGAAGGAGAGGTAAGAGAGAGATGTAGAAGATAGAATGATATTAGCTTGCTTTCCAATCCTCCCCCATCGATTTATCACAATGCTTCGCAACCTATTTCTTTTTTCTTTTTTTAACACCATTAGTTTACCACATGGTTAAGTATTTAACCACACATTTGGCCCATTTTTATTTGCTTATACAAATTTTCTAACTTTTGTCTCCTTTCTTTTCCTATATATATATATATATATTTTTTTTTTTTACTTACGATTTATTTATAAATAAACCGTGTTCGAGTTACAATTTGCATTATTCGAGGGTATATATATTTCTTCGCACAAATGTAAATTTGTACGAATTATCTATTATTATTTACGATTATCAAATTTGTTCACATCTTTTATTTTGATTTCGTATTGTCCGCGGCTCACTGCTTGTTAAACAATATTAAGACGATAAAATGCAAATTTAAAATAATTAATTACGATTAAGTTTCGGGGTGTTACATGATCTAAGTTTGATTGGATTATCGAGTTAATTCATCTTTCTAAGTCAGCATGTTTGGTTTGAACATTAGCAGTTTAGATCAAGTCTTTCCACTCGATGTTGTTTACCGACTTGCTTTGCCTCTAGATCGACTCGGATGGAATTTGAGTATAATGGATATTAGACTCGAAAATTCCATCTCTTTCGACTCGGATAATTAAGCACTTAATTATCTTAATTAATATTATTATCTATGTCTAATCTTGGACCAAAGTATTTTATACTTTGAGAACCAAATTGATTTACTTTTGTAGGTTATTCAAACGAGGCTATCGTATTTTTGAATTACAAAAGTAATCGGCTTAAACGTCAAATCACCGGTAGACAAGGCTTTTTCCACTTTTGACCAAGGCCCAGACATCGTGTCGGGGTTGTCTGTTTCCAAAACTGAAAATCCGCAACGCTAAGCTCAATGGTGGTTTCTACCCTACTTTTTAGACACCACCGGTGGATTGGGACTTCCAAAGGAGTCAAGAGCCGTTGCCCAACGTTCAAATCTCAACGGATATTTTTGAATGACTCGGAAAATCCATTGCAACGGTCACAAAGGACTTCCAGTCGGAAGATAGACACAACAGCTAATCTGCTTGGTTATCTATAAATAGAAGCCAACTCTCAAGACTTGTAGATTGCTTGAACCAATCTGTTAATACACGCACTTAAGCAAAAGTCATTGTATTTCATTCTCGATCTTCTACTTACAACTTCAACTCTGTACTTAATATCTTTCTAAGTTGTAAGGTCTTGTAATCGGTTTACAAACACTCATTCTTACTTTCTAAGTAAGGTCCCTTGACTGAGCTGTAAGGGTTAACTCAGCTCGGTTGTCCCTAACTATAAAGGTTACCTCGGTTAGGAAGTACCGGATCGAGGTAAGGTAATTTACGAGTCTAGGAAAATCTTGTAAGGAATTGTCTAAGGGAGCAATTCTGGTTGAGTCTTTCTACTGTATTTTGTGGATTCAAAATAGTGGATTTGACTTAGTGCTTGGATTAGGACTAACCATGGTTTTACGCCTCAAGAGGGTTTCCACGTAACTTTACGAGTTAGCACTTTTCTAAGTCCAATCTAAACTCGGACTTTCCACAGAGTCATCTTTAGTTTTATTCTTCCTTTATTTGTTTAAAATTCCTCATCACCCTATTCACCCCCTCTAGGGTGACTCGGTCTCTCCAACAGCAAACCTTCACTTCCAAAATTGCTCGGACTTTTCCTCCCTCGTATTTTTCTAACTCGGAAAAGAGTCTTGAATCTCCTAACATGTGGCATGAGCATCCACTATCTAGGTGCCAATGCCCTTTTGTTCTTTCTCGAGCTACCTGCAAGTTAGAAACAAATTAAACTTTCTCAATTCGTCTAAGGAACCCAGTAACTCCCTTTACCGTGGTCCTTTTCTTAGGAAGTAGACTCTTGGGAACCCGGATTTGAATAACTTTGGGTTTGGTCCGATTCCGAGTCTTTCTTTTAAAGAACCGAGTCCGTGTCTCTTTCATTTGAAAAGTTTTTCTCTTATAAACCGGAGATGACTATGTGGAGAGTCCGAGCGGTTTGGGAAGTGAAGGTTTGCTCTTCGAGAGACCGAGTCACCCTAGAGGGGGTGAATAGGGTGATGAGGAATTTTAAACAAATAAAGGAAGAATAAAGCTGGAGATGACGTTGTGGAGAGTCCGAGTCTAGATTGGACTCGGAAAAGTGCTAACTCAAAAAGTTACGTGGAAACCCTCCTGGGCGGAAAACC
Source organism: Talinum fruticosum (assembly GCA_021018815.1). Taxonomy (NCBI): domain Eukaryota; kingdom Viridiplantae; phylum Streptophyta; class Magnoliopsida; order Caryophyllales; family Talinaceae; genus Talinum; species Talinum fruticosum. The sequence continues at coordinate 6,318,324 of JAITYX010000028.1, forward strand.
ACGGTCGATGCTAATCCAAGTACCAAGTCAAATCCACTATTTTGAATCCACAAAATACCGTAGAAAGACTCAACCAGAATTACTCCCTTAGACAATTCCTTACAAGAGTTTCCTAGACTCGAAATTACCTTATCCGATCTAGTACTTCCTAACCGAGGTAACCTTTATAGTTAGGGATAACCGAGCTGAGTTAACCCTTATAGCTCGGTCAAGGGACCTTACTTAGAAAGTAAGAATGAGTGTTTCTAAACCGATTACAAAACCTTACAACTCGAAAGATATTAACTACGGAGTTGGAGTTGTAAGTAGAAGATTGAAAATGAAATACAATGACTTTTTGCTTAAGTGTGTGTATTGACAGTTGGTTCAAGCAATCTTCAAGTCTTAAGAGTTAGCTTCTATTTATAGATAACCAAGCAGATTAGCCGTTGTGATTATCTTTTGACTGGAAGTCCTTTGTCACCGTCGCAATGCATTTTCCGAGTCACTCGAAAAATATCCGTTGAGGTGTAAAAGTTGGGCAACGGCTCTTGACTCCTTTGGAAGTCCCAATCCACCGATGGTGTCCGAAAAGTAGGGTGGAAACCACCGTTGAGCTTAGCGTTGCGGATTTCAGCTTTGGAAACGGACAACCCCGACACGATGTCCGGGCCTTGGTCGAAGTCGAAAAGCCTTGTCTGTTGGTGATTTGACGTTTTGAAGCCGATTACTTTTGTAATTCAAAAATATGATAGCCTCGTTTGAATAACCTACAAAAGTAAATCAATTTGGTTCTCAAAGTATCAAATACTTTGGTCCAAGATTAGACACGAGATAATAATTTTAATTAAGATAATTAAGTGCATAATTATCTAAGTCGAAAGAGATGGAATTTTCTGAGTCTAATATCCATTATACTTAAATTCCATCTAAGTTAGTCTAGAGGCAAAGCAAGTCAGGTAAATAACATTAGAGTGGAAAGATTTGATCTAGACAGCTAATGTTCAAACCAAACATGCTGACTTAGAAAGATGAATTAACTCAATAATCCAATCAAACTTAGATCATGAAGTCGAACCGAGTTTATGTGAACTAGAACAAGTGTTTGAACATTGTAATATATCTAAGTGTTGTCCGAGTGACTCAGAAAGTGTGTGTGAAATGATAAACAAGAATATGCTTTTGAGTCGGTTAGAGTCAAAAGAGAATATATACGATAGATTCTGTAATACTCGGAAAAGATGTTATATCACTCAAAAAAGTCATTAAAGCGAGATAGAATGACTTTTAATCAAAACCTTATGAGAGATGAAGTCTTATACCTGATCCCTTGATGGAACTTAGAATGATATATATGAGTCTTCAATCTCCCCTTTTTGATGAAAGGCATTCCATACTTAGACAGAAACTTTGTTAGTGATATAAATCTGGTTTTTCATCCTTCAAGGAATAAGTCGAAAAAAAAACATGATAGAATTGTGTAGAGTAATTGAAGTGAAATTTATATTCTATCAAAGTAAAATAAGCTGAGATTGCATAAAAAGTGTTAAAGTATCGGAGCAAGAAAATAACTGAGTATCAAAGCAATGATAGACATAGTTGTCGAATCGGAGCAAGAAGAAGAAAAAAATACTAAGCAAGAAATTGAAACTCGTAAATAATAAACTCATAAAAATTACTTTAAGCAATAAACTCGGAGATAGTGCAACTCAAAAGGCAAATAGCAGAATTATTAATGAAATGCATTATAATTTAAACTAAAGAGTTTACACAAAAGAGGGTAAGAGAAACTCCCCTAAACAAGACAACAAATTTTTCTAACTATTCTCCCCCTTGCCTTTCAAAGAAAAATAAAAAAATAAAAAAGGAAGAATGTATCAAGTAGATACAGATTTGATGTTTGGACAAAAAAGAAAATTAAGCGAGAAAAAATTAAGATGGAGGAGATGGAGCGATCCGAGTCAAGGTTGGTGGACGAGCGAGTGCGCCTTCGCCGATAAGATCCGGAAGATGTTGACAAGCCGAGGCGGAGGCAACGCCGGATCTCCGGAATGGGCTCGGCTCCGAGTGGTCGACCCAGAACTAGGTCGTCCAAAGGCTCATCCTCCTAGAACTTGGCTATTGGAGGGGTGTGCTCAGGCCGACCGGCCTATCGACCGACTATGGTCGGCAGGGTCTTCCGACCCACTCGGACTACTGTCCGAGCTAATCATCTCAGGTTGTGGTTCGGGAGCAACCGGGCCCTCTCGCTGCTGTTGTTGGTTCTTCTTCCTTCTCTCCTTCCTTAGATGGAGCTGCCTCGACCGCAGGCTCCTCTTCTTCTCCTTCTTCTTCTTCATCTCCCGCTTCGAGGAGGATTTGGCCGGACTCGAGGATTCTTCGGAAGTTTGATGTCCAATTTTCTTAAAATCCGAGTCCGACTCAGCTTAGTTTCGAGTGACTCGAAACTACAAACAACTAATAACTATTAGCTCAGTATCACTGGTTCAACTGAACTAATGGCTATTAAAGACAAAAATCATATAACATATAATCATGTAAAGTAATTTCACTCGTAAAAGCACATAATTATGCATTGATCATGCCAAGTTCATTCCTAATAAAGCAAAACCGATCCTCACTAAGTGGCTTAGTAAAGATATCAGCTAATTGAAATTTTGTAGGAATGAATTCAAGTTCAATATCACCTTTCTCGAATGGTCTCTTAGAAAATGATACTCGACCTCAATGTGTTTTGTCTTTAAGTGCTAAACTGGATTATTGGTGACGCTGATTGCACTTTGATTGTCACACTTGATTGGAATTGATTTGAATAAAAGTCCAAGATCTCTCAAGTGTTGCTTGATCCATAAAATCTGAGCACGAGCATGCTCCAGTCGCAATATACTCAGCTTCAGCAGTTGATAGAGCTACTGAGTTTTGCTTCTTTTAGTGCCAAGATATCGAGGATTGACCTAGAAACCGGCGGGCTCCTGAGATGCTCTTTCTATCAACTTTGTATCCAGCATAGTCAGCATCCGAGTATCCAATGAGAGTCGGTTCCGAGTCTCCGGAGTACCATAGACCTAAATTCTAAGTCCTCGCAACATATCCGAATATTCTCTTCACCGCAGTGAGATGTGATTCTTTTGGATTAGCTTGAAATCTTGCACACGGACAGACACTAAACATTATGTCTGGCCTACTGGAAGTGAGATAGAGCAAAAATCCAATCATACCTCGGTAGAGTTTCTAATCTATTGCTTTACCTTTCTCGTCTAAGTCTAGTTTTATGTTGTTGCTCATAGGTGTTGCTTGTATGTTTTGCATCTTGGAGTTTATACTTCTTCAGCAGTTCCTATGTATACTTCGATTGATGGACATAGATGTCATCTTTGTCTTGCTGGATTTGTAGACTAAGGAAGAAATTGAGTTCTCCCATCATACTCATTTGAAATTCCTGTCTCATTAACACGGAAAAATCTCGACACGGAATTTCATTAGTAGCTCCAAAACTTATGTCATCTACATAGATCCGAGCAATAAGAAAGTCTTTCCCCTTGGTTTTTATAAAAAGAGTTTTGTCAATCTGACCTCTTCTAAACTCATTTTCAACCAAGAAATTGCTCAATCTTTCATACCACACTCCGGGAGCTTGTTTAAGACCGTAGAGAGCTTTTTGTAATTTGAAAACATGATTTGGAAATTCTGAGTTTTCAAATCCAGGGGTTGCTCAACATAGACTTCCTCTTCAATGAAACCATTGAGAAAAGCACATTTAACATCCATTTGATATAACTTGATGTTCATGCTAGATGCAAATGCCAATAAGATTCTAATAGCTTCAATTCGGGCAACAGTGCAAAGGTTTCCCCACAATCAATCCCTTCTTCTTGATTGTAACCTTGAGCCACAAGTCTAGCCTTATTTCGACTACCAACCCACCTTCATCCAGTTTGTTTTTGAAAACCCATTTGGTTCCTATAACTGGGTGGTCGGAAGGTAGTTTGGTCGAGTCCGGACTTGGTTTCTTTCGAATTGATTAAGTTCCTCTTGCATGGCCTCTACCCATTCAGGTTCATTTAGGGCCTCTAGTGCATTTCTGGGTTTAGTTAATGATATAATTGTAGTGAATGCACATAGATTATGAAGAGAGGAACGAGTTCTTACCCCACTGTTGATGTCGAGATATGATGTTTTCTAGTAGGTGACTAGAAGCATACTTGAAAGCTCTACCTGTTCTTTGGTTCACCAGATCCGTAGGTTGAATTGGTTGATCTTCGGTAGTCTATTCCGAGTGAGCTTGTTCATCAGATTAACTTTCAACATTCCGAGTCGGCTCTTGAGTCGTCTCATTCCGAGTCCGAGTGACTTCATGATGAGTGACATGGATTTGATTTTTGATGAGCTTATTTTCATCATCATTTCTGTTGAGCTTCAGGTCCGAGAATGTTGACTCACTTGGTTTTTCCTATTCAATCTTATCAAACACAACGTGGATGCTTTCCTCCACTTTTTTAGTTCTTTTATTGAAAATACGATATGCTTTGCTATGAGATGAATAACCAAGAAAAATACCTTCATCCGACCTAGCATCAAACTTGGTCGGATGATCCTTACCATTGTTATGAACAAAGCACTTACATCCAAAGGGTCTGAAGTATGAGATGTTGGGTTTCTTCCCTTTTGTAGAGCTCGTATAGTGTTTTCTTCAGGATGGGTCCGATGAGGCATCTGTTCAATGTGTAGTTTGTCGTGTTGATCGCCTCAGCCCGAAATAATAGGGTAGATTATGTTCAATCATCATTGTCCTAGCTATTTCTTCAAGAGTTCGGTTCTTCCTCTCCACCACTCAATTTTGTTGAGGAGTTCTTGGTGCTGAGAAGTTGTGAGAGATGCCAATCTTGTCACGGAACTCTGCAAATTCCGAGTAGTCGAACTCCCTTCCATGGTTAGTTTGAATCCTCCGGATCCGAGTCCGAGACTCAACTTGGATTTTCCTGCAGAGCTTGCTGAACTCTTTGAATGCTTCATTTTTGTGCTTAAGAAAACACACCCAAGTAAATCGTGAGTAGTTATCAACAATAACAAGCACATATGATTTACCTCCGAGACTCTTAACAGGGATTTCACCACATAAATCCATATGCAACATTTCAAGCACCTTGGATGTGGAAACAGTTTTCATATATTTGAAAGAAGATCCGACTTGTTTCCCTTTTATGCATGCTTCACAGATTTTATCTTTCTTAAATGCACAATTAGGCAATCCTCTCGACTAAACCATGAGATGCAAGTTTCTTAATGGTATGCAAGCTAGCATGACCTAGTCTACGATGCCATGTCCATGAATCATCATGAAGAGATGCTTTTAAGCAGGATAAATTCTGACTTGGGTCGAAAGAGGAATAGTGTACGTGTTACCGGATCTCTTACCCGAGAGCTTGATTTCCTTGGTAGCATCATCGGAGATATAGCAGTTGGGCTGAGTGAATCTTACCTCTTGACCTTTGTCACACAGTTGAAAGATGCTTGAGCGGATTGTACTTTAATCCTCCGACAAGGTTTACTAGGCTAACCAGATTGCTTCCTTTTCCAATCTTGCCTATCCCAATTATCTTGCCTTTGTTGTCATCTCCAAACGTGACTTTTCCTCCCCTGTATTCTTCTAACTCGGAAAAGAGTCTTGAATCTCCTTACATGTGGCATAAGCATCCATTGTCTAGGTACCAATGCCCTTTAGTTCTTTTTTAAGCTACCTCCCGAGGATTTGTTTCCTCACTGTCCGAGTGATCCGAGTCCGACTCTATTTCAGCTTCGAGTCGAGAGTGACATCGGACATTTTGAGTCATCTCGAGTCCTCATAATCTTCCGATGAGTCTTCATCACTCCATGTGGCCATCATAGCCTTTTTCTTCTTTCTGTCCCTTTTTCTCTTAGGACTAGGGCTGAGCGGGACCGGGTACCCTGTCGTTTTGGCCGGATCCGAGTCCCGGTCCCGATTGCAACCGGGTCCAAAATCAGGACCCGGTCCCGGACTCGGTTGGAACCGGTTCGGGACCGGGTACCCGGTTGCTGCCCTTTTTTTTTTTTTTTTTAGTTTTTCAATTATCATTTTTGTTTTTATACTTTTTACAATTTTTTTAGTAAAATTTTAGGCAATAATTATCCTATATTTTAACTATTTGATTTTTTTTAGACAAAGCAAACAAAGACCTACTTATCATTTTTGTTTTTATACTTTTAGGCAATTTTTTTGTACCCGAATTTTTGCTCACCCCTACTTAGGACGAGTCCTTGACTATGGGTTACTTGTCGCCACATTCAAAACAGACTGAGTTCTTAGTTAAGGATAACTTTGAAGGGGAAGAGTGCTTACCTTTCCTATCCTTCTTGTCTTTCTTATATAACTCTTCTCTTGGCTTCTTATCCCATCTCTTGTGCTTCATCATTCTCTTAAAGCCTCTAGCGATGAGTGCCATGGGATCCTCTTCGAGTCCGATGAACTCGGATTTGCTTCTCTAGTTTCCGAGGCTTTAAGCGCAATGTTCTTTTTGGTGTCGACCTCTGCATCCTCCTCTTCCGAGATGAATCTCATGGGTGAGTAGCTTCCCAATGAGTTCATCTAGCTTGAGTTGGGACAGGTTCCGAGCCTCTTGAATGGACGTCACCTTGGGACCCCATCTTCTCTTGGGTAGGCTTCTAAGTATCTTTCTGCACATTTCCTCGTGAGAAATCTTTCTACCCAGAGATTTAGATTATTGGTAATCTCGGTGAAGTGGATGAACATTTGAGTGATGTTTTCTTCGGCTCCATTTTGAACAGCTCATACTTGTGAAGATATTGGCTTATCTTCGCTTGTCCGACCTGGCTTGTGCCTTCGTAAGTGTTGACCGAGTGTGTCCCACACTTCTTTGGCTATGTCTCGAGCGAGACACTCGGCTGTACTCTTCCGAGCCGATGGCGCACATCAGAATGTTCATCGCCTTGAAGTTCTTTTTGAACTTCTCTCGCTTCATCAGCGAGTGAACTCGGCCTTTGTCTTGGGCACGAGTCTTCTTTCTTCCGTCTTCATGGGAATGTAGTTGCCTACTTGTATGATGTTCCGGACATACTAATCATGATCTAGCAGGAACCATTCCATGAGCTTCTTTTAGTGCATGAAGTTAGATCCTTTGAACTTTGGTGGTCTGCTAGAAGATCTTCCTTCATCGAACTCTCCATTGTTCTAAGCTATTTGATCTTTAAACCTTTGGATGGTTAGATCCTTTACGAAAGGCTAGGCTCGATACCAGTTGAAGGTTTGCTCTTGGAGAGACTAAGTCACCCTAGAGGGGGTGAATAGGGTGATGAGGAATTTTAAACAAATAAAGGAAGAATAAAGCTGGAGATGACTCTATGGAGAGTCTAAGTCTAGATTGGACTCGGAAAAGTGCTAACTCGGAAAGTTACGTGGAAACCCTCCCGAGGCGAGTAAACCACGGTCGGTGCTAATCCAAGCACCAAGTCAAATCCACTATTTTGAATCCATAAAATACCGTAGAAAGACTCAACCAGAATGGCTCCCTTAGACAATTCCTTACAAGATTTTCCTAGACTTAGAAATTACCTTATCTCGATCTAGTACTTCCTAACTAAGGTAACCTTTACGAGTTAGGGACAACTAAGCTGAGTTAACCCTTACAGCTCGGTCAAGGGACCTTACTCGGAAAGTAAGAATGAGTGTTTGTAAGCCGATTACAAAACCTTACAACTCGGAAAGATATTAACTACGAGTTGGAGTTGTAAGTAGAAGATTGAAAATGAAATACAATGACTTTTTGCTTAAGTGTGTGTATTGACAGTTGGTTCAAGCAATCTTCAAGTCTTAAGAGTTAGCTTCTATTTATAGATAACCAAGCAAATTAGCCGTTGTGACTATCTTCTAACTAGAAGTCCTTTGTGACCGTCGCAATGGATTTTTTGAGTCACTCGGAAAATATCCGTTGAGGTGTAAAAGTTGGGCAATGGCTCTTGACTCCTTTGGAAGTCCCAATCCACCGATGGTGTCCGAAAAGTAGGGTGGAAACCACCGTTGAGCTTAGCGTTACTGATTTCCAGCTTTGGAAATAGACAACCCTAACACGATGTCCGGGCCTTGGTCGAAGTTGAAAAAGCCTTGTCTGCTTGGTGATTTGACGTTTTGAAGTCGGTTACTTTTGTAATTCAAAAATATGATAGCCTCGTTTGAATAACCTACAAAAGTAAATCAATTTGGTTCTCAAAGTATAAAATACTTTGGTCCAAGATTAGACACAGATAATAATTTTAATTAAGATAATTAAGTGCATAATTATCCGAGTCGAAAGAGATGGAATTTTCTGAGTCTAATATCCATTATAATCAAATTTCATCTAAGTCGAGTCTAGAGGCAAAGCAAGTTAGGTAAATAACATCAAAGTGGAAAGACTTGATCTAGACTGCCAATGTTCAAACAAAACATGCTGACTTAGAAAGATGAATTAACTCAGTAATCCAATCAAACTTAGATCATGAAGTCAAAACCGAGTTTATGTAAACTAGAACAAGTGTTTGAATATTGTAATATATCCGAGTGTTATCTCGAGTGACTCGAAACTGTGTGTGAAATGATAAACAAGAATATGCTTTCCGAGTCAATCGAGTCAAAAGAGAATATATACGATAGATTCCGTAACACTCGTAAAAGATGTTATATCACTCGTAAAAGTCATTAAAGCAGATAGAATGACTTTTAATCAAAACCTTATGAGATATGAAGTCTTATACCTGATCCCTTGATGGAACTCGAATGATATATATGTAAGCTCCGAGTCTTCATGAAGTTTTTGGAGATGCTTAAGAAATGCAATATGAACATCCCTTTTATGGATGGTTTGACTCAAATGCCATTGTATGCTAAATTTTTGAAAGAGATCCTCTCCAAAAAGAGAGCATTGAATGAGCATGAGACTTTTTCATTGGGTGAAGAGTGTAGTGCGGTAGTCCAAGATAAGCTTCCAAAAAGCTTAAAGACCCAGGTGAAGACTCGGACTCTAAATCTAGATCGTTACGAGTACTACATAAAGACTCGAGTACAAACGTTATCTCCTATATAAGTTTTCATTCGTTTTTGACTCGACTCGGAAAACAAATTCTCGTTTATCTTTTCATATTGATGTTTCGAGTCACTCGGACATCACTCAGATTTATCGCACGTTCAAATAATCTCTATGACACTTTTTATCCGAGTTCTAACTGTGTATTTCAAAGCAAAGTGAATTATAGTGTTAATTCATCTTTCTAAGTCGGTTCATATGTTTGAGAATTATTTGTCCGGATCAAGTCCTTATACCCTTATGTTTTCACACCTATAACTTAATCTTTCTTAGGATCGACTCTTATGGAATTTGAGTATAATGAATATTAGACTCGGAAAATTCCACTCCTCTAGGCCTAAGATAATTATGCACTTAATTGTCATAATTAAATTATTATCGGTGCCTAATCTTAAACCAAAGTATTTTATACTTTAAGAACCAAAGTGGTTTACTTTTGTAGGTTATCTAAACGAGGTTATCTCATTTTTGAATTAAAAAGTAACCGGCTTCAAGTTGTCATTCACCAGCCAGACAAGGCTTATCTACTTCTAAACAAGGCTTAGACGCTGTGTCAAGGTTGTCTGTTTCCAAAGCTGTAAAATTTCAACGCTAAGCTCAACGGTGGTTTCCACCTTACTTTTCGGATATCACCAGCTGACTAGAGCACCTTTAGGAGCCAAAAGTCGTTGCATAACGTTCACATCTCAACGGATCTTTTCGAGTGACTCGGAAGAACCGTTACAACGGTCATAAAGGACTTCGTTTAGAAATCGATTACAACGGCTAATCGCTTGGCCATCTATAAATAGAAGCCACTTCACAAGACTTGAAGATTGTTGGAACTATTGTTGAAACACATTAATTAAGTAAAAGTCATTGTTTTCATATTCAATCTTCTACTTACAACTCCTAGCTTGTAATTCATACTTTCCGAGTTGTAAAGTCTTGTAATCAATCACATACTATTCTTACTTTCGAGTAAGGTCCCTTGACCGAGCTGTAAGGGTTAACTCAGCTCAGTTCTCCCTAGCTGTAAAGGTTACCCTCGGTTAGGAAGTACTAGATAAGATAAGGGAATTTTTGAGTCTAGGAAAACTCTGTAAGGAATTGTCTAAGGGAGCAATTCTGGTTGAGTCAGTCCGTTGTATTTTGTGGATTCAAAATAGTGGATTTGACATGGTCGTTGGACTAGCACTGTCCGTGGTTTTCTACCCCAGGAGGGTTTCCATGTGTCTCCGAGTTTACACTTTTCCGAGTTCATTCTTTTAAAGCTCAAAGTTTCTAAGTTTGTGAAAGTTGCCTTATCACCCTATTCACCCCCTATAGGGTGACTAAGGCTCTCCAAGAGCAAACCTTCAATTGGTATCGAGCCAAGCCTTTCAAAAAGGATCTAACAATCTAAGGTCTAAAGATCGGATGGCTCGGAACATCGGAGATTTCGATGAAGGAAGATCTTCCACCGGACCTCCAAAGTTCAAAGGATCAAAATTCGTGCACTCGAAGAAGCTAATGGAATGCTTTCTACTGGACAACGATGAAGATGTTTGGAACATCATCCAAGAAGGCAATTACATTCCAATGAAGATGGAAGACACAAGACCTTTGCCTAAAGAGAAGTTCAAATACACCAATGAGGAGTCGAAAAGTTCGGAAAGAACTTTAAAGTGATGAACATTTTGATGTGTGCTATCGACTTAGAAGAGTACAACAGAGTGTCGACTGTGACACAGCTAAAGATGTGTGGGACACCCTTGTCAACACATATAAAGGAACAAGCTAGGTGAAACAGGCAAATATAAGTCAATATATTCACAAATATGAGCTGTTCAAGATGGAGCCGAAGAAAACATCACTTAGATGTTTATACGCTTCACTAAGATTACAAACAATCTCAAACCTCTAGGTAGAAAGATCTCCCATGAAGAAACGTGCGGAAAAATTCTAAGGAGCCTACCAAAGAGAAGATGGGGGTCCCAAGATGACAGCCATTAAGGAAGCTCATAATCTCTTTCAACTAAAGCCGGACGAACCGATTAGGAAGCTACTTACCAATGAAATCCATCCGGAAGAAAAGGATGTCGAGGTGAGCACCAAAAAGAACATTGCGTTGAAAGCCTTAGAAAGCGAGAGAAGAAAGTATGAGTTCCTCGGACTCGGAAGAAGATCCTATGGCACTTGTTGCCCAAGGTTTCAAAAGGATGATGAAGCATAAGAAATGGGAAAAGAGGCCAAAGGAAAAGTTCTACAAGAAAGATAAGGACATAAAAGGTAAATACTCATCCCCTTCAAATATCTTTAACTAAGAACTCTGGTTGCTTTGAATGTGGCGTATAAGATCACATAGTCAAAGACTCGTCCAAGGAGAAAGAGGGACAGAAAGAAGAAGAAGGCTATGATGGCCACATAGAGTGATGAAGACACATCCGAAGAAGTGAATTCCGATGATTCAAAGTGTCTAATGGCACTAACAGACTCGGAAGCTGAATCCGAGTCGATTCGACAATTCGGACACTAAGGAGACATGTCCTCGGGAGGTAATTGAATATTTTCTTAAGTTCTCCAAAGTTGATTTAGCTAAATATATTTATACTTTGGAAGAAAAGTCCAATTCGATTCTTCTTAATTTAAAGAACAACTTGAGTCTCTCACCTCCGAGAGCAATGGTTTGAAAAATTAATTGGAAAAACTCGACACTTAGTCTAAAAGAACTCAAGACTAGTACTCAAGCTAATGAGACTAAATCCGAGTCACTCGAAGAGAAAATGAGTATGTGAAAATAAAGTTCAATGAGTCTCAAGAGCTTGTTTTGAAATTTAATCAAGGTCGAAAAACCTTGACATACTTTTTGGGCTCTTAGTGTGTCTCTTTCAGGAAAGAAGGACTAGGTTTTAACGAAGAGGAGGAATCTAATTCCTACTCGGATCTTTTTAAATAGGATTCCAAAACTATTAAGTTCGGAAAGGCTGAGCATGGTCCTATTCATAAAAATGAAAGGAGGACTAAGCGCCGATCAGTTCACAAGAGAAAACCTTCTCCACCTGTTTATAAAAGAAAAGATTTTCAAAAGAAAGAGACACATACTCGGTTTCTAAAGAGAAGACTCGGAATCGGACTAAATCCAAGGTAATTCAAATATGGGTTCCCAAGAGTCATTCCCAAGAGTCGTCTTCCTAAGAAAAGGACCACGATAAAGGGAGTTACTGGGTTCGTTAGAGGAAGTGAGAAGGGTTAGTGTGTTTCGACTTGCAAGTAACTCGGAAGAGGATAAAAGGTCAGTGGTACTTAGATAGTGGATGCTCACGCCACATGTCGGGAGATTTAAGACTCTTTTCGAGTTAGAAGATTACAAAGAAGGCAAAGTCACTTTTGGAGATGACAGTAAGAGCAAGATAGTTGGGATTGGCAAGATTGGTAAAGGTGACAACCTAGTCGATCCAGTTTATCCGGTCAAGGGATTAAAGTACAATCTACTCAACATCTCTCAATTGTGTGATAAGGATCAAGAGGTAAGATTCATTCGGACCAATTGCTTAAAAGCATAATTGCATGATGATTCTTGGACATGACATCATAGACTAGGTCACCAAAGAGACTAAGCTCTCGGGTAAGAGATCGGGTAATACCTACACTATTCCTCTTTCGATCCAAGTTAGAATTTGTCTTATTTAAAAGCATCATTGCATGATGATTCTTGGACATGGCATCACGGACTAGGTCATGTTAGCATGCATACTATCAAAAACCTTTCATCTCGTAGTTTAGTTAGAGGTTGACCTAACTGTGCATTTAAGAAAGATAAAATCCGTGAAGCATGCACAAAAGCGAAACAGTCGGATCATCCTTCAAATCTCTTAAAATTGTTTCCACATCTAAAGTGCTTGAAATGTTGTATATGGATTTATGTGGTGAAATCCTCGTAAATAGTCTCGGAGGTAAATCATATGTACTTGTGATTTTTTATGACTACTCATGATTTACCTAGGTTTGTTTTCTTAAGCACAAAAATGAAGCTTTCAAAGAGTTCAGCAAGCTTTGCAGGAAAATTCAAGTCGAGTCTCGGACTCGGATCGGAAGAATTCGAACCGACCATGGAAGGTAGTTTGATTACACAAAATTTTCGGAGTTCTGCGATAAGAATGGTATCTCTCACAATTTCTCGGCTCCCAGAACTCCTCAACGGAATGGAGTAGTAGAGAGAAAGAACCTAACTCTTAAAGAAATAGGAAGAACAATGATGATTGAACATGATCTACCTTACTATTTCTAGGCCGAGGCGATCAACACGACGAAATTACACTCGAACGGATGCCTCATCGGACTCATCTTGAAGAAAACTCCATACGAGCTTTACAAGGGCAAGAAACCTAACATCTCATACTTCAAACCCTTCGGATGTAAGTGCTATGTTCACAATAATGGTAAGGATCACTTGACCAAGTTTGATGCTCGGTCGGATGAAGGTATCTTTCTGGGCTATTCATCTCATAGTAAAGCATATCATGTTTTCAATAAAAGAACTAACAAAGTGGAAGAAAGCATCCATGTTGTGTTTGATGAGATTGATCATGGAAAACCAAGTGAGTTAACCTTCTTATATTTGAGACTCGATCGAGATGTAGATGATCTTGCTTGAAGCTAAGCTTAGACAAAAGAAAGCAGCTCAAAATGAGGCAGACTTAGAACATCATGACTCATACCGAACCAGCTCAGGAGCCAGCTCAAAATGCCGAAGATCAAGCGGATGAGCAAACTCAGCTAGATCGGACCACTGAAGATCAACCAAGTACAACCAACAAATTTGGTAAACAAGAGAACAGGTAAAGCATTTAAATATGCTTCGAGCCACCCACTTGAGAATATTTTGTCCGACATCATTAGTGGGGTAAGAACTCATTCTTCTTTGCAAAATCTATGTGCATTCACTGCCTTCATATCATTAACTCGAACCTAGAAATGTGTTAGAGGCCCTAAATGAACCTGAATAAGTACGAGGCCATGCAAGAGGAACTTAATCACTTTGAGAGAAACCAAGTCCGGACTCCGACCAAACGACCTTCCGACCACCCAGTTATAGGAACCAAATGGGTTTTCAAGAACAAATTGCATGAGGATGGGTTGGTAGTCGAAATAAGGCTAGACTTATGGCTCAAGGTTACAATCCGGAAGAAGAGATTGATTGTGGGAAACCTTTGCACCAATTGCTAGGATAGCAGCAATTAGAATCCTCTTAGCATTTGCATCAAGCATGAATATTAAGTTGTATCTAATGGATGTCAAATGTGCCTTTCTAAATGGTTTTATTCAAGAAGAAGTCTATGTTGAGCAACCCCCTGGATTTGAAAACTCGGAATTTCCAAATCATGTTTTCAAGTTGTAAAAGGCTCTTTATGGTCTTAAACAAGCTCCCGGAGCTTGGTATGAAAGATTGAGCAGTTTCTTGGTTGAAAATGTTTTCAAAAGAGGTCATATCGACAATACTCTTTTCATAAAAACTAAGGGAAAGACTTTCTTATTGCTTAGATTTATGTTGATGATATAATCTTTGGAGCTCTAATGAAAATCTCTATCAAGATTTTTCTGAGTTGATGAGACAGGAATTCCAAATGAGCATGATGGGAGAGCTCAATTTCTTTCTTGGCCTACAAATCGAGACAAGATAAAGATGGCATCTATGTCCATCAATCTAAGTATACCAAGGAGTTTCGAAGAAGTACATGCTTCAAGATGCAAAACATGCAACGAACACCAATGAGTAGCGAGCATGAAACCGAACTCGGATGAAAAAGGTAAAGCAATGAGATCGAAACTCTATCAAGATATGATTGGATCTTTGCTATATCTCACATCCAGTAGGCCGGACATTATGTTTAGTGTTTGTCCGTGTACAAGATTCCAAGCTAATCCAAAAGAATCACATCTCACTGCGATGAAGAAAATTTTTAGATATCTTACAGGGACTCGGAATCTAGGTCTATGGCTCTCAAGGGACTCGGAACCGAACCTCACCTGGATACTCGGATGCTGACTATGCTTGGATACAAGGTTGATAGAAAGAGCACATCAGGAGCTTGCCGCTTCGGGTCAATCCCTTATATCTTGGCACTCAAAGAAGTAAAACTCAATTGCTCTATCAACTGCTGAAGCTGAGTATATTGCAGCTGGAGCATGCATTGCTCAGATTCTATGGAGCATGCAAGTGCTCGGATTCTATGGATCAAGCAACACTTGAAAGATCTTGGACTTTCATTCAAATCAATTCCAATCAAGTGGAATAATCAAAGTGCAATCAGCATCACTAAAAATCCAGTTCATCACTCAAAGATAAAACACATTGAGGTCAGGTATCATTTTCTAAGAGACCATTCTGAAAAAGGTGATATTGAACTTGAATTCATTCCTACGAAATTTTAGTTAGCTGATATTTTCACTAAGCCATTTAGTGAAGATCAATTTTATTTTATTAGGAATGAGCTTAGAATGATTAATGCATGATTGTGTGATTTTCTAAGTAAAATTGTCTTGCATGATTATGTGTTATATGTTTTCTTTCTTTGTCTTAATAACAATTGGTTTAGTTGACCCAGTGAGACCGAGCTAGGAGATATTATATGTTTGCGCTTTCGAGTCACTCGAAACCATACTCGCTCGGACTCGCTTTTGAGAAAAATGGACTTCAAACTTCGAAATCATCTCTAGATTAGTGGAGAATTTCATAAATTTCTTTTAAAATTTCTCTTTTTCTCTCTATCTACCGCGCGTATCGATCGGTGAACTAGCCGTTGGGAGAAAGTCATTAGAATTCTAACCGTTCGAGAGCGGAAATGTCACACCTATCCGAGGCGACCGTTGGAGGTTTAGGTCGGACCGAATATCGAAGGACATTCCTTTCACTATAAATAGCATCCCTTTTCTTTCATTTTGCTACTTTACTCTCGGCTAACCTAATCTTGCTTACTCTCACACACAAAGCTCTCATACTCTCTTACACTCACTCTCTCTCTCTTTCGAGTCCACTCTCTTTCACTTCAAAAACATCAGCCATGCCTAAAAGAGGTTCGATCGAAGACTTTCTAGGGTCTAAAACGAAGAACCCTCGCACCAAGCAAGCTCAAGAGGGCACTTCTAACCCTCCCAAAATCTTCGTCACCCAACACCTCACGTTGGATGACAAGTTCTTCCCAACCACATCCTTCTCGTGGCTGAAGTATATTAAAACCACTTGGAGTTTATAACTTCTTTTTCTTCGATGAGTTTATTTACCCAAAACTCGTTGCTTGAGTTCTACTCCAATCTACCAGCTCTAAGGGAGTCATTTCCTCAAGAGTTCGCGACACAATTGCGCGCATTAACCTTTCCCTCCTCCATCGTCTTTTCAAAATTTCCTATCTCTTTCTCAACTGCAATCCCATCCCTTTCAATGAGATTGCAGATGAGTTCTTTGAAAAATACGCCAAAGAAGTCCCTCGATCACGAAAGAATTTCTCGGTGACTCGGATGAAGACCGAGACCGGACTTCTCTATTTCCTTCTAGTGAGAACTTTCTTCTCTCATCATTCAAGCAAAGAGAATCCTAACTCTAAGATTCTCAAAGCTTTGTTCGATATCCTTGAGGGCTACGATGTAGACCTCTTCTCGCCTATCCTTGAGCGGATGGCCACTCGTGCCGGCTTAGTCAAAGAAAACCTCTCCTCTTCCCTTCGGAGCCCTTTTAATTGTAGTTTTCAAGCAATTTAAGGTTCCCTTCCCTCGGATCCAAATGCGAGTGTCCGAGGCTTCCATCGTTGTTGGCGGGAAGGAGCTTCGAGATACGGGTACTAGGAGATCATACCTAGTGTCCGGGTCCACGGGTCATAATCGAGGCCACCTTCACCCCCTCCTTAGACTCGGACTCAAACTCCTCTGTCTCTCCCTTCTCCACCTGGTAGTGCTTCCACCTCAGGTCCTCCTCCTCAAGCCACCGCCGCCTTGTCTATAGTTTTAATAGACAAGCTCTCTTCGATGACCGAGGAATTTCGGGCCACCCTTCGCTCCTACAAAATCGGCCTTCGAATATGGTCATCAACCGTAAGACGGTCCAATTTCGGATTCAGGAGCATCGGGACCTGCTCCTCAAAATGAAAAGCCTGGTCAAGGAGCAATAGGAGCAACTTGAGCTCCTCCGAGAAAGGCGAACCAAGGCTACTCGAGACCTGCGACGGCTCGGATACGTCCGAGGAGTCCTCGAGCCCTACCAAGTCTCCCTATGAAGAGGCAAAAGAAGAAAAGGAAGTTGCGGGCTGAGCAGCTCTTTTCGAGGAAAAGGAGGAAGAGAAGAAAGAGGAGAAGAAGGAAGAAGGCTGAGGGATAAGGTGCTGAAGTTCCTCAACCAGAGATGATCGGCTCGGACGGTAGTCCGAGTGGGTCAAAAGACCCTGCGGACGTTGGTCGATCCACAGCGGTCAAGCCGTAAGAAGCACCCCCTCTCGTGGTTTTCCAAGAGGATGAGCCTCTGGATGACTTAGTTATGGGTTAGCCACTCGTAGCCGAGCCATTACCGGACATCCCAATACCGCCACCGCCCAAATCTTCAACGTCCTCCCAAGCATACCAGCGCAGGCACATGGCACGCTCGTCCACCTCTCGCACACACCGCCCCAGCTCCACCATCTTAATTTCTTTTCTTTCACTTTTCTTTTAATTTTTTTTTTGGTCCAGTACATCAACTGTTCCACTTGATGTGTTCTTCCCTGTTTTTGTTTTCTTTTGCTTGAAAGACAAGGGGGAGAACAATAGAAAAATTATTGTTGTCTTGTTTAAGGGAGTTCTCTCACCCTCTTTACTTGTATTTTTTATTTTGTAAATATATGAATGGATTTTCGTTCTTAGAGCACAATTATTTCTAAGTTCACTCTCTCTCGAGTTTGAATCTCTTATTATTTATTTTTTCTCTTACATATTTGTACACATTATTCTCTTTCGTTCGATCTAATTTAGCTGTTCATATTCTTAGCTAAATGTGCTATCCGCAGAAATGTTCTAAGTCGTGATAGTATCCGAAATTTTTTCGAAGTCCGAATCGCTTCACTCTCTACTTCTTATTCTCGCTATGTTCTACCGAGTAAGAATGAAAACTCGTGTTTTTTTTTTCACTAACAAAGTTTCTATCTCGAGTATGGATATCCCTTTCATCAAAAGGGGAGATTGAAGACTCGGACTCGAATCTAGATCATTCCGAGTACTACATAAAGACTCGTGTACAAACCTCATCCCTACTAAGTTTTGATTACAAGTCGTTTTGAGTGTTATAGACACTCCTGTATAAGTTTTCATTCGTTTCTAACCGACTCGGATCACATTGATATTTCGAGTCACTCGGACATCACTCGGATTTATCGCACGTTCAAATAATCTCTATGACACTTTTTATCCGAGTTCTAACTGTGTATTTCAAAGCAAAGTTAATTACAGTGTTAATTCATCTTTCTAAGTTAGTTTATATGTTTGAGAATTATTTGTCCAGCATCAAGTCCTTATACTCGATGTTTTCACACCTATAACTTGATCTTTCTTAGGACTCGACTCTTATGGAATTTGAGTATAATGAATATTAGACTCGTAAAATTTTACTCCTATAGGCCTAAGATAATTATGCACTTAATTGTCATAATTAAATTATTATGTGTGCCTAATCTTAGACCAAAGTATTTTATACTTTAAGAACCAAAGTGGTTTACTTTTGTAGGTTATCTAAATGAGGTTATCTCATTTTTGAATTAAAAAGTAACCGGCTTCAAGTCGTCAATCACCAGCAGACAAGACTTATCTACTTCGAACAAGGCTTAAACGCTATGTCAAGGTTGTTCTGTTTCCAAAACTGTAAAAGTTTAACGCTAAACTCAACAAGTAGTTTCCACCTTACTTTTCGGACATCACCAGCTGACTCGAGCACCTTTAGGAGCCAAAAGTCGTTGTATAACGTTCACATCTCAACGGATCTTTTCGAGTGACTCGAAGAACCGTTACAACAGATCGAAATGACTTCGCTCGTAAATCGCTACAACGGCTAATCTGCTTGGCCATCTATAAATAGAAGCCACTTCACAAGACTTGAAGATTGTTGGAACTATTGTTGAAACACATTAATTAAGTAAAAGTCATTGCTTTCATATTCAATCTTCTACTTACAACTCCCGACTTGTAATTCATACTTTCCGAGTTGTAAAATCTGTAATCGAGTCACATACTATTCTTACCTTCGAGTAAGGTCCCTTGACTGAGCTGTAAGGGTTAACTCAGCTCGGTTGTCCCTAGCTGTAAAGGTTACCTCGGTTAGGAAGTACTAGATTAGATAAGGGAATTTCGAGTCTAGGAAAATTCTGTAAGGAATTTTCTAAGGGAGCAATTCGATTGAGTCGATCCGTTGTATTTTGTAGATTCAAAATAGTGGATTTGACTTAGTGCTTGGACTAGCACTGTCCGTGGTTTTCTGCCCTAGGAGGGTTTCCACGTATCTCCGAGTTTACACTTTTCCGAGTTCAATCTAGTCTCGGATTATCTTGTTCATTCTTTTAAAGCTCAAAGTTTCTAAGTTTGTGAAAATTGCCTTATCCCTCTATTCACCCCCTTTAGGGTGACTAAGATTCTCCAAGAGCAAACCTTCACCAGGGAATTTTTCCATCCCATGCTTGATTGGGAATGTGTCCATAAATCGTGCTTTTTGTGAATTGGGGTCAAGTGTGAGCTTGATGCCTTATTCTTTATATAAGAATTTGGACTTAGGTAAGTTAAGGTCCACCACCGTTTCTCTTCAATTAGCGAATAGTTCCGTGACATATCCTTTGGGTATTTTAGAGCACATTCCAGTCAAAGTTGGTGATTTCTTTGTGCCTGTGGACTTTCTAATTCTTGATATGGTTGAGGATACCCGTACCCAAATCATTCTTGGGAGGCCTTTCTTGGCTAATGTTGTGTGTAAGATTGATGTGAAAAAGGGTAAATTGACCTTTGATGTGGGGAGCATCATGCTGAATTTGAATTCTTGAAACTTTCTCAACTTCCGTAGTTTCATTTGGGTTGGAAATTGGAAACTTGCCTTGTATTATAAATTTGTTTGTTTTTCCATTCACAAAGAAAAAAAGAGAAAAAAATCAGAAAAATGAAATAGAAAAAATTTTTCTTGAAAAATCGAAAAAAAAGAGAAAAAGAATAAAGTGTTTTGGCATTAGCTTGTGTAGATTTAAGGAGGTTTCCAATGGGTTTTTCTAGATGTATTTTGAATGTTTATGAATGGATAGTATTGTATATATGAGATATTTGATGAGTTAGCTCCAAGTTTGGCTTTTAGCTCCTCATTACTCAAATAATTTTTCACTCCTACCCTTAACCCCTAGCCTCGTTACAACCCTTAAAAAGACCTCTTGATTGTCATTTGCATTTGCATACTCGTGGTGGAGAGTTGAGATTCTTTGTAAGCATATGGTAGATTGTTTCTTTGGTGAGAGTATTGAGATAACTTTCATTGTTATATATTTTCAAACACATGAGAGAAGTGTTTTCACTTCCCTAAAGTGAGGTTTGCTCTTAATCTTTCTAGTTTTATGCTTATACATATACCAACTTGCTATCATTGGAGATTAAGGGAGATTGATTTGATCTTGATTGTGTGATTCATAGAAATCTTTTCAAAAACTTCCCTCTTACTTGTGCTTAACGGTTTTCATCACTTTAGGGCTATTATTGGTTAAACTTAGTTGTTAGAGAATTATACCGATACTTACCCGAGGAGGGTGTGTAAATAGATTTTTCTTTTTCATCTTGAGTCCTTTTATTTTCTTTTTGTTTGAGTCTTGTACTTGCTTCGGGACAAGCAAGGTTTAAGCATGTAGGACTTTGATAAGTGCCATATTTGCATTAGATTTCATAGGAGGTTGCTTGTCATTTTCGGGGATTTATATTCATATTTATGTACTTTATGCCCCATTTATGCTTTACACTTGGGTTTTTCATTTTTGGTCTATTTCGCAACTTCCTAATTGTTTGGACTTGATTTTTAGTCATATTTTCAGTCCAAATCTATTTTGAGTCTATGTTTCTAACTTCCTTATTGAAAGAGCTTTCCAATGACATATTATAAGCTCAATTCTGTTGAGGAATAGAAAAGATATGAAGCGGAAAGTAAGAAGGGTGGTAACGGACACTTCTTTACACTCTGAATCATGTTTTTCCCCACACATATGAAGCAATAATAATGACGAAAGAATTAGAAGCTAGACTCAATGAGCTTTCCGGCAAATCAAGAATCGCATCATTTGGACATTGGACGAGGAAGTTATGATTGAACCAATTTGATGCATGCCTTCCAAGCAACCAACACTAGCAACGCGTGTCGGCGAACACGACCCATGTTGGAGGTGAGCTTGCCTAGGAGCCTTTGCATTGAGAACGGGCAACCCGTGTCGGTGAACACGGCCCATTTTCAATGTTTCGTCCAGCTTTGATGTGCCAGCAGCCAACACGAGCAGCCCGTGTTGGAGGACATGGCCCGTGTTGGAGGTAAATTCCGTCGAAACGATTCGGTTTTGACGGTTTCAGCTCATGATTACCTCTTAATGGCTTATTTAAGCCAATTTTCATCTGATCTTGAGGCTATCCATTCTTGCATCTATCCACCATTCATCCTCCATATTCATCCATCATCATTTTTTCTTCCTTCATTCATCCACATCAAACCAAATTTTGAACATTGAAGAAGGAGATCAAGCAGTTGCAGGATTCCATTTGAAATCGAGAGCTTTAAGTGGAGTACTTCAAGTCTATCATCTACTTGTCCATTTCTTGCTATTTGAGGTTTGATTACCCTGTATTAGATTTTATTTAAGCTTTCAATAATCATGTGTGAGTAGTTTAGTTTTTCTAGGGATTTGTAATCCAAAACAATGAAGTTTGATTAGTTTGCCATGATTTGCGCTTGAATTCTGATTTTGATCAATAGAAGGTTGTGTTTATCATGTTCATAAGTGTTTTGAAGGGCTAGAATACTTGTGTTTAGAGATTAATCTATCAAGTAAGGAAAAGTGAAATATAATAATCCGACAACCAACTTTTCTACCTAATTTATGAAATTTGAGAAAAGAATAGTAAATTAGGGGAACACTTTGATAATTTGAAATCTTTAACTTTGAAACTTAAAAGGCATACGAAACTTGTTTGATAGGTTAATTAGAGCAATTCTATTAAGCATCGAAAGAGCACTAGAATTTTGTGATTATCAATCCTTGATTTACTTGAAAGAATGAATGCACAAATTATGTTTAAATAATCAAACTCATTGTTAGGAAAGCAAATCCCTAGATGTTTTTATCCATTGATTTAAGTCTAGATTAATTTCCTTGATTCTAATATTTAGAACTAGTTTAGAGAAGCAAACTCCAAAAACCTTATTAGCTTAGTAATTGAGTAGAGAACTAGTTTAGTGTGTTGCTAGATCGAGTCCTTGTGGAATCGACAACTAGCTACAACTTATATACTCGTGCGCTTGCAGCCTGTCAATAGGAAATCACAAAAATAATAATAATAAAAGTGATAATAATTACAATAATAATAACAACGATAATAATAACGATAGTAAAATTTAGTTACTAAAAGTATTGAATATATTAATGAAACACTTTATTTTGTTAAGGTCATCAATGCCGGTCATCCGAGTCAGCAATTCAAAAAGAATCAAAGGAACGATAACACCAAGACCTAAGATACGTTTATTACTTGTGCCTTACAAAAATCCACATGTTTATATATAGCAATATCAAAATGGTTTTCTTAATAAAATGAATCATTTTAAATATTATTTATCATCTAATTATGTAGCCCGCCCCATGTCAGTCATAATATATCATGATCACATCATATCATTTATTTGGCTATTATCAACTAGACTTCATGATCGGTTTGGGTACATATTTAGGAAAATCGATTATCATGAGGAGCCACTCGGATAATCAATGAATAATTGTTTTACTACATTCTTCCTGTCTAATTTAGAAATAAATTGAAATGCATGTGCTCAAAGATATATCTTCACTTATTTATTTACAGTACATGGATAAGCGTTCTAAGCTATGGCTCACTATTTCGAAATGTTTCTCTGTTTTGAGTTGTCCTTGTTATTGGCAATAAGTCATTACCATGTTGGCATGTTAATTAATTTCTTTACTCATGTTATTTTATGTTGGGAATTTTTACTTTTCCAACCTAAAACCTATTAAGTAATATATGTAACCTATGTGGGTGTTGCCTTGTTCCTTATTTGGAGTAGCGGTAACGCCTCTAACTTTACTTTCCACTCGTGCTAATTACTAGTTAATAAGTCATTATAGTTAATCGGGTGATTATGGGGTTTTGGGGCATTAAATTGTAGGAGTTTAGGGTAATTTTAACCATTTTCATTGAATATGAGTCGTTGACATAAATAATTAAATAAATAAATAATATAATTTACCCGAATGAAAAAATATATATTTTCTTTTATAAGTGGACTCTCCTTTTCCCTTTCTTTGTGTGCATGATAATATATATAGTCTTATTAGTATTTTTTCTTCTTCATATATTGAAGCAAATGTTGATAATTGGCTTATGTGGAGTTGATATTTCACTTTTCACGTTTCTTTTTACATCTATATTCACTAAAACGAAATACGTAAATAGCGACGGACATTTTCCGATAGGAATTCCGACGGGAATTCCGACGAGGGTTTTTTGGAATTCGACGAACGAAATTCAAACAAGCATTTTCATCGAATTCCCGTCGAATTTGGCAAATCCTAACAGAAAATCCATCGAGTATTTCAATGGTTTTTTGTAGTGATTATTATATATCATAGCAATCTTTTTAAAATTATGAAATGGTGGCCCGTGAAGACTTAGACTTTATACTTACACATTTCGAGTTCCATCGAGGAATCAGGTATAAGACTTCATCTCTTATAGGGTTTTGACTTCAAGTCATTCCATACGCCTTAGAAACTTTTCCGAGTGATATAACATTTTCTCCGAGTGTTATAGAAACTATTATGTCTGTTTCGCCGACTCGACCGACTCGGAAAGCATACCTCTACATGCCACTTCACACTCGCTCCGAGTCACCCAACACTCAGATATATCGCATGTTCAAACACTATCTTTTCCATGCTTAAACTCAGTGTCCGACTTCATGGTTCAGGAATTACATTGTTCCAAGTCAGCATATTTAGTTTGAACTTTGTTTAGCCTAGATCAAGTCTATTTACTCGATATTCTTTATCCGACTTGATTGTCCTCTAGACCGACTAAGATGGAATTTGAGTTTCATGGATATTAGACTCGTAAAATTCCATTCCTTTTCCGACTCGGATAATTAGTCATTTAATTATCTTAATTATATCATTATCTCGTGTCTAACCTTGGACCAAAATATTTTATACTTTGAGAACCAAATTGATTAGCTTTTGTAGGTTAT
Source organism: Talinum fruticosum (assembly GCA_021018815.1). Lineage (NCBI taxonomy): Eukaryota > Viridiplantae > Streptophyta > Magnoliopsida > Caryophyllales > Talinaceae > Talinum > Talinum fruticosum. The sequence goes on from JAITYX010000028.1 coordinate 6,342,852, forward strand.
TCAAACGAGGCTATCCTATTTTTGAACCGCAAAAGTAACCGGCTTTAAAACGTCAAATCACCAAGCAGACAAGGCTTTTTCCACCTCCGACCTAGCCCCAAACACTCGTGTCGGATTGTCTGTTTCTAAAATTGGAAATCTGCAACACTAAGCTCAACAAGTGGTTTTCACCTTATTTTTCAAGACACCACCAAAGGGTCTTGGGACTTCCAAAGGAGTCAAGAACCGTTGCTCAACGTTCATATCTCAACGGATATTTTGTGAGTGACTCGAAAATCCTTTACAACGACCACAAAGGACCTCCAGATCGAAGATGGACACAACGGCTAAGCTGCTTGGTCATCTATATATGAAGCCAACTTTCAAGACTTGAAGATTTGCCGAATCTATTATTAATACACATACTTGATCAAAAGTCATTGTATTCATTCTCAATCTTCTACTTACAACTCCAATTCTGTATTTCGTAACTTTCTGAGTTGTAAGGTTTTTGTACTCGCTACAAACACTTTCTTTTTACTCTCTAAGTAAGGTCCCTTGACTGAGCTATAAGGGTTAACTCAGCTCGCTTGTCCCTAACTCGTAAGGGTGATCTCAGTTAGGAAGTACTAGATTAGATAAGGTAATTTCGAGTCTAGGAAAACTTGTAAGGAGTTGTTTAAGGGAGCAACTCAGGTCAAGTCAATCTACCGTATTTTATGGACTCAAAATAGTGGATTCGACTTCGTGCATGGATTAGCACGATCCGTGGTTTTCTCGCCGCAAGAGGGTTTCCACATACTTTATGAGTTATTACTTTTCCGAGTACATTCTAGACTCGGACAGCTTTAGAATTCTCGTTTAATCTGTTTCTTCACCGCTTATCGAATTCTGAGTTTATGCTTTTCTGAGTTTAACCTTGCTTCACGCTCACCTCGCATTCATATCTATTTTAAATTCAAGCAAGTTTCCTCATCACCCTATTCACCCCCTCTAGAGTGATTTATACTCTCCAAGAGCAAACCTTCAATTGGTATTCGAGCCTAGCCTTTCAGAAAGGATCCAACCATCCAAAGGTTTAAAGATCAAATGGCTCGTAACAATGGAGAGTTCGATGAAGGAAGATCTTCCATCAGCACTCACCAAAGTTCAAAGGATCTAACTTTGTGCACTCGAAGAAACTCATGGAATGTTTCCTCGCTAGATCATGATGAAGATGTCCGGAACATCATACAAGAAGGAAACTACCTTCCCATGAAGACAAGTAGAAACAAGACTCGTGCCCAAGATCAAGGCAGAGTACACCACTGAGGAAGCAGAGAAGTTCGTAAAGAACTTCAAGGCAATGAACATTCCGATGTGTGCCATCGCTCGAAGAATACAACCGAGTGTCCGCTCGTGACACAACCAAAGAAGTGTGGGACACACCGGTCAACACTTATGAAGGTACAAGCCAGGTCAGACAAGCGAAGATAAGCCAATATCTTCATAAATATGAGCTATTCAAGATGGAGCTGAAGAAAACATCACTCGGATGTTCATTCGATTTACAGAGATTACCAACAATCTCAAATCTCTGGGTAAAAGGATTTCCCACGAGGAAATGTGCAGTAAAGATACTCGTAAGCCTACCCAAGAAAAGATGGGGTCCCAAAGTGACAGCCTATCGAAGAGGCTCAAAACTTGTCTCTACTGAAGCCGTACAAACTCATTGGGAAGCTTCTCACCCATGAGATCCACCTGGAAGAGGAGGACGCAGAGGTCAGCACCAAAAAGAACATTGCGCCGAAAGCCTCGAAACAAGAGAAGCAGATCCGAGTTCTTCCGACTCGAAGAGGATCCCATGGCACTTATCGCTAGAGGCTTCAAGAGAATGATGAAGCATAAGAGATGGGATAAGAAGCCAAAAGAAGAGTTTTACAAGAAAGACAAAAAGGATAGAAAAGGTAAATACTCTTCCCCTTCAAAGTTATCTTTGACTAAGAACTCGGATGTTTTGAATGTGGCAAGCAAGGAACATATAGTCAAAGACTCGTGCCAAAGAGAAAAAGGGATAAAAAGAAGAAAAAGGCTATGATGGCCACATGGAGTGACGAGGACTCATCGAAGATGACGAGGACTCAGTAAGACTCAAAATGTCTCGATGGCACTTTCTCGACTCAGAATCGGAAACAGAGTCGACTCGGATCAATCAGACAATGAGGAAGAAAATCCTCAAGAGGTAAATGAATACTTCCTCAAATTCTCCAAAGTTGATTTAGCTAAGTATATTTTCACCTTGGAAGAGAAGTCCAATTCGATTCTTCTCATTTTAGAGAACAACTTGAGTCAATTTCTTCTGAGAGCATTTCTTTAAAAAATGAGTTGGAAAACTGAGACTTACACTCGGAGAACTCAAGACTAGTGCTCAATCCAATGAGGCCGAGTCCGAGTTACTCGTAAAAGAAAATGAGCAACTAAAACAAAAGCTCAATGAGTCTCAAGATCTTGTTTTAAAGTTTACTCAAGGTCGAAAACCTTGATATGCTCTTAGGATCTCAATGCGTCTCCTTCGAAAAGAAGGTCTTGGTTTTAACAAAGACGAGGAATCAAATTCCTACTCGTAACTTTTCAAAAGGATTCCGTAACCGCAAAGTTCAGGAAGGCTAAGCACGGTTCCATTTATAAAAATGAAAGGAGGATTGAGCTCGGACTAGCTTACAAGAGAAAACCATTTCCTCCGGCTTATAAAAGGAAAGTTTTTCAAGAAAAAGAGACACAGCACTCAGCTCTCTAAACCGAAGACTTAGAATCGACCAAACCCAAAGTCATTCAAATCTGGTTTCGAAAAACCTTCTTCCTCGTAAAAGGACCACAAGAAAGGGTGTTACTGGTTCGTTAGAGGAAGTGAGAAGGGTTAGTTTGTTTTCTTTTGCAGTGCCACTCGTAAAAGATCAAAAGGACATTGGTACCGGACAAGTGGATGCTCATGCCACATGTCGGAGACTCGTGACTCTTTTCTCGAGTTAGAAGAGTACAAAGGAGGAAAAGTCACATTTGGAGATGACAACAAAGGAAAGATAATTGGGATAGGCAAGGTTGGAAAGGAAGGCAATCTGGTCACCCTAGTATACCTTATCAAAGGATTAAAGTACAACCTGCTTAGCATCTCTCAATTGTGTGATAAAGGTCAAGAGGTAAGATTCACTCAAACTAACTGTTATATTTCCGATGATACCACCAAGGAAATCAAGCTCTCAGGTAAGAGATCAGGTAACACTTACATTATTCCTCTTTTCGACCCGAGTCGAATTTATCTTATTTAAAAGCATCACTTCATGATGATTCATGGACATGGCATCGTAGATTAGGTCATGTTAGCATGTATACTGATCAAGAAACCGGCATCTCATGGTTTAGTTAAAGGATTGCCTAATTGTGCTTTCAAGAAATACAAAGTTTGTGAAGCTTGCACAAAAGGGAAACAAGTCGGATCATCATTCAAATCTCTAAAGACAGCTTTCCACATCTAAGGTGCTTGAAATGCTACATATGGACTTATGTGGTGAAATCCTCGTTAAGAGCCTCGGAGGTAAATCATATGTACTTGTTATTGTTGATGATTACTCACGATTTACTCGGGTGTGTTTTCTCAAGCGTAAAAATGAAGCATTCAAAGAGTTCAAGCAAGTTCTACAGAAAGATCCAAGTTGAGTCTCGTACTCAGCATCCGAAGAATTCGAACTAACCATGAAACGGAGTTCGACTACTCAGAATTCTCGTAGTTTTGCGACAAGAATGGTATCTCTCACAACTTCTCAAGCACCAAGAACTTCTCAACAAAATGGAGTAGTGGAGAGAAAGAACAGAACTCTTGAAGAAATAGTTAGGACAATGATGATTGAACACAATCTACCCTACTATTTCTGGGCCGAGGTAGTAAACACCGCAAATTACACCTTGAATAGATGCCTCATCGGACCCATTCTCAAGAAAACACCTTACGAGCTCTATAAAGGGAAGAAACACAATATCTCATATTTCAAACCATTTGGATGTAAATGTTTTATTCACAACAATGGTAAGGATCACTCGACCAAGTTTGATGCTCTGGTCGATGAAGGTATCTTTCTAGGTTATTCATCTCATAGTAAAGCTTATCGCATTTTCAATAAAAGAACTAACAAAGTGGAAGAAAGCATCCACGTTGTATTTGATGAGCTTGAACAGGAAAAGCCAAGTAAATCATCATTCTCGCACCTAAAGCTCAAGCAGAATGATGATCATGATGAAAACAAGCCTATCGAGAATCAAACCCAACCAGCTTAGAATGAAGTCACTCGTAACGTAGTGACTCGGAATGAGACAACTTAAGCACCCGCTCGTAATGATGAAGGACAAACCGATGAACAAGTTCACTCATAACAAACTTCTGAAGATCAACCAATTCAGCCTACAGATCTGGTGAATCGGAGAACAGTAGAGCATTCAAGTATGCTTCTAGTCATCCACTAGAAAACATATTATCCGATATCAACAAGTGGGGTAAGAACTCGTTCCTCTCTTCAAAATCTATGTGCATTCACCGCATTCATATCATTAAATGAACCTAAAAATGCACTAGAGGCCCTAAATGAACCTGAATGTGTAGAGGCCATGCAAGAGGAACTCAATCAATTCGAAAGAAACCAAGTCCGGACTCCGACCAAACGACCTTCTGACCACCCATTCATACAAACCAAATGGGTCTTCAAGAACAAACTGGATGAAGGTGGGTTGGTAGTCGAAATAAGGCTAGACTTGTGGCTTAAGGTTACAATCAGGAAGAAGGGATTGATTGTGGGGAAACCTTTGCACCTATTGCCGAATTGAAGCCATTAGAATCTTGTTAGCATTTGCATCTAGCATGAATATCAAGTTATATCAAATGGATGTTAAGTGTGCTTTTCTCAATGGTTTTATCAAAGAGGAAGTCTATGTTGAGCAGCCCCTGGATTTGAAAACTCAGAATTTCCAAAATCATGTTTTCAAACTTCAAAACGCTCTTTATTGTCTTAAACAAGCTCCCGTGAGCTTGGTATGAAAGATCGAGCAATTTCTTGGTTCAAAATGATTTTCAAAAGAGGTCAAATCGACAAGACTCTCTTTATAAAAACCAAGGGGAAAGATTTCCTTATCGCTCGGATATACGTTGATGATATAATTTTTGGAGCTACTAATGAAGTTCTCGTGTCGAGATTTTTCTCGAGTTAATGAGACAGAATTTCAAATGAGCATGATGGGAGAACTCAATTTCTTCCTTGGTCTACAAATCAAGCAAGACAAAATGGAATCTATGTCCATCAATCAAACTACACCAAGGAGCTGCTGAAAAAGTATAAACTTCAAGATGCAAAGCATGCAAGCAACACCTATGAGCAAGAGCATAAAACCTGGACTCGGACGATAAAGGTAAAGCAATAGATCGAAACTCTATCGAGGTATGATTGGATCTTTGTTATATCTTACATCCAAGTAGACCAGTATATAATGTTTAGTATTTGTCTATGTGCAAGATTCCAAGCTAATCCAAAAGAATCACATCTCACTCGCGGTGAAGAGAATATTCGGATATCTTGCAGGTGACTCGTAATTTAGGTCTATGGTACTCTAGAGACTCGTAACCGACTCTCACCGGATACTCGGATGCCGATTACGCTGGATATAAAGTTGATAGAAAGAGCACTTCAGGGGCGTGCCAATTTCTGGGTCAATCCTTAATATCTTGGCACTCAAAGAAGCAAAACTCAGTAGCTCTATCAACCGCCAAAGCCGAGTATATTGCAACTGGAGCATGCCGTGCTCAGATTTTGTGGATAAAGCAACACTTGAGAGATCTTGGACTTTCTTTCAAATTAGTGCCAATCAAGTGTGATAATCAGAGTGCAATCAGCATCACCAAAAATCCAGCTCAAGCACTCAAAGACAAAACACATTGAGGTCGGTATCATTTCCTAAGAGACCATTCTGAGAAAGGAGATATTGAACTTGAGTTCATTCCTACCAATCTTCAATTAGCTTATATCTTTACTAAGCCACTTAGTGAGGATCAGCTTTGCTTCATTAGGAATGAGCTTGGTATGTTAAATGCATAATTATGTGTTTTCTATGTGAAAATCTCATTGCATGATTATGTGTTACGTGTTTACAATTCGTTAATAACCATTAGTTCATTTGATTCAATGATACCGAGCCGATAGTTATTATTTTATTTCCAGCTTCGAGTCACTCGAAACCAAGCTAAGTCGACTCAGACTTTGAGAAAATGGACATCAAACTTCCGAAATCATCTCTAGACAAGTGGAGAATTTCGGAATTTGTTTTCAAAATCTTTCTTTTTCTCTCTCTATATCACGCGCAACGATCGGATAACTAGCCGTTAGGAAACAAACCGTTGGAATTCTAACCATTGAAGAAGAGAACAATCACACCGGTCCGAGGTGACCGCTGAAAGAGATGAGTCGAACGGATACTGAAGGACGTTTATTTTTCTTATAAATAGCGCTTATTCTCCTTCATTTCTTTACTTTACTCTACGCTTACTCTCTCTCTCGAAATCAAATCCTCGTGACCACGATCTCGATGACTAAAAGCGACACTCGCTGTTCTCAAGCTTTGTGAAGAACATCTCAAGTAAGCTCGTTGCTCTCAATCTTATTCTTCTTCTACTTTTTCCTTTTATCTTTCACTCTCTTCGAGTCTTCTTCTCTCTCTCAACTTACCTACTCTCTTTTCACATCAAAATGCCAAAAAGAGGTTCTCATCCTAATTTTCTTGGTTCTGCCACCAAGAAACCCCATACCAAAAGCCAAGAAGGCCCCTCAAATTCTAAACCTCTTCTCACCCAAAGATCTTACGCTGGATGGTAAATTCTTCCCAACCACAAAATTTTCGTGGTTGCCTCACATGCAATCGACCGGGGTCTACAATTTTCTTTGCTTCAGCGAGTTCATATATCCCGAACTCGCTTCTGAGTTCTACACTCATCTTTCCAGCTCTAAAGGTATTCTCACCTCCAGAGTTCAGAACATAACCGTTCGAATCAATACTTCCCTCCTCCATCGTCTGCTCAAAGTATCCTCCCTCTTCTTGAACAAGCAACCCAATTCCTTTCAATGAGGTCGCCGACGACTTCTTTGAAAAGTATGCCAAAGAGTTCCCTAGGTCACGCAAGAACTTTTTCGTGACTCAACTAAAGTCGAAGCACGTCTTCTGTGTTTCTTGCTGATGAGAACTTTCTTCTCACAACACTCTAGCAAAGAGAACCCCAACTCCAAGCACCTTAAAGCACTCTTTGATATTCTCGAGGGCTACGAAGTAGACCTCTTTCCCGCTATTATTGAGCAAATGGTAGATGTGCCAGCTCAAACTCGTACCAAGAAGAACACCCCTCTCCCTTTCGTGCTCTTCTCACTCTCATCTTCAAACAATTCAAAGTTCCTCTTCCCTCGAATCTCGACCGCAGCTTCGAGGCTGCCATTGTAGTTGGCAAAAAGGAACTTATGGGGTATGGATATCAGGAAATCGAACCCGGTGTCCGGGTTCACAGCTCGTAGCCGAGGCCACCTTCTCCACCTCGCACTCGTAAAGACACCCCTCTTTCTCTTCCTCGCTCCACCTACTGGTGCCTCCACCTCAAGTGCTTCTAAAACTCTCTCTTCCATTTTGTCCTCTCGCTTTCATGGACAAAATATCCTCTGTGGCCTTGGAACTCAAGGACCTCCTCCGGTCATTCAAGACTGTCTTCCAGCCTATGACCATCAACCGTAAAATCGCCCAATGTCAACTCCGAGAGTAACAGGATGTGCTCATCGAGATGAAGGCTCTAGTGAAGGAGCAGAGGGAGCCGATCGAGCTTCTTCAGGAGAGACGATCCAAGGAAACTCAAGATCAAGAAGACTCAGACACTTCTGAGGAATCCTCGAGCCTCGCCAAGTCCTCCTCGGACGGATGAGAAGGTAAAGAAGAAGATCAAGAAGAAGCAGAAGAGCTTGCGGCCGATGCGGCTCTTTCTGAGCATGGTGAGCCGGAAAGCCAAGGAGACCAAGAAGGACAAGGAGCAACAACCGAGGGTCCGAGTGCTCCTAAAGTGCAACCGAAGTGATCGCTCAGACAGCGTCGAGTGGGTCAAGAGACTCTGCTGATCAAGGACGGTCGCAGCAGAGTCAACTCCGAGCACACCCCTCCAGGCCGTTCGGTTCCAAGAGGACGAGCCTCTAGACAACCTAGTTCTAGGTCAGCCACTCATAACTAAGACAATGCAAGAGATCCCTATACTCCCTCCGCCGCGCTCAAGCACATCGTCAAGATCTTATCAGCGCCGGCGCACCACTCGCCCTTCCTCCTCAACTCGGACTAACTCATCCCCTCCTTAATTTCTTAGTCTTTTATTTGCAAGTGTTTCATTTTTTTGTTGTTTGTCCAGACATCAAATATGTACTTCTTGTTGTATTCTTCCCATTTTTTTGTTTTTGCTGAAAGGCAAGGGGAGAATAGATAGAAAAAATTTGTTGTCTTGTTTAGGGGAGTCTCTCTCTCACCTTGTGTAAATATTTCTTTTCGTTAAATTGATGAAGTAATGCATTTCATTAATAATTACCGCTTATCTTGATTTATGTCTTCTCTTGCTCGTTAACTATGAAATCTTAAGTTTTGTTTTAGCAAGTTTACAAAATCAAACTTTTATCACTAGCAAAGTTTCAGTCTATGTATGGAATGCCTTTCATCAAAAAGGGGAGATTGAAGACTCGGACTTTATACTTACACGTTTCGAGTTCCATCGAGGAATCGGTATAAGACTTCATCTCTTATAGGGTTTTGACTTCAAGTCATTCCATACGCCTTAGAAACTTTTCTCGAGTGATATAACATTTTCTCCGAGTGTTATAGAAACTATTATGTTGTTTTCGCATGACTCTAACCGACTCGAAAGCATACCTCTACATGCCACTTCACACTCGCTCCGAGTCACCCAACACTCGGATATATCGCATGTTCAAACACTATCTTTTCCGCTCTTAAACTCGAGTCCGACTTCATGGTTCAGGAATTACATTGTTCCAAGTCAGTATATTTAGTTTGAACTTTGTTTAGCCTAGATCAAGTCTCGTTTACTCTGATATTCTTTATTTGACATGATTGTCCTCTAGACTCGACTAAGATGGAATTTGAGTTTCATGGATATTAGACTCGTAAAATTCCATTCCTTTTCTAACTCGGATAATTAGTCATTCAATTATCTTAATTATATCATTATCTATGTCTAACCTTGGACCAAAGTATTTTATACTTTGAGAACCAAATTGATTTGCTTTTGTAGATTATTCAAACGAGGCTATCCTATTTTTGAACTGCAAAAGTAACCTGGCTTCAAAACGTCAAATCACCAGCAGACAAGGCTTTTTCCACCTCCGACCTAGCCCCAAACTCGTGTCAGGATTGTCTGTTTCCAAAACTGGAAATCTGCAACACTAAGCTCAACGGTGGTTTTCACCTTATTTTTCAAGACACCACCAGTGGTTTTGGGACTTCCAAAGGAGTCAAGAACCGTTGCTCAACGGTCATATCTTAACGGATATTTTCTAAGCGACTCGTAAAATCCTTTACAACGGTCACAAAGGACCTCCAGTCGAAGATAGACACAACGGCTAAGCCGCTTGGTCATCTATATATAAAAACCAACTTTCAAGACTTGAAGATTTGCTGAATCTGTTGTTAATACACATACTTGTCAAAAGTCATTGTATTCATTCTCAATCTTCTACTTACAACTCCAATTTTGTATTTCATAACTTTCGAGTTGTAAGGTTTTTGTACTCGCTACAAACACTTTCTTCTTACTCTCTAAGTAAGGTCCCTTGACTGAGCTGTAAGGGTTAACTCAGCTCGCTTGTCCCTAATTGTAAGTGTGATCTCAGTTAGGAAGTACTAGATCGGATAAGGTAATTTCTAAGTCTAGGAAAAACTTGTAAGGAGTTGTTTAAGGGAGCAACTCAGGTCAAGTCAATCTACCGTATTTTGTGGACTCAAAATAGTGGATTCGACTTCGTGCTTGGATTAGTACGGTCCGTGGTTTTCTGCCCCAGGAGGGTTTCCACGTACTTTCCGAGTTATTACTTTTCGAGTACATTCTATACTCGGACAGCTTCGAATTCTATTTAATCTGTTTCTTCACCGCTATCTGAATTCCGAGTTTATGCTTTTCGAGTTTAAACTTGCTTCACGCTCACCTCGATTCATATCTATTTTAAATTCAAGAAAGTTTCCTTCAGCTCGAAAGTGTATTTAGTGGGTGTTTGGCCTAGATTTTAAAAGTGTTTTTAGATTCTAAAAGCGAAATTAGGTCAAACACTAAATTTTTTTAAAATTTAAATTGTTTTTTCACAAGTGTTTTTGAAAAAAAAACTTCACGTGAAACAGAAAAAGCAAATAAGTATTTATGTTTCTAATTTTTTAAAAACTCCCTAATAGCCGCTCACAATCTCGTTGTCTCTCTCTCCTTTCTCTCTCTTCTTTTTCTAGATGTTAATGTATTCTCTTTCCTCTATCTCTCACTCTCTCTCCTCTTTCTCTATCTCCCTCCTCTCCTCTCCTCCCCTCTCTCTCTCTCTCTCTCTCTCTTTCTAAAAATTGAGGCTAAACAAATTAATTATTTAACAAAAAATTATATAAAAGTTAGGCTAAATATTTCAATTTTTCATCCAAAAATAATTTTGAAAAAAATACTTTTAAAAAACAAAAATATTTTTTTAAAACTATTCCAAACATGCTTAGGAACTTCGTCCAATAAAAAAATTAATAATTTATCCTTAAAAAATATATTTCTACTCATCTATGTACTCTCTTTTACTCATTTGCACAATAATAATAATAATAATAATAATAATAATAATAATAATAATAATAATAATAATAATAATAATAATAATAACAATAATAATAATAATAATAATAATTGACGATAACAATAATAATAATAATAATAATAAAAATAAAAATAATAAAAATAAAAATAAAAATAAAAATAAAAATTCTAATAATAATAATAATAATAATAATAATAATAATAATAATAATAATAATAATAATAATAATAATAATCTATATATATAATAGCAATCTTTTCAATATGAAATGGCGGCATGAGAGTGAATTTAGGAGTTTCATCCAATAAAAAAATAAATAATTTATCATTAAAAAAAAGGTTTCCACTCATTTATGGACTCTAATAATAATAATAATAATAATAATAATAATAATAATAATAATAATATCTATACTATATATAATAGCAATCTTTTTAGAAAGATGAAATGGCAGTCTTAGAGTGAATTTAGCAGTTTCGTCCAATAAAAAATAAGTAATTTATCATTGAAAAAAAGGTTTCCACTTATCTATGGAATCTAATAATAATAATAATAATAATAATAATAATAATAATAATAATAATAATAATAATAATAATAATAATAATAATATCTATATACTATATATAATAGCAATCTTTTCAAAAAGATTAAATGGCGGCCTGAGAGTGAATTTCGGAGTTTCGTCCAATAAAAAACAAATAATTTATCATTGAAAAAAAAGGTTTCCACTCATCTATGAACTCTAATAATAATAATAATAATAATAATAATAATCTATATCTATATACTATATAATAGCAATCTTTTTAAAAGTATGATGTGTCGGCCTAAGAGTGAATTTAGCAGTTTTATCCAATAAAAAAATGATAATTTATTCTTGAAAAAAAATAGGTTTTTACTCATATATGGACTCTCTTTTACTCCTTGCCAATAATAATAATAAAATAAATAATAAATAAATAATAATCTATATCTATATGTATACACTATATAATGCCAATCTTTTCAAAAAGACGAAATGGCGGTATGAGAGTGAATTTAGGAGTTTCGTCCAATAAAAAATAATAATTTATCATTGAAAAAATATAGGTTTCCACTCATATATGGACTCTTTTTTACTCCATGTCAAAATAATAATAATAATAATAATAATAATAATAATAATAATAATTTTTCAGAAAAATTAAACAAAATTAAAAATAATAAAATAAAAACATAATCTTAAACAAAAAGTTAAACAAATAATAAAATACACTAAATAAATATGAAAATAAATAAATAACTTACCAAAATATTAAAACTATTTTATGGACTTAGTAGCCTAAAAATCTAAAGTAAAAATGAAAAAACTAAATTTATAAATTTTATTAAATTAAAAACATGCTTTAACCTAAATTAGTAAATAAGTCTGAAAAATTATCAAATCAGTTATATATTATAAAATTATCTAATCTTAATATGAAAATTAAATAATAGTTAATCATCCTAATTAATTCATAAAACTGTAAAACAAAAAAACAAAACTAAGTAGAAAATTAATAAATAACAAATATATAAAATTATTTAATAAATTAAATCAAAAATCTGAAAATAAATATTTTTTTTATAGTTTTCCAGAAAAATTGAACAGAATTAAGAATAATAAAATAAAAATATAATCTTAAACAGAAAGTAAAACAAATAGGTTTCCACTCATATATGGACTCTTTTTACTCCATGTCAAAATAAATATAATAATAATAATAATAATAATAATAATAATAATAATAATAATAATAATAATAATAATTCAGAAAAATTAAACAAAATTAAAAATAATAAAATAAAAACATAATCTTAAACAAAAAGTTAAACAAATAATAAAATGCACTAAATAAATATGAAAATAAATAATTAACTTACCAAAATATTAAAACTATTTTATGGACTTAATAGCCTAAAAATCTAAAGTAAAAATGAAAAAACTAAATTTATAAATTTTATTAAATTAAAAACATGCTTTAACCTAAATTAGTAAATAAGTCTGAAAAATTATTAAATCAGTTATATATTATAAAATTATCTAATCTTAATATGAAAATTAAATAATAGTTAATCATCCTAATTAATTCATAAAACTATAAAACAAAAACACAAAACTAAGTAGAAAATTAATAAATAACAAATATAGAAAATTATTTAATAAATTAAATCAAAAATCTGAAAATAAATTTTTTTTTATGGTTTTCCAGAAAAATTAAACAAAATTAAGAATAATAAAATAAAAATATAATCTTAAACAGAAAGTAAAACAAATAATAAACTGCACTAAATAAATGACAAAATAAATAATTAAATTACCAGAATATTAAAATTAGTTGTTGGACCTGAATATATCCTAAACACCTAAAATCAAAATGAAAAAAACTAAATTTATAAATTTATTAAATTAAAGACCTCCTTTATCCTAAATTTAAAAAAATCTAAAAAATTATCAAATCAGTTATTAAAACTAAGAAAATTAATACTAATAAATTAAAAACATTATAACTAAACCCTATAATAATACAAAATAAAATTAACTGAAGAAGACTAATTTTATTCTAACTTCTAACAAACCGACTAAAAAATAACAAAAACGAAAAGAAAAGTAATCTGAAAATTAAAATATATTAAGACATAAAATAAAATTGATATATATAGTTATGTATTTATTTATTTAGGGTTTGGATTGTGTATTAGCTCTCATTTATTTTTATGTATATTGATATGCAATATTATTTTGGGCCTGAAATATAATAATTTTGTCTAACATTATTAATTTTTCATTGTTGATGGTGTTTTTTGACTTTGTGTCATAAAATTATATTAGTTCAAATATATTTATTATAAGAATTTTTAAAATTAAAATCAATAAGAACATGTTATAAAAATAATATTTAAATATTTAATTATCCGAGGAAGCAACTTGGTTATTACCTTCATCCTATGTACGTAATGATTTAATAAATCTTAATAAATCATAAATTAATATAATAAAAATATAACAATTACATATATACTTGGTATTAATAATTAAAAATGCCTACAAGATAGAAAATTATTATTCAAATATATTGTGGAATAAAATGTAATGAATAAAAAATTAGGAATTATATTGCTTCAATTCGTAATTTGTGTACTTTAAGTTCATAATTTGTGTTATGTTTACAAAATTACAAACTTAATATGCCAACTTCTATTAAGCACATAGGATTTTGAATAAATTCATTTGTCTCAAAATTTTTGCACAACATATAGATCATTTTTTTTTGTCACAAATACAGCTTTATTTTAGTTTATTTCTAACATGTCTATCTCGTGACTTATTATTGACAAACATATTTAAATCATATCTTTTACTATTGTAAGTTTTCTAAATTATTAAAAGATCAGTATTTGCCATCAAACCTCCCCGCCATCTTGAAATAGAATTTCATGTTACTCTTATTATGTTAATTACTTGAAAGGAAGAGTTGTGTCTTGAGGGAAGCGATTGGTTGTTAATCGAGTAAAACGTATATTTATAAAATCTCAATTGTATCAATGTTTTTGCCCAATTGATTCACTACTAAAATCGCTATCAATTTTCAATATAAGTACAAAATACGGATGATTTTATTACCCTACACCGCGAATTAACCTATCATGCCCTTTACTATGATGCAAGTTACCTATTGTTGTTAAATATATTTGGATCACTTCTATCATTATAATATTTTTCACTATTAATCTCAATATAAGTAGTTATTATATCTTTAATTATTTTTGTGTGCAAAGGTAGGTAAGAATTGATAAATCATTGTATTCACCTTATAATTTTAAAAAATGAGATCCCATTATGGGTATATGTATACTTTTTAAGAGTTTGTGTAATATTTAAGTCAATGATGCTTTAGTACGTTGGTTGCATATAAATATTTATCTATGCGTTTATTAAGTTAAATTAGTGTTGACTTTACTCGTAAAGAGTTATGAGTTATAAGTTTGATATTCTTTTATTGATTTGATGTGCTTTGTATTGTAATATTAATTTGTGACATAATGATATTTATTGTCATCTATAGGTTATCTAACTCAATATATAACAATCATATAGTATTCCTTTTCCTACTAATATTTAACTTTTGATACCCAAACATATTGTCACACTATTTCTATAACTATATGAGTTAGGATTATTTAAATTGTTTGATTCTTAGAGCAGCTCGACTTCTTAATATTCCAAATCACGTGTGTAATCTTAAAACCTTAATGATATTTTTTAACATTCTTTTTTATTTATTATTTTAGATTATTTATTTATTCTTTTGAAATTTAGAATGATTGGAATATAAATGTGTGCTGGGCTCTAATGATTTTTATGTGTTGGGTTCTGATAACTTTGATGAGTCACGAAAGCGTTTTCATTATGAGGGGATAACATGTATAAGAACGTTGTTGAAAGTGAAATCATTCAATAAAATCAAATGATCGAGAAAAAGAAACTCATACGTACAACATCGCTGCGTAATTCAATAATTTCTTAGGTTATGCATTGTACAACATTGCTCCGTGCATAGCACGGGTCCGGACTAGTACTATATAATAGCAATCTTTTCAAAAGTATGACATGGCGGCCTGAGAAGGAATTTAGGAGTTTCGTCCAATAAAAAAAATGATAATTTATTCTTGAAAAAAAAGGATTTTCACTTATATATGGACTCTCTTTTACCCTCTTTTACTCCTTGCCAAAATAATAATAATAAATAATAATAATAATAATAATAATAATAATAAATAATAATAATAATAATAATAATAATAATAATAATAATAATAATAATAATCTATACAATATAAAATAGTAGTATTTTTAAACCGGTCAAATATTATGAAGGGGGTAATTGTAGAAGTTTAGTGAAATGTTAACCATAAAAATTATTTGTCCATTAAATATGAGTCGTTGATGTAAATAATCTATATATTATATAATATCAATCTTTTCAAAAGTATGACATGGCAACTGAGAGTGAATTTAGGAGTTTCGTCCGATAAAAAAAATGATAATTTATTCTTTAAAAAATATTTTCTCTTATATATGGACTCTCTTTTACTCCTTGCCAAAATAAAATAATAATAATAATAATAATAATAATAATAATAATAATCTATATCTATACATACACTATATAATGGCAATTTTTTCAAAAAGATGACATGGCGGTATGAGAGTGAATTTAGGAGTTTCGTCCAATAAAAAATAATAATTTATCATTGAAAAAAAATAGGTTTCCACTCATATATGGACTGTTTTTTACTCCATGCCATAATAATAATAATAATAATAATAATAATAATAATAATAATAATAATAATAATAATATATAATATATATAATTTTCAGAAAAATTAAACAAAATTTGAAATAATAAAATAAAAATATAATCTTAAACAAAAAGTTAAACAAATAGTAAAATGCACTAAATCAATACGAAAATAAATAACTAAATTACCAAAATATGACCAAGAATATTGTATATCGAGAAATCTTTAATGACATTTCGATGTTTGGTAAGTCCTTTTCTTGCTAAATATGGATGTAAATATACATTTAAAAATTATTATATTATTATGTTCTTATTATTGTAATGTATTGTACGTTTAGAAATACTTTTAATTTTACCAACCAATTACGATGTGTTGAATATATTATACTCTTACATGCTAACTTTCATTTATTTTTAATTATAGATATGGCAGATTTAGTGTGTAGTTATATGCCGATATGTGCAATCAACCCTTGCAATAAGTCTATGACTATGTAATACTTTATTTTGTAGTGTAATGAGATATTTGGCATCATAGAAGGTGATGATAATATTAGTAGATGGATGAATGTTCCGATAACCGGCAAGGTTTATCACATCTCCGGGTGATGATAATATTGAATTTGATTTTCACGCCTAGAACGACACTTCTTAGCATCATTAATGATTGTGATGAAATTCCTTACCAGCACCTACCACATTTGATGTCATTCATCAATGTCCCACCATGTCTGCGATCGCAAGCTAATGTCATAGGTAAATATAGTTTATAAATTCAAATTTCTTACGGTATTTATACATTTATATTCTTTCAAGTACGCTTAATATATTAACTTTTTCGTACGGATATCATCGGCGTAGTGGTTTATATATTCCCTCCGGAAAGGACAAGAAATAATGGAACTGTGAAGCATGAAGTACTACTTTGTGATATACGAGTATGTATTATCATGACTC